>OX030952.1:64000623-64618893 GCA_943735915.1 Pherbina coryleti
CCGCGCAATGCTCTGTTTATTTCGTTTTGAACATGCTTTTATTCAATCAAATGGAACTGCGCATGATACAATAAGAAGGTAGGGTAAGGAGCTTTGACAAGACCTACTGCTAATGTCAAAACCATAAAATACTGTGCTACCATATGTCAAGAAAAAATCCCATGATAAATCCATGTTTCATGGTTTCCGTAGGTAAGTGTTTTATATAAAATGTATTGCTGAAAATATTGATAAAGGAGGAACTTTTAAAAAGAAGTTGATTTATCTTGAACAGTTCCACTATCTTAAGAAGACTTAAAAAAGTTTTTTATAAGATATCGTATGCACATTAGAATAAAATTTTTAAAAAAAGAAATAAAAAAAACAAAAATAATCAAAAAGTTATGGGTAATATTAAATTAGTGAAAATAAAGCTATAAAATAATTAAAAAATTCGTTGTTTCAATTATAAACACATTCATTCATATTTTTCTTATTTACCCTATATAAAATTCCTTTTGTATGTGTTTATCCCACATTTATGAAATATACAGAAAAGTGGTATCTCTAAAATGCTTTTTGACATAAGCAGTAGGTCTTGTCAAAGCTCCTTACCCTACCTTCTTATTAGCCGCGTTCTTTTGTAAGCGAGTGACAAAAGAACGCTGTAACTCGGTTAAAATTTGCTTTTAGTTGCTTGACAACACTGGCAACAACTGTCAAAAAACTCATGATTAGTTTGTTGAAATAAACATGCGAAAATGAGTATAAACAGCCTTATTCATAAACACATTTTAGAGGCAGCGTAACTTTAAACGGGCTTTAAACAAGAAAACGTTATTCATAAACATTTTTCGCAATTGTTTAAGAGCTGCGTAACTTAAACGCCGAAATTGGAGTTTAAAGGCTGCGTATATATAACCATGATCTTTGTCTTTTCGTTTAACCCGCATCCATCGTTTGCATCAAATTGATGCAAATTCTTGAAACACATTCATATATTAAAACAAATATGCATATTCAAATACAGAATTTTGGCTACTTTCCTAAAATATCAAAATAAACAAGTGAACAGTTCTACAGTTAGAGATAGCCTTATACTTATCGCGCTAGAATAGTTACTAAATTGAAAATATTCCAATGAATAATATTAATGGTACCTAAATCGAAGAGCAAATATATCTGGTTTGTGCAAAAGCTTCTCTGTACAAATTTTGACAGTTCATTTATAAGGGGGATAAAGTTATCTTGTTTATACCATTTATAAGGGCTGAGAAGCTTTTGCACAAACCAGATATATTTGCTCTTCGAATTAGGTGAGCAAACGAGGTGGCAAACTTATAACAGCAATCAGCAATTACTAATGGTATTCATGCAAATGGGCAAAGCCCTTATAAATGGTATAAACAATTCTTGGTATACAATGGTATAGGAATTCTTAATTTTTCTAGAGATTTTCTATAGTTCAGACACAAACCTTACAAACATGAGCAAGGAATGAAAAATGTTTATTTTTTCATGAAATTTCCAAAGGATTTTTTCAGAGCTCATTCACAATAGAGCAGTTTTCTTACTTTTCAACACTGCATATCAAGTCGGATATTAGCTTACCGAGTTGGAACGAACTTGTGTTTTGCATGTATTTAGTTACCCTACCTAGTGTTCTTTTGTAATTCGGTAGCAAAAGAATGGGGCTATTGTATCATGGAACTGCGGAACTAGATAGTTAGATAGACTAGAACAGTCTGCTACATATGCTATAGGTCTGTTTCTGTGTTAGATTTGTGTAAGATGTGTGCAAGAGAGTAAAAACGAAATGTCAGAATTGTTGCAAAAGTACGGAAACAGCTTCTAGTAAGTTTCAAGTACAAAACAGCTGATTTTGACTGCAGGCGTGTCATACGTAAATTGCGCCATTATTTACAAATTATTAAAAGACATTTTTTAATGCAAAATTGAACAATTACTTAATTTTTATCTATTATTATTTATTTATTGTACGTAAATTTCTTTTTAGGCACACAATTTGTGAATTTATTAATTGCAAAACATAAACAATTATAAAATGTAATTTAACATTTGCTTCTTCTTATTGATGCTTATTGTTCTTGATGCTTGTTCTTACTTTACTCGAAGTCTCGAGTTCTAGCACTCTCTGTGCACTTTGTGTGCTCGAGAGAGCGATTTAATGCTTGTTCTTCTTCTCCCATTTTAAGCACAGAAAGTACGGAAACAGAAAATAGTGTCCCACAAGTTACACAGTGTGCGCACGGAAACAGACCTATTTTAATTGCTTTAGAGCAGTGTTGCCAATAAGACGAACTGAAATTTACCACTATTTGGGAAAAAATTTACCACTTTCGGAGAAAATTTACCTTTTTCCAAAATAAAAAATATACAAAATTTTTAAATGATTAAAGCCGTTATTATTTTTTTTTTGTTAGTATACATATATTTATAAAGAAACAACAAAAACATGAAAAAATAAAAATTGTATTATTCTCACACCGAAAATCAACGCTTATCCGACAACTGACAACCTGGACGTTATCTCAACGGATTTCTCCGAAAGAAGATCTCCAACCGGCAGCCGCTTTGGTTCTGTTCGGGCTCTTAAACTGCTTCTTAGAGCTGGTTTCACGACCATTAGTTAACCAATTGGTTAATTAACTAAAGGCTGTTAGTTAACTATAACTTTTTATGATTTGGGTTTCACAATGCTTTAGTAAACTAATGGCAATTTTGTTAAGAAAATATGGCAACACTATATAAAACATATGTTTTTGTTATATGCATTAAATACGTTTCTTTTGCACAATGGACAAAATTAATGCAACAAACGCGAGATGTTCCAATTTTGCTCAAAAATAAATTGATTTGCTTTTGGAAGTCGTGCAAAAATACAAATGCGTAATTGAATGCAAACAATCCGATAAATATCATGCGGACGAGAAGGAGAAAACATGGGAAAAAATTTAATCAGAGTTCAATTGCCAGAATGAGGAACGAACATACAGGAGCTTGAAGGCTCTAAGAATCAAATATTACAACCTGAAAAAGTAATTAAAACACTCCACACTTCCTCATAGTTCGAATCGCTAACAACACCGTGATCCCTATCGGAATCCATTGTTATTTGTTTCATGTTTGTTGTTTTTAACAGACTCGCGTAGCCCAGTAATACTGAGTAATTTTGAGGGGCATGCTTTTTTAACAGAATCTGTTATTGAAATGTCAAACGCAGCCAATTAAATATCCGGGCATATTATCGACAGTGAAATTTTGACACATGGGTTGTTGAAAATGATAGCATTGAACAAATTTTTTTGCTTGTTTAAGTTTTCTACCTATTTATGGACAGTTTCCGGTTTTATCGACAAAAGCATAAAATTTGTATGGGAGCGCCCCATAAGGAGTGGTCGGAGGGGATAGGTGTCAAAGGCAAAAATGTTCCTTTTGCAAAAGTAATGGGGGTTGGTGATACATATTAACCCTCTCCGGCACTCTCTTAAAGGTCATATCCTCAGGTGTATGGAATAAATATTTTTAAAAAAGATGTCATCAAAAGCGAATTGAATAATTCTACGTCTTGTGTTACGACATAGTCGAAACTACTGTATCTTTTTTATAAGCTTTTTTTCTATTACAGAAATCAGCTGTTCGTTAACTAATGGTTTAAACCACCACCTCTGGTGGCTTAACCTCTTGTTAACTTTGATTGTGAAATTCAAATCTGTTAGTTAACCTCTGGTCAGTGGTTAACTAATGGTCGTGAAACTGGCCCTTAAAGTCACATATCAATTTAACTTGGTAAAAACGTGCTATTTAGTTGTGTGCTTTGACTGGCAAAATTGAGTGACCATTTCACAAGTTGGCGTGGCACTGCCGATACAATTCAAATTTAGGTATCGAATAGCTTTGGAAGTAGATGTCACATAACATTGAAACTCAGAATGGAGAATGTATTTCTACAAGAGAACTAGGACGGGCATAGGAAAAGGGGTTATGGATTCGATCACACAAGTCAAATTATTGATATTGAATAGCTTTGGAACTAAACGTCGCATGACAATAAAATTCAGTATGGAGTTAATAATTGCCAAAGTCTTTCTACTGGAAAACTGGTACGTGCATTGTAAAAAGGGGCGTGGCGTGATTTTCTATACAGAATAGCTATGAAATTTAAAATCTCAGGACATTGAAACTCATAATGAAATTGCCACCTGGGAGTGATGTTCTGCTACTGGGAAACTGTAAGGGGCAGTGGAACATGAGCGTGGTGTCAGACTAAGGGACTAATAAAAGTTTTGAATTTCTTATTATTTCCAATATACTTGCCGGGTGCAGCAACGCGCGCCGGGTATCGGTAGTAATAATTTGAGATCCAAAAGATGCGGAAATCTGAAAAAAATTAAAAATAACAATTGTATATTATAAACTTTACTGAAAACAAAAGCACCCCAAAAGTGTGTTAAAGAGTGAAAAAATAATGCGCCCCTGAAGCAGTGTTTGCGTTTTGATAACTGTGGTCGCATCAAATTGGCGCGATTATTTTTTTTTTCACTGAGAAGACTTGTGAACAGCTGACAAGCGCTCAGAAATGTCAAGAAACACACTCTGTCTCTCTTGCTCAATTAACAAATTCGGCCACAGTTCACGTACACGGTATGTGTAGACAACACCACTTTCTTATATTTTAGTTCTTTGGATCAGAGCGAACGAAGAAGTCTTCGAGCAAACGAAAAAAAGTGTTTCCAAGTCATCTTTCAATTATTGTGTTCTTTTTCTATCAAGGTGGCAACTGTGACGAATTCAGTTGTCGAATTCAACTGTGACGAAAGTCGAAACTTTTTTGTATCCAAAACTTTGAACGAAATTTTCAAAATGTCTTTTTCACCAACATTTCTATAAAAGACACTATTTAGTAAGTAGGATAAACAAGCTTTATCGAATAAACTCATTGCTGAAAAAATATAATTGATTTTTCAAGCTTTAAGTTTTGAAAACTTTTTCGGTATCGGGTATTTTTTAGAACTGAGTTATACATATTTGAGCGATGAAAAATTATACAAAATAGCTGTCGATGCAATTGAAAGCTTCAAACAACCGGTGACAAAAAATCGGTTTACATTTTTGACACATCAGACAATGCTTCCAAGTTTGAAAAAATATTCCAAAGCGACTTAGCAGGCGTTTTTTGACAACTCGCTTAGTAAAAAACGCAGCTAATACTGAGAAAGTTTTTGACGAGAAAATGTTAAGCAAGTATGAGCATTTTTTTGGACAAGCGCATATAGCGATGCCAAAAAACTCACTTATAATTAAATGCTTCGTTTTAACATGCTATAACGCTTCCAGCACACTTTCATCAAAACGTGCTTATGCTGTTATTATATCATGGTCTGGTCCTGCTGGGTAAGAACTGGCAGTGCTGCCAAGTTCACTTTGTTGCTTGTCATCAAGTGCTCCAGGTGGCATCTTCATTGAATATTATGACGTTTCTCAGTTAAAATCTTCGATTTAAATGTGCTCGAATTTATTTTCATAAACTTGAAACATACATATTTGATGGCTTTTCCCACTTTAGGTGCACAGCAAGGTAATAAAACTTTTTCATTCCATATTCCGATAATGTTCTGACAAATCATTTTATAGAAACAAATCGAAAGATTCTCGAGGATTTACAAATAAAGAAGCAGCTACTGCAGAAAGGAGTCTCACCTGTTGTTGGGAGCATCACTGGACTGGGTACAAGTCCTGTAATTGTAACAGCATCAATCAATCAGGTTCATTTTACTGACATGTACGCTAATGCCAACTTATAAAGAACTTTCCTACTACACAGATGCCTGGCACACAGTTTTTGGGACAACAATCTGAATTTGCACAAAACACATTTGTGACAGCTCAACGATCTGTATTTAATCCAAGTAGCAACACAACTTTAGGTTCTTTTATAACGCAGGATTCTTACTACGGAAACACGTTTATTCCAGTGCTGCCGCGTTTAGATCCTCTGCCGCCAAATCATCCTACCAAATAAACCCCTCTCACATCATTATGGCTCGTTTGAAGTTGAAAAAACTTGAAGAATATATGCAGGGGGTTGACGTATTTGAAAAGCCAAAAATTAAACTGGAGCAATACGTAACACCGCCGCACATTGCAAGTTGCATACTTTACAACATTCAGGTAGGATTCATTTATTTAAATAGAATCGATAATCCCTAGCAATATTTTATATAGACTCAGTTTGAAGCCATTGATGGAAAACTTGTTGGTGATCTTGGTTGTGGTAGTGGAATGCTGAGCATAGGTTCTTTTCTTCTAGGTGCACAAATGACCATAGGCTTTGAAATAGATGCAGATGCTTTAGATGTGAGAATTATTGTTTTATATTTAGTATTGATTGTAATCTAAACAAAAATTTGTCTCAAAAACTTAATTTTTGTATAAGAATTTGTAATATTTTTAAAAGGCCCTTATACAAGGACTGATTGATTAAAGTTTATATATTATGATTATATATCCAATTCCATTTAAGATATTTCGTTCTAATGTCATTGAGATGGACCTGCCTACAGTCGATTGTATTCAAATAGATGTACTGCAGCTAGGCTCAAAATGGGTCAACACCTTCGACACAATCATAACAAATCCACCTTTCGGTACAAAAAACAATTTAGGCATGGATATAAGTTTCGTAGAAAGTGGTGTACGACTATCAACTGACTCTGTCTACTCATTGCATAAAAGTACCACAAGGTTTGTTTCTCCTTAAAACCGAATAATATATTTAAGTTTTTAAAATTATTTTCATTTTCTGTAGAGACTACGTAAAGAAAAAAACATCTGGCTGGAACGTAAAAGGAGAAGTTGTTGCAGGACTTAAATACAACATCGATGCTTGTTACAAATTTCACAAAAACAAATCGGTTGACATTGAAGTTGATTTGTGGCGTTTTGATGTTGAAAACAAAGAGATTTGATAAAGATTTTCAATAAATATAGACTCACTGTAAAGTGCAAAATAACTGTAGACATTTGAAGAATTTTGATTTATAAAAAAATAGTTTATTCAACATTGAAAACAACACCCTGGGCACATGCTAATTCGCCGGAGTGGTTGACAGTAATGGTTGCTCGTTTACAGTACTGTTTCCAGGAATCTGAACCCGATTCACGTCCTCCTCCGGTATGCTTTTCTCCACCGAATGCTCCACCAATTTCTGCACCATTCGTTGTAGTGTTAACATTGACGATACCACAATCTGAACCTTGAGGACCAATCCATTTAAACATTTTCGACATGTCCTCGGTGAAAATGGCCGACGACAGACCTTGGTCAACTTCATTATTCCAATCAATGGCCTCTTCCACAGATTTTGTTTTCAAAACATAAACAATTGGTGCAAAAGTTTCGCGATGCACCACAGGTGAGTCATGTGGCAATCCAGTAATAATAGTCGGCTCAACGAAGTAGCCTTCTCTCTGAAGAACTTTACCTCCAAAAGCTATGGTGCCACCTAAACCAACGGCCTCGGCAACGGTTGCTTTAAAGCTATCAATATTTTGTTGAGTGTGAACTGGACCCACCAGTGTATTTGATTCCAATTGATGACCAATTTTTCCGAGCACCTGTCAACAGTCCAAGGGTGGTTAAAATCTGTTAATAAAATAAGTCATAATATAATATGCTACCTGTTGGTATTTTGATATCAATTGAGCTAAGAATTGATCGTATAACTTTTCATGAACAATTATTCGTCGCGTAGTTGTGCAACGTTGACCTGAAGTGCCAATACAACCGAACAAGGCAGCTTCTTGAGCCATTTTAAGGTTTGCGTCCTCATTGATGATCAAGGCGTTGTTGCCGCCCAGCTCTAGAATAACTTTTCCGAATCTACGCTGCACTTCAACACCGACATCACGGCCAGCCTTGCAACTGCCTGTAAACGAAACGAGTTTAACGCGTTCATCGGACACTAACCGCTGGCCAACATCTGCACCACCTTGACAAAGTGCAGCAATGGGTGGCAAATTGTTGCGTTTCAAAACGTTTGCAACAATTTTCGTAGTTGCAACCGAAACAAGCGAAGTACTTGGAGAGCCCTTCCACAAGACGCTGTTACCTGTTGTCTGGAAGAAATTTATTAGGTACTAATTAATTATTCACAGAAATAACGAAATAGTAAAATTTTTTTTTTGTAATCTGTGTTAAAAAAAAAATTGTCTATTCGAAAAGAAAACTAAAACGGCAATTTTAAAGAAAATCTATTATCCTTGTTAGACCAAATAAGGAACATTTCTATTTGATACTGCGAACTGTATATCTTAGAAACAATATTTTTTCAATTTTTAAATTAGCTCTTCTTATTAAAAGCCTTTTTTTTATAAAGATTTTGGAATTGTACAAAGAAGTTTTCGAAGAAACGCTCACCTTCGAAAAGTAGTGTAGGTTTCCATCATGATACAATCATGATCGGGTATGGGCACCATTAAATCTACTGTGTTTGTCTTTTGTCTTTGATTTGTTGTTGCGTTTTGTGTTGCTACGTAAGCCTTTGCTCTCAATTCTAGATCTCAACGCTCACAGAGCGCTCTCTGCCCATAGCTGATCACATGGTGTAATAATAATTACTAGTATGACCTTTGGTCGAGATTCAACCATTTAAAAATTGATTTTTTTTTTGTATTTTTATTGGAAACATTTTTTTTCTTTCTGCACTCATATGCAAACGTAACCGAACTCATACCGCACCAAACGTACCACCAGCAGGAAATCACAAAACAGTAACCCAATTCTGATTTTCCATGTTCTGTGATTTTTACTTTCAAAGCTATTCGATATCAAAAATGTGGCCTATATATGCGGAGCCACACCCCTTTGTCCAATGCTCGTCACAGTACCCTACTTCCCTTATTCTACTTTCTAGTAGAAATGCTTCCAAAGCAATTTGATATAACAACTTTGAGTTGTATGAGTGTTTCCACGCCCCTTTGTCAAGGAAGGAATTTCTTACCAAGTTTCATTGATTTGTAACTTATAATTCAAAAGTTATACCGAAAATTTGGGCCGAAAATGAAAAGTGCCTCGCCTTTCTTTCAACGCCCATCAAATGTAACCAGTGGAATGGAACGTCTGATTTGAGGTCGAATTGCCCACCATAGATATTCGGTGCACTCCTTTTCCCTTCTCTTATTGATTTAAAAAAAAATTATCAAAATTGGTTGAGAAACACGGGAGAAAATGTTTCTTAACTGTTCTACGTACACCATAAAGTAGATAAGGAAATGACTTAAAACATAGATTTGTGTATATAACTTTGGAGTGGTTTGAAATATTTGAAAAATTTTTTCACAGAAATAATTTTTTAAGCTGTAGAACTTTGTAAAAAATACAAAAACAACATTTTGAAAAATGTAATTTTCATCAAAAAAATCATAGGGGGTAGCTCATGATTTTCGATGATGGAAACACTTAATTAAATGATGTGGCAAAATGAAGCAATTTTTGCAAATAAATGATATGATATATGAAAGAGTGTGAGAGAAGAAAATAGAAAAACAAAAATAAAATTACAAAAAAAGAATGTCTGGTCTATTTTTTGAGCAAAAATTGAATATTTTAGAGTTTTTTTGAAAACAACATAAGAAATTGAATTGGTGGGATAACGGTAAATAGTTTCTTATTTCTTCAAAGTCATTTTATTAAACTTACAGGCAAAGAAAATTTAAGGAAAATCGATTGAAAAATGGCTGAGATACTGACATGCAAAATCAAAATTTGAAATATCAATTGTTTTTTTCTCATTCTGAGGCAATGACATTTCTTTAAGAAAGGCATTGCATGGAAAAAATCTACAGGTTTCGAAATATCGCAATACTTTTGATGTCATAATAACGGGAAATTTTTTTAACATACTATTTGTGGAAAATATTAGCAAAAAAGTTTTCGTATACCGTTATTTTTCTCAACCAACGAATTTTCATACAAAAAACGTTGTACTGAAAACATCAATAGTTTTCAAGATATCACAACAATTTTAATGTAAAAATAACGGAAATTTTACAAAATTTACTATTTGTAAGCAATTTCACCATCACAATATATATTGACACTTGTTAAATGAAAAATTGCTTATTGTAGGGTAACCGTAAACGATGGTGAAAAATATCAAAGTATTTTTTGCACATCTTATGAATGTCTAAATTTCTCTCTTATATCATGTTTTTCCATCTGTAACAGTTTAGCTTTTATTTAATAAATGCTCTTTTCCGCTCATATTTGAGTTTAAAGGTCACCAATCTAATATTCAATCATATTGTGCAGCCAGACCTTTCCTCCGATAACTCATTCTTCATTCTACCTCTTCCCAGTTCTGAGATCCCTAACTAAAATTGATATAAACTTTCAACGTTAATATTTCGGGTCAAAGGTCATCAATTTAAAATCTAACATAATTCGGCACATCTATGGTGCAGTACCTTTCGAATGATATACGTTTCATTTTCCTTATTCTAAAATAAATATTGAAAAAGTGTACGACAACATTTGATGTTTGCGTATTAATATACAGTGGCTCCATCGCAAAATCGGACAAGAGCTTGTCTGATATTAATGGGCTTTAAACTTTTAAATAACGTTCTAAATTTTTTTGTTTTTTTGCTTATATTAGCACTTCACATACTTACCTCTCTGAATAAAAAAAATAACAACAACTTTTCCAATGGTAACTGTTTATTAAAACCAAAAAAACAAAAATAGCTCAATTTCTTGCGCTCAACGCAAAATCGGACAAAGTAAAGAAGCAATGCTAAAAATGCAAATACCTAACAATCAATATTAAGTTGCATATCCTTTGTTGTTCAAAACGTCCTGTAAGCGTTTTGGAATTGATTTTACCAAGTTTTGGCATACTTCAGGCTCTCCATGCTTCTAGTAAAGCCTCTTATAGCTGAACTAATGTATTAAATGGTTTTTGATACACTCTTCTAGCTAATTCCTCCCAAAGGTGTTCAATTACATTAAGGTCTGGGCTCTGTGCAGGTGTTCGTATAAGTTTGGGGAAGTTATGGATCAACCAAAGTTTTGCAACGCCTGATGTGTGTTTGGGATCGTTGTCTTGATAAAAGGCAAAGTTGGTTGCGATACCCAATTTCTCTGCACTTTGCTTTAAATTTTTTTTTTAAATGTTGAGGTAGACAAATTTGTCCATTTTACTATCAATAAAATGCAAATTGCCTACCCGGCACCCGACATACAGCCCCAAACCATAACAGAGCCTCATCCATGTTTGAATGTTTCTTTTGTATTTTGGTGATGAAATTCTTTATTTGGTTTACGCCAGACAAACATCTTGCCATCTGACCCATGCAAATTAAATTTGCTTTCGTCAGTGAACAAAACCTTAAAATAATCAATAATTTTAAAAGAAATGTACAATAAGATGATTTAACATTAAATAACATGATTCCAAAAATCTTCGGTTCTTAGTAAATAATCTTTAGCATATTTTATTCCATTATTTTTATTTTTAAGGCTTATAAAAGGCTTTTTTCTGGCAACTCGCCCATAATAATCGAATTTATGTAAAGTATTGCGAACAGTATTTAGGAAAACATCTTTAACAGTGCGAGTTTTTAGAGATATTTTGAGTTCTTTTGCAGTTTTAAAAGGATCTTGTTTGATTTCTTTCAATATTGATCGCTCTTCTCGCTCATTTAATATCTTGCCATAACTTCTTTGCTTTTATTGGCCAGTCTAAACTCATCACGGAAACTCTTGATGATGTCGTGGAGAGTAGATTTACTTTTTCCAACCAATTCAGCAATTTCTCTCACAGTTTTACCTTCCAAATGTAATTTTACTATTAATTGCCTTATTTCGATAGTATTTTGTTTTCCATTTGTAGCTATTTTAAAAATATTTTTATTTAGCATGAATACCGACTGCCTCTAAATACAATTTACAAACGAATGTGGCAAAAAAACTCAGTTTTGAAGTAGGAATTTTCAGAATAAAGGCATTTTTACCATTGCTACTTTACTTTGTCCGATTTTGCGTTGAGCGCCAGAAATTGAGTTATTTTTGTTTTTGGTGAGAATAAACAGTTACCATCTGAAAAGTTGTCGTTTTTTTTTTATTATTCAGAGAGGTGAGTTTGTGGAGTGTAAATAAAAGGAAAAAAACAAAAAGCTTAGAACATTTTTTTAAAGTTAAGATCACATTTATATTAGATAAACTCTTGTCCGATTTTGCGATGGAGCCACTGTATAAGATTATTAATTCTTAATAATAATTAATTATTACACCATGGCTGATCATGATACAATCACAAGGTAGGCTCATATTGGAGAGCAGGGTGCGTTAGTTGTTAAAATCAGCTGGTAATTTCGAGTTTTTCTAATTGTTGTTGTTGCTTTTGTCGTTTGACATATGTAGCTCCTACAGCTTTGTTGTTGCAAAATTTTTCATTTGAGTAGCCACCTTAGAGCCCGAACAGAACCAAAGCGGCTGTCGGTTGGCGGACCTCTCTCGGAGAAATCCGCTGAGAACACGTCCAGAATAGGAGCGGTTGTCGGTTGTCGGATCAGCGTTGCTTTTCGTTGTGTAAATGCTACAAATTCAACACACACACACACAAAAAGAAATGTTAGCTCATGGAATGCAACACACACACACAAAACAAAACGTGTCTTTTCTTAGCTAAAATATGGCAACACTTACGCCACTCAAAGAGAGATCCGCCAGCCGTGGGAGAAAAAATAGAATTGATTCTATTCTGGCGTTTTTCCGTCGCGGATTTCTACGGCCATTTAATTTTTGGCGGCTGCATAGATTTTCATGTATTTTGTTGCACAGCGCACCCGACAACCGACAGCCTCTTTGGTTCTGTTCGGGCTCTTAAAATGAGCTTACCTTGTAATTGTATCAGGGATACAAAAGGTATTTTTCCGCACTCACCAGAGATCCGCAAGTGATACCATTTTTGCTACTTGCAATCTACTCACAACAAATGCAGTGCCAGTATGAACGCATATCGCAAGCATTGCGCTGTTGTGTCGAACGTACTGTCGAAATTGAATCCAATTGCGCTGGTAAGACTGGATATTTCCCGTTTGCGTTGTTGGTTTGATAACCAGCGCAAGTTCGTTTAAACTTCTGGTAAGCAGTGCTAAGTATGATCGTTCACAAGCAACGAAATCAAGTTATGCAGCGCAACTACTGCATACAAAACCAACGCATTTATTGCAGTGATACGAATTTTAAACTCACGAACAATGAAATCAACGCATAACCATATACCATGGTTATTTTGACAGTGACAGCTGTTTCCCACTCGAAATCTTGACATAAAATCAGTATCATACCACCACGGAAAGAAATGAGCCTATCTTATGATTGTATCAAGTTCTCATTAAACAAAAATTTATTAATTCGATTCTTGAAGTACAAAAACAAAACAAACTGGCCTTATCGGTCCTTGAATGGACTTTGGCCGAGCCTCTTATGATCAAAATTTGTTGTGCGTGTTATTAAATGTTTACACACAATTGATCGAGAACTGGACCTACTAGTTTTATGCTGACTGCTAACGGCTAATGTGCTTGTTCTCAAGAAGCATTGCATGGCAGTATTTACTCTGTGAGCTTTGTCATTGTCTGCAGAAGTGACGACCGATCAGATTAATTTTAATTAAAAAATTTAATTTTACCACCTTATATTCACAAAATATGCTCGTGTGGAGCGCCGGATCGTTTTTGTTTGTGTTAGACACTAGGTATTACACAATGAAATGCTCTGCGCAGAGTAACGTAGGGGAGGGGGGAGGAGAAGGGGGGGGGGGGGGGGTCAAAAAAACTTGAAAATCGGTCACGTAATTTTTGAACGACCCCTTATTGGTAAGATTGGACCGAAGATCTTACGAACGATCTTTCTCTTGAAGGCCCCAAAGTCTCTTTATCAGAACTGCTCAACGTCCAGGTTTGTGCTGCATATATTAGGACGAAATTAATGATAAGTGACTAATAATGCATGCGTTTTGTTTGTCGAGAGAGGGCTCCGCTTCTCAATTGCCTGTACCCAAAGTAATACCAGTTGGCAAGAGTTATTCTCCGATTTATCCTGAATACTGAGAACGTTGAAGAAGTTTACGCTGAAATCCAGGTAGAAAAAGTCCTTAACAACCTCTGAGGAGGGTTGTCAACAGTCAAGTGGTTTTTAAAACACTGCGACTGTTTGTTTGTTGACACTAAGTATTTCGTCTCATCTGCGTTCATTGCAAAACCCCTTCGACTCAACTATGTTGCTAATCTGGAGAACGTTGCACTGACTTCGCGCGTATTAAGATTCACTAATAACAACGTGTGGCGTCCGTGGCGTAGTTGGTTAAAGTGCGTGGCCACTATGTCAACGAACTTGGAGACCCAGGTTCGAACCCCAGCAGCGGCAGAAAATTATTTGAATTAAAATAATTTTTCTGTACGGCCGCCACCTCTCTGCAGACAATGGCAAACCTCAGAGAGTATTCAAATTGCCATGTAAAGCTTCTTGAGAACAAGAACATTCCGTTCGGAGTCGGCGTTAAGCATGTAGGTCGGTTCTCGGTCAATTGTGTACAAACTTAATAACACGCACAACACAATTGATCATAAGAAGCTAGGTCAAAGTCCTTTCAAGGGCTGAAATGGCCAGTAATATGTATATATATATATATATAATAACAACGTTCAGAAATACTATTTATAAGAGAAGATACAGGTTTTCAGTATCTTGTAAAACATATTTTTCATCATTTTAGGTTATATTGCTCTTAAGCCAGATTAGGTAGGGTAAAAGTTAGCCTGGCAATTTTTCTCCCGGAATCAAGAAGATGATGGTTATTTATGTCGAAAAATTTTCGTCATTAAAAATAATTGGTATTTTACTGAACTGCGTGTGGAACTGATTTGATCACTGAAACTTACCAACGCAATTGCTGCATTCCAGCCAAACACTGCATTGGGAAAGTTATAAGCAGAAATAACTCCCACTAGTCCCAGCGGACGCCATGCCTCAAGAATGGTGTGTTGTGCACGCTCCGAGTTGATCATTTGTCCTGCATAGATCCTCGAAAGCCCAACTGCATAGTCACAAATATCGATGAACTCTTGCACTTCACCTTGGCCTTCGCTATAGATTTTACCAACCTCCAAACTGACTAACTTTCCCAGTGGTTCCTTGTACTTGCGTAGCTCGTCACCTATCTGACGGACAATCTCACCTCTTCCCGGAGCTGGCACCTGGCACCATTCCTTATAGGCTTCAACGCCAACCCGAATGGTCTCGTTCATCTCCTCGATGCTTCCCATTTGTACCGTGGCTATAGGCTTGCCGCTACCGGGATCCACTGACGTAACTGTGGCACCTGAACCTTTCCATGAGCCATTGTAGACTCCGGGGTTGTTACGTTCCAGGCCAATATCTTTAAGAAACGAATACTCTGGTGTATCAATCAAATAGTTACTCTTAAGAACCGTCGATGAGCTGTGTATCGCAGAAGCTGGTGAGTGTGTAAAAACTCTGTGTGATGCACGCAGCACCAACTTGTTTAGTCCTCTTAACTGTGTCATTTTGCTGCTGAAAATAGTCGTTTAAGTTGCTTAAAAACTAATTAAAATAATTTAAAATTGAAGAGCACTATTAAACGGATCTAAATGTTTTTGCCGGTAACTAACGGCAAAGTAAAAAGACTGTTTTTATTGCAGATTCTTATCGCAACTAAAAAGTTAGAAACAGGAATAGAACATTGATATGGACTCTCTAATACATATGTGTTGCGGAAGGCCTTGATAAAGACCCACAGGTACGTTTGTTTGTTCTCTTAAAATCCATATTTTCGACTCACATGGTTCGATAAAGATAACTAAATATCGAATTCTTTTCTTTTTTTGTTTTAACTACCCAATCGTAAATCTCGACCCGATTGCGTTTAAGTGCTTCGAATTTAAATTCTTTGCCTAAAATTTAAACGGATTTTATTACTCGCAGTCACTATAGCTGTTTCGCATATTTTAATCGGCTGCAATAACCTACACAATTTTAACTTCTCTCTAAAAGAGATGAAGTGGTTTTCTGATGATAAACGTTTTACACAGTATCACAACATAGATGGAAGAATTTAAATAATGGTCTTTCTTATAAATATTCAAGTAAACTATCACTCTCGTTTTCAAATCAGTGGTTAAGTTATTTTTTCATAACAGGCACAAAATTACCTACTTTTATTTTGAATTCGCCTTATTCGACGCAATTATTTATCCCGAGAAACGACACAACGACAATCCGCTCTCAACATACAATTGATACTGTTTTTGTCTTGGTCGTTAAGTGATATTGTGGGGAACTCGTTATTATCAAGTGACCACTCAATTCGTTTGATTACGAGAACCGGCTGAATGACAAAATTTGCCACAACGAACAGTGTGATAAGGAATGCTTTATCAGCCCATGGAGAAACCAACCAAGCAACTAAATATCGTCACACACTGAGGCTTGTTTAATAAAAATGTGCAAAATCAACATGTAAAAATGAAAAGAAAATAGAGTATCAATTGTAATTGGTTGTAAGTCTTTGCAGTGGCTTAATGTAAATACACTGTCTCAAACAATTGTCCGTACATATTATGGGATATAATGAGAAATGTGGCTGTTTTATGGAAAACATTCAATCGAATAACTCGAAATAAATTTTTTTTTAATCTTCATACACGGAGAGAAAAAATCAAGCAAATAGGCTATCAGTGTACACTCAAAACTAATAGTAATCAGATAACGCCAACAGAGGCAGAAAAAGTTGTACCGTTCTGCGCAAGACGTTAGGTCTGGGTTAGTTCGTATATGCCCAGCAAGACAGGACTGACAAATCTCAAATACAACCACACGAATTTTGGCATCAACTAACACATTCACATAATACTTTCCCAACAAGAGACGTTTGCAAAACAAGGAAACTTAAAGTTAGATGGGTGCCAGACAGAGATGCCAGATCACACGGATAGGAAAAAATTGTCAGTTTTGGCCCACCGCAACAACAATATCCATGCACCGACTGACCGTACTGACCAAAAAACTGACATTTTTCTATCAGCGCTGAGCGTCAGTTGACGTGTCAGTTGACGGTCAGTGTTCTAGCTGGGTGTATTTATACAAAGCATCAGTGTGTTTTTCCTAGAACTGTGGCTTACCAGATCCACCAAAACTGCGCAACTAGATTGTTATTTTTAAGCACGCTTTGGTTGCGCAGTTTTGGTGAATTTGGTAAGCAGCAGTTCAAGGAAAAACAGATTGATGCTTTGCATAAATGCATTTAGGAACTCACTCATATATGCTCTCATATATTATATATATTATATATTGTATCATAAAACTATGTAATATGTAGAAATTTGTATCAAAAACATAAAGATATAAGAAATATAAATGCAATACAAAAATATACTCTGTGTACTCTTTTGTTACTCTCAAAAGTTTAAAATATACTTTAAAATGTTGTACATTAGAACTCTGTTACTTAGCAGCAGTCAGTGTTTATCTTTTTGTTTAAGGTTGATGTTTTCAATATGAAAGACGTGCTACATTTGCTGTGAATTTTTTTGACAATATTATAATCACTCAATGTATGAACTTTGAAGTTGAAAAGCTACTGTGTCCATACTATATTATAATTATTAAATTCTGCGTAACACTTTGTGAAAAATACGCTGAAGACACACGTTTCACGACGAAGTGTTTCATCGGCGAATTGATTCATCGGTTTTACTCCCCATTGCGGCTAAAGTAGTTGCACTTCCAAAATGCTTAATTCAAGAAACATTTTCTTAAACCTCAACAAAATTTTTTCTATATTCAAGACTTATATTTGCTTGAAGTAAGAAAAATTTGCTTGATTCAAGTAACAGTTTAAAACTTAAATAATTCTCTGCGATTGCTTAAATTAAGAAAATATTTTTTTGATTCAAGCCTTGTTCCAGGTTCTAGAATCAAGTATTTTATTCTTGTTTCAAGCAATCATTTAGAAATCAATTTTAGAAATAAATGCTCATTACAAATTTATTTTTCTTAACTTTAGTTTTTTGTGCTTGATTTGAGCATATGAGGCTTAATTTTAAATTTTCTTAGATCAAGCAAAATATTCGCTTAATCTTAATATTATAAAGAATATTATTTCGCTCCGTGTATCTTGTCGTCATAATTGAAAAATAAGCGTGAATTTGCTCGCAATGCTTGTATTTTAAAAATGAAAACATCTTATAAAAACTACAAAACCATGGTAGAATTATAAGGTAGGGCCGGATCGCTCAGTACCCTCACGCGTCAACGAATAGTGGTTAGTGAAAAGGTCGGGTAGTTGTCAAAATGACGAAGTTGGTGGAAATGTCAAATGAAAAAAGAAATATCATATTTTCAATTTGTAAATAGTGCGGACACGTGTGTTAAGTTTGTGTTAATTTGATTGGAAACATTGTAAAAACATTGTAAATAAATCTATAAAATGCCGCGGAAGTGTTAAATTTGAAAAAAAGCTTGTAAAAAGTTTAACCTAAAATCAACTGCGAAACATGAACATAAAGAAACTCGATATGAACAGCTGATTTTGGCAACTAGCCCCCTTTTTCGCTGCTTTCCACTCCATTCTTCTACGAGTCGGCCCTACCTTATAATTCTACCATGTACAAAACAAAATCCAAAAACCTACAAAACAAAATCCAAAAAATTCTCCGTTAATTACAAGAAAACTTTAAATAAATCTGTTTTAATATATTTTTCAATAACGAGTATGTAACCCTTTTGTTAGTTATGGAGCGTTGTCGTATTTTTTGTTTTAATATTAAGTTAAGATCAGGGAGGGCTTTGGGGAGGGTGGGTTAATCACTTCCTTAACATTTTAAAGCAACCATTCCCTCACAAGTCGAGATGTGTGCTTCGGGTCGTTGTCCTGTACAAATCGATAATTGATTTAAATTTTGTTTTAAAATGTTTAAATTCAATGTTAATTGTAGTTTCCCCAAATCCAAATGCTCTACTCCTCCAGCAGACATCGGAGCCCAAACTATTACAGATAAGCCTCCATGTTACACTGTAGCTTTTAAGATTTTGAACTGGAGAGCAGTACTAACTTTTCGCCAAATAAATCATCTGCCATTGGAACCAAACAAATTGTATTGCTTTCGTCCGTAAAAATAACAGCTTTCCAGAGGTCGTCTGACTTTCCAATATATTTTTTGGCATATTCCAAACCAAGTTTCACATTCTTCCTAGGCATAAAGGGTTTTTTTGGAGGAACACACGCTTGATACTAAACTGAATGCAATAAATTTTGAATAGTTTGGGGACTTTCGGCAACGCGTTCATATTTTCCAAAATCATTGGCAATTTTTACAGCACTTATTTTGGAATTTTTCTTAACCATACATTCAATCTTACGCTCCAAATTTTTGACTAAGATTCTTTTACGTCCTCATGCTGGTGAAGTCTCGTAGATTCCGGCTTGTTTAAAATTTTCAAACACATATTGGACTAAAGAACGAGGTCAGGATTACTTAAGTTTTCGATATCTCTCCCAAAGTTTAAGCTTCGTTCAGAGGCGTACCAAGGCCATTTTGATTGGGGGGGAGGGGGGAAGCAAGGTATTTCGGCCAACTGGATACCTTTATGTCCCGAAATTTTTTTAAATACAACATAGCTAAATTAACTAAACTTACTCATCCGTTCGATCAATGTAAATAAATCTTAAGGGAAAGTTGCTTGGTCGACTGAAGCTGGTTTAAGGTGCGACTGAAAGTGAATTGGGCCGACTAAAGTTAGTTTTGGGTATGACTTAAAATGAAATATCCGACTAAAGTTGGTTTTTGTTATGAAAATGGCCATAAAAGGTAGGACTGACTTTGATGCCTCAGGGCCATTCACTCAGGGCTGTATTCGGTTGTAGCGTACAGCTTAGCGCAGTTTTTCTAATTGGAATTGTGTATTAAACAAGTTTCTTTTTAACATATTTTGCGTAGTTAAATAATAAATTAAAAGTAAAGTCAATAATTTATTTTATTATGAAATTATTCTATTTTTGTATTTCCACACCACTTTGAATTTCAAATGGTCACTCAGCTCAATTTTATTAACGATTCAGCAGAGAGAAGTGTAGCGTTAATAACTAAATTTTATAATTCAATTACTTCAAATGAAGAGCAAAAACAGTATTGGCTGCAAGTGGTAGATAACCACAGAAAAAATTTTAAAAACATAACGAAAAATCATATTTAAAAAAATAAATTCAGGAAAAACAAATGTTTGTAGGTTTTTTTATTTTTTTTTTCATGTTATGGTCCAAAAATTATACAGTTAGTTATATCGCAAGAAACCTTAAGCTCCGCTCAAAAATACAAAATTACAAACATAATGCCACTCGAACAAAATAAGGAAAACATTTTATGTGGAAATCCGATAATTTTGACGAAGGAGTTAAATTGCATGTTCAAAACTCCGCCAAAAAATATCAGATGCATATTTTAAAAAAATTAAAAAATGAAAATAGCTTAGATTATTATAAATGATTTTTCATCACAAAATATTCAACATGTGTTTCGGTTTGGTCAACATATTATTCAATATGATCTAAGTCGTAAATAACTCCAAAATGACCTTTAAACGATTTCAGCAATATCTAGAGGTCAAATTTTTTTGGGTCTTAAGGCACTTTTGTTCTCATTAGGAATGGAAATTTCAGAAAATGTACGCGCAGCGAAGAAAAAAAGACCCATAACTTTCCTCACATAATTTTGAACCGGTCTTATATATATAATAATTATATATTAAAAAATAATTCTTTGTTTTAAATTTTCATTTATTTTTTTTGTAATATTAAAAATATCTTGTCCTTAAAAATAATTAAATTATAGTTTTAACTACTATGTTATAATGACCGGAGGACTTAATATGGCTTTCAAATATATTTTTTCAAGATGTGGTACCGCTGACGGAAATAATCTTCGGCTTGTTTTTGAACAGCCGACAAAATCAGATTCATAACAATGATTAGAGCAAACAACTAATAGCTTGCTTACGAAGCTTGGTTGCAATCCTAGGGCGCAAATCCATTTATATTTAGTATCAATAATTTGCGGAAATCTGAAAATAAACAAATAACAATAAATATTAATTTACTACAGTGATTAACAAAAGGCGCCCTGAAAATAATTACACCATGAAAAATGAATGCGCCCTTGAAGTCGTCTTTGTGCTTTGACATAAGCGCTGGATTAGAAATGGCGCGAAAGTAACTGGCACTAATTATTGCTTTTTCACTTCTTTTTTGATAAGAAATATATTTCAGATTTAATTTATATTATTTCAAATTTAAATTCAAATCGATTGCTGTTGAAGCATAACACTTTGCTACAGACATTTTGGTGCCGGAGATTTTTCAGCTGAATATAGACAAATTGGGTTTCCTAATTTCAGATATAGATTCCGTTTTTCTCCATCAGCTCGAGTTTTTGAGTTATAGGCAAAAACATGAACATGAAAAACATGACAATCAGTTCTTTTTCTGATAATTTTGCTTATATCTATTGCACTGATTTACCGATTTGTATTACGATGATGAATTTCAATGAAGAAATACTAGACCTTTCAATTTTTGCACATGGTTTTGCAAGTGGTTTTGAAACAGTGCCTCGAAGAGTTAAATATTTGTAGTCATCAAAAACTGAAGAAAATTTGGCCTACTAAATGGATTGAGAGATACAACTCGGTAACGGTTTTGTGAAGTTTTTCGATACCATAATATTGGCATTAGGCAAAATTTCCTGTTGGGAGGATACAAACACATCCAGACAAGCCAATTAACTGAATTGTGCATTACAAAAGACAGACTTTCTTATATCTTTGCAGTGTATTAACCAAATATTTGGTTATTCATATATTTTATGCAAATTTCTTCAAACTCGAAATTTGACTGATTTGACACAAGCAGTCGATTTAGCCAATATCAGTTTGCAAGAAGTAAAAAATATAAGAGATAATGCTGAAATAGAATTAAAAAAATTGTATATAAATGCTGAAAAATAAGCAGAAACCAATGGATTCATTTTGACGAGACCAAAAGTTGTATCTTTCTACCCTAACGCACAATGTGTTGAATCGTATTATTGCATATCGATTAACATACCTTTCTTGGAGACATTCTAATTGGATTTCAATCACATTTTCCTGAAAAAAATCGCTAAATGTTGAAGTTTTAGGCGCTTTTGAAAAACTAATCGCATTTATAAAGATGATTTGGAAGGAGATTTTGATGACCTAAAAAATGAGCTGAATGTTTGGTATAAAATAAGTAATAAAAAAGATTATGATGGTAAAAACACAGTTTTTCGAGCCATACAACAGTGCAATAAGGATATATTTCCAAATATATATCGCCCATTTCAGATTAAGGTGACCTATCAGTCGCACTGACCATCTCCGAATTGACTCAAAATTTGTTTTTATGTTGGTTTTTTGCTAAGAAACCCAATTCCGGAGTTAAAAGTTTCAAAAAAATGCCGCATAGGGCCTATTTTTAGACAATGTAGCTCAGTCAATTTAAATCAAATTTTATTAACTTAGGTATAATTGGAATGGTTATCTCTTCTATTTTAAGGATAAAACATAAAACTTTTAAGAAAATTGCTGTAAATTGACCCATTGTTAATTTCAAAGTTTAATGCCATGCCAACAACAGACGCTATAATTTCTTCTCAGTTTCTTTATTTTTGGTTATTTATACGTTTCAATACCTTTCCAACGATATAAAATTAAGGTGTGCTCTTGAAGGGTTCAGAAGTTATGGTGTAAAACGTGCAGTGTTAAAGAATTTTTTAATACAAATTTGTTACTTTGAAATTAAGAATGGGCCAACTTACAGCAATTTTTCCAAAAGTTTTATATTTTTCCCTTAAAAAAGACAAAATAATCTTTCCAATGATGCCTTATTTACCAAAATCGGAATTAAATTGACTGAGCTACGCCGTTGCAAAATACACCCTATTTTGGCCTTGAAAAATGGTTCTAAAAATTTATAACTTCGGATTTGATTTTCTAAGTAATAAATCAATCTAGGAACAAAATTTGAGCCAAATCGGAGATGGTCAGTGCGACTGATAGGTCACCTCAATCTGAAATAGGCGATATATACAATAATTTACTTATTATCCTTGCAACTCTTACAGTAACTTCATGTGAAAATTAATCAACATTTTCAGTACTTCGCCGACTCAAAACTTAAAAGAACGACGTTGCAAGATAGACTAAACGGCCTCACATTGCTTTATCTGTACAGAAAAATTACACCATCAGTGGATATTATTTTAGATAAACTCGCTGAATGTAAGCGTAAACTAGATTTAAAAATATAAGTTAGTTTCTTTTATTATTCTTAATCGCCTTTGTCCTGTAACTAAAATCTTTTTAATGTAAAAATAATAAATACAATTTTTTCTATTCCAAAAAATATGTATTTATAAAAATTTTATCATTATGGGGGCATGTATGTTACAAACTTTTAAAAAAAAATTTTTTTTTCGGGAATTTTTTTTTCATAGAAGGAAAAAAGATATCGTTCTCAAATTTTGCACACATATTTATTAACATTTAAAGAATACAGAAAAATTTGTCTCAGAATTTTTGAAGCGGTTTTTGACGTTACTTGATTTTTTTTTAAAAAAATGCCAAAAATATGACGGTGTGCAGGATATAACCAGCCTGGAACATCTGAGGAAAAATTAAAAAAAAAATCAAATTAATCCTTGTTTAAGTGGCTATCGCCTGAAGTAGGATAATTTTTTTTGTATTATTAGAAACCAATTGAAAACAAATCGATTTTCGAGGTTACAAAATCGGTCGGTTTTTTTTTAAAATTTGTAACCTATATGCTCCCTTATGTTTGCTGCCATTGTGGTAGAATTAACGTTTTGAGTGCAATATTAGGACTCATTACACCATAGCCGCTATAGTTACGTACATTTTCTTTTATATACATATAGTTATAAAACCCCCCCAAAACAAATTCCTGGTTGCGCCTCTGCTTGTGAAATGAAATCATTTTGTTTATCAATGTCTGACTGCTTCCACTACTGTGCACTATACAATTCATTATTAAAAAGTTAGTTATAAAAATCACTTTGTTTTTATACCCCCACGTTTAAAAAACGTAAATGGGGGTATATTAATTTTGTCACTCCGTTTGTAACGCCCATAAGGAGGCGTGGTAGGTATAGAAAAGTATATATATTCTTGATCAGCATCACCACCCGAGTTGATTTAGCCATGTCCGTCTGTCTGTCCGTCTGTCCGTCTGTCCGTCTGTCTGTGATCACGATTCCAGCCGTAATTTTAAAGCCATCATCACGAAATTCTATATTTAGGCTTTTATCTAAACAATTAAGGTCAAGTTCGTAAATGAGTCAAATCGGATGAAAACCACGCCTACCTCCCATACAAAGTGACTTTATCAAAACGGTGAAATCTCTTAGGATTCAACAAAAATGAATATATGGACTTGAAATTTTGCATATGAGTTTTTATGTTAAAAATACACTCTTAGTATGAAATTAAATCTAATCGGATGAAAACCACGCCTACCTCCCATACAAAGTATCTTTATCAAAAAGGTAAAATTTCTCTAAAATCCACAAAAATTAATGTATGGACTTGAAATTTTGCATATGAACTTTGATATATAACGTGTACTATGTGTATGGAATTCAACCAAATTGGGTGAAAACCACGCCCTCCTCCCATACAAAGCCATTTTATCAAAAAACAAAAGCGAATATTTTCTGTTAAAAATATAACGAAAACGTTTTTACAGATAAACATTTTATTGATTGCTTAAGACTTTGAATATACTTTGGTTCGGCCGTGGGGGTATTTTAACTCCGGCCCAGTCGAAGATCATTTCTTACTAGTTTCAGTTAATTTCAGCAACGACAATTGCTTTTAATAATTATTTTAAAAGAATTTCTCGAGTCAATTTTCTTTGTTTTGATTTTCTAGCGCAAGTGTCAAAAATTTCATCTGAAAAAATTGCCGCAGTACACATACAGTGTATGTGAGCATAACACCACTTTCTTATCTCTCATTTCTATGGATGCCAAACAAATTTCAGTAAAAAATAACAATTAAGCCGACTCTAAGATTAATAGGGGGTAATAGGGAAACTAGGCTAAATTAAGGGGGGGAAGCCTAGGCCAGGGGCGAAAATAGCGCTAAAAATAGGCTAAATTAAGGGAGGTAGCCTAGTTTCCCTATTACCCCCAGTTTACCATTACCTCGTTATGCAATGAAACTATCAACTTTTTATGTCCTCTGGAATTCTTTTATGACTGTTACTAAGATATTTTTTGAAAGTGAACGCAACAAATAACACATTAGAACTGCATACAAAGAAAAGAATGAAGCGTCAATTTTACTAAAAAAATAACGGAACTTTAAAAAAATCTATATACGAACCAGAAACGGAGAACACTATCTTGGTTTAAGGACAATTAATTGTGTTTCTTTTCAGAAGTATAATTGCTGGTCCATTTTTTACAATAAAAGTAAAAATAGGAAAACATTATTTTTCAATACTTAAGAGAATTAAATTTAAATTTTTCAAAAAAAACTTATTTCGTTTTATTAGATCGAATACTTTTCTTCATATAGTCAAATTACTGTTAAGACTTCCTGTGTACGGTTAATTATTTGAGAAAATGAATAAATTATTTTGGAAAAATTTTGTTCAAATAATGATATATTTCGAATTCACAAAATTAAATATGAGTAAAGGGTGATTTTTTTAGCAACTTTCTTTTTGGCAACACTGTTTTGGCAGCATAGCTGTTGTCGTCTAACATGTTACTGTTAAACATGAGGTCTGTTCTCGTACTTTTGTAGCAAAAACTTGCAAGTTGCAAAATTCAAGGGATTAAGCAGAAAAATTGTCTCAGCAATAAAATGCTAAAAAGTACGGGAACGCTTTTTAGTAAAAACTTGCAACTTTTGATCAAACAATGTTGGACAAACATTTCTAATTAAACGAAAAATATTTTTGAAGATTTCGACAATGTCTGATAAATTATGTAGCTGCACTAATTGATTTAATATATATGCTATATGTGCCAGGCGAACATTTAATTTGAATATTTGTCTTTTTATTTTCCATTTTTAGCGCAAATTTTTACTTGAAATTTTTTTTTATTCTAGCGAATATTTTTACATTTCTGTCAACACATGACAACTTGCAAGTTTTTACTACCCGAAATTTGTGAAGTAAAAACTTGTGAAAAATACAATTTATCACAAGGAGGGGAAATGTTTTACTCTCTCATTGTCGCTATCTTTTGCAAGTTTTTGGTGTACAGGAACGCAATTTAGTAAAAATTTGTGCAAGTTTTCGAAAGTTTTCACAAACTTTTTTTTTTTTTTTATCTTTGAACCAAGGATTTCAGGTGGAATACCTGCTCAGTCAAGTCTGCCTTGGTTCGAAATGGGGTGATAGATTAGTGGAAAGGAAAGGATAATCAAGTAAAACACGTGTAGAATGTTCTAAGCGTGGTGGAAAGCCAAAGAATCATGTGAATTTGAATCAGAGGCAAGTGTTATGCCTTTGCCTCAGTCAATTCAAGTTATAAGGCAATCTCATCCACAAATTTCTCTACCATCAACTAAAACTTCAAGTCGTAAATATTGATGAATTTTGAATTTTAGTTGATTAGAAATGAGGATAGAAAATTAAGAAAGGTTTTTTAAAGCGAAGGACCATGGCCTGGCCGGGAATCGAACCCGGGACCTCTGGGGTGGCAGTTGAGCACGCTACCAACTCGACTACCGAGGCCGCCTATTATCAAAATTCATGCTCGGTTAGGAAAGTCGAAAATCGGAAAATTGTTTTCAGGGACGAAGCTCAATTCTGGTTGAATGAATAACTGGACAAGCAAAATTGCCGTATTTGGTGTGAAGTGCAGCCAGAAGCATTGCAAGAACTGACAATACATCCCGAAAAATGCACTCTTTGGTCTGGATTATGGGTCGGTGGCATCATTGGACCGTACTTTTTCAAAGACGACGAGGGCAGGAACGTTACTGGGAATGGCGAGCGCTACCGTGCGATGATAACAATTTTTTTTGTCCAAAATGGAAGAGCTGGACTTGTATGACATATGGTTTAAACAAGACGGTGCCACATGCCACACAGCACGCGAAACAATGGTCCAATTGAAAGGCGAGTTCGGCGAACAGTTTATTTTACGTTCGGGACCGGTCAATTGGCCACCTAGATCGTGTGATTTAACGCCTCTAGACTAATTTCTTTGGTGGCGTCCGTGGCGTAGTTGGTTAAAGTGCGTGGCCGCTATGTCAAAGAACTTTGGAAACCCAGGTTTGAACCCCAGCAGCGACAGAAAATTATTTTAATTAAAATAATTTTTCTGTACGGCCGCCACCTCTCTGCAGACAATGGCAAACCTCAGAGAGTAATCAAAATGCCATGTAAAGCTTCTTGAGAACGAGAACTTTCCGTTCATCGCCGTTCGGAGTCGGCGTAGGTCCGGTTCTCGGTCAATTGTGTACAAACTTAATAACACGCACAACACAATTGATCATAAGAAGCTAGGTCAAAGTCCTTTCAAGGGCTGAAATGGCCAGTTATTTATTTTTTTTTTTTTAGACTAATTTCTTTGGGGTTACGTCAAGTCATTGGTCGATGCCGACGACGTTGAAAGAGCTCAGAGCCAACACTGAACGCGAAATAGCGGCCGTTTTGGCCGAAATGTGTGGCCGAGTCATCAAAAATTGGGTCCAACGAATCGACCGCTGCATACGTGCCCGCGGTGGCCATATGAACGAAGTCGAGTTCCATTCATAGCCGATAATAAAGGTTCTGAAATATCTCAAATGGTTTGCGTTTTATTTAAAAAAAAGTTGTCAAGTCCTTAATAGAAAATCCTTTATATATCTTCTTCTAAGTCACTGTTGAGAAATGCTGTTGATACGTCAAGCTGTCGTAACTCTAAGTCCTTTTCAACTGATAGAGCGTACATAAGACGTAGTGAACTTTGTCTAACTACTGGGGCAAATGTGTCCATGTAGTCAATACTAAATTCTTGTAAATGACTTCAATTGTAGCTACTAGTCTTGCTTTCAATTTGTCAACGGAACCATCAGGCCTATATTTTGTTTTAAAGACCCACTTACATCCAATTGGTGACCTCCCTTCAGGTAAATCTACTAGCTCCAATGTTTCATTTTTAATCAACGAATTATACTCACTTTCTAAGGCCGGAAACCATTCCTTTGAATTAGGAGCATCTAATATTTCTTTGAAATTTTTATGGTTAGGAAGATTTTTACTTACTGCTGATTTCACTGTTTCTTGGTTCTTAGCAAAACTCCATGATTTTAACTTTTCTCTTATCGAATTTGTGGAGCATCACTGTCTTTGAGCTAACACATCTCTTTCATGAGCTGCTGTATTTTCTGAAGAGCCATCAAGGAAAATTTCTTCTTCTGATTCACTATCGACTTCTTCATTTTTTTTTTCTATACATTCATTATCAATATTGCTTTCCTTCTCCATACGCTTTTTAAATTCAAATTCGTAAAAACCATTTCCCTCGTTTTCAAGATCTTAACTATAAACTTTGAACTTTTCTTTGAAAAATTTTACATCTCAGCTCTTAACTACAGTTCGTGTATCTCGTTTCCATAAATGATACGCCTTTGACTCTTCTGAATAGCCCACTAATACGTATTAGTAATTTTTTTTCTTCCCATTTTGAGTTTCAAATATGCTTGTCTAAGACAAAAGATTTGCTGCCAATCTGTTACAAGTGTTTTATGGTAGCTACTTTTCCTGTCCACATTTCTTCTGGTCTTTTGTTAAAATTTAAGTTGGTTGGGCAACGGTTTCTTATATATGCTGTCGTGTGCATAAGTTATACCCACAAAAACTCTGCCAATTTTAATTCGATCATTATACATCTAGCCATCTCAACGAATGTCCTGTTCATTCTCTCAGCAACTCCGTTTTGCTGTGGAGTGTACTGAACTGTTAACTGACGCTTTATACCACAAGATTTGAGAAAATCTTTGTGGCTCACTAGTTCAGCTGCATTGTCTGATCGCACTGATTTTATCTTTGTGCCTGTTTGCAATTCTACCTCATTCTTAAAATATTTGAAGACTTGAACATATTCACTTTTCTTGTGCAAAAATCAGACAAATTCTCTTCTCGTATAATCTTCAATGAAGGTTGCAAAATATAATTTTCTACTTAGGTACTCTACTCTCATTGGACCACATAAGTCAGTATGTGGTCTTCCTACATTTATAACAATTAAAAAGAAAATTCTTGGTTGACAAACCTGGTCTGTTTCGATTACCATTGCGCTTCATATTTTTTAAGTACTTATTAACCCTAAAGGCACCTTCATCTTGGTGTTCAGGCTTGTCTCCAACTTCTAGAAGTCTTGAACGAAGACCTTTTAATGACGGAAAGTCATTAGCTGTGTCAAAAGCCGCCCTTATTTTTTTATATTTTGTCGGTAATACATCTAGAAAAATAGTGGTTAATAAATTTTTATCCAAATTTGTATCCATCTCAGATAATGACGAAATACATATCGTCGTTCGCAAATTATTGTGTTCTATATGACAAAAATGTTTTTTTGGTAAATCAAGTTTAAAGTTTAGTAAAAAACTGAACCGAAAAATCTGCCGCGATTTTCTTACCAAAGAAAGTTCAAGAGTTTGTGGTTTTTTCTGTCAAAAAAAATGTTCATCTTTGGAAGCGTTTTTTAGAGTAAGATGCGTTTAAAAAAAATAATTTGTTCTATATGCACTTATTTACGAAACTCTTCTTGTTTTATAGCATATAGAACAAAATGTAATATGTATTGGAAAAATGAAAAGCAATGTGATTTCACTCAACAAAAACTTTATTTCATATATTATAATATTAACTTAATTTTAATATGTTCTTAATCTTATATGTTCTTATGAGTCCACTTAAATCAATACCTGTTAATTTCTTAAAAAGTAAGTTTCGACTACAAAATCAAGTAAAAAAATTAACCAAATTCATTTGACTTCGATTCCACGAAGTTCACGCTTGATTTACGGAGATTTTTTAATTGAAGCGAGTTTGTTAAAAAAACGAAGACAAGAAGTTGTACCTATGTCTTAAATTGTATTAAACAAATTATTAGGGGTATTCACGGGTTAATGCGAAACACAGTTGCGACGATGCGAAAATGCAAGATTGCGAATTTTTGCTTCATTCCAACAACAAACACATTAGAAGCAATTTTGCAACTCTTCTTGAATTACGCACTGCTCAAACCTATTGCGAAAGCGCACAAACAGTGATGCGAAACAGCTGATTCATGTTATGGGGGTTTTCAAGCATAGTTGCCATCTGGGTAAAACTTAAAAAAGGCTAAGTTTGTACGTTGATTCAAATAAGTAAAGTTACAATATTGATGTTCACGCGTTAGTGCGAAAAATATGTTGCATTTTCGCATTCTTGCAATTTGCATCAACCCGTGAATACCCCTATTGTAGTATGCCACTGCATCAAGTGATAAAAAGTTGTATAAACTTTTCACATCATTTACTTTCTCTGATGATATCTTCTTATCTATTGCTTATCCATTCTTATTCTTAGTATTAAGCTTTTTTTAAACGTTGTTGTAAAATTTAAATTCTAACCTTATGTTATTTATGATGGTATTTTCTTTTCTTTTTTGTTTAAATTTATTTACCAACTGCAATCTAAAGCGGTATTATTTCTTTTTTGTTTCATTTCATTTGCCAAGTGCAATGTGAAGCTAAAAAAAAAACCAGAAAAAAACAAAAAAAAGCAAAATACAAAGACCTCAAAATAATTACTTTAATAACTTTATTTAGACTTGCATATAGAACAAAATAAAAAAATATTTTTTTACTTAGTATTTTTGCTTCGTTTTTGTTCTATATGCACGATTTTTTGCATATAGAACACAATAGGTTACGAAGCTTGTCACAACAGTGTTGTATAGCACAAAGTCGATGTCTCATATTTCGAAAACTATAAAAGATAAAAGCAAACTGATGACACAGATCGATAGATCTCGAAAAATTTACCTATATATCAGTCTTATCTCAATTTTTTCAATTTTGTGATATAGAACACAAAAATTTACGAACGACGATATGTCGAACTCAATAAAATATTGTGAAAATGATTCTCATCCATTTTTGTATTTAACAATTTACGGAACATTTCTACTTTACCTCTTGTCGACTTCCGGTCAAACGTTTTTTGAAGATATATGACCATATTTCACAGAATGTTCTGAAATTCTTTACCATTCTTACTACATTTGCTTCAAGTGAGATAATTATTTAAGCTCTCGCATTGATGTCCTTATCGTCGTGTTACAGTTGTGCTTTCTGATTTGCTTCAACTTGCTGCTGGCTCCTCGTTGATGACGCTGAGTTTAATTCAATTTCCGGTCTTAATTCTTCCCCTCTTACCATTTCCAATAAGGGTTTTTATGAAGAATGGCTTCCATTTGAAGCTTTCACGTCGCGTAGTTTCTTCCATTTAGTAATGGAATTCGTCCTGTAGTTGCTGCCATCGTATATCGTTTTTCTTTTTGTTATATTTTAATGTTATCTTTGTTTCCTAATTTTTTGCACAAAATTATTTTAGTATTTTGCGTCTGGGCCCATAACCTATAACCTGAAATGAAGACTGAAACCTTGGTGCGCAATCTGCAGAACTTCTTATATTAAAATAAGAACTACAATTTTACTCGTCTTCTATCTTCTATATATCATGAATTCCATGTCACGCACTGTTACAGCTTGCGAATAATTGCAACTGATTTACTTAAGAAGAAATTTTTGCGAAAACTGGTTTGCAATTTTTATTAATTAATTTTACGGTCTATTTAAAATGTGTAAAGGTTTTATGAATCCACTTATGAATTTCGGTGATATTAAGCAAAATGTAGCGTACGCACGTGCTACAAAATTTTCCCCTTAAAAATTTGATGTCAGCTTCTATCTGAAATTTCTGCGAATTGACTTCAGATAGAATTTTCATATTTTTGTACAGCAATAAGAGGTTATCCTAGATTATATTAGTAGTTAAGTAATTTAAAAAAAAAAAAATTATAAGACAATTTTTTCAACTGTAAACACCGTCACGCACATGTTACATTCGTCACGCACAATTACACCGTACGTTCATATTACTGTTACCTTCGACCATATTTACTAAAAACTGAATTACAAAACAAAATGATTAAAAATTTCTTATTTTCTTTTTTTTAATCTCTTTTATGTTATGACTAGATACATTTAAGAAAAAAATTTTAAAATCAATTATTTTAATCGATAAAAACTATTCTATTCTATATTTCTAACTATCCAAAAGTCGATGCTCTCAATCACTGGAATTGAAGGAGCTGGGACTTTTCAAATTCTTCAACAGATTCCATGTGGACCTATTCAGGTGTATTCTCATTTCTTATGCAAAGAAATTCGCCTGGTCTTTGAGAGAGTACCCGTAAAGGCTGCACCCTTACATCACCAAGTTCAGTGTTTTTGTGAATATGATTCCTTAAAATGGATTTATTTGAATAATAATTTATATTCCGATTTATTTTAACCCTTAAATGCCCAACAACACCGATATCATTAAAATTATGTTGTTCTATGATGAATGATCCCCTTAGCATGACCCCGTTTTTATTTTTTTTGGAAAAAATTTTTGTTTAAAGAAAACATGGTTGTATACAGTGGGCATTCTGACGTATACTATCAATCAGCTTGGTTGTAGGAGTTCAAGGCAAAAACGTGGAAAACGATTCTTTTTATGATTACTCTAAATTTGTTTGTTAAATGAAGGTACTTCATGTCAAAAAACGAACTTTCCGTAAAAATGAAAAAACTTTTTAATTTTACGGTCAATATTTCCCAAGCCAACAAAGTTATGCCAATAATTAAATTTTTGTTTTATATTTGAAATTTTCTGAGTGAAACTAAATATCCAGCATTTTAATTTTTGCAATATTTTAAAATAAATAGCTTATTTTCTCGGCTGTATCCAAAAACACAAAATACACTGGGCAAATTTGTATACAAAATACACTGGGCATTTAAGGGTTAAATTAAATAAAGCTCACTTATGAGAATTCATATTGACACTTGTCAATAGTTAACCGTCAATTTAGACGTTTGACCGTCTAATGCTGATGTAAGGATGGACATTTTTTAAATGAAGGTTGTATTAATTTCAATTTTTTCGAGTTGTTTTATTTTTGGTCACTTTGCTATATATGAGACCCCCCCATATCATTACTGATCGTAATAAATTTTAAAGCCCCTCCTCCCCCCTAAATTGGTAACGTTATTTATGAACGACCCCGTAGTGTATAAAAACTATATTGTTGTATAGAAAAAAGTGTAACATGTGCGAAACGCGTGGAATTTTTTTCAATGGAAATAGTAAAAAAAATGTTTTTCAATCTGGTTTGCCATCTCAAAATCCACACATAACAGCATTTTCCGCAAAAAATTTCTTATATTAGAGTCTGCATTGAAACATATATCAATATTGTCACGCACCTGCTACATATTTTCTAAATTTATTTAACTGCTCTTACCACGGTATGTCGTTGATAATTATTTATTCATATATATGTATGATTATTAGGAAAATATTAAAAAATTTGAAGCAAATATTTTTTTTTATTGTTGTAATAAACGCACGCCCTCACGGCAAATATCAAAATAAAACTGCAAAATTTTGGCTCAATTTATTCACCACGCGAAAGTAAAAAACACACAGAAAAACTACCGTTATCTTGAAAAATTCAACTTAAAACGTGTTGTCCGAATTCGATAGAATATATTGTATATAGTTTCTCTTCTCTCTTTACAATTTGATTTTTGACCTATGAGGTTGACTTTATCGTGGAATTCGTGATATATAAAAATGAGTTGCATTGTGTATGAAATTGATGTTCTCTGTAATGCGTGAACCGATTTTGTTTCTGATGAAATTTCCCATGAAAGGTGACGTCAATACAAAGGTTTTTTTTCTATAAATGATCTTTGTATGTGTATTGGTTCATGAATAATAGGCATTTTAGTGAACTTATCAACAATACAGGTGTGAAAAAATACAGGTGCGTACATATGGTGTATATGGGGAAATATTTGCAAGGGAAATTGGAAATAAATGGAATATTGGAATAATTTGGCAAGTCTCGCTTTAGTTTGCATTTGCGCGAAAAATATAGGCATTGTAAAAATTTTCCATACCCCTTTTTTTCCATACCCCCTTTTACCGCCTACAAATCAATAAAAATGCTATATTTAAGACTTTTTTGGTCGTATTAGACTAAAATTTGGTAAATAAGTTCGTATGGTTACTGTCGGCAACTATACTAAAACTGGGCGTGGTCTAACTATATATACGCCCACTTTTTAGAAATCATTATTATTCCTGAGCTGTACTTGTTTTGACAGTGGAACTTGATATGTAGACGTTATGGGCCCAAGAGGTAGTTACTATATATTTGAGCGAACATTAGACAAGGGGGAATTTGGTCACACAGGCCAAATTTATGATATCGATGCAATAGACTCCTAAAATATTCATCCGATTAGCATGAAAATTTATGTATAGAAGTTTTTTCACACGGTGCGTGTTTGTGGGCTATCAATTTCTATCCACCTTGAACACCAAAGGGCCCTGTAGTACAAATTTGTTACAAAACTGCCTAAAACTCACAAACCGCTTATGCGATTAGAATGAAAAGTGGAATACAGTGGTTTTCATGTAGGTTGAGTATTTTTCTACAATGTTTTTTGACCTATCTTGAACACCAGAGGGCGCTGTAGTTCAAATTTTTTGCAAAACCACCTAAAACTCCCAAACCGCTCATGCAATTAGAGTAAAAATTAGTATATAGTAGTTCTCAGGTACAATGAGTTTTTTGACAGTATCTTCTTTGAACCACCTTGGACACCAGATGGTTCTGTAGTACAAATTTTTTACAAAATCGCATATTTTTAGTTATTACATATGCAAATATTTACAAAATATAAAATATTTCTTAAATGTAGGAAATTTAAAAAATTTCCGTTATTTTGACATCAAAAACATGAACATATCTTGAAAACTATGAAAAATTTTACTACAACGATATATTTAATGCAACAGCGTGCTTAAAAATGAGAAAAACACAGTCAGAAATTTAATTTTGTGACTTTCGATTCAAATATTTCCGCTGCTTTTTTATAGTCTTTGTTAAATTTTTTTTGTCTTAAAGCTTCATCAAAGTACTATGAAAATCTTATTGCAAAAATACCGTTAGTTGAGTATATATATTTTAAATATTTTTTTCAAAAAAGGTCTGAAATTTTGGAGTTTTCCTCAAAAAAAGGCTCACAATTTATTTTTGTTGTAAAAATAATTTAAATTCAAATTCGCAAATTTTCAACTCCATTTAGAAATTACAACATTTATAGGCAAAAATTCTTTCAATTTTACGCAAAAATTAAAAACCATTTCTGTGATTCAAAAAACAAGGCCTACCCCTTGATTTTTTCGAACAAAATTGTTTTTCCAATATTGTGTTTTTATATTTTTGAATAAATAAACAAGCTAAAGAATTAATTTTTTAGAAAAAATTATCTTAGTATCTCTTACCAATAAAAAGTTATAGCCAATAATCTGTATCCAAAATATATATACAAAAAGCAAAACGCTGTCTGTGTGATGGCTGGAAACTTCAAAACTACTGAGCCAATAGAGCTGAAATTTTGGCAATACATTTTTTTCAAGTACGAGATGGTTTAAATTTCCGTCATAGCCCCTTTTACCGCCCACAAATCAATAAAAAGGCTATATTTCCTACGGTTTTCGTCGATTTGGCTACATTTTGATAATTTAGTTTGTATGCTCACTGTCGGCAACTGTACGAAAACTGGGTAATGTCCATCTACTAGAAAACTGGGATATAAGTGGGTGTGGCTCCGCCCATACAATTAAAATTTGTATTATCGAATAGCTTTGAAAGTAAAAGTAGCAGTACTTACATACAAACTCAAAATGGAGTTACTATTTGGTGATCTCCTGCTACTGGGAAACTGTAACGGGCAATGGAAAATGACAGTGGTGTCAAACTATGAGTCTAAGAAAAGTTTTGAATACACCTATTATGTTCCCGTATAGTTGCAGGGTGCAGCAAAGCGCGCCGGGAAACAGCTAGTATTTAAATAAAATTTATACTCAGGCGTGGATAATGCTAATACGACAGCAACATTTGCCATTCGTATTCCTTCAAAAAACGTCCGAACTCTTTGGAGATTGAGAGAAAGAGGCAACATATGAATGATACACTGCTTAATGACTTGCAAAAAATCTCCTGGTGGGGTCTTACTACACATGCAAAGACCATTTATACAAAAAAACCTTCGTTTTGACGTCACCTTTCATGGGAAATTTCCAGAAACAAAATCGGTTCCCGCATTACAGAGAACATAAATTTCATACACAATGCAACTTATTTTTATATATATAGAAGATTAGTAGATCAAATCTTACACCTAAAACCACGTTCAATAACATTAAAAAACTCGCGTATAAAATTAGTGCGTTTCTTCAAGAACTAATTTGGAGCTTCTGGATCGAATTCAACGACGTGTGATATATCTGATTGGAAATTAAAACATTTTATCTTCTCTCAACTCTCTTGGGCATCGACGCAATGTTGGTTACCTAAACCTTTTGTACAGGTACTATCAAAATTAATAGAAATCAGATTACGCCAAAAAAGTTGCACTGTTCTGCGCAAGACGTTTGGTCTTTCGTGACGTAGATAGGAAAAGACACTTTCTATGTTTTTCTCACTGATTTTCTGTTCGTGCAAGAAGAGACGAAATATATTGCGAAAAGTTATGTGCGATTTATTTTCAGTTACTGTTCTGTTTGTTTATGTTTTGCGCAGTGAAAAACAGCTGATTTTGACAATGAGTCGATCATGACGTAGGTAGACATGCGCATGGCGTAATCTTGCAAATATTATTTAGTACAACTGTGGAACTTTCTCCCTGCGAGCCTGTTCCTGGGCAGTTTTGAGCTATATTAATTTAAAGCTAAACTTCAGCGATACTACTCTATCTTTCCACCCTCAAACTAAATATCACCCTTCTTCCGAATCAACAGAATGATACACATCACATATAACACATACGTGTATCGCAAAAAAAAAAAAAAACAATTAGAGTTGGCTGTGTCGTGGACACACTAAGGCGCCTCACTTTCTATGGAGGAAAAAAAAGTTGTCCGGGTCCCCGCCTCAAAATAAACTTTGGTTTATATTATGGGGATTTCCCAAATATTTTGGCCTAACGATAGCCGTCAGCTAGCTAGAATGGTTCGAAAAAACCTCTAAAAATTGCGTTTTTCTTGGATAACTTTTTTGTCATGATATTTTTGTCTTAAAAGCAGCAGTTAGCACTTTTCCAATAACACCTCGGAATTGAAAATCTTGCAAAAGATGGAGGAGTTATACATATTTTAATGAAAATTGAAAATAAAACATATACATATAAAAAACACTGCAAAAAAGTACATATCTTTTGTGTTCGGGCAAATTTCCCAAAATTTTTGATGCAGAACTCTACAACTCTTTGAATTACACTATTAATGACAATTTTTTGTACTAAAAATATCATGGAAAAACAGTTATCCAAGCATAACGCGATTTTTAGAGGTTTTTTCGAACCATTCTAGCTAGATGACGGTTATCACTAGAGCCAAAATATTTGGGGAATCATCATAACATAGACCTTATTTTGAGCTTATTATTTTGAGGGGGGACCCGGACTACTTTTTTTTTGTGTAAGGCGCCTTAGGACGCACCCGTAGGTTTTGACGTGACGGTGTTTCTTTATATTCCTATTTCATGTCCAAACTCTTGTTTTAATCCATGACAAAATTCTTAATTTAATCAAACAATTTTTGTCCTAATCCATATCTTAATTCATGTCATAGTGCTTTTTCGGTTTCATAGTCCGGTTTCATTGTTATTTTTTTGTTTGTGAGCAATTTTGGTTGCCCGAAAAAACTGTTGAAATCATACACTGAACCAAATATTGTTCTTAAAATCAAAGAATCTCGTTCATAAAGCGAAATTCATTGATTTTTAAGAACTATTCATTGCCCCAAAGAACGAATTCTTTGGTTCAATGAATCGTTGTTCTTAATTTTAAATAACAGTTCATTGTTCGTGTTCATTAAAATTTTGTTCCAGTTCTTGTGTTGTAATATCTATAAAACCATTAGAGAATTTTATCTCAATAAGAAAATGATTTTTTAAAATATATCTTGATATTGTTTTAAAATTTCTAAGGACAGACTAACTTATTGTAACAGTTGTATGTGCCATTAATTAATCATTTTTCTTCATAACATATCAAAGAAATAACGTAAGAACAAAGATTCATTGAATCAAGGAACTCGTACTTTGGACCAATTTTAATGTATAATACATTGGGACAAAGAACTTTTTCTTTGTTATTAAGTACGTTTTTGGTTCTGTGTAACTAACTAGATTATTGTTATTGTTGTTTTTGTTGTTGTTGTTCGTGTTGTTGTTGTTGTTGTTGTTGTGTTGTTGCTTTTGCTTTTTTTTACTTGCTTCTCCATTGGTTGTGCTTTTCCTTGGTGCATTAACTTTGCCTTAGCTGGATACAATCAATCCAGCAAAAGTGATGCATATGCGTCACGTTAGGCGGTTCCCTGAGGGGCCTCAACACGCCTTCAATTTTATTTTATTTTTTATCGTGTGCCCGAAGACCTCACCTTCATTTTCGTTCCTTAAAATTTACCATTACACCAGTAATCACATAATTAAAATTCCATGCAATGTTTTTTCATGGTTGTAGCATTTTTACTGCATAATATGGTTGCCACCCTGAAATCTTAACGGTAAGAATTTTTTTTATATTTTAGGTGTGAGGCGCAATAACATATCTATGCTGTCGAAAAAACAAATTTATCGCAGCACGTCTCCTGAGTGAGTAATAATTCTATGCAACGATATTACATTTCTGTTACATAAGCTGCTATATTCACAACATGGTGACGTCGGATTATTTTTCTTTATTTTTGTCGTAAGGACAAGTTTATCATTTATCGTAGCTTATATACTCACCGAGTAATAATACAATGCAACGCCGCTGCATGAATGTTGCATTGTCAATCTTTGAGTGTCTCTCTCTGGGTCACCAGGCCGTCAAAAATTTCATGTCTAATTTTGTTGTGAGGGCTTAGAACAGACCTTTATTGGTGTATCATATTTTTAATCCTAGCACTAATACTCAGCGAGTAATAATTCCATTTAACAAATTTTCAGTTGCGTTGCTTAAGCAACTCCCACCACGTCCCAATGACGTTTTGAACTATTTGAATTTTTGATTTTTATAATAAAGTCAAAGAATTGATTTTGATGGTCGGATCATTATTTTAATCATCACGTCAAAAAACAAGAAAGAAACGAAAAAACCATTTTTTAAAATAAAAGTTATGAGCAACGTACAAAATTTTTTTTCATCTATAAATGTTATAAGCCAACGTTAAAAAATGCAAATCAACAATGAGAAAGATTGTTGTCATTTATAATTATTATCAGATAGAAAAATGAAAATAACAATTACTTAAGGATCAAAATTTTTCTTCTTGCAATATAAAAATTATGGCCCAATTTTTTTTAAATATTTCTCATAACAGTTATGTCTGTGATTTTAACCTCAATTTATTTTGTTTTTGTGCATGTGAAAAACTTACTACTTATATCAAATTTATCACAAATGCTAAATACAAGACTAAATACACTATATCGCGAATACCCTCAATAGTTTAACCTTTTATTTCTTTTAATTTCGATTGGACAATTTTTCAATGAATTTTAAAGAATATATTTCATAATAGTAATCTATATTCTTCGAAGCATAAATAGAAAGTTCGATTCACAGAAAATATATTTCCTTGCATTGAAAAAAGTTGAAGTAGCTCGCTCTTACGTTTACATGGTCACCAACTTTGAAAATATGGTATTTAAACACTTGTGCTTTGATTTCAGAAGAAAATTCGAAACAACACCCCTCTTTAAATCAGCATTACTTCACAAATTTCCATTAGATCGGACAATTTCACTTTGGAATATTTATAAAAAAATTATTGAGGTTTAGAAAAGAATCTAGGACAAGTTTTACAAAATGAAAGTGCTTAACATATTTATTTCACTGTGTTCCAAAAAAAGGATAAACGTTTCAGACATTTTAGCACGAGAGGTGTGAACATTGTGTGTTTGTTGTTGTGGTAGTATGCAACATAATAGGAATCTTCCCGATATTGTGCAAATTGGCTTCCTCAGCGGAAATATGGAATATTTTTGCACAAATTGATCTAAACTACGCTTCATTTGTTTGAAATTCATCAAAATCAGATAAAAACTGCGTCGAATTTTCATACAAAAGGCCGTCTCAAAAAGGGCGTCACTTTCGTAAATTCCACAAATATGACTTGACATTTTGCACATAAGTTTAAATGTTAAATACGAGTATGTTGCCTTAACTTGTACAGATTGTGCTATTTATGTTAGAAAATATTCCAAGCAGTGCTTTTTCTTTGGATTGTATGAAACTCACCATAGTGATTTGAAAAGTAGAAATCGTGCGTTCAGACAGTTCATATCGGAAAGTTTCTACAACCCCAATAACGACCGATCCAACGAAATATTGAATACTACGAAAATGAATAGCGCTGTATGGTCTGAGCTTAACTCCATTAAAATTAACTAAAATCGACTGTAAACGTTTTATCGTTGAGTGTATCCTTAAGTATTATTATGAGTGTACTTATCTCCAAGGCAACAATATATTTTATCAATAAATCTTTGTTCAGAACTTAAAATTCTTGTTACATTGATGCAATAGATTTGATTAATAAAATAAAGAATAAATTCCAAAAATTAAAATGGAGGTTATGGAAGAGGGGAATCTTATGGACAGAGTTCCAATTTTACTTCAACGTGACTTACAGTATTATCAGGTAACTAACTGACAAGTATTACAAAAACAATGATTTATAAAATTATTTTCTTAAAAGACTCACCAGAGTGTTCTTCAAGAACGTATTTGCCCAGGGGTAGTAGGTGGAAAATTGGATTTTCCAAGATATGCCTCGTTTGCTGCTATTAAAATGGTTTTATGGTTTATAACCAAATATAAATTAAGATTAGTTTTATAAAAGCTATTTGGCTCTTTTTAGGTGGGAAGATGAATATTTTGCATCATATCGAAGGTATTCAGGACTATTGCACACTGAACAAGATATAGCAGATGGAGATTATGTGAGTCGTTTCGAAATATGAACGTAATTTAAGCGATTTAAAATCTAATCTTTAATAATCTATAAAATATAATCGACTTAAAATTATTCTTTAGGCAGCTGTTATTGTAAAAAACTCCGACCCTGATAAGTTTGTGAGTTTGGTGACGAAGTCGGCGGATTTGCTTCTGGAACATTTGCATATTTTGTCGCAGGAGTCTTTGGATCATGCCGATCTTTCCGTGTTGACGGCTACAATTGGCGCTGCTGCATTGATTAGAAATTGTCTGAATGTTTATATGCAGGCGGCGACTACAAAAATATGTCCACCAAAAGGAGAAGAAAAGGGTGGCGCATTAAAGGTATTGGTACTGAATCAGATTTGTGACATAACAAAAGAAAGATTCGATTAAGTTTAGAAGATACGGTAACCAATAGATAAATTAAAATTAAGCGGATAATTACTTCTAGGTAGTAACTAGTCTATGAAATTAAAATCAGGAATCCAAAATAAAACGACAACTTTCACAGCTTTAAGGGGAGCAACGCAGCCAGAGGCCGAAAAAAAAGGTCATGTTTGTGAATTTTTTTAAGGAAACCTATTGGATATTTTAAAATGAGGGTTTTTATACCTAAAAATATACGCATTCAAGAGTATTTTTAGTTTTTTTTTTATTAAAAAAAATTTAATATTAAGGTCGATACAGCAGTTTTTGTAGAGCGCTCTGAAAAAAAGGTGAAATGCGGTGACCAAGACTGCTCCTTCTTAATTCATCTGAAACAAAAAAATGAAATATATTATTAAAGTAGATACTTAAAACTCGTACTTGTCAAAGCCGTTTTTGAAAATATTGATTTTTCACAAAATGGCGAACTTTCGAACGTAAAAAAACGATTTTCGACCAAAAATTCGTCATAGTTTTGCGTATAAAAAATGAACGAAGCTAAAAAAAAAAAAAAATCCTATGACAAGTACGAGATTATTATGTGTACAATAAGCCTGCAAAAAAATCAAAACAATCGCTTCACTGAGCTTTGAGAAATCTTGGTCACCGACTTTGAAAACATGGTTTCGAGAAAAACGCGTTTGAAAAAAAGCGCCAGCACTGCGGGCTCTAGAAGGCGGTTCACTTAGTAGGCTATAACTTTGTTATTTTTTGAGATATCGACTTGATATTTTCACCACATATTCTTGAGACTTAAGGCTTTAAGAAAATGCAAAAAATTTTTGAAAAAAAAAGTTCTGACTGCGTATCTCCCCTTAAGTGAAAAAGTCATTCTTGAAAATGAATCATTGATTGCTTAAAGCGGTTGCTTTATACACACAGAAAAAAAAAACATTGTAAAAACAACTAGAACAATAATGATTTAACATGATTCAGCTATGATTTTGCTTCATAGAGCTTTATAGTTAAATCAGTATGCTTTTCATGTAAACATAGTAAAAAATGTTCATGTTGAATCATTATGAAATCATTTAAAATCATTATGAAATCATTTAAAATCATTATGATGGCCATGTAGAATCATTATGAAATCATGTAAAATCATTATGATGGTCATTATTATGATTTGCTTCGATTTTTTATCGCTTATGTGCACAAGTAATAACGTTCAATTTGATGTCTGAATTCATCCCACTTACTGAGAAGCAGATGGCTCTTGTTGGGATATATCAATTTACAATCAATGTTAATCTATGAAAAACAATAATAATTTAGATTTGTTAAAGAACAATCAATAAATTCGTGAGCTCTTGCATTAGAATAAAGTGGCCAGCCACTTAGAAAACTCGTAGTTTCTTGGCGAAGTTTTGATTTCCCTCTGCCTCAACAAGAAAGTGCGTTGGCATTTACCTTTGACTTCACCCCAATTCGATGAACGGAATGTTCTTGTTCTCAAGAAGCTTTTCATGGCATTTTTATTTACTCTCTGAGGTTTGCCATCTGCAGAGAGGTGGCTGACGCACAGAAAAATAATTTTAATTCAAATCCGGGTCTTCAGGTTCGTTGACATAGACGCCACGCACTTTAACCAACTACGCCACGGACGCCATGAATAAAGTAAGCCTGCAAACAAATCAAAACGATCGGTTCACTGAGTTTTGAGAAATCTTGGTCACCGACTTTGAAAACATGGTTTCGAGAAAAACGCGTTTGAAAATAAGGGCGCACGGCGCACAGTGGTTGAAAGGTGGAAATAAATACCAAAATTCATGTTGTCTTTTTAACATTTTTTTTAATTTACATCGTTTAAGAGTTGTTCAATTAGCATAAATCCAAAATATTTTTGAATGATATTCATTAGTTTTTTGTCAAGAGGCCCTCAAACTCGAACAATGCAAAAAAACTGGAAAAGTTATGTCAAAAGTTGATATATTTACAGAGTTACTACAAAAAAACGGGAAGAGATATTATTCCCCTCTTGTTTTTTTTATTTATTTAAGAAAATGTTCGAAAACAGTTTTGCGTATTTGAAATATATTGTTTACCTCTATTTTTAAAAAAACTCAAATTTAACGTGGATATGAAAAAAAACGTAAATTTATTTTTTAGCAGAATGTTACTTTGTAAGTTCCAAGTTGCGCCAAAAAATCTTTTAACGGAACGTTTTTATTGACCTTTTACGTAAATATTTCAAATAATAAAAGTGAGCTCTTTTGAGCTTTTTTCACAAGATATGACAATAACTAAAACCGTTTTGAGAAAAATATAGAGTTGCTCAGTCTCAAGGCTTAGTTCTTTAGCAATTATCCTATGTATACTTTCAGGCTTGGCTTGTTAAGCCAAACTCTTCGCTCAAAAGTGTGACATACTTTATCTTGATTATTATGGTACCAGCAATACTGCACTGTCTTATTGACCATTTAAAGCTCACAAACGAATTTTTAAATATTTTTGCGACTATAAAAAACTATAAAAAAAGATAAAATCTATCTGAAAGATTAGCATGTGTTTATACGCATAAAAAGCTACAACATGAACTACGGATATAAAGATTGATAGCAAGTTTGATATTAGGTCTGTTCCCGTACTTTTGTAGCAAAAACTTGCAAGTTACAAAATTCAAGAGAGTAAGCAAAAAAATTGTCTCTGAGCAATAAAATTGCGGAAAAGTACGGGAACGCTTTTTAGTTAAAACTCGCAACTTTTGATCAAACATATGTTAAACAAACACTTGGCTAATTAAACGAAAAAATTTTTGAAGATTTCGACAATGTCTGATAAATTAGCTGCACTTATTGATTAAATATATATGCTATATGTGCCTGGCGTACAATTAATTTGAATATTTGTCTTTTTATTTTCCATTCTTAGCGGAAATTTTTACTTGATGCACTTGTCGGCCAGTTTTTTTTTTTATTCTAGCGCACATTTTGACATTTCTGTGAACACATGACAACTTGCGAGTTTTTACTACACGAAATTTGTGTAGCAGAAACTTGCAATTTTTCGCAAGGAGGGGGAATGTTTTACTCTCTCATTGTCGCTCTCTTTTGCAAGTTTTTGGTGTACGGGGACGCAGTTTAGTGAAAATTTGTGCAAGTTTTCGAAAGTTTTCACAAACTGGCAAGTATTATTCCTAAAAGTATACTCAAGTAAATTTTGAAAGTTGCTATCATTGATAAGTTTGTTGCAGAATGCAAAAGGTTCATTCAAATTTTTTTAAATAATAGCGAAACCAGCAGCTTTATTTTGAAAATTTGTTTTTTCATTGTCTTACAAAATAATTTTAAAATAATATCTTACAGTAACATGAAAATCTTATTTTAACGGTTTAGATGCTATATCACCTTAAAGTTTAAAATTTGGAAAACAAGTGGAGTGAAAAACTTGTTGGGGGAGGTGGGCATGGCGGAAAAATGTTTTTTATTAAAAATTTTAATTTAAGATTTCTGACAATGTGGTTTCATCATAGGATAAGTCATTGAAAAAATATAGCGTTTTTAATTTTTATGTTATATGGCAGGTAGGCGTGGTTGTGGGCGGATATCAAATAATTTTTGTTTGTATCTTGATACAGTCAAACTGAACTCATGTGCCTATTTTTATTGATTTACGACGACTTCTTCTATATTTTGACTTTTTTGTAAGGGGCTCAACCACTGTGCGGCGCGCTCTGGAAGGTGGTTCATTCACTAGGCTATAACTTTGTTATTTTTTGAGATATTGACTTGAAATTTCAACCACATGTTTTTGAGATTAGAAGCTTTAAAAAAATGCAAAAATGAAAAAAAGTTCTGGGTATATAACCTCCTTTAATGCTTTTAGATTTTTTTAGGCATTTCGTGCAAGAATTCTTGTTGAATTTCCTATCTTTTTTGAAATACTTCCAGACTTCGGAGTTCATGTCAAGCTGTTGATAATTCAATATATTTTGTAAGAATGTATTGTTAAATAAAAATCATGTTTAACTTACATTAAGGTATAATATACGTGTAAATTTTTCGAAAAAAATTTTTGTTTTGTTTAATGTGTTTTTTATAGTTTTAAGAATATACATACACATTTTTAAATCGATATTTAAAAAAAAATCCAGAAGTTATAACGGTTTTCGTTAACCGATGTCTAAGCTCCATACAACAAATATAAAACTTTAAACGCGATTTCCTCGAAACTAGAAGCATCCCCTCTAAATTCAAATATCTATTTTTTTCCTTTTTTTATATAAACAAAAAAGCGCGCGAAAATGTATTTATTTTTCGAACTTTTTACTTCAACTTCCGCCATAATTAAAAAAACCCCGGGGGTCTGCGTAGGGGGATGCTGAATATAAGGTCGATGCTTTAAAATGTCATTTGATTTTTAGTTTCCGATACATGGGAAAGGCCATATCCATCGAACCGTCTTGGATGTCTTTTTTTCAATGCCATTTTCAGCGCCCTCTATATAAAAGCCAGAACTGTATTTAAAAACAAAATATTTTTATAAAGTATTTTTTATGTACAATAACCTGCATAAATTTAAAAAAAAAATAATAACTTCTTATATCTAAAAAAATTTTTTGAAAACAGCTCCTGTTTTTGGTTGCTACACGTATATTATACCTTGAATACGCCAGCCGCTTGTAAATGCTGTTTAAACAAAAGAAAGCAAAAAGAAATGACCAAAGCATATGTTTAAACGACCTCAAATAAAGAAAAATGAAATAGAAGCAAGACATAAGAAAATTTAGAAATGTAAGTGAAACAGGGTCGCTCAAATGCAATAAAAAGTGGGTTGAAGAATTTTACAATTTTAAATAGTTGATTTATATATTTCTTAACTATTCGAGCCAAAAAAACGTTTTTCGAATTATTCGAAAATTGCGATTTCTAAAAAAATCGGGTCGGTTGATAAAAAAAAACCCGACCCGAACCCGTTTTACTTACCCTAATATAAATAGATATAATCTTGATGAATACGTTAATTTTTTGGAGGCCTTTGCTGTGATATCTCAGTTCTTACCATATAGCTTCAAATTTGCGAAAACCTCTGCGTACCATTGGTACACAAATGATTTGAAAATTCTTCGCAACAACAGGAATAGGGCATGGAAGAGATACGTCTGTAGCTTGAACTATAGTGACCTAGTAACCTACAAATGTTTGTTTCTAGGATTCAAAATCACTTAGCGGTTTTATATAATAAATATTTATATAACATAAACCCGAGAATATTGTCTGATCCAAAGAAATTTTGGGGATTCATAAAGAATAAAAAAGAAATCTGACTGAGTTCCTTCATCATTCCAGACTCTAAATGGATTAACGGACGATCCAGTCATTATTTGTGGCATATTTGCCAATCTTTTCAAGGAATCATAATGTTCAGATTCATATTATTCTGATGAAGCATACATACTAGTTCATTGGATCCATCGATGAATATTTTGATGCTGGACCCGATGTGATTCCTGCTGCAGTGTTAAGTCAATAGGGATCCGTTTGCAGTTAACCACTTTCGTTGTTATTCAATAAAACTATTAACGTACTCATGTTTCCCGAGGTAGACTTTTACTGAATAGGGGTGACACATATTAACCTAAAATAAAAACAGCAGAAGTGGTAAGAAGCTCGATTCCTTTCAGAGCCTGAAATTACCAATTCATTTTTTTTTATATGATTAAGAAAAGTAAGGGCTGACTGTAAAGAAAATATAATTCTATCTGGATCAAACCATAGATTTTTCACAGAACTAAAATATACATTGTAACAAGTTGACTTTTGCAGTTATCTCATAAACAATACTCCCAAATGTCAGAGGCCCTGGCGGAGCGACTTTTGGATTTGCATTGCCGTCTGCTCTTGCTGTACATTGTGCAGGATGCCGATTCTCTACATTGGGAGGACTCGCAGCCTTTCTTTGAATCGGAACGTGGCTCGTATACTATACAAATGTGGTGGCACTACATACGTGGCACTAAAGATGATCTCTGGAACTCAGTGCCTCCTAAAATGGCGCAACGAATTTTTGCGGGCATGCTCAATGAAACATTGAGTGTCCTGACAGTTCGATACTCACAGGTGAGTTGGCAACAGTTTAAAAACAAATGAGGGACTAATAAATAAATTCTATAAAGATTGTAACCAGTTATGCTCGCGCTCAGCTACATTTGGCCGATATCTGCAATTTGCTCTTTTGTGTTGCAGAGCTGCTTCCACATGTGTGTGAGAGTGGAGAAGCGTATGTTGGTAAGTAATATAAGGCTCCAGGACTCGAGTAGAAAAATACACGGTATATTTCTAAATTTTATTTTGCAATTACATAAATTGGTTTACGTGTTTTACGGAAAATTAATAGATTAAGATCTTTAATTCGACATTTTTATTTCTGTCTCTTTTTAAGGACTTCAACTTACTCACCAGAGTGTTATCATTCGAGATATACATGCAAAGTGTAGAGAACTATTTTATTGCCTTTTGCTACGCGGTGCATCTCTTGGAGTTATTTCTAAGGTATTGTCAAAAAAACAGGAATTTATTTGTAGGTTATAAGCTCTTCGTAACGTGATTTTTTAAAATGATTCTTATATAAAAAGGAATCTACAAATACTATGCCACTGATCTTGGGAACCCTAGAGATCCTAGATTGGATTCACGGCTAGATTTATGCCCACCCATTTTTTGATAAGAAATTCATGGTTTAAACAATGTTTTTAGATTCTCCAAGCTTTAGAAGGACCCAAGAAAGATAGTCAAAAATAGTTTAATTCTAGTTTTATCTAAATCAAAACTTAATTTTTTTAAAAATATAATAATAATAAAATACATATGGGCAAATCCTGCGTGTCGAACATCACATTCGGATGCATTTTTTCCAATTTATATGCTGAAAATGTTTTGTTTAGTAAAAAAGAACTAGTGCACCATTAAGTATTAAGGGGGCTGCTATTTATATATATCAGAAAAAATGCAATATAATGTAAGTACATGATCAGTTGTTTTGATATTCAGCGTTCGGACGTTATTAAAATAGAAGTAGTTTTGATATTAATTGCAAAATCTGCTATTTGCAGCGAACTGATTCGAGTTACGAGAAAATATGATATGAATGAAACGTTTAGAATTAACTGAAATATACAAAAAAGTAAGCATAGTCATTAATTTTTATTATTGTTTTTATTTTTGTAACATTGTTATTGTTCGGACGTCATGTGTCGGACGTCATTAATTTTTCCATCATTACAGTATATTAATTATAGCTATTTTTATAACCCCACGTTTAAAAAACGTAAATGGGGGTACATTAATTTTGTCACTCCGTTAATAACGCCCATAAGGAGGCATGGCAGGTATAGAAAAGTATATATATTCTTGATCAGCATCACTACCCGAGTCGATTTAGCCATGTCCGTCTGTCCGTCTGTCTGTCTGTGATCACGATTACAGCCGTAATTTTCAAGCTATCATCACGAAATTCGATATTTCAGCTTTTATCTAAAAAATAAAGGTCAAGTTTGAAAATGATCCAAATCGAATGAAAACCACGCTTACCTCCCATACAAAGTGACTTTAGCAAAAAGGTAAAATCTCTTTAAATTCCACAAAAATTAATATATGGACTTGAAATTTTCCATATGAATATATCCATATTGATATATAACATGCACTTTGTGAATGAAATTCAAACAAATCGAATAAAAACCACGTCACCTCCCATACGAAGTGATTTTCACAAAAAACAAAAGCAAAGAAAAATAAAATATTTTTCTTCTGATGCAATATTGTTTTATTTAGTTATAAATTTATCATTAAGAATATATAGGCATCAAATGTAAAACTTGTTCAGAGTAAGTATTTCTTTATACATAAATAGGTGACCTCACATCAAGTTTACTATGTAGTTTTGTCTTTTTTTGCACAAACCAGCCAACTTTACCAAGTACCCAGTATGACATGTATGTACTCTAATTGATTTATCTCTTAAACTAATTTAGATCCCATTCTGCAATTTTTATGGTAAAACTAATAAATGTTAAACTTTATTTTGCCGTTAAAAAAATTGAAATCAAAATGGTCGAAGATGTTAAAAATAATATTTGAAATACTTACTTCCGGTCTAAGACTGGAAAAAAATTTTAAATTTCAAAACTGATTAGAAATCCAAAAGAACAGTTAATTTCCTATAATAAAATTACATTCCTTGTTTTATAATAATTATCTTCAATATGAAAATAAAATTTCACCCTCACTCCAGTAACATAGAGCCACATGGGGGTATGTCATCACCCCACGTCAAAAATCTTTGTAAAATCCCGAATTTTGGATATATAAGCTTAAAACTTTACATGGTTACTATTTTTGGTCTTGTTCAACATTTTGTATAGTTATTTTCTATTATTTTAAAAATGACTGACTTAAGGAGCGCTGCCAAAATATAAAAACGTGAAAAATTAGCTCTTTTACTAAAAAATGCATAACTTTTACAGTTTTTAATTTAAGACCGAAAAAAAATTCATGTTTGAATACATCAAATACGTTGCTACAAAGAAAAAATATAAGTCATAGCGTTAGCTACAAAAAACATATTTATTCTGCCAAAAAACTGCACCCACTTTTTCAAAAAACGGAAAAAAGATTTTTTACCAATAACATTCAAATAAACTTGTTCAGTGTTGATTTCAAGACCTGAAAATATTTTTTAAGTAATTTAATAATATATTTCAGCCATTCCATTTTGAACGTATCACTCATACGGGTTGACCACTTCCGATGTTGCTCAAACTTTCAGAATTGAATCTTCTCATGAAATTAATACACTTATTTGAGTAAAAAAATTTACATTTTTACAAAATTTACATTTTTTTTTAAGTTTTTACGTAACATTAAAATTTCGTCAAAATGGGAGAAAAAGTGAAATTGCCTTACTCTTGAAAAATCATATATTCAACAAAACTAACTCGATTTTCACGTTTGAAAATTTTCGAAAAGACAATAAATATTTGTTTTTTATAAAAATATAAAAAAACAAAATTATTTTTTAAGTTTCTTAATTTCAAGGTCAAATTTTGGAAGTCATAAAAATAGGATTTTTCCCCACTTTAAAAATTGAATAAAATATTTTCAGAAAGTTTATTTTATTACCTTTCCATCTGCCAAAAATCATGAGGATGTTATTTATCTTTCTATTTTAATAATTTATTTAATATTTTTTAAACGACCACCTACCATACACTTCCATATAACCATACTATATACATTAGACTGTACCTCAGAAAAAAGGTGCGCCGTATACCAGCTATTATGACGCGTATTTGCAAGAAAATTTTTTTTTTGACCGAACGTAGGGGTCGCGCATTGACATATTTCTTCATATCTCTGGTGTTTAGAGGTCATTGACCTCATGCATACAGTTCTAGTTCTTATGTACCTTCCAGATCTCAGTTCCTACTATCCTAATGTGCCACCCTTATATCACAATAAAATAAAGCTCTTAAAATATCATTAATCTTTTGCTCAGGAAGTATATCGATATTTCCAGCAGAACTATTTTTAAAAAATTTTTGAAAATTTTTTGCCGAACGTAGGGCTCCATTTTTCATTTTCATCATATCATCGGTATTAAAAGTCTGATCTTATTGAATGACATATCGATGTTTTTTTTTGAAAGAGACCAATTATTTTTTCTCCAAAATAAAAAAAAAATATCTGGAAGGTAAGAACTAGAACGGTGCACCTACAGGTCATATTGGTTTCCTTGAGACAGAAACATTGATGTACCAAACTTTAAAAGACGACTGTAAACACCAGGGATATGAAGAAATATGTCAATGCGCGACCCCTACGTTCGGTCAAAAAAAAATTTTTTTTTCTTAATTGTCTTGCAAAAACGCGTCATATACGCTGGTATACGGCGCACTTTTTTTTGAGGTACAGTCTAATGTACATAGTATGGTTATATGGAAGTAGTATGGTAGGTGGTCGTTTAAAAAATATTAAATAAATTATTAAAATAGAAAGAAAAATAACAACCTCATGATTTTTGGCAGATAGAAAGGTAATAAAATAAACTTTCTGAAAATATTTTTTTTCAATTTTTAAAGTGGGGAAAAATCCTATTTTTATGACTTCCAAAATTTGACCTTGAAGTTAAGAAACTTAAAAAAAATAATTTTGTTTTTTTATATTTTTATAAAAAACAAATATTTATTATCTTTTTGAAAATACCTCAAACGTGAAAATCGAGTTAGTTTTGTTGAATATATGATTTTTCAAGAGTAAGGTAATTTCACTTTTTCTCCCATTTTGACGAAATTTTAATGTTACGTAAAAACTTAAAAAAAAATGTAAAAATTTTTTTACTCAATTAAGTGTTTTTATTTCATAAGAAGATTTAATTCTGAAAATTTGAGCAAAATCGGAGGTGCTCAACCCGTAATTTACGTTTTTTTGATGCGTTTAATTTGGAATGGCTGATTTAGAGAAAAAAATTGTAAAATTCAAATTCAATAGTTCAGACACTAAACTTATAAATTTTTACACAAAAATACATTTTTTTATTTTAATTTATCAATTTATATTCATACATACCTTAAAACAATAAAAAAATAATTAAATTCAATAAAATAAAATATTTCAGTTATTTCGTAAAATATACACACGTGGGGTATATGAAAGCACCAGTCGATTTTAAACGAATGCTAACGACACACTAACGCATCCCTGACCTTCTTAATTGCTTGAGAGTAAAGTTAGTTAAGTTGTGAACACCCAGGTGGCGTAAGGAGTATGCATAAAAAGTTTTTGATTTAAGAAAATATCTTTTTTTAAGGCATGGGGTGATGAAAAGCACCAGTGTGGCTCGAAGGGTTAATGAATGTGATTTTCGTATGTCTAAAACTCTCTGGCTTTAAGAATAATATTTCAGATTTAGTTGTCCTATTGAAACCAGCTTTTGTTTTCTTAATGTTCCAAAAAGGTCTTTCGCAAAGGAATTGAAAATATGGAAATGTTTTCATCGAGACAAGGATTGCCAAGTGCTTGGATAATGTTTGCACTACCTAGATTTTTTCCAAAAGAGCATTCATGCCAATGGGTAACCGAGTTCATTGACTTGAATACTAATACGGCTATATCTCTAGAGCTTAGAGTGTTGCTGGCATTTCCCGAGGCAGATTGGTCATTTTTGGTGAAGGTCTGTATTTGTGTTTTTGTAAACCTTTTGTGTGCGTCATTGTTAAATTCTTAGGTCTTATTAATGCGGGATGCACATCTAGCTGGTATCATAATAAAACATTTGCTAATTTATTTGCCTTCGTCCGAGAACTTTAAGAATGTGGCGAAGCATTCATTTGTAGAAGATGCTAGCGAACCACCAAAATGTGAGGCTTTTCTATGCCGTGGCGAGTGTTTCAATGTCTCGGATCTTATTGCAAACGATTCGGGTAAGCAAAACTTTTAGTTCGAGGAGTACTGATTGGAGGAAGCCATCGGAAGGTCTGAAGCAATTTTGACCGATAATAATTCTCAAAAGAAGAATTTTTTGGAATCTCAACTCAAATTTCATCATCTATTATTTCATTTAGATCCGGTGGGACAGTCAAACTATCAAATTGTTTTGTCGCTTACCTACATAGTTGTTTCTATTGGCAAAGCGGTGGATATCAAATCATGTCTTGTTAAAACTTTGGAGGAGGTAGGATCTCCGGGTTGGAGTGATTGTCTTGACAAGCGTCAGGTACGGCTTTAAACTTAATTTTATAACATTTTTAATAAATGTATAAATTTAATATCATACTTTGAAGATTTGGAATCAAAAACGACCACCTTGGTTTGAGGCTATGGTGCACTTTACCTATCCAGTGCTGGATTGTATTGTTGAGATGTTGGTGAATGCCGTGGAGGGTGGAGCTAGTATGTATCAGGCTATGTCGTTAGCGCTCACATGTGTATCTGAAATGTGGGAATGCATTCCAGAAGGTCTTTACAAGATAAGCTCGCTACTGCAAGATGTTATTCCTGTCGCAACAAGACCACTAAGTTTGTCTTAGAATTTATTGTCAATAAATTTATCCTTCTTACAACAGAGCCTTTCAGGTGATTCCGTGTTAATGCAGGTGGTCTTTGCTGGTCTTTATACAGAACTCGTAAAGGCTGCTGACTCATATGAAAAAGGTTAGCGACATTTATTACTTACCGTTATTTATTGTAAACGTCCGTTTAATGTCTTTTGAGCAGAAAAAGATGGCAAAAAGGTCGCCATTTGTTTATCCATATCAGAAGCAATTTGCTCCGTAGATGAAGATGACAAGCATACGGATCAAATTGATTTGTTTCTCAAACAGGTACAGGATGGTATAATTTTAGACTCCGACTTTTTATCGGATGGCATAGGACGTGGTGCGGGCGGCTTAAGTGCAGTTAGTACGGTTAAAATTGATGACTTAGGCACAGCTGATTCCGACAGACTTAGTCATAGTCCCCCGGCAAACTATGCGATGGAACTAGATGTTGGAATATCGGATTATATAGCAGAGGTCTTGGCCAGCGATATATTGACTAGTAAGATTGGGAAACAAGCATTGAAGGTAATCATAAAGTGTATCGTTGAGAGTCGTTAGCTCATTCATATATGTATATGGATAAAGGTGTGTTACAGCTATTTAAAGAACAACAAAGAATGGCTTTTGGAGCGTTTAGGAACTAGCGACAATGAACCGAATGAATTTCAGGGCGTACAAGGTCAAAATATTAAGGAAACGAAACAATCAATACTCAAATCAATGTTCTTCATTGGAAACACTCCTTTCGACCAGGTACAGATATAGACGCAATAAAAATTGCATAAATTTTCAACGAAAGCTGTAGAACTTCATTATTTCTATTTCAGCTGTTGACCTGTTCCTTAAAGATTGACTTTACAACATGGCTACAAACTTCATTGTCACTTAATCCAGAACGAGCCTGGCTTCATCTTTCTCGACGTTGTGACTTTCAGGAGGATGCTAAACTGACAATGCCAGAGGTCGCAATGGTTGCTGGCATCACAAAAGTTATGAAAAAACGCAAGGATATCGCTAAATGAAACCTTAAAAGCTACGCTATAAAAAAATTTTTAAATTTTTGTTGGAAGATTTTTCACAATCTGGCAGAGAGCAAAATAAAGAAAATAAAATTTTAATTAATATATATCATTATATCTTACAAACTCTGATGTGTTCTCGTCTAAATACTGCCCGATACGATACCGCACTTTAAAAATTGTTTTTCAAATTAAGAAAGGTTAACAAAATAACTCTCCACACTGAAGTATTTCGAAAATGGTAAGTATTATGAAAAATTATAGTTGTGGTAGAATAAGCTACAAAATAGATTTTCAACGTTGACTTCGCGATGGTTAAAGAAATATTCACGAAAAAATGTTTTTCGAGTATTTTATCCTCATGTAAAATTTTCAGTGGTACTCGGATTGAAGAGAAGATCTTAAACTTTCTTTAAAAACCAAACAGAAGCTGTCATGCTGTCTTTGTCCAATATAACTGGATGAAATTTGGTCCAGGGTGGATAGAACCTGTCTCAAGTATTTAACAAAAAGTGAGTGAAATTGGGCAAAGCGGCGCGGCCTTAATTTGACATGGTACAATAAATCTGTTATATGTTTGACAAAACGTAGTTACCAGAGTTTCGAATTTCCTTAAAAATACATATATCAACGGTGCTTACGAGAAAAATCTTCCGACAGAAAATTGCGGCGAAGAAAATTTTTTTTTTCAAAATGCGGCGGAAAAAAATCACTTATCAAAATGCGGCGAAAAAAATCACTTTTATCAAAATGCGGCAAGAAAAATCAAAAAATAGTATGATTTCGTAATTTTCATTGTTTTTTTTTTTAATTTTGTATTTAATTCGTGGTAGAGTTCACTTCAAACATATACTTGTTATATTAGATATACTAGATCATATACTTGTTATATTATATAGAAGAAAATTATAAATTTCGAAAATTTTCATTGCTTTTTTTAAAAAGTTTTTATGTAAAATTTCGAAACAATCATATGAAATATATCATTATGTTATATTATTTGTTGATAAAAATAATTTTATTGAGTTCTGTAAGCAGTTATAAAGATGAAATTATAAATAGAAATAATTATTTTCAGAAAAACTTTTCCCACTCCTTAAAAAATACAGCGTTGTTAACGTCACACTCTGAAATGAGATTTTCTTCGCCGCATTTCATAAAAAGAGAGTTTCTTCGCAGAATTTTAAAAAAACAGATTTTTATCGCCGCAGTTAAAAAAAAAAGGATTTTCTTAATCGCGTTTAAAGACGAGATAGTCTTCGTAGGGACCGTCGATCAGAGCTGTAAAAGATTGAATCATTTCGGAATGCACACACTCTTAAATCATTCAAAAGCTGCATCAACCAGATTTGCAATCTTATGCTTCTGTAGAGTAAATGAATTACAAATGCACAATTCATCATTCTTTAAAGATAAAAGAATGCACACCCAATGCTTTAAAAGGAATGGGACTTATGAAAAATATCAACCCCATTCTTGTTGGCTTAAAAATATGATGAATGCACTCAGTTTTATCATTCTTTTCAACTCTGAAACACTAGACATTTTATTTACTACTATGAAATACTGCTAAATATAAAGCATTTTGCATTTTTGTTGTCATTTGTTTTCGACGGCCGATCTTAGTGACATGCTTTTGTCTTTCCTTTGACATTTTCTGGAATAATAAAGTGCTTATTAACAATAAATATTATTAACAAAATGTATAAAAATTAACTTCTACAATTTGTTGTATACAATACTTTTTCTATACATGATATCAAGCCAATGGCAAACCATCACAGTCATGCCCAACAGTCACACACGCATACACAAATACACACAAAACAACTTCAGACGACAACAAATCCTTGCGGCTGAAGCCATCGCCGTCTGCATTCACTAAAATTTCAATTCGGCTGCAACTATCGATGGTTGCAGCCATCGTGGCTGAAGCCATCGGTGGCTGCACTCGTTAAAATTTCAATTCAGTGTGCGTTCTTTACGTTTTGCAATTCTTGACTTGAAAACAATTTTAATCAGCCTAAAGACTTAAGCCTTAAGAGTTCACACTTTGAATGCTACAAAAAAAGAGTTCAGCTTTTGAATTTTTAAACAATTGAATGAAAACTGAAAATGATTCAATCTTTTACAGCTCTGCCGCCGATATATATAAGAACAAAGTCGTGTTATATGATTTTAATTCGCTATGCTATGTCCGATATGCTTGAGGATTTTTTTGTTGTGTTCTTCTCGGCCATCTCAATCTACGTACATCAAGAAAACCCGGAAAATTTAGCTGCGAGTGAGAAAAACCAAAATTGCATACTTTCAGGGGTTATTTTCGTCCCATTCAAATGATTTTTACTTTGGGAAATTGCATTCTTTCAGGAGATTATTGCTTGTGTGATTTACGATGGATAATGGGTGGCGCTGTGGTGCCACGGACACAACCTTCCAGCTAATGACTTTCACGTTGCGAAAACGTCATTTATTCATCGCAATTCAATTATTATTAATGACTGAGCGATTGTGTATTAAACAGGTGTAGTTATTTAATTTAAATTTAAATCGCGATTAAGTGAAACTCAATTTGATTTTACAATTTCGGTGACTATTTTTGTAGAAAACATTTGTTATAAGTGTAACGATCCAAAAAAATTGTACAGTAATTTGTGAAAATGTGAATGTTTTTTCGAAGTGAGTTGCTCCAATTCGTTATCAAATGTATATCTTTCAGTTAGCGTTTCTTGGATTACATGATCGATAGTGCGTGGTTAAGGAGTTTCCGTACGCGGACATTAAGTCGCCTATCAGAAGAGCCAATATCGAACCACGAAGTCGCAATGCCCGATCAGTTGCATATTTTCGTGCGTGTCAATCGCATTAGGAAAGTGCAGAATCGAATGAATGGATGTGTGTTGGCATTATTGTGTGCTGAACGAAAAGGAGTACTGTCGCGTTGCATCGTGCTGCTTTTCAATACGATCACAATTGCTTACAAAGATCTTCCATTCCTAGATATACAGCCCTATTCCAGGATCCGTCGTAATAAATCTACGAACGTAAGACTACGCTACGAATACGAAAATTCGTATTATTTCGAAATATTTAATTTCGAAAATTCGAACACTGCTGTTTTTGACAAAAGACAAGAAACTTTAAAAGAAGTGATAAATTAAGTGTTTAAAAAGTGTCACATAAATTGTGTCTTAAAAGAATTACTTCAAAAGAAGAAGAACTGTAAAAGAAGTGATTACAGAAGTGAAAAAAAATTATTTTCAAAACGCATTTAATACACTTTCGACATTTTTCGACACAAGTTTGTGATTGTGTTGACTTGGTGTAATTAACTTTTTCTAACGTCTAAATAAGAAACGTTGTAAAACATTTGCGGCTTAGATCAATTGATTGCGTCATGTTTTGGTTAATTTTCACAAAATTTATTGAGTGAAATGGGTTTCGGTTTTGAACAAAAAACAAAAAAAAATTAATGTCCATTTTTAATTTTACTCTTCTTAAATCCGTAGGTTTAAAAAAATTTCCGCTTAAATAAACCCGCATTCAGGCTTATTTTAAACATTTTTGAAGATGAGCTTCCTGCCAGTCGTAACTGTTCAGCATTAACACCTATATCGCAGTTAATGGCATTATTGAGATTTTTAGCAGAAGGTGGCTACCAACATGGAGTTGGAAAGTCCTTGCTAAATCCCTGCGCCAAATCTGGCCTTTTTGTCATTAAGCTGACCAAACGCACGTATTGGTTTCTGTTTGTTGTTTTTGACCTATAAAAATAGACAATACATTTTTTTTGGTGATTTAAATGAAAATACTTTCATTTTTTTCCTAAATGCAGCTTATTTCCAAAGAAAACACACAATTCACACACGAACTCTGCAACAATTATACTTTAAAATTCTTGTTCAAAATTAATTCCGCCAATAGAAACCTGTCGTAAGAAATCCGCAAAAACAACTGTCAAATGTTGATGCGTTCGGAACGTGGAATAACAATGTTACGAATTTCGAATACGACGTAACGATTCGGATCGTAGAATACAATTTTACGAATCCGAAAGAAAATCACAGCTACGACGGATCCTGGAATAAGGCTGATAGAGTCAATGGATGTAGTGTTCGTCCATTGCCACGCTTTGAAATTCGCATCGGACACGCTTGGATTGTTTTGGATGCTAGGTAAAGTGAAATTAACTCCTTTGACACCGCCTCCACAGCTTTTGAAGACTTTGTTTAGTACCGAGAGGCCAGAATCGAACCATTTTCTGAAGAACATTAAAAAATGCAATGTATGTCTTAAGATGACGTCTTTTGGTGCTCACGTCTTTGATGAATATGGGTATAATCCCACCTTCAGGGTAGTGTCGTCGGATAGAAGTACTCATTTGTTGAATTACACTACTCTTGCTTTTTTCTCCAAACATTCAGATCCAAGGACAAATTGATATCATACTAGATATTTGTCGCCACAACCGAATAAAGACATACAATTCTCCAAATTTATATAATTGATACCTCCAGCGGCGAACTCGATCAGCGTTGTGCCATTTTTAACACGATGAAGCCTGAGATTATTGGCCAACTTCAAGGATTTCTCCAGGAGCACATTCTTGATAATGAATCCACCATCTTGGATTTGTATAATTTCAAATTTTGACCTTAGATTCGTTTTCCTCGACCTTTTTTTTTGTATTTGTATTAAGTGTTATTTCAGAAAAGACTTCAATAACATTTCATTGGATTTTTACGATTTTTTTATTACAACTGGAAAGAAAATGGAATTTTTTTCGAAAAGTAAAATATCGCAACTCTAGTAATTTTCATCGGATTTTTAAATTTCATAGCTCATTTGAAAGAATAATGAACAAAAATGAAGTGCATACCAGGTTTTTTAAAAAAATAGACTCCAACAGCCTTATTCAATAGATTTCCTTAAACAACCGTTTGGCCTTGTTTAGTTACGCACTGTTTAAGGCTTTATGCACACTCTACGCAACCTTGCTTAAGTTGTTATTCATAAAAACTTTTTTAATTCCTTGCTCATGTTTGAAAGGTTTGTGTCTGAACTATAGAAAATCTCTACAAAAATTAAGAATTCCTATGGATTTGCAATGGCCGCCGCATAAAAAAATGCTGCAAAGGGCGCATATGGAGTATGTCTTTGATATTAAACGAAAAGACAAACAAAAAACATGGTTGTATTTACGCAACCTTTAAACGCCAATTTCGGCGTTTAAGTTACGCAGCTCTTAAACAACTGCGAAAAATGTTTATGAATAACGTTTTCTTTTTTAAAGCCCGTTTAAAGTTACGCTGCCTCTAAAATGTGTTTATGAATAAGGCTGCAAGTGTTTAAAATTTCTTTGATTAAATACTAAGAAAAGTTATTAAAGAAAATATTAAAAAAACTAGGGTCTTATGATTATGAAAAGTAACTTCGTTAACGGAATTATATACATTAAGGCGCCTCACTTTCTATGGAGGAAAAAAAAGTTGTCCGGGTCCCCCTCTCAAAATAAAGTTTGGTTTATGTTATGGGGACTCCCCAAATATTTTGGCTCTAACGCTAGCCGTCAGCTAGCTAGAATGGTTCGAAAAAACCTCTAAAAATCGCTATTTTCTTGGATAACTTTTTTGCCATGATATTTTTAGTACAGAAAATTGTCACAAATAGTGTAAATCAAAGAATTACAGAGAGCTGCATTCAAAATTTTTGGAAATTTTCCCTAACACAAAAGATATTTACTTTTTTGCAGGGATTTTTTATATATTTTTTTATTTGCAATTTTCATTAAAATATGTATAACTCCTCCATCTTTTGACTATTTTTCAATTTCGAGGTATGATTGGAAAGGTGCTAACTCCTGCTTTTCATTCTTGTCAATAATTTATCCTTATGGGCCTTTTTATGTGGTCGGATATTAGCCAGATTGACTAAATTTGTTCACATTTAAAAGTAAACGTATTGAAATCGTATAGATGGAGATTGCACCGACAGAATAAAAAAGGAATATAAGGGTAAATAAGTGCCAAGAATGAAGAGCAGCAGTCAGCACCATTCTAATATTACCTCAGGATCAGACAAAAGATGGAGATTATACATGTTTTAATAAAAATCGCAAAAAAATAATAAAAAAAAACACTGCAAAAAAGTACATATCTTTTGTGTAAGGGCAAATTTCCGAAAATTTTTGATGCAGAACTCTATAACTCTTTGAATTACACTATTTGTGACAGTGCAAATATTTTTGTACTAAAAATATCATGGCAAAACAGTTATCCAAGCATAACGCGATTTTTAGAGGTTTTTTCGAACCATTCTAGCTAGCTCACGGCTATCACTAGAGCCAAAATATTTGGGGAATCATCATAACATAGACCAAAGTTTATTTTGAGGGGGGCACCCGGACAACTTTTTTTTGTGAGGCGCCTTAATATACATTCATACTCCATATTCATACCTTTAGCATTTAAATGAGTTAAATACTTTATCACAGTTATATCAAGCCCATATTCATTACCTCTTTGTGTATAAATAGCGGTAGATTTAATAAAATTTCGTTTTCTTTTTAATTAAGCTTCATATTCTGCCTGGAAACATAACGACAGCAAATAAAAGCTATACTTTTAAAATCAAACATTACTAGTAAACCCGTATGGCGTTAAAATGCCAAAATGCGCTCACAATATCTTCGTTGTGAGGCTTAATAGCACATCTATTCTGTCGTTAACTAAAATTTACAGTAGCACGTCTCCTGAGCGAGTTATAATTCAACGATACTAAATTTCTGTTGGATAAGCTGCTATCTTCACGACCTGACCTTCCGTGCGTAGAATTGGGCTTATCACCTAATACAGATGTCTTATACCCTAGAGAGACATGTAGTACCAATTGTAGTATGATATGGAAACTATATGTGTGTCATCAGTATTCCTTGTTTTTGTTCTAAAGCAAATGCAGTTCCGTACTACAATAGCATACAATGTACCATTGAAATTAGGTGGTGCTCTGAAATGTACTACAATGGATCGCACTGAACACAGTCAAAACCTTGAGCTCTTCTGTCAAAATCATATGTTTTCGATTTCCGGCAGCATAAAAAATTAGCTGCCGTACACTGGCCATTGACCAGCAAGTTCGGCATCTTTTCAAAATCCGGTTTTAACGCAAGCGTTTTACATATTGTTTGCTTCTTTTTAATGCCCTTGAAGCTAGTATAAATTATTTCCTTTATTTTCCTCCGGTAATCCAATATTTTTTAGTTATTAGCAATTATAACTTTGTCTGCATCCATTTTCTTGTTTTATATTGACAAACTTCTGCATCAGCTGATAAGTGTACAATGTAGTAGAGTACTACATGTCTGTCACTATGCTGGTACATGGTTTCTTAAGCTTTTTTTGTACTACACATTGTAGTACGGAAACCATATGTCTGTCTAGGACATTAAGAAGAGGTATAGGATGTTTGAATTAGCTGTGCAAAGTATACTCTCCTTCAAATGAGCTGGCGGCGATGCCAGTAAAGGCTCCTGGAATAGCGATTTTGCATGAACTTGCTATTTTGTGGCTAATGTATCAATATAAAATATATTTGTACGTTTTTCGCTTCGCTCAATAGCTTTAATAATACAATAGTATGAAATTGGAAAATTTCAGAAAAAATGTATCACATAGTTTTAGGCATTAAATAGAAAGCTGACTTTCTTCGTAGAAGATTGTTTTGGTTTTTCTTGTTTAAATACACAATTTTTAAGAAAAAGTAAGACCTTATTGCACATCTACAGAGCAAGACCTTTCTATTGCTATCCTCTTTATAAAAATCGCATTTACGGTATAAATTTGATGGTCATCACAAAAAAAGCGCTTGCGTAATAATAATATAGATTTTTCTAATGTTAAAACCTTTTGTGGAGACGTTTCGAAGCGTATTAAATTCCTCAAAGTAATGCTAGTTTTTCAATGTAATGTAATCAAAGTTATGTCACATTTTCAGACGATGTCTTTTCAAGCTTTAATCCGTTTTGAGAAAATCTAATGAAAACAACGCTTTCTTCCCAAACAAAGTGACTCAATCAAAACAGTAAATCTATTAAAACTTTTACAAAAAATAATCGAATGAACTGAAATTTTCCACATAAGCACGAAAACCCCTTCACAAACTGACGTCATTACTTCGAATACATTTATACACGGCTGTGGAAGTATTTAAACTTTGGCCAAGCCGAATATAGTTCCTTAATAGTTTTTGGTTGTATTGTCTTACAGGCAGAATATGCGTTTAAGCAAAACAATTCACATATCGTTGTCTCCCATAAAGAGATGATATTTAATTAAAATAATTTTTATTGGACTCTGAATAAAATTGGACTCTGCTTGTACACTAGTCTAAGTGAAAATTGTTTTTAAAACTTTTAAGGTTTTTCTTTAATTTATTAAATTGAAATTTGTTTCAAATTCAATTTTAACTAAATTTAAATTTGAACGCATATGTATGTATGTATCTATTAATAAATTTTCATAAATAGTTTTTAATGACTTTAATTCTAAACTTAGACGTATTAGAGTAAGTTCTGCGCCCTAAGTTAATGTATTGAGTGTTTTCTCTGTGAGAGAAATAAAAATATTGTTTGTCACGATAAACAAGTGATAAAAACTTCGAGAGTCAAAACAATGTGCTGGCTGCAGTAGACAAACAAGTATATTAACAACGCATATAAAAATTAAGCGTTCGGCCAATATTATAATAAGGGGTTCTCCAATAGGGACTGGACAGCTTTGAATTAAATTGAATTAAACTGAACGCACCCTTTCACTAATCATGGAACTGTCACTGTCAATTTATTCAGTAAACTTAACATTTCATGGTAAAGTAAACGAACGAACAACGTCAGCAAATTATAAAATTATAAAATTGATGAATTTCATCGCAAAATCATCTTCAGTGACAAAGCTCATTTTTGGCTCAATGGGTTCGTCAATAAGCAAAATATGCGTTATTTGTCGTATGAAAATCCACATGTGCTTCATGAATCACCACTTGATCCACAAAAAATAAGTGTTTGGTGCGGTTTGCATGCCGGCGGCGTCATTGGATCATATATTTTCGTCGACGATAACGATCGTAACGTTACTGTGAATGGCCATCGTTATGGCGCCATTATTAACGATTATTTTTGGCCCAAATTGGAAGATATGGACTTGGACGACATGTGGTTCCAATAGGACGGTGCCACAAGCCACACAGCACACGTTACAATCAATTTATTGAAGAGAAAGTTTGATGAGCGTATAATTTTGTTAAATGCTGTGCAGACGCAATATATGAATCAATTTAACATGTTTCGATCAGAATGGGAATTTATTTATTTTTTTTTTGTAAACCCTTATTATGAGCCTTAATTTATCTATCAAAAACACATTATCCTCTCATTTTACTGCCCAGCTAGTATTTTCAATCGTAGGCGACTCTTCCAAGATCGGACCGGGCGATTAAATAAATCGTCGACGATGTCGTTTTCCGATCGCACAAGTTCAGTACAACGGGAGAAACTGTGTCAAGCCGGAATGCTATGCTCAGAAAAGAATCGTGTAAGACGCTTTTATTCCTATTTCAAACGATCCTTGAATCAATCGCCTAATTGAGTCGTCTACGATGCTCAGAAAAGAATCGTGTTAGACGCTTTTATTCCTATTTCAAACTATCCTTGAATCAATCGCCTAATTGAGTCGTCTACGATGCTCGGGAAAGAATCGCTGAAGGGTCTTAAAACTATTGCCAAGACGATCTTTAATTGACTCTCAATGCTTCAAAATAAAAAGCATTGTTCTGTATTGTTAATTTTGACGTAGAATACGTCGTTCTCGGAGGTAAGTAGGGTGGTTGATAGTGATCAGGTGTCGGTATTTACCTTACTTTTTGAGCCTTTGGTGGGCCTAAAGTACTAATCGTACAATGTTGATCTTAGCACTTGTTGGTCTGCTTGATCCTCAATGCGACAAAAATTCATGTTAGAACTGTCTAACTTATATCAATTTTACGCAATTACATGAAATATAAAGCCAACATTTGATGTTTTTGTTTGCTTAAACTTGCTACCTATTATCGACGGCTTCCGGTTTTTTCGACGGCGAAGACAGCGCCATCTAGCGTGAAGACATAAATCTTATAATTAAAAAAAAGCATACTTTTGGGGGCATGTTGTGTTTAACAGACTCGCGTAGCCCAGTAATACTGAGTAATTTTGAGGGGCATGCTTTTTTAACAGAATCTGTTATTGAAATGTCAAACGCAGCCAATTAAATATCCGGGCATATTATCGACAGTGAAATTTTGACACATGGGTTGTTGAACTTGATAGCATTGAACAAATTTTGTTTGCTTGTTTAAGTTTTCTACCTATTTATGGACAGTTTCCGGTTTTATCGACAAAAGCATAAAATTTGTATGGGAGCGCCCCTAAGGAGTGGTCGGAGCGAATAGGTGTCAAAGGCAAAAGTGTTACTTTTGCAAAAGTAATGGGGGTTGGTGATACATATTAACCCTCTCCGGCACTCTCTTAAAGGTCATATCCTCAGGTGTATGGAATAAATATTTTTAAAAAAGATGTCATCAAAAGCGAATTGAATAATTCTACGTCTTGTGTTACGACATAGTCGAAACTACTGTATCTTTTTTTAATTGTAATATACATACATATGTAATAAGTTGTATATCGTCGTTGCGCATACAAAAAAGGTTATGTGTTTTTGAACAATTTTTCAGGAGACGAAAAAAACATTTTTGTTTTTTAACAATTTCAATACTATTTTCACATAACTGGCTAACTTTCACATTTGTTTACTTCTGAACCAATAAGAATATCAAGAAACCATTTAGTGAATAGATGGGGCATACATATGGCTATTAAATGGTAAAATAAAAAAAAAATCGAAATTTTACACATAGCCTTTTTTGTATGCGCAACGACGATATATAAAATAAAATTAATTCAATTTTTAAATAAAAAAAAACAAAATTCACTAATAGAAAAATAAAATACATAAAAAATAAATTATGGAGCCAAACCCCCCTAATTTGCTTCGTCATCCTTTTTGGTCCGATCACCCTTCCTGAATCGGTCACCAGCATGAACAAAATGTTGCTGCAGCACTTTATTTATTCCTGCGTCGTCAGCTTTGAATTGAATGACATACATCTTAAAAAAGAAAAACAAATTAGAAAACTGTAAAAGCATGAAATCAAAAGTACTTACTTGCTATAATTCTTGGACACGTGTTCACTAGCTAACAACTGAGATAATATGAAGCAAAAATCAGTTGTTGAAAGAAAGCAAACATCAGTTGTTCCTTGTAAACTTTTCTAAACACAACGGTTAAATTCGCCAAACGATCGCGAGAATGCACTCTTTAAATGCTCGCCAAAATGCGTGAACTACGATTCACTCGTCCAACAATCGTTACAACGACTTGCAATAGCATCATTTGGAAGAGCAAAATAAAATTCTACTTTAACAATCGTCTGGACGATTAAAAAAGAATCGCGAAATGATCGCGCTCGTCATACAATCTTCCAAATGCTAGCTGGGTTAATGAGTGTAAAAGAATTTGCAAAAGTATTTTTTTTTCAGTATTCTGTTCGCAAACACATACTAAAACAAAAATTTTGCGCTTGTATTGGAAGGTCTGCCAACGCTGTGCACCACTGCTCTAGACTAATTTCTTTGGGGCTACGTCAAGTCATTGGTCTATGCTATGGGTGGGCACAATTCTTGCACGTGCTGCGACTGCGTGTAAGCAGCGGGCGAAATCAATTGCGTGATGAATTTGGGGGTGAATCGGATTGCGGAATGGAAAAAATATGTATTCATCTCTCATACAGAACCATCCAGTGTTCCCAGATTAGGGGATTTTCCCCTAGATTTAGGGGTTTTTTTTCGGTTTAGTAGAAAATTTAGGGGTCAAAAATGTTTAGGGGAAAAATTTAGGGGATTTTATTTGTCTGTTAGTGTTTTTTGAGAATTTTAAGTGGTTTTTAAAAGAAGTGGCAACATGAACTATGAACTGTTTTTTTTTGACGTGACGAAGTTACGTTGTACTGCTCTAGTTTCCGAAAAAGTTGAAAAATTAATTTTTTAAAAATTCATCTGCGTTTCATTGAATTGTTACTCACTGAGTATAAGAGCTATGATTAAAAAAATAGTATGACCATAAAGGTTAATTCTTTGACTATATTAAAAAACCAAAAAAAAAAAATTTAAAACGGCATAGGGACGTAGTAGGAGCTGCGTAAGCAACGCAACTGAAAATTTGTTACATGGAATTATTACTCGCTGAGTATTAGTGCTAGGATTAAAAATACGATACGTCAATAAAGGCCTACTGGAACCCCTCACAACAAAATTAGACAAAAAATTTCTGACATCATGGGGACGCTGAGAGAGCCGCTCAAAGATCGATAACGCAACATTCATGCAGCGGCGTTGCATTGAATTTTTACTCAATGAGTATATAACCTACGATAAAAGTTTAAAAAGGAAAATAAAGTTTTTATACATGGCTTTACGACAAAAATAAAAAAAAAAATTCCAGCGTCCTCAGGTCGTGAATATAGCAGCTTATGTAACTTAAATGTAACATCGTTGCATGGAATTATTACTCACTCAGGAGGAGTGCTACAGTAAATTTTGTTTTACGACAGCAGGGATGTGTTATTACGCTTCACAACTAAATTACAAAAAAAATTTTGTTTTCATGATTTCAGGGATGCAATCACATAATGCAGTAAAAATGCTACAGCCATGAAAAAACGTTGCATGGATTTTTAACTCTGTGACTACTGTCGCAACGGTAAATTTTAAGGAACGAAAACAAAGGTGAGGTCTTCGGACATATGACAAAAATAAAAAAAAAAATTTGACGGCGTGTCACAAACCCTCAGGGAACCGCCTAATGTGACGCATATGCATCACTTTTGCTGGATTAATTGAAATTAGAGCACAACCAATGGGGAAGCAAAAAAAAAGCTAAACGAAAAGCACCAACTCCAAATCCAACATCAACTCCAACACCAACACCAACACCAACACCAACACCAACACCAACACCAACACCAACACCAACACCAACACCAACACCAACACCAACACCAACACCAACACCAACACCAACACCAACACCAACACCAACACCAACACCAACACCAACACCAACACCAACACCAACACCAACACCAACACCAACACCAACACCAACACCAACACCAACATCAACATCAACATCAACATCAACTTCAACATCAACATCAACATCAACATCAAAATCAAAGTCAACATCAACATCAACATCAACTTCAACATCAACATCAACATCAACATTGACATCGACATCAACATCAACATAAACATAAACATCAACATCAACATCAACATCAACATCAACATCAACATCAACATCAACATCAACATCAACATCAACATCAACATCAACATCAACATCAACATCAACATCAACATCAACATCAACATCAACATCAACATCAACATCAACATCAACATCAACATCAACATCAACATCAACATCAACATCAACATCAACATCAACATCAACATCAACATCAACATCAACATCAACATCAACATCAACATCAACATCAACATCAACATCAACATCAATATCAACATCAATATCAACATCAACATAACCTTTAACATTAACATCAATATCAACGTCAACATCAACATCAACATCAACATCAACATCAACATCAACATCAACATCACCATCAACATCAACATCAACATCAACATCAACATCAACATCAACATCACCATCACCATCAACATCAACATCAACATCAACATCAACATCAACATCAACATCAACATCATCAATATCAACATCAACATCAACTTCAACATCAACATCAACATCAACATTGACATCGACATCAACATCAACATAAACATAAACATCAACATCAACATCAACATCAACATCAACATCAACATCAACATCAACATCAACATCAACATCAACATCAACATCAACATCAACATCAACATCAACATCAACATCAGCATCAACTTCAACATCAACATCAACATCAACATCAACATCAACATCAACATCAACATCAACATCAACATCAACATCAACATCAACATCAACATCAACATCAACATCAACATCAACATCAACATCAACATCAACATCAACATCAACATCAACATCAACATCAACATCAACATCAACATCAACATCAACAGCAACATCAACATCAACATCAACATCAACATCAACATCAACATCAATATCAACATCAACATCAACATCAACATCAACATCAACATCAACATCAACATCATCATCAACATCAACATCAACATCAAAATCAAAGTCAACATCAACATCAACATCAACATCAACTTCAACATCAACATCAACATCAACATTGACATCGACATCAACATCAACATAAACATAAACATCAACATCAACATCAACATCAACATCAACATCAACATCAACATCAACATCAACATCAACATCAACATCAACATCAACATCAACATCAACATCAACATCAACATCAACATCAACATCAACATCAACATCAACATCAACATCAACATCAACATCAACATCAACATCAACATCAACATCAACATCAACATCAACATCAACATCAACATCAACATCAACATCAATATCAACATCAACATAACCATTAACATCAACATCAATATCAACATCAACATAACCTTTAACATTAACATCAATATCAACGTCAACATCAACATCAACATCAACATCAACATCAACATCAACATCAACATCACCATCAACATCAACATCAACATCAACATCAACATCAACATCACCATCACCATCAACATCAACATCAACATCAACATCAACATCAACATCAACATCAACATCATCAACATCAACATCAACATCAACTTCAACATCAACATCAACATCAACATTGACATCGACATCAACATCAACATAAACATAAACATCAACATCAACATCAACATCAACATCAACATCAACATCAACATCAACATCAACATCAACATCAACATCAACATCAACATCAACATCAACATCAACATCAACATCAACATCAACATCAACATCAGCATCAACTTCAACATCAACATCAACATCAACATCAACATCAACATCAACATCAACATCAACATCAACATCAACATCAACATCAACATCAACATCAACATCAACATCAACATCAACATCAACATCAACATCAACATCAACATCAACATCAACATCAACATCAACATCAACATCAACATCAACATCAACATCAACATCAACATCAACAGCAACATCAACATCAACATCAACATCAACATCAACATCAACATCAATATCAACATCAACATCAACATCAACATCAACATCAACATCAACATCAACATCATCATCAACATCAACATCAACATCATCATCAACATCAACATCAACATCAACATCAACATCATCATCAACATCAACATCAACATCAACATCAACATCAACATCAACATCAACATCAACATCAACATCAACATCAACATCAACATCAACATCAACATCAACATCAACATCAACATCAACATCAACATCAACATCAACATCAACATCAACATCAACATCAACATCAACATCAACATCAACATCAACATCAACATCAACATCAACATCAACATCAACATCAACATCAACATCAACATCAACATCATCATCAACATCAACATCAACATCATCATCAACATCAACATCAACATCAACATCAACATCAACATCAACATCAACATCAACATCAACATCAACATCATCATCAACATCAACATCAACATCATCATCAACATCAACATCAACATCAACATCAACATCAACATCAACATCAACATCAACATCAACATCAACATCAACATCAACATCAACATCAACATCAACATCAACATCAACATCAACATCAACATCAACATCAACATCAACATCAACATCAACATCAACATCAACATCAACATCAACATCAACATCAACATCAACATCAACATCAACATCAACATCAACATCAACATCAACATCAACATCAACATCAACATCAACATCAACATCAACATCAACATCAACATCAACATCAACATCAACATCTACATCAACATCAACATCAACATCAACATCAACATCAACATCAACATCAACATCAACATCAACATCAACATCATCATCAACATCAACATCAACATCATCATCAACATCAACATCAACATCAACATCAACATCAACATCAACATCAACATCAACATCAACATCAACATCAACATCAACATCAACATCAACATCAACATCAACATCAACATCAACATCAACATCAACATCAACATCAACATCAACATCAACATCAACATCAACATCAACATCAACATCAACATCAACATCAACATCAACATCAACATCAACATCAATATCAACATCAACATCAACATCAACATCAACATCAACATCAACATCAACATCAACATCAACATCAACATCAACATCAACATCAACATCAACATCAACATCAACATCAACATCAACATCAACATCAACATCATCATCAACATCAACATCAACATCATCATCAACATCAACATCAACATCAACATCAACATCAACATCAACATCAACATCAACATCAACATCAACATCAACATCAACATCAACATCAACATCAACATCAACATCAACATCAACATCAACATCAACATCAACATCAACATCAACATCAACATCAACATCAACATCAACATCAACATCAACATCAATATCAACATCAACATCAACATCAACATCAACATCAACATCAACATCAACATCAATATCAACATCAACATCAACATCAACATCAACATCAACATCAACATCAACATCAACATCAACATCAACATCAACATCAACATCAACATCAACATCAACATCAACATCAACATCAACATCATCATCAACATCAACATCAACATCATCATCAACATCAACATCAACATCAACATCAATATCAACATCAACATCAACATCAACATCAACATCAACATCAACATCAACATCAACATCAACATCAACATCAACATCAACATCAACATCAACATCAACATCAACATCAACATCAACATCAACATCAACATCAACATCAACATCAACATCAACATCAACATCAACATCAACATCAACATCAACATCAACATCAACATCAACATCAACATCAACATCAACATCAACATCAACATCAACATCAACATCAACATCAACATCAACATCAACATCAACATCAACATCAACATCAACATCAACATCAACATCAACATCAACATCAATATCAACATCAACATCAACATCAACATCAACATCAACATCAACATCAACATCAATATCAACATCAACATCAACATCAACATCAACATCAACAACAACAGCAAGAAACTTCGTCACGTCAAAACCTACGGGTGTGTCCACGGCACAGCCAACTCTTTTTTTGCATTTGATGCACCCTTTTGTGTTCTCTTTTTCATTTTGTTTTAGCTCTTACAAGGTTTATTTTGTTAAAGTGAGTTAAAAAAATTGCGTACCATCGAAACAATACTGCTTCGCAGCTGATTATTTGTCGAATGAGCGAAATAGCACCAGAATATGTGTGATATGAGAGGCTGTTTTAAATTCTACAGTAGTTTCCTTAAAGTCCCACACATCTATGTACAGTCCGCCCACTTTTGTAATGATTCTACCCACCCACCTACCTGAGTACCAAATATTAGTACCCTAGTGTCAATATTAATTGGAATACAGTATTTTTCTAATATTGACACGCCTCTTTGTTGAAAAGCGCCCACTTTATTGACAGTAATTTGTAATAATTGTGCAGACGTCTGTTTTGAATTTCCGTACTCTAGTGTAAATATTATTTTTGATATAGTGTTTTTCTAATATTGCCACAACCCTTTATCGAATTACGCTCACTTTCTTCACTGTAGTTTGTAATAACTGTGCCTGCTCTTGTATTAAATTTCAGTACCAAATTTCATGTGAATTCAAATATGAATTTAATTTTTTTCTCTATTTACATATATTATTTTTGTTGAATATTATTTATTTATTGTTGGCTTTATAATTAGTTTTCCTTTTTTATATAAATCAAAAACATGAAATATGAAAATAAGTATTGTTTTGTTATAAAAATATTTTGCTTTTGCTTCCATTTGATCTCGCTCTCTCTATCTCTGGCAGCACTTGTAAAGAGACAAAAACTTTTTGCGTTTCATTCTTGGTGAAAATAAAACTAAAAACAAAGGAGGAGAACAAACTTTAAAATAAGAAAAAGACATGACATAATAAAAAACATTTACAAATAATTGTGTTCCTATTAAAACGCCATTTTGGATTTATCACCAAAATCATATTCAGCGACCTCGAAAACCACCGGAAATTTCGAGGAAGACATTTAAAACAAAAAATATGTGTGTGGCCACTACGCACGGTAAAAGTGAAACTTGAATTCAAAAAAGTTGATTATTTAGTGGTTAATTGATTCACTCATTAATATAGTCTTACTCATTTCATATAATGGCAAGAGTAAATTATATCTGTTTTATTATAAACAGATTATATGTAAACAGGATCTAATAATAACGATCTCCAAGAACTAAAAGTTTAATTATTTTTAGATTTTATTGTTTTGATCAGAAATAAAAGTAATTATTTTATTTTTATTTTTCTGTTCAAGAATAACAATTATTTTTGAGTTTTATTATTTTGCTTAAGAATAAAAATTGGGTTTAAATTTTTATTTTTTCGCTCAGAAATAAAAGTTTTTGCGCTCAAAAATAAAAAATCATTTGTTCAGTTTTATTTTTTTCCTCAAACATAACAAACATCAACTTCAAACAAACTCAAACATTCCCTACACCTGAACTGTGGAGCTTTAAGGGTGGGTCGGAGAGGGTAAATATGTATGACCAACCCCCATTACATTTGCAAAACGAACATTTTTCCCTTAGGTACCTATTCCCTCCGACCACTCCTTAGGGGGGCTCCCATACAAATTTTTTGTATATTTATTCCTTACACCTGAACAGGGGGCTTTAAGGGAGGGCTGGAGAGGGTTAATATGTATCACTAACCCCCATTATTTTTGCAAAAGAAAAATTTTTCCCTTGGGGACCTATTCCCTCCGACCACTCCTTATGGCGGCTCCGATACAAATTTCATGATTTGAATGTATTCATTCCCTACACGTGAACAGTGGGCTTTAAGGGAGGGCTGGAGAGGGCTAATGCAGGATCGACCCCCATTACTTTTGTAAAAGAAAAATTTTTCCCTCGGGGACCTATTCCCTCCGACCACTCCTTATGGCGGCTCCCATACAAATTTTATGATTTTTGTATATTTATTCCCTACAGCTGAAAGGGAGGGCTTTAAGAGAGAACTGGAAGTGGTTAATATGTATCATAAAACTATGTAATATGTAGAAATTTGTATCAAATACATAAAGATATAAGAAAAATAAATACAATACAAAAATATACTCTGTGTACTCTTTTGTTACTCTCAAAAGTTTAAAATATACTTTAAAATGTTGTACATTAGAACTCTGTTACTTAGCAGCAGTCAGTGTTTATCTTTTTGTTTAAGGTTGATGTTTTCAATATGAAAGACGTGCTCCATATGCGGCGAATTTTTTGGCAATATTATAATTACTCAATGTATGAACCATGCAGTTGAAAAGCTACTGTGTCCATACTATATTATAATTATTTAATTTTGAGTAACACTATGTGAAAACATGCTGAAGTGTCTCATCGGCGAATTGATTCATCGGTTTTACTACCCATCGCGGGTAAAGAAGTTATACTTAAAAAATTTTAATTTTATTTGGATCCAACATTTCTAATTTATTTTGATAAACGTGACACCAGAAGCGCAATCATTATCATATAACCCCCAAGGCATTGTGAACTACGACTTTCAACATTCGTTTTGTCGAAAAATATGCTCCTAAAAGGGTTAACAGCCAAATTGTCTAAAGGATGAGCATTCAAAAGATGTAGAAGAGACATCAAAGGAATGTGATGAAAAATTTTAGACAAAACATTCACTTCTTACAACGAGCATAAGCAAACACAAAAGCATTTATCCTGTTGGAATTATATAGGTACATTTTAAAACACTTGCGATGAGTAAAGAAGAAAAATATTGGTTCATTTGCCGAATTATCAGTTTATTGATAAAAGCACCTATTTACTCAAATGTTCGAAGTTTAAGCCAATCGAAAGGCAGTTCCGCCTCTAGGCGAGGCTCACACCGATCGCTATAAAACCGTAATCTGTACAAAAAATTATTTCCTTAAGAGTGTAGACGAATCTCCAAGTAACATTTTAGTTTCTCCCGCTAGGAGATAGCATGCTCCGTTTGACAGTTACGTCAATTTGAAATGTAATTTCATCATGTTTTTACGAATTTAATTAATATTTTTAAAAACTTGTTTTTGGGTAAATTATAAAATACGTAATACACGTATCTTATGTGAAGTGAGATCGAAGTGAAAAAATTACTGGTGAGTAGTAAATTGTTTTCTCTTTCAATTGAAGTAAAAAAATATGTAAAATAAAATGCAAAATACTTAAAAAACACATTTTTATTTTGCAATTTTTAATCTCCATGTCTTTATAATAACAAATAAGAAGCAATAAAATTTCGGAAATAAGTAAATCAAATCGAAATAAATAACTTTATCAGATAAAATATATTATCATAAAATCTAATGGCCAAACCTAAAACGTAGGGTACTTCAAAAGAAAAACATCACACAGGGCAGGGGAAACGACATTCATATAGTACACAGACAACTTCACAGACTTGCTGACAATGCGAAGATGCAGGCTCACGAACCAAAAGAGATATCTTTACAGGGTTCATATTTCAGTTATGAATATGAAGATTGTCCTTGTTCAGCTTCCGATTAAAATAAAAGTATGGCAAACAACATAACAACAATAACAACATAAAAATAAAGTCGAAAAAACACATACGAAGATGAATTCCGCCAATAGCGCCTGATACTTCGGAGACTGAATCATTCTATTCTCTGCGTTAGTCGAGTGCGGACGTGTTTTAATCGAATCTTGCCTATTTGATGGCAAGAAGCGGCAACGATACAAGTGAGGAGGCCAACGTTACAAGAGCCAAATCAAAAATAATCTAGTGGTTAATAAAAACGTTGAGTGGAAGATTGTTTTTGCAAATGTGCGACAGAATTTTCATAACTTGAGCAAATATTTTACAACAAAATTCATTTTACGAACGGATTATAAAATAAAACCAATAACTTGATGCTGGGTGTTGCAGTGAGCGAGGAGAGGATGATTATGCAAATCTAGTGCATACAAAAATTGCAACAGTCGGTGGTAGCAGCTGTGAGGGATGCTCTGTTGAGGACAGACACATTTAAGCATCGACAGATTTTGGACAGACACTTTTCAACAAACAATGTCGCCAAATCCGTTTTATAGCTGGAGTTAGTAAGAGAAATAAAGAAAAAAGAAAAAAAGAAAAAAAAAAACACCAAAAATAATAACAAAAACAAAGAAAACTGCAGTTGTCGACAGTCGTTTTATCCTTGCAGTACTTGCAACTTCATCAGCATAAAAGCAACGCACTTGGTTTCTTCGTCTAACGCGGCATCCAGTATCCTTTTATTTTTTTATTTTTGTGCAAACATTTGTTTTTATGCTTCGTCTTGTATTTATGTGCGACGTTCTTTTTGGCTAAACTGTGTCATATCCTTGCCAAAAGACTGCGTTGATTTATACTCAACGCAATATTTGTTGTTGTGTTTGTTGTCGCTCAGTTGGGTTCATTTGCTCTGAACCCGTTCGGGTTCGTTAGTCGTTTCTTGTAGAAGGACTATGCAGCGCTCAATGCCAACGCCGTTGCTGTTGTCCATGTTGAAGCCGGAACTTAGGTAGGCGAAGCACGATGTGAATGAAGAACATCCTGTGAATATATTGCTGAGTTCGTGATGATGACAATGATGTTGATTATGTTGGGCTTAGCCAAGTTGTAAATAAAGTAAAAATACAAAAACAAATATTATAACTCGGTTTCAAGTGCTTGTACCAGTAAGACATCTTACATACATTCAACTATAGATATATATTTATATAATATATATTATTATAATAATCATAATAATAAAGTGGCAGTTCGAGAAGTGCTCGAATATTTCTCCATGCTTGACCGGTAGAGCATACTTAGTATAAATAACGTATAGTGAAGGGAACGACTTTATTACAACAAACACGGAATGAATCAACTACATCACAGGCGACGTCAAGCCGCCGAGCCTTGTGACTGCCTTCGTCCAGCAGTCAGGATTTTTGGATTAATAACTGCATTCGGTGAGTTTTTTGTTTTTTTGTTCAACTTCGAAGATTACAGCTTTTAGACATGGAAGTTTTTTCAACAGATATACTTTTTAGTCCTGTCCAATGTCAAGTTCATCTAAATATGCCTAAAAGTAAAGACAATCTTTAACAAAAATACAAAACAAGTGGCAGAATTTTAGAATATGAAAGCAATAAAAAAGTAAAATCCAAAAGTTGTTAATCCTGTCTGAAATCTACGCTATCATTTTCAAATAGAAATTCAGTTCGGGAAATGACTTTATGTGTCTTGAATATACAGTACTTTTCGCTTAAAGCGAACTTCAAGGCACCGGGCAAAATGGTTCGTTTTAAACGAAGTTCGCTTTAAATGAAGACTTGAATTAATCAATTGTATGTGCACATTAAATTTATTCATCCTTTGTAAATGTATTAAAAACATGTTGAGATGTTTCAATTTAAAAAATTTATTTTTAAAAAAATCAGTTAGTTTAGTTCGCTTAGTAGCAATATTAGTTTCAGTTAAATACACTTCCACTTGAGCCAAGTGGTCAAGAATTTGCTGTGGAGTGTCGCGCGACTGAAGAAAATTTCTTACATAGCTTACGCTACACACTGCATCCACGTCAGTTGTGACTTGGATTGGCTCTACGTTGTCTATATCGCCGCCAAGGTCGTCTCCACCAGCGCAAACACACTGCACAATAGCTTTTCGTCCAATTCTTCCGTATTTAAAAGGTCGTCATCAAAACATATGTAATCGTGTTCCAGCAAACAAACATTAAACTTAGGGGAATTCCCGGATTGGAGACAGGAAAAATTAAACACTGTGTGTTACAGTGTTGTCAGAGCAAACATTATTTTTTACATAGCGGCACTTTTTGGTTCGCTTTAACCGAAAAATAAACAAGTTTTGTATGCAAATAAAGTTCGTTACAACCGAAAGTTCGCTTTAAACGAGTTCGTAATAAGCGAACAAAAATGCATGGTTTATTGGAATAAAAACGCGTACTTTTGAAATTGGTTCGTTTTAGGCGAAAGTTCGCTTCAAACGGGTTCGCTATAAGCAAAAAGTACTGTAGTTGCCAAGTCCAAGTCCGAATAGAGTTTCGGGTTATTGAGAAAATCGAGTTTTCGAAAATTTTGTTCAGTTTTTCTGGTTTCGCTTTTTTTTTGCAACCTTCAATTTCGGACAATTCGTAAACTCGGTTTATTCGAGTCGAAATATTCGACATTTTCGAATATTTTTGCTTTTATTTCGTTATATTTTTGCTTTGAATTTCTGAGTTTTCATATTAAAACTTTTGCTTAAAATATTATAATTATTATTATTATTTATTATTAACTTAAAATTACAATTTAAAGCTAATGGTTGGATACAGCTTTGGCAGCGTAGGCCTTAAGCTTAACTTAAAACTAGGATCCGTATAAATTCTATTTGTATTATGATTTAAGGTATATGAGTAGACATTATTCGAGATAGTTTAATTGTTACATACTTTCGAATTGTGATATATAAGATCAATGCAATAGTGAAGGTATTTTTTAGAGTGATATACTATAATTTGTTTTACTTACTTATATAAGTTTGTATTATCCTGTGATTTTAAAATATTAAATTATTTAAAAATATAGTAAATATATAGTAAATATATAGCTTGAAATAATAAAAAGATATTTTACAACGCGTGTCACTCCATTTACTCCAATAACACAACGCCAAAAAAGAGATGTGATAGGTACAGAAAAGTACATATTCTTGTTCAGCATCATCACTTGAGTAAATTTAGCCATGTCCGTTTCTCTGTCGTCACGATTAAATCCATAATTTTGCAGCTATCGTAATAAACTTTTACATATGTATAACCCTTTTTCTAAAAAAATGAAGGGCAAGTTCGACAATGATTTAAACAGGATGAAAACCATAACATTAACGCCATATCAAAATGGTGAAATTTTGAAGAATATGAAGAAACAAATCTAAAAACTTGAAATTTTCCACATAAGCTTTTATTCCAAATACAAATTCTTATTTTAGATTTTCCCATACAAAGTGACGTCATTAAAATAGCAAAGCCTTTATAAATTCCTCAAAAATTAATGTATTAACTTGATGTTTTACATATAAGCTTTGATATTTATTTCATATATTCTTCTATCTAGTATTCTATCTTGTCATTCTATCTAGTCATCTACTATTTTAACATGTTTCATTTAAATATATTGAAGTGGTAACAAACAAAAAAACAAAAAAAACAAAAAAACTTAAGAAATGTTTCCATCTTGACTGGATGATGGCCATTCCAAAACATTGACGAAATCGTCTGCAAAGAATTTCTGTGTGAGCCTAGTTATACGCTTCCGATCGTTGTCCTGTTGGAATTTCCATATAACAGAAAAATTTTCTTCAGCCCACGACAGCATAACATTGTCTAAAATGTCAACGTACTTCTAAAAAAATAAATAAATGACTGGTCATTTCAGCCCTTGAAAGGACTTTGACCGAGCTTCTTATGATCAATTGTGTTGTGCGTGTTATTAAGTTTGTACACAATTGACCGAGAACCGGACCTACAGGTGTAACGCCGACTCCGAACGGCGATGAACGGAATGTTCTTATTCTCAAGAAGCTTTACATGGCATTTTGATTACTCTCTGAGGTTTGCCATTGTCTGCAGAGAGGTGGCGGCCGTACAGAAAAATCATTTCAATTCAAATAATTTTCTGTCGCTGCTGGGATTCGAACCCGGGTCTCCAGGTTCGTTGACATAGAGGCCACGCACTTTAACCAACTACGCCACGGACGCCAACGTACTTCTCATCTAAAATTCCATCAATTTATTGGATTGGCCCAACCCCATACCATGAGAAGCACCCGCATACCATAATAAACCCTTACCATACTTCAATACGGGAGAATTTTTATAGCGGGGATAAAATTCTTGACTGATAGGCAGTCTAATATATATCCGACTAATAATGTAAATTTTCAACTAATAGATAATTTAAAAATTTTAGGCCTTTAATTCTAGATTTACTTCGAAAACCCACATTGATAAATTATGTCCCTCTTTGACCAAGCCACTCAGTGTCATTAAATGCCTCTCCAGCTTTAAAATTAACTGCAATACCCTAACTTTATGTTCAGTTATCCAAGCGCTTATTATTTCGAATATTAAACACTCCATATTTATATATGGCTACTCTTCCAAAACATGTTTGAATAAGCTTAAAACTATAATCAATTCGGCTATTCAAACCACTCTGGGTGCATTTTGATTTACCCCCATTAATAACACTACTTTACAGTCTGAAACTGGCCAGGACTTTTTTGTGAAATTCTTTTTTGCTATGGTCACCTAAGCTCAACAAAATAAAAGTTTTAAAAATGATCTATGAATAGGTTTTCGAGTTATCGAATGAATAATTTTTTTGCTTTTTTTTTGAAAAAGGTGACCAATCATTAATCGTAATAAATTCCGTTCGGAATTTGGGTTTGGCAAAAATTACATTCTTATGAGAGATAATTAAGCAAGATCACCTATTTTTAAAGTTTTTCGAACTTTGCATTTTCATCAGCTCCTAGTGAAATTTGATGAAACTCATTCTCGGATTTTAATTTCTTGAAGACTGTATATGTGACCCGGTCTATGAAAAGGTGCCTTATGAATCAAAAACAAAATTTCGAGAAATCAGCTATTAAAAAATAAAAAATTCAACAAAATTCAGTTTTTCTTTCATTTCTGCTCTTCTTTCTCTACATTTTTAGTACACTTCTAAGCAAGTTAGGACTTTCTGCTTTTCACCATGTGAAAGAGCGTCTCAAACTCTTTCCGAACCAAACAAAAAAAGAAAAATAATTTATTGACTCATTAGGCACCTTTTCATAGACCGGGTCACATATAATATTTTTATTTTCAAAAATGGTTAAGACTTTTTCCATGTAGACTTTTTATTGTAGAAATGCATCTCCAGATTTGTCTAATGCTTTTACAAAATTTTTAAGAAGGCCTACTTTGATATGAAGTGGTGGAAGAATGATGCTACACTTGTCTACAAGAGGTTTATATTTGATGTTTGATGCGCCCGGTATAAATGCCAATCGTTCGTCCCAATCGCTTTTTATATGGTGTTGGCCACGTGCACCTCCATCCCACAAACAAAGGATACAACAGTGTTTCGTGTATCCACCTTGTGATCCTAGCAATATTTCAACCATTTTTAAATGTCCGAAAATTGTAAGTGACATGCTTGTTAAAATTAAGTCAGCAATTTATTTAGCTGTATAAAATGCAAAGGCTCAGGATATTCTTTATCGCCCACAAAAATTTAACAAAACTTTTCATCCTCCTTGGAAACTAACTTTGATATTTCCCTACACAAGTTAAAAAAGAGAATACACAAAGTGAAATTTTACAATGCTTATTTTCAGAAATCATGGCTATTTATCATAGAAATCATGGTTCTTTGATAAATAGTAGAGTCAGCTACAGTATCACAACTCATAACTCTTAAGTTATAGGCACTTTCCATTTATGAAGCAATAACTTCACCTGCAGAAATAGAGGTAATAATGCAATATGCTCGGACTCCCCTCTCAGCATTTGAATCCATTGTAAATGTTAAAAACAATAACTTTTACTCAGCAAAAATAGGAGATTCGTTGATTAAATATCATCCTAAGATTGCTCTTATATGGATTCGAGGGCGTTCTAACATCTCAGGCAACGATTTTGCAGATTATACAGCTAAATTTTGCAGATCATACAGAAAATGTGATAGAATGTTTGCTTAAAGTTGTAAAATTCGAAAAAACAAACCATGCGACAGTAGCTCTTACGTTTAACGACTCCATTGCCTTGCTAGGTGCCGATTTCGAAAAATCTAAAGTTCTACTTCTTTTAACTGATGCAGCGCCGTATATGGTGAACGTTGAACGCAAGGACGTTGAAGGCATTTTACCCGAAGCTATTACATGTCACGTGCTTGGCTCATGCTATGCATCGGGTAGCCGAAGAAGTTACAAGTAATTTTCAGAAACTAAATTCTCTTATTGCAAAAAGATATTTTTAAAATTGAATTCGCGTGTGCAGTTTTTCAAGAAAACATTTCCCTTTATACTGCTTCCTCCAGAGCTAACGAGCCTACGAAGGGGAACTTTGAGTGATTTAGTGCGGTAGAAAAAGAACTTAAAGATGGTTTTTTTGATGCTGAAACTATAACAAAATTTAAAGGAAACTCTACATTGTTAAAAACCTCAAAAATGTTAAAGGTGAAATCGGGCAAAGAATTGCGGAAAAATTAATTTCTGTTCTTGAAAAAAAAAACAGTCTTCCACAAAATTTTTTAAGATCCAATCGGGAATCGTTTATTTTCGAAAATTTCAAACAAAATTTATCGTTTATGCCAATAGCGCGATAATTGGGATAAATGCTGTAATTTTTTAAAAATTATTTTATTGGTTTTGTTTTTTTTTATAGTTTTTGTATATATCCAACGTTGTTTAGTTTTAATACTTTATTATTTGAATTCCACGCAATATTTATTGTCTTTCCTTTTATATGAATATAAAAAATATAAATGAAATATTTTTATTGAATATTTTGAGTGTAGTGTATTCTTTTTGCATGATTTTGAAATTCAAGTTTTCATAAAACGCGCATATTTGTGAGTTTTTAGTGCATGCAAATCCGTGTCCTATTGACCAAAGATTAATTTTTTGAGACTTGATGATATTTTTATTGGCACTAAATCAGAAAAATTTCTCGAGTCGGAATATTTTTCTAATTCCCAAAGATTAAATATAAAATTAATTTCTAAAACAAATTCAGGACAGGTTCGATTTTGAAAGAGAAGGTTTGAAAGATTTGATTATAATAATACCTTCACAAGCTGTCAGAAAAAACATTCCTTGTTGGCAATCTTTTCGGGAAAATATCGTACAATTTATCATATTTCATAAGTTCACATTGAAATGAAATTTCAGAAATTTTTAAATTTTCGTTTCGTTTTGCACGTTGGGGTTTATTTGGCCTGAGAGCCTCCCTTTTTGAGAAAAGGGAATGTTTGTATTCAACATTAGATATTCGCACTTTTATAATATTTACAAATATGTTGGAATTGAAAAAATATCTTTTGGTCTGGTTTAAAGTTAATATATAAGCGTTTGGAGAATAAAATGAAATTAATAAAGTTGTTAAACTTAAATTTACATAAAAATTAATAACGTCGTAGGTAGAATATTGTATTAAATAAAACCTTTCAAACAACAAACGTTTCCCAACTTTTTCCAAGATCATATATTACATCATATCACGTTTCCATATAACACACATATATTGTTATATACGAAAGCATTCTTCTCGATGCGACTAATTTCGTCAACTAAGCTCCCTTGTTGAAGCGAATCTTTTTACGCCTCGTTCTGTGATTTGCTGGAGTAAAATCTCAAAAACGACACTTTTACTGACACATTTTTCTTAGAATTGATGTTGTTTTTTGCTTGCGTCTATTGCAACAATTTATTATATTATATTATATTAGCAACAATTAAAAATAATTTCTTGCCCCCTGCAGAAATTGAACTGAGATCCCTTCGACTGATAATTTAATGCTCTAACCATCAAACTAAAAGCCCCCGTTTGGAGATATCGCTGATTCAAGATTAAGTACATATTAACTAAAGCTATGTGGTAGGAGATCACAATAACCTACATGATTGTGTATTGGCTATATATCCTTCATATCCTACAATAACTATTAGCCAATACACATAATCACTAACGATTGTGGATTGGCTATACAAACAAGAGTACCAAAAAACAAAAATGTTGCTTCTACTTACTACCAGAGGTCGTTATGCTTAAAAATAAGCAACCTGTAAGCCAAGCAAGTTTTCGGGCTTATATAAATATCTATTAAGAACGTAGATTCTAAGCAACAATGTTGCCTCAAATTTGTTGAATGAACAACTTCAGGGCAGCTGGCCTGCTGAAAAATAAAGCAACTCAAAAATTAAGTTGCTTACGCGGTAACCCGACGACTCGACTAGCAATAATTCATTGCATACCATCTGTCAAAATCCATTGCAAGCAATGGCAATATTTCAAGTGTGGTTTTTTGATGTTATAAAATTACCATTTTCAAAATGACATCGAACAAGGTAGTTTGCTGCGTGCGCGCTCTAGACTACTTAAAAGAACTAAATTAACTTTTTCATTGATGTCTATACACAGAAAATAAAAGAATTGATTTGTTACCTAAACTAGTTTAGCTAATGTGAAAGTTTCTATTTCACCTAATCTTTTCAACAACTTTTCTACTTACACAGTTAATTTAACAATCATGCATTAGGTAATTCACCTAATTAAAATTAGTTAATTCAACTAAAATTTTGCTTATTAAATCATCTAATTCGTCTAGTTATTTTACCTAATGCAAGTTGTCGATTTGTTCGTACACTAGGGAAATAACGCATATTAGCATTATCCACGCCTCAGTATACATTTTATATAAATATTTACGTGGATAAATCAAATGCTTTCCTTACAACTTGTTTTTTCCCGTATTTGAATTTTATAGGAGCACAGCGCTCTCCTATAAAAAACATAAATAAAAACATAGTGAGAAAATTTTACAAAAAGTAAAGTCTCATGTGAGAATTGAACTCGGACCGCTGGCGTTACAGTCAAACGCTTTACCGCTGTGCTGTTACGCCGTTTGATTACTTGTGAACATAATGTACATATATAAAAATATGAGGTCCACAACTCTGAAATTATTTTTCCACTGGACATCTACAGCAATTTGATTAATTGGTATGTAGAGTAAATTCCTGTATTGGAAATTTAGCTCAATAGATAAGGCGTTGGTTGTTGAAATCTTGAGATCACAGGTTCGAATCTTAGCGGTGGCAAAGAAATTTTTTCAGTCATTTATACAATGTATATATCTCTCTCATTCTATCTACTATAAAACAAATCTTTCTTCTCTATCATGTGACGAAATGAAGTAAAGTCACCTAAGGAAGTTTCACTTCAAAATAGAAATTGCAAAACAAAAAACATATTTTTTGCATATTTTTTGCACTAAATAATTAGATGATTTTTCTACACTTAGTAGGTGGCTTGCCTAATCTGAAGTGGTCATAGTTTAAAAAAAATTAGCTTATTCTTCTAATAAATTATGTGTCTTGTCTATTTTATGGTTGAAGGTACACCTAAATATTTAGGTTTTTTTAGCTACTCTCGCAGTTAAACTACCCAATATAATTGCATATAAATAACATTTAGAAATTGGTAGCGCACCTAATCAAATTCGTTGACTGAAAATCACCGGATTACTTTAGCTGAATTCACTACATTTTTAGGTAAAAGTTCTACTCTTTTTTTTCTGTGTACTTTTAAACTTGCAGAAAAATGCAAAATGACTGTTAAAAAGATGAGTGACAGTTGCATTACCAACTCCATGTTAGCAATCTATGTCTTGCAATATTATAAATAAAATAAATAACTGGTCATTTCAGCCCTTGAAAGGACTTTGACCTAGCTTCTTATGATCAATTGTGTTGTGCGTGTTATTAAGTTTGTACACAATTGACCGAGAAATGGACCTACAGGCTTAACGCCGACTCCGAACGGCGATGAACGAAAATGTTCTTATTCTCAAGAAGCTTTACATGGCATTTTTATTTCTCTCTGAGGTTTGCCATTATCTGCAGAGATAATCTCAATTCAAATAATTTTCTGTCGCTGCTAAGGGTTCGAACCTGGGCTCTTCCAGGTTCGTTGACATAGCGGCCACGCACTTACCAACTACGCCACGGACGCCACTTGCAATATTGCTTGCCATAAATTGCCAACTATGGCAATTGAGCGGTCTGCATTGGCAACGGCAATGGCAATGGCAATGGTTTATTGCCTATCGAGACGGGGGGTAAGGATCGAAAAGTTGCTGATACTTACAAGCAGAGTCATAAAAACATGCCCACGAACTGTTCAGTTCTCTATTGCATTAGTTATTTTTTTGTACCTTTATTCCCTACACTTGAACAGGGGGCTTTAGGGAGGGCCGGAGAGGGTTAATATGTATGATCGAACCCCATTATTTTTGCAAAAGGAGCATTTTTCCCTTGAGGACCCATCCCCTCCTACCACTCCTTACGGGGGTTCCCATATAAGAACGTCACTCCGTTTGTAATGCCCATAAGGAGGCGTGGTAGATATAGAAAAGTATACATATTCATGAGCATTCAGCATCACCACCCGAGTCGATTTTGCCGTGTCCGTCTGCCTGTTCATCTGTCCGTATGTAACTTATAAGTATGTACTTGTTGGAATTGGAATGAAATTCTTAAAAGTATTTATATTTTTAAATATATATCACTCCTTGCATATTAAATAAACATTTTACCTCCTTAATTTTCAACTACACAAGAGGCGTTATTGTTTTCATAATTTTGATATTATAGCCTCAAATGACAGTTAAGACTCCTCGACTAAATATTCCTGGTAAATGTATCATAGTTGAAAAGAGGGTTTGACGTGGTTCTGACGTGACAGTCTATCTTTATCCTAATCATTATTCTTCTAACTATTCTTTCCTTTGTTCCCAAACTTATTCTCATTCTTCCGTTATTCTTTTATTTATCCTAATAATTTTCATTTTTCAAGTCCAAACTGCTGTTTTAATCCATGTCCAAATTCTTGACTTAATCCTTGTTTCTTAATTTGGTAAGTTGTGTTTTAGGTGTGACTAGACTCTAGAGCCTTGTCCTAATCAGGAATGATTTTTTCGGTACAATTGTACTATTTTGGTACAATTTTACACCCTTCCTACTTTCATACTACCGAAGCGTTTTCGATACATTTTATTTCGCTCAGTGAAAGTGGTTACGTTTTTAAATTGTCGCATTGCCAATTTTAAAATTTAAAACATTAAATTGCCAATTTTAAAATTTTTATAAAATGCAACACTTAAAAAAGTAGTTATTTTTTTTATTTTTGAACCTCTGATGATATTCTTAAAAATCAATCAAATTCATATATAAATTATTTTCTAACATCCATTGTTATTCCTGTGTTTTTATTTAACGAATACCGAATAAAATTTGTTCATGGCTTGATTGTGGATTCAGACGAGCATTCAGTGCAAAGGTTTCTTTTGAGTTAAAAGTTTCCTTAAAAGTGATCAGTTTTGTGTACACGCAAATTGAATACTTTAAACGCAGTCATTAAAGAAACGCGCTGGACGCAAAAGGGATACATTTATAAAGATGTAACTTAAATTGAATGTGGCATCCGTGGCGTAGTTGGTTAAAGTGCGTGGCCGCTAAGTCAACGAACCTGGAGACCCAGGTTCGAACCCCAGCAGCGACAGAAAATTATTTGAATTAGAATGATTCTTCTGTACGGCCGCCACCTCTCTGCAGACAATGGCAAACCTCAGAGAGAAATAAAAATGCCATGTAAAGCTTCTTGAGAATAAGAACATTTCGTTCATCGCCGTTCGGAGTCGGCGTTAAGTCTGTAGGTCCATTTCTCGATCAATTGTGTACAAACTTAATATAACGCACAACACAATTGATCATAAGAAGCTCGGTCAAAGTCCTTTTAAGACTTTGTTCTTTTTAATTTAAGAACAAAACTTTTGATAGCTAGTTTTTTTTTTGTGTTTTGAAGATGCACATAGAAGCCGCAAAAATCTTTGGAAAATGCTAAGAAAGATGGAGATTTGTTTCAAATGTTTGCAAAAGTTATAATTGTATATTATTATAAGAATATAATTTATTTTCAATTCTAACGATCACTTTAATAGAACGCATATAGAACTTAATTCTTTAGCAAACGTTTTAAGAATATTTTCTATTAAAAATTTAATAAAAACCAATGAAAGAGACTTATATAGCAACAATTTCATCTGTAATAAAAACAAAAGAGTTTTCTCAAATATAATGGAAAACAATGCCACAATATTGATTTTAGAAATTATGTATCAAATGAGAAATATTCTGTAAAAAAAAATTAAACTGACAGTTTAGAATTGCTGGACTGAAAGATTTTACCAAAAACTTACATGTTGTTTTTTTTATTAATTTGTTTTTTAACTTTAAGAAGAGCTCTTTACTTGTAGTTTATTAGTTCAGTTTGTTTATTACTTATTAGTTTGTTTATTAATTTAAGTTCTTAATTTTTACTTCTAAGCTTTATTGATTTTAAGGGCCTACTAAAGTTTTTTAAGCTAAAAAAAAATCTTGTATTAAAAGTTTTATTTTTAAGCTACTGTTTATTTTAGGTACATTTTTTTTACATTATAATTATATATGTTTTGAAGAAAAGTTTTTTAATTTTTCGATAACAAATATTCAACCATATAGCAGGAATCCGTAGCTTAGTAAAGCACCTTAAATATCCGGTGGACACGATTTTTCAGAGCTTGTTTTTTGAAAAAATAAAATACATATTAAAGAGAAGAGTTTTTGTAGCAGCTGGTATGAGTAAGGCAAGTACATATATTTTTTATTGTCTTCTCTTTGGACAATTGTGCTTATAACTAAAACAATTTTTACTCAATTGACTTAAATCTTTCTGAGAATATTTTTAAGATGTTATACATTCGAAAAATGTAAATGTAATTTTTGATTTTTGGTCGCCGAAAAACTTTAGTAGGCCCTAATGAATTAAACTTTTAAGAATCTTATAAGACATGATGATTACCTTATAAAAAATATTTGTGATTTATTATAAAAATTAAAACCTTATGTTAAAATAAATACTTTTTTTAAAATTTTATTCGATACTATTTTCTATCATTTAGTACACTTTACTCTGCATTTCTATACAAAATTGAAAAACTCATTTATCAACCCTCGTCCTAATCCATATACTAATTTTTGTGAAATTGTGAAATTTTTAACCGTTTAGGGTTGCCACCTAAAAATTTTGAAATTCTGACAACGGATTCGGGTTCAGCGGCCCATTTTTACCTTGTGTTCGCCCCAGCATCGAATTCGTAAAAATAAAAAAAATTAGGTGGCAACCCTATCAGCCATCTTGAATTTTAAAATTCTGACATCAGATTCGAAATCAGCGACCCCCTAAAACTGTGGGATAATGTTTAAAACTCTTAAAAAAGCATATTTTTAGGTGGCAGCCCTATAGGGTTAAAAATTTCATAATTTTGAAATTCTGACAACGGATTCGGATTCAGCGACCCATTTATACCTAGTGTTCACCCCAGATCGAATTCTTAAAAATAAAAAAAAATTGGGTGGCAACCCTATCAGCCAAATTAAATTTAAAATTTAATAAAGACATCGGATTCGAAATCAGCTACCCCCTAAAACTGCTAATCACGAAATCTATAGAACCCTAAATATTCTTAATACGCTAAAGTTTTTCCTACACTTCATTGAATTATTTGGATACTTGAATTATTTGGGCATACTTGAAATAATAGGATACTTGTGAGCTTACAAGTTTTTGCCGATCGTTTCAAGCTTTTCAACTTTCAGACACGACAAAGTAAGTCATAACAAGTCAAGTCAATGAAAAAGCAGGGATATGACTTGTATCTGTTTGCTATTTTTGTAAATAGGCTAAAGCTTGGTTTTTCAAGTATGGATAAATTCAATTTTTCAAGTACTTGAAGTTGCTTGAACTTCAAGTAGGCTTGTGCAGTTCTCTGTTCGTCATGTCAAAACTACACAGTGCGACAGTTAAATCAATCAAAGTAGGTTCCATTAGAGTCAATATAACGTTTGGCACGATCAACTAATGCATGCATCGATTTATTTGTATCGAATTCCGGGATGTTATTTAGTATCTGCATCACGGCTGCTTTAATGGCCGGAATATCATCTTAAAACGCTCCTTTCATGGCAGTTTTCAGTTTCGGGAACATAAAATATTAGCACGGTGATAGATCAGTCGTGCAATAAAAACAGCTGTTTTCCCTCTGGATATTCAGGTCTAACATGAACAATTATCGGCCACAAACGAACAAATTCCTTGTGGACAATACCCTTCGAATCGTGGAAAGTTATCAACATTGCCTTGATTCTGGACTTCTGAAAACGAAATTTTTTAGGTTTTGGTTCGATTTCCAATGGGCAGATTGACGCTTAGTTTTAGGGCCATTTTTAAAGCACCATGTTTCATCACCAGTTAGGATCGAATCAAGAAAATCTGAATCGTTTTCAGCTGTAGATATCATAATGGTAAAAATAAGTAATGCTCAACTAATGTAGCACATAATTTTGATTTTTTATTAAGGAAAAACCTTGTAGGTTATCACTATTAGAAATATGGAGCTTTTCCATGTCCAAATAATAAAAAATAAATCTAATAGAAAAACTTGTTCCCTCAAGAGCGCATTAAAAAACAGTTCCATTATTCAATTGAAGCAAGTAAAAGATTTGTGAAACGCTTAATAACTACAATCGTTCTTCTGGACCTTTGCACACTATGATTTGAAAAGCAATATATTTTCCGGTAATGCCCACATCAAATTACTCCACCTAGCGTTCAACAAAGTGTAAGCAGCGTTTCTATTACTAGCAATCTTAACTTATTTAATTATTACCTGCTTTGCTTTAGTTATATTACTCTAACCGATGGGTCAATTGCATTGGGGCTAATTACTACCTAGTGAGTTATGATATGATGTGCTTGCTTTTATCTGCTCGTTTGTTTGTAGTATTTTCATTCTTTATAATACTTAAAAATAACTGAAATTCATTTACAGCACTAAGCAAAGAGCAAAACATTTATTTAAAACGAAAACTCTTAATTAAAATAACTGAAGAAAGTCAAAAGTCAGCAATGAACCAAAGGCAAAAAGTAGGGCATAAATATTCAAAAATCATAAAATTCGTATTGGAGACCCCCTAAGGAGGGGTCGGAGGGGATAGGTCCCGAAGGGAAAAATGTTTCTTTTACAAAGGATAATCAGTCATACATATTAATCCTCTCCGGCCCTCCCTTAAAGCTGCTTCCCAATGTAGTACGAAAACTTAGGGTGACCCGAAAAAACTGACTTCATATTCGGTTTCAGCGACCATCAAATCTCGGTTTTTTTCGTTATTAAACAGTGATATTAAGCCAAAAGGAAGCACAAAATACATTGATAAACGCGCTATTAGAGGACGGCAGAGAAGTATGAAAACAGCAAAAATTCATACAGCGGTAGACACTCGAGTTTTAAGCGAAGCATCCGTATGTCTATATTGTCTGGATACTGCCTTTGTATCGATTTGCAATCGTGCCAAACTGTGTTTAGCAACAATCCTTATTTACGAACTAGAGCGGTATTCATGCATTAATTTTTGTGTGCAACTGCGGCTGACGACGAATGTTGTTCGAGCGGCAAAAATTACGAATGGTCTTATGCAAATCTCTGCTTCCTGTGTATAAATTTCTGTCCTAATTCTAGATCTAACATTTGTCCTAATCCTTTTCATAGTCCCTATCCAAATCCTTGTATAAAATCCTTGTCTAAGCCTTTGTCTTCAACCTTGTCCAAATATGTGTTCTTATTCCTATCCTAAAATTAGTCCAAATCCTTTTTATAATCCAATCCCATCCTTTCTTCTACTAACCCTTTCTTAATCTTTATCCTATTCTTGACCCCTGACCCAATCTTTTTCATAATTTTTGTCCAAATCTTTTCCTTATCCTTTTTATAGTCGTTGTGAAAGTCAGTGTCCTAGTCCTTGCTCAAATCCTTGTGCTATTCTATAACCTTATTGTGTTTTTATCATTGCTTGATTTTGTTTCTGATGTTGCTTTTATTTTTACTTTTACTTTTACTTTTACTTTTACTTTTACTTTTACTTTTACCTTTACTTTTACTTTTACTTTTACTTTTACTTTTACTTTTACTTTTACTTTTACTTTTACTTTTACTTTTACTTTTACTTTTACTTTTACTTTTACTTTTACTTTTACTTTTACTTTTACTTTTACTTTTACTTTTACTTTTACTTTTACTTTTACTTTTACTTTTACTTTTACTTTTACTTTTACTTTTACTTTTACTTTTACTTTTACTTTTACTTTTACTTTTACTTTTACTTTTACTTTTACTTTTACTTTTACTTTTACTTTTACTTTTACTTTTACTTTTACTTTTACTTTTACTTTTACTTTTACTTTTACTTTTACTTTTACTTTTACTTTTACTTTTTTAATTAAAAAAAAACTTTTACTTTTCCTTCTATTATTCCTTTTGCTATTGCTATTCTGTGTCTTATTGAACCTCATAAAAAGAAAACGAAATGGCCCTTTAAGCCCTTGAAGGACTTTGGACGATCTTCTTGTGATGAAATTGTGTTGGGCATGTTATTAAATTTTTTATACACAAATGACGCGAGAACTCGAACTACTGGCTTTTACCGACTCCAAAAATGTTCTCAAGAAGCTTTACCTGGCGTTACCATTGTCTGCAGAGTGGTGACGGCCGGTCACAAAAATTAATTTCAATTGAAAAACATTTTCTATGTCAGTTGGGGTTCGTATTGGCGTCGAGTGGCCCACGCATTTCTTTACGCACTCGGCAACGGCCGCCACGAGCCATTGCACTTTATAGCCATGCAATACATTGTACATTTACATTACATTAATGGTTCCACGGTGACTTCACTTCTTCAGTTTTTGTTTCATTTTTATCATATGGCCAAAAACCTCAACTCGGTAACTATTGGTGTTTCGGATAGTTTAATGGAACGAAAATAAAGCTGAGGTTTTCGGTTACATATTAAAAATTAAAAAATAAATAATTAATGATGTTATGGGGGAATCAGGACAACGATTAGGACAAGAATTCAGTCAAGGATTGGGAAACGGACAAGGATTAGAACAGAGATTTAAGCGAAAATTAAACAATATTTAGGTCAAGATCGGGAAGAGGGTAAGGACAATCAAATAAAGAAGGATTTGGAAATGCTAAGCATTGAGTAAGACAAAGAGTGGGTTAAGAAACGATAGGGACAAGGATACAGATACGCTGTGACATCGAAACTGCCAAAATTATTATTCAACATGATTATGAAACGCACCTACTTGATTGGAATTTGTAAATAAAGTAAAGCTTATTAAGGAATTAATATTAATATTAATATTAAGGAATTAAGCTAAGTAAGGAATTATTTTTTGCTCCCTGCGAAAGAAGAATTTTTCTGTAGATGAAAATATTCTGTGGTTAATATGAGCTCAATGCGGTGGCATAAACAACACTTCTGTTCGGCATCGACATTTTTATTGCTTGCAATTAATTTTGTATTTTTTGTGTTTTCATCGCTCATTTTGTTCTATAAGCTTACGAGTGAAACATACTAATAAATATAAAAATTTATAAAAGGGATTTGAATGAACTTTAGCCATTTTTCAATGAATTAATCCTTGGCGCCACATTTGCTTTTTCTTACGCATTGCCATGAATGCAGAATGATGGAAATTTATTCATGGCATTGAACGAGGAGTGTCTGAGCAACGAAATCAAATATTGACTTTATACGATAGTCTTAATCATAGATTAGATACAAACAGACAAACAACATCTTTGATGCTTTTGTTTTTGTGTGCTCTCAATGTAATTGGATTGGGAAAAACAATATGTTTTATCAGATTCATGTTGTTGTAACAATGTCTTCTATTTCTCATGTTATTGCTACCCACTCTAAAAGTTTTTCAATTGCTATATTATTCGAGGCAGGAATAGAATCTTAACTACGGCGAATTCAAAAAGTAACCAAGTGAAAAGTCTTTTTACGAAATCAGTTGCTGGCTTGACATTTTCGGTGATAAGCCAGTAGAAAAGAAAATTCAAAAATTCAACTTACATTTAAAATCGATATTGTTTTTATTGAATAACTGCAGTTTTTTCTTTCTTTTAAATCAAGTAATTGAAGTAGGTGTAAATTTTTTATAATACTATGTGTAACTCGTAATCCTCAAATAATTTGTGGAAAATGGGAATGACTTAAAGTGAAGTTCATTGAATATGTTTTCTATTTTTGCTTGTTTTTGTTCTATTTTCAATTTAATTGATGAAGTTTTTTAATTTCAGTTGTTTGTGGAGTTGGTGTTGACATCAATATGCACGGTTATCATACGGGTTTTATTATTATGTGAGTTCGAAAGCAAACCTTTTTGCTACATTTCCATATAATCCTCAATTTTTTCTTCTAGATGCTGTTCTGTGGCAGTGCTTTTATTCGAAATTAAATGGATTATAACTCTGTTTCTTCAACTACTTTATGCCAGGTGAGAATACTTTTTTTATTAACTCGTATATCCTTTGATAAATATTGTTTATGGTTTCGAAAATTCAATGGGTATTAAAAGTAAATAAAATCGTAGTGGTGTGTATCTGAAATTTATATATATCGCTGCGTATATTTGGTCGCCATTTGGTCCAATTGAGCGGATTAGTTAGGGAACCATAAAGGGATTTCTTTCGAGTCTCATGTCATCCAATGCTAGAGAAAGCAGAATATTTTCGTTCCCCAAAATGCAAGAAAATTATGATTTTAGCTATAAGGGTGGGCGATGGGAATTCCCATAAATGGTCTAGATGAAATATTGAAAGTAGTAATTTAAAAAGTAAAATTTCTTTTTGAATACATTTTTGACATACATATATACGTACGTATATACATACTATACTATATACGTATCCTATATACTTATGTGTATATACGTGTATAGTATTTGTGTCGAAAAAGTTGTGAACTTACTTAATATTATCTATTGAACATATTTTTTTGTATGAAATAATTATGGCCTTTTATTAAGATCTCATGTTATGTTTATAACTCCAATAATTTTTCAATAGGAGTTGCATGATTATGAAGAAATAATAATTATACGGTATTAAAGAAGTACTCGACCTAACAAAGAAAACACTGAAAATTTGGGAAAAATTATCTTTATTTCTTAATTTATTCTCCTTTTAGATCGATACACTTTTCCTCGAGATGGTCCATAACTTCGAGACCCTTTTTATAGAGAGAAACGCCAAGCTCTTCAAAATAGCCGTTAGCAGATTAATATACGAGCACTTTTTGAATTGCCTTTCATTTCATCCGTCGACCGTCATCCAATATTTTTTTGTGGATAATATTTTCCATTTCTGTCGTGGTCTCCTAACTTGATCGACTACTGCGATAATCGTATTGGAAGCTCGTACGGCCTCGTTTAAACTCTGCAACCCAATATTTTACTATACGAAGGAGCAGACTCCCCAGAGTAGAATCTACATAGTTCCGCTTAGGGATGTGCAAGTTGAAGTCGAAATAAGTCGAAAATCTACTTTTGCTTGATAATTTCCAACTAAGGCAATCGACTTTCTAATATTGAAAAAAGTCGATAGTTGACTTTTACTTACGACTTATCGTATTTTAGACGAACCAAATACATAACGTTACTGGGGGGTTCAGAGGCTACTTCATGTTATCAAGCCTAGTGTGATGGCTGAATAACTGTAAATTAAGCTTTGCGACCAAACGATCCCACATGTTGTCAAACCTCATAAAGCTAAAAAATTTCGTATAGATAAAAAGTCGAACTTTTTGGCAGCAAGTGTAATAATAAATGAATTATTAGAAGATAAAGAGAATTTTTATAGATAACGAAAACGGAAGCGATTAAGCTTGAAATATTGATTTTTATTTTTGCCTAAAAAATCGGTTTTTTTTGGGCACGATTTGACAAGTCGAAATTTTTTAAGTTTATAGATAAAAAATCAGATTCTACAATGAGGATTCTAAAGGATTCTAAAGAGGATTCTAAAGGCTTTTTAAAAGAAGCGGTACGACAATTTTTTCATCATGCTTTTTTGGTTTAAAAATCTTAAAAATAATTATTATTTACAGTGTCTGGTATAGATAAATTGGTGGAAGAAATTCTTCATTGTTTCGGCTTGAACTTTGCCAGATTATTTACATTCCAGAATAATTCTAATTTAAAAAATTCCAGGGAGTCTTTCAACTGTTTAACACTGTTTTACTTTTTTAACGTAACTTCTTCCGCATTCCCATCTGCATCCGCCAGAATTTTAGCCAGAAAGTTTCATGAAGCACTGCCATGACTTAACTCTTTCACAATTTGTTTTAAATGGCGAAGTTGGACGTGTTCGTCCAACAAGTGTTCACATAGGTAGTATGGCTGCTCATCAAACCTTGAATTCAAACAAAAGCGGTAAAAAATATTTCGAAAAAAGTAGAAAAATCGAGTACTAAAGGTGTACTTTTACATTTTTAACGGCGAAAAAAGTCGAAGTCGACTTTTGCTGACAGTTGCATATCCCTTGTTTCGCTTTTATATTTTTGGACTTTGATATTGGTTAGACTTTCAAATTAAAGTATAACGATGACCAATTTTTTCCATGTTTACAACTTCACTGAGAGCGTTCACCTTTAATGGCTGCCAAACAAATATTGAACTACGTAGCGTAGTCAAACTTCAAGCTTAAGGATTATAAGGTTGGTATTTTCACCAATATGTATCCTTTTCAAACAACAACCACCATCGTCACATCAAGTCGGATACTTCTGGGACTACCTTCGTATTAACGGCTGTATTCATACAAATCCTAATATATAAAAACATTGGTGCATATGTATCATATGTCTGACCATCATGGCTGAACCACTGAAGCTATCAACCTTATATTCACATATGTTCTTGTGGAGCACCGGAATGTTTTTGTTGGTGTAAGTACTCCTTCGGTGGCGCTGGAGTCGACCGATTTTTCACACCATATAATATTTGAATAAAAAAAGTCTTTGGCAAAATTTGGACCCAATAGGTGCTGGATGGATATATTTACGAAAATGTAGTTTTTCCTGTACATATATAATATTCATATCAACAATTTTAAATTTAAGTGTATTAATATATAAGTAGTTGCATAAAAACAAAATTACTTCCGACAGGTGGCGATGGTGGTCTTACAAAACTATTTATACAGTTGGCAATATTTGACATTTCAGTCATAGTCAAAAGTATTGCGGGCAAAGCCACAGCTAGTATTTTATAATAGTTTCAAATCGTTCAATATTAAAATAGTTTTTTAATGTGAAAATATCTTTAAAATTTAATTATTTATAAACACTGTATGGCGTTAAAACGCCAAAATGAAAAAAGAAAATCACGGTTATCACTTTTAACATATTTCTGTATTAACTATTTTTGATGTTGTGAAACCTTCATTGTTGGGTAGGATGCACTGCATACTCTTTTCTTTACTAAAAATTTTTATGACATCAAAAGAGCGGACTCGACTTAATGCCAAATATTATTGGCCGTGTGCGAATAACGGTGGCTTGCAGGTATATTGCAACTTTTCTCAACGACTGTCTGAGGCTCTTGCGAAAAAATGCTTCTGATGGGCTGAGCTATATTTTTGGTAAAAGAATTCGCAGACCGGTGCTTGCACTAGAGTTGCCAGATTTGGAAAGGGCAATATAGGGACATTTTAAGAAAATTCCGGAATTTTACAGAACTTGCCGGGACATTTTTAGCAAAAAAAGCCAGAGAAATCAGATTGTCTAAAATTTTGTGTTTCTAATAAAATATCAGAGGGAGAATTGTAGAAAAATATCAGAACTGTGGAGAATGCGCGGTTTTTAGGTACAACCGCCAAAGCAACAAAATTCAAGAGATTGAAAATCACAAACGGGACGAAAGTGAGTAAAAAAAAACTGTCTAAAACAAGCTAATTTCGATTAAAATTAAGGTGCTGCTGTACTGTTTCATTTAACACACACCCAATGCACAGTTCACTCAGGGATACTTTCACCAATCGTTGCTTCCAGTAAGAATACAAATATATTGAAGTATTTTTGGTATATACCAAAAACAGGAGCTGTTTTCAAAAAATTTTTTTAGATATAAGAAGTTATTATTTTTTTTTTAAATTTATACAGGTTATTATACATAAAAAATACTTTATAAAAATGTTTTTTTTTTTTAAATACAGTTCTGGCTTTTATATAGAGGGCGCTGGAAATGGCATTGAAAAAAAGACATCCAAAACAGTTCGATGGATATGGCCTTTCCCATGTATCGGAAACAAAAAAATCAAATGACATTTTAAAGCATAGACCTTATATTAAGCATCCCTCCTGCGCAAGACCCCCGGGGATTTTTTTTTAATTATGGAAGTTGAAGTAAAAAGTTAAAAAAATAGATACATTTTCGCGCGCTTTTTTGTTTATATAAAAAAATCAAAACAAAAAAGATACTTGGATTTAGGGGGGGATGCTTAAAGGACAAAATAACGAACAAAATGCAAAAAAAATCTTTGAAATTGAACCGATAGATTTCCAGTTATATATTGAACCGTTTAAAAAAAAAACTAGTTTCGAGGAAATCGCGTTTAAAGTTTTTTATTTGTTGTGTTTAGCTTAGACATAAGTTAACGAAAACCGTTATAACTTCTGTTTTTTTTTTAAATATCGATTTAAAAATGTGTATGTATATTCTTAAAACTATAAACAACACATTAAACAAAAAAAAAATTTTTTTTTTCGAAAAATATACACGTTATACCTACCTACCACGTTAAATTTACACGTTATTATACCTAAAATACTATTAGAATAAGGGATCACTGGAACTGTTTCCTTAAAATCCCGAGAAAATACAACTTTTCAAACAACAGTTTCCGAATGTCTATATATCGGGAAACATACGATCAATTACTGTCAGTGCTACTGCAGGAATCATACTTGCTTCATCAATAATGATAAGATGAGCATATTCAAAGTACCTTCCGTGCGCAAAATTGGGCTTAACGCCTGATACTGTTGAATCTCAAGAAGAGGTGTAGGAAGTTTGAATTGGTGCAAGGTACGTCCTCGTTCAACCAAGCTAGCTGCGATGTCAGTAAAGACTGGAATAGCGATTTTGCATACACTTTCTCTCTTGCAGCTGGTACATCAATATGAGATTTATTTGAAAGTTTTTTGCTTTGCTCAACTGCTTTTATTATAAAGGGTCCACCAAATAACTTTTATTTTTTTGAAAATGCTATAGAAAAAAACTACGGAATATTTTCTCAAATTTCTTTTTTTATTTGAATGTACAATCCTTCCCGTTAATAATGGGAAATAATTTCATTCAAATGGCTGCCTCGGCTGGCCATGCAGTAGCCTACACGATCGGTCCAATTTTTAAGCACATTATCGATTGTGTGCAGCTGTATTTCACCAATGGCTTCACGAATATTGTCCTTTAAAGCGTCAATTGTCTCTTGCTTGTCGGCGTAACACTTATCTTTGAGGGCACCACACAAATAATAGTCCAACGGTGTCAAATCGCAGCTCCGAGGCGGCCAAACGACATCAGCTCTGGGGCTGATAATGCGATCTTCAAAAACAGGGCGCAAAACATCGAGTGTAGCTTCGGCTGTGTGGCACGTAGCGCCGTCCTGTTGAAACCAAATGTTGCCAATATCCTCCTCTTCAATTTTTCTGAACAAAAATTCGTTCAACATGGCCCGATAACGATGGCCATTGACTGTAACGGCCACTCCTTGCTCATTTTCGAAGAAAAATGGCCCAATTATGCCTCTGGACCAAAATCCGCACCAAACAGTGACTCGTTTTGGGTGCATCGGCTTTTCAATGTATGCGTGCGGGTTTTCTGTGCCCTAAATGCGACAATTTTGCTTGTTTACATACCCGCCAAGATCAAAATGAGCTTCATCTGAAAGGTGATTTTTTTGGCAAAATCGGCATCTTCAGTAAGTCGATCGCAGGCCCACTCAGCAAAGCGAAAACGCATTGGATGGTCAGTTGGCTTCAACTCCTGAACCAATTGGACTTTGTATGGCGTCATACCAAGGTCTTTATGCAAAATTCGTCTCAATGATGTCTCCGAAATGTTCAATTGTAGAGAACGACGGTGAATTGATGTTGATGCCGTTTCACGCACACTTTCTGCCACAGCAGCAATATTCTCGGGTGTACGCACTGTTTTTGGCTTTTCACGCTTTGGTTTATCGATGAGGATGCCAGTTTCGTTCACTTTTTTCACAAGATAACGAACATACGGAGCTTACGGTGCTTCTGTTCTTCCAAAATCCGTACGCAATTTTCGCACACATTCTGCATCATTACCATGATTTTCAAAGTAATGTCGCAATATTTCCCAGCGTTGTTCAAGCGTATACACAACCATATTCGTTCAGCGGAAGGATAAAACTAATTATCTCTCAAATCAGACATGTGCTAAGTGTTACCATTCACGAAATAAGCACTAGTTGAAAAAAAAAAGTTAGATGGCGGACCCTTTACAAAAGTATGATTTTAGAGAATTTCAGAAAAAAAGATCACATACTTATCCCTTTCAGACCGTGATGCATCGTTTGTGCGGGTGGTTTCTATCTTTAATATTTCCACTTTTATTTAACGAATGTTATAAAGAACGAAATGAATCGATTGTGCTTGTTATTGTTTTCTTTTGTTTCTCACTGTTCCGCGATTCGCTTTACCATTATTTGAACACGCGTGGAATTCTTGATAAACTTTTTAGTTTTGTCAAAATGAGCCGCAGAGGTAATTTGTGTCTTCAAGTACAAAAAATATAAAGTGTAAAACTTCAGTGTAAAACTAGTGAAGTTAACGCATTTGAACTAAAAAAATAATAAATTTTGATGTTTCAAATAAATTTGAATCATTTGTGGCTAAAAAAATGGGTTTTAGATAAAGTTGCATCAATTGTGCGTGTCCTGAAAACCCTTGAAGGATATGTAAATTGCGAAACCTAAACATTGAGAATATTTTCATTCCATATAACGACCATATATTCCAAAAATCATAAAAAAATGTTCAGTAGACAAGCGTCGGGTCTGAAAGGGTTATAGGCATCTCATAGAAAACTTGCTTTCTTTGCAGAAGATTGTTTTGCTTTTTTTGTTTAAATGCACAATATTTAATAAAAAGTAAGACCTTATTGCAAATCTGCAGAGCAAGACCTTTCTATATATAACCCACTTATGAAAATCACATTCACGGTATAGATAAAGCACTTGCGTAATAATAATATAGAAGATGTTGCATCAGCTTTGCAGTTAAACTAGAAACACTTTCGATTTGAAGTGTGGATAGTTTCAATAATGGTTTGTGTATTTGATAAATTTGATTGATTTTTGTTTATTTGAAACAATTTTTATCAACATTTTGATATTCAGGGTCTGTGTCAATCGGTAATTTTTCACACGTGGTAGAAAAGAAAATATGTACTGAGTTGAACAAAATTTGTGTTTGTTGAAAATGTTTGCTGTTCCAAATGAACGACAAAATTTTGACATTACAAATAAAGGCTTAACCAAAATAGACGAGAAGAGACGACAGGAGCTTGACGAACGTCTGCACTCGTTACGCCTGTTTCGACATTTTACCCAAAATAGAACGTTATCGAACACACGAAGCTGATCAGCTGTTTTGTGAAATTAAAATATCAATAGAAAACTTTTTGTACTAAAAGTTGGTTGATAATGAGTGGAATTACAGAAAATTTAATTAAACTGACTGAAATAGCAGAGTTTTACATAACAATTTAGTTATGAAGAAATTATAAAGCTGTTGTTGTTGTGACGAGTGCAGACGTTTTAAGTTCGGTTCTTACGGAACAGAACGTCTCGTCACAAGTTTCGTTCAATTTCGATCAGTTACGTATGTGTATTTTGGTTATTCACATTGACTCCCATCTGCTCGAACTTACTTGTTACGTCTTTATGTCTATTTTTTTTAAGACTTAACAATTTGGTTGTTTTTTTAAGCCCATTATTGCATTTATTACTAAAAATTTGGATTATAATAAAAATAAAGAATGAATTAAATTTTCCGGAAAATGTTGGTGGCTATAAGCTTTTGAAGTTTTTACGAATTCATGCTTTTTCTAAGTGGGGAATGAGCAGTAAATACTGCTACTGCTTTTCTGCTTTGGGAAAGTGACGATCTACTGCTTACTTTTCTTAATTTTGCAAGGTAACCCATACTGTTATCAGCTAGAAGAGGTGGATGGAAATTATTCTTTCAAGTTGCACAGGATTGCACAGGGTGGGCCATCTTGTGGTTTCTTTTTAAATCATAGGTTTTTTGACACTGATAACTGTTTCCCTCTCGAAATCTTGACATAAAGTCAGTATCATACTCACGCGGAGAGAAATAAGTCACTTTACGCTTGAACAACGTTGGGAAATATTGGAAACTTCGCATTTTCATCGCATTTTCATCTCTGTGGCTACGTTAACAAACAAAATTGCCCCATCTGGGGCCCGCACGTTATTGTCGAGAAGCCGATGCATCCACAGAGAGTGACAGTTTGGTGCGAATTGTGGAGTGGTGGCATCATTGCACCATTTTTCTTCTAAAATGAGGCTAGGAACAGCGTTCGGGTCAACAGTGAGCGTTACAGAGCCATGTTAACCGGTTTTTTTTTTACTGAAATTGGGGATATGAATTTGGATGACCTCTGGTTCATGCAGGATGGCGCGCCATGGCACTCAGCCACAATAGATCTTTTGCGCACCAAATTTCCAAATCGTGTTATCAGCCGTCTTGGCGATGTCAATTGGTCGTCTCGGAGCTGCGATTTGACCTCTTTGGAGTTTTTTTTTTTATGGGGAACCGTGAAGGACCGATGTTATTCCAACAATTCGGAAACGATTCAAGCACTTAAGGCCAATATCATCCAAACAATCCGTAGCTCACGGAAACCACACTATTTTTCGTGAATTAGTTCGTAACTGAATCTCAACAGTTTATCCAATATAAGTAGTACAAGCAGACTGGTCTGTCTAATACAGCTTTTGTTTTTTATTAATTTTTTTTAAATCAATATATCCTCAAAGTATCATATCCTCTTTACCTTTCAAACAACAAAAAGGGTTATCTATAATTCTTTTCGAACTAGTTTACGATCAAAAAAATAAATTGGTTATTTAGACGTAACTTAAGCCTAAGAAATATTTATTAATGAGAATAAAAATTATTCATTATCAGAAGCATAGTTGAATAAATAAGGTTGTCTCGGGGCTGATCGTACTCTCTTCTCATTACCCATAATTGTCATCAATGAAAAGCAATCAATGAAAAGCAACAACAAAAACTTCAACGGCTTTTCATGTTATTAATTTTCGTTATCAGATTTTGTATGAACTGTCAACTGTCAAACTGTTCGATTTGACATTTATGGGAACTCGCTCTCACCCATGCGACAACCTTATTTATTCAACTATGATCAGAAGTCTTAACATATCACATTCAAATTTAATTTTCAGTTATTAAAAATTTTTAAAGTAACTCAAAAAATTCAAACTATCACTTGTCTTTTTAACATTTCAGTGATAACTATTCAAAATGCCTGAATTGTTGGAGTGCTTTCAAAATAGTTGGTGGTTGGCGTCTGGCGCCGCCTTATGTTGCATTTGGAACAGCTCTAATCTTGTGGCCTCACAATCTGTGGTTGAGCTATGTAGCCGGACTAATGCTTATATTCTTAGCAATTTTAAGGCTATGCACACTATTCCGATTTGCAGGCAACCAGAAGGACGAAGGTCTATTACCACATTGCAATTTTGAGAAGTAGTAATTTCTTAAATCTTATCAACAATACATTATCGTTATGATTATCTCTTTTAGAGTTAACATCTATCCCGACGTGCCTGAAGATAGTTTCGCTGAAATTTGTCCCAATCTGGAGGATGAAGAACCGATAGATGATATTTGCTAGATAAGAAAAGCAGCTAAAGAATTAAACGAAAACGTACAAAAATAAATTCACTACCTTAACGAAATTTTTATACGCCGATGACAATAAATAATAAATGTTGTAAAAATAAATTTGTAAGTTACATAGTTTTTGTAAGTATAAGCACGGAGAGGACTAATATTCTTATATTAAGCAAATATTTTGCTAGTTCCAAGAAAATTTAGAATTAAGGGCACCATTTACCTTGGCTACCCAAAATTTTATTCTTCGCTAAAAATTTAATTGCACAAAAATGATAAAAGTACGGTTTTTTTTATTGAATAGATATAATTATTATATGAATAAAAAAATTATTGTTGTTGTTGTTGTCGCTGTTATTGTTTTTATAGGTTACGTCAAGGTAGATCAAGAAGAAGAAGGTATGCCGCTGGTTGTTATCCAAAAATTTTTGTGCATCATCTGAAAATAAAAAGAAAAACGGAATATGTAAAGAACTAATGACGTTATCGTCGACACTAGAATTAAGAAGATCGTTAAAAAAATAACGGAATTGTAGCATCCAAATGTCAAAATTTGAAAAAAATTTATTTTTTAAACTTAAGATACGTCCAGCTCCGTTCTTTTTGAAGCTATCCTCATGATTATAATACCGACAAGCATTACTGGTGTTTAAAGTATGTGGTGGAACAATTATTCAAATCGGATATTTTTTCGATAAGTTTTTATCACAACCAATCGTGAAAAAGTGGTTTCGAGATAAATGCATTTAAGGCCCAGTTTCAATTTTTTTTTGTATAAATTTTCGAATTTTTTTTATTTTATTATTTTCAAAAACGTCCTAAGAATGTGTAAAAAAAATTTCAGAATAAAATTCAAAGCCGTTTAAGACATACACCTTGTTGCAGTTCTATCAGACATCTTGATATTGGCTCTCATTTAAACTTTAAACGCGTTTTTCTCGAAATGACATTTTTTGAAACGGCTTGCACTCTAACTCGAAAAGTATGTGTCCGATTAACTTAAATCTTTTTTCATTTTGTAAAATAATTGAATACACAGTGCGTGAACCAACAAAATCAAATAAAAAATATTTTGTTTTGCTTTTTATTTTATTTATAAGGTCCAATTTCGTGTATGAAAAATATAATTTTTTTTTCTTTTATGCGGCATTTTTTTATTTCTTTCAATTTTACACTTTTTGTTGGTTCACGCACAAGACAAAACTGTTATAAAATTTTGGTTTTTTGTTTTTTATTATCAAACCACCTGAAGAGGTGATATCGTGCAAGCCGCAAGAGGTCTCTTGTTCGCGACCTCAACTTTTACGCGCTGTATAACCGTAAATATGGCTGCAAAAAAGAAAAGAAAAAAATTGTTAATCTAAGACTGAAATAAAAACAAAAAAAAAATTGTTTTGATATTTAATAATATAAAAAAAATACAGGCATTCAAACAAGCCCGTTTTTTTACTCAAAAAATTGAAACTGGGCCTTAAAGTGAGGGAAATTCAAAAGAGGGTTTTGAAAATATTTATTTTAAAAATGGTGGACTTCCGAATGTAAATTAACGATTTTCGACCAAAAATTCGTCATTATTTTGCCTATAAAAAATGAACGAAGCTACGAAAAAAAATATCCTATGACAAGTATGAGATTATTATAAGTAAAATAAGCCTGTAGAAAAATCAAAACGAGAAATCACTGAGTTTCGAGAAATCTTGGTCACCTACTTTGAAAACATGGTTTCGAGAAAAACTCGTTTGAAAATAAGGGCAAGCAGTGCGCGCTCTAGAAGGCGGTTACTTACTAGGCTATTACTTTGTAATTTTTTTAAATATCGACTTGAAATTTTCACCACATATTCTTAAGACTTGAAGCTTTAAGAAAATGCAAAATGTTTGAAAAAAAAGTTCTGGGTATATAACCCCCCTTAAGAAATCTTATCAATATGAATGTTAAACGACAGTTTAGAATCCATGCATTTTCCAAACCATTGACGATATTTACACGACTTACAGCAATACTTTTCATTTTGTAACCAAAAATGAAATTATTCCTTTTACGTAAAAACTCATGGTTTGGCATTTATCAGGATTTAGAAACATATTATTTTAAGAACACCAAACTTTAAATGATTTCAAATCAGACTGGAGTAAGTGTGAATTGTCCTCTGAACTTTTTTGTCCATATATTTTCATATCATCTGCATAAACAACCAGATGAGAGTGTTTAATGATCTGAGTGACATCATGTATTGCCAAAAAAACAAAAGTGGACCAAGAGGGCTATCTTGAGCAACACCCCATTCCGAAACAAATGCAGAAGACAAAATTCCAAGTAAAAGTATTTAACAATATCGCTCTTACAAAATAGATTTCATCCAGTCTATAAAATATTGTGGAAATTCCATAGACTTAAGTTTAAATAGAATAAGTTGTGTGGTTATTTTATAAAATGTTTTACTAAGTCAGTATTAACACAATCGACCTGGTTACCAGAATCAATCGTATTCAAGCAGGACGTTGTAAAACCGAAAAGATTAGACACACTGGATCTGCTAGTTGCGTCTCGAATTTTGAAAGTGTCGGTATGTGAGAAGTGCCTTTCTTTATTCTGTATTTAAAAATTAATATTAGCAAAAATAGGTCGTGGAAAAGCTCTGAATTCAGTAGAAAAAAGACCAAAATATTAATGTTTGATGAACAAGGTTGGAGTGCCCTTTAAATCGCAGCAAAAATTGACAGAAGTCAGAATTTGATAAGAATTTTTTTTCGAAATAAAAGACAATATGGTAAAAATTTGAAAGGCTGCACACATAAAGCCATACCAGCTACAGATAGAAGAGTTATCCTTCAAATAGCTTCCCATTTATTATATTCTGTACTTAAAATTCGGGAAGAAGCTTCGATAAATGTCAGTGTTTCAACTGTATGATGGGTATATGCCATGGGTGATGGATGAGTGTTTGTCTTTTGCCTTTGCTTTGTTGTTGCATTTTGTGTTGCTACATAAGCCTTTGCTCTCAATTTCTCTCAATTGGCTACGATGCTTGCTCCGTGTCCATAGCTGGTCACTAAGAATGCTCAACATTTAAAAAGAAAAAAAATTCTATTGTATGAGTCTGGTCGCCAGTACGGAGATAAAATAAACCTGATTTCTGCCATTCAATCAGCGTGGACGAAAGTTTCATTAGGGTATTTAAAATCACTGTATGACTTCATGCCAAATCGAATTTTTGAAGTTTTAACTAAGGAAGAAGGATAACACATGGTCCAATAAGTCCCGAGACTAACTACTAGGTGGCACCTCTAACGAAATATTGACATAATATTTCGATAGTTCCAACCCTCAAACAATACGTGTAAAAATTTCATGACAATCTAACGTTTAGTTCAGAAGTTGCAGTGATTTAAGTGAAGCTACTGTTGATATTTTCAAAATAATGGATTCAAAGCAATTCCGTGTGTTGATTTATCAATGTTTTTTCATGGGAAAAATACCGTCCCAGCTGAGCAATGGCTTCGAAAGTGTTTTTCTCACTTTGCTCCGTCAAAAGCAACCATTTGCCGATGGTATACTGAGTTTAAACTTGGGCGTACAGACACAAATGATGCTGAACGTTCAGGACGCCCAAATGAGGCAGTTGTTCCACAAAACATAAAAAAAATACAAAAATGGTATTGGCCGACCGTAAAGTGGCTGAAGATAGTGGCTTCAAGCTGAGGCTCTGCAGATATCGAAAGGCAGTGTGGGAACAATATTACAGGAACATTTGTCGATGAGAAAGCTGCTTTCCAAATGGGTGCTGCGTTTTCTCACACTGGACCAAAAACAACAAAGTGTCGATCATTCGGAGAGCTGTTTGGGTCTGTTTACAAAGAATAAACATGAACATGAAACGTCGGTATGTGACAATGGATGAAACATGGATGCACCATTACACCCCAATCAAAACGGTCGTCAGCTGAGTGGAGAGCAACCGATGAAAGCAGGCCAAAGCGACCAAAAACTCAACAGTCGGCTGGAGAGGTTATGGCATCTGTATTTTGGGATGCGAATGGAATTTTGTTCATCGACTATCTCGAAAAAGGAAAAACAATCAACAGCGATTATTATATAGCGTTGTTGGAGCGTTTGAAGGATGAAATCGCAGAAAATCGGCCCCATTTCAAGAAGAAAAAAAAATTCCTTTTCACCAAGACAATGCACCGTGTCACAAATCGATGAAAACGATGGCGAAAATCCACGAATTGGGCTTCGAATTGCTTTCTCATCCACCGTATTCGCCAGATTTGGCCCCAGCGACTACTGGCACTTTGCTGACCTCAAAAAAATGCTTGCCGGCAAGAGATTTGCCTCCAATGAAGAGGTGAAACTGAAAATGAAGCGTATTTTGAGGCGAAGCACAAATCGTTCTACAAAACCGGTTTTGAAAAGTAAGAAAAGCGGTGGTATGAATATATTGCTCTTGAAGGAACCTATGTTGATGAATAAAGAAGAATATTTGCAAAAAAAAGTTTTTTATTACTCAGTCTCGGAACTTATTGGACCATGTGTTATACTCATTATTATTATACAGTTTCATGAAAAAATTTTTTTTTTTGTTTCTAGTTTTTTATTTTTTATGAAATAAATAAAGTGAACCTATTCTAATGACGCACTAACAAGCCCATGTTTTTGCAACGCAATTATAAAATAACAAAAAAATTAACTAACGGTAATACCTATATTGTTGTTTATATTATTTTGATAAATATATTATTTATATATTATTCAAATATATAATATATATTATTATATATAGCATAATATATATTATTTTGATAAGGTTTTCCTTGTGGGAGTCGCTGAGGGAGAACGCCTGCACATTAAAACATAGTTAAGGTGTCAAAACAAAGCAAATGTAATGTAGATGTGCCAACTATCGAGACAATTTTCATATTTTCAAAATCGTGGTTTGAATATCCACATTTCTCTATAAAGCTATCCAAAAGACTATTTCAAGAAATTTTTTGATAATATATCTAGTTTAAAAGTTATTTTTTTTATGAAGGTTTAAAAATGGACCTCCCACAAATTTTTATTTATTTTTTTATCGTGTAGAAAATTCTGGGTTCAAGTTCCGGTCACTACTATAGACATATGGTCTACGATTTTTTTTATAAATAAATACGAATTCATAGAGTTTATAGCCGATTGATGGCGGGAAGATTGGGAGTCATTTTTATCAAAAAACCAAATAAACTTAAACGGGATGAAGTATTGGCATAATACTTGCATCAGTTTTACACAACATGTTACACAGCTGACCTCAACATATTCAAAAAATGCTTCACTTGGTTTCACTTTTCCATCTCTTAACCGAAAAGATATAAAAACTAAATTTATTGCTTTAAAGTTTTTAAAAAAGGTGCCGCTTCAGATAAGGATAATTATAAATATTCCTCTTAAAATTTGCATGATTCATGGCTACTGCTGTGAGTCATCCTGTCTGTGTATAAATAATTATAAATGTTTAAATGGATTAACTTAACTTTGTTTTGAAAGGTTGTTTTTATGTTTCAGAATGATCTATAAAGTTCGAGTCAATGGTAAAACTGTCTTAGTAAAGTTTATGAACAGTTTATCGAGATCAGTGGCGTTCCTAGGTTTGGTGACACCCGGGGCGGATATTCATGGTGTCACCCCTATAAAAAATTTCTAAATGCAAAAAGAAACCAATTCGATGAGATTAATTGTTTTTATTATTTTCCGAAAAAAAAAAACAAACCACATATGACAAACAATTAGAATTTGTAAAAAACAGAACAATAATATTAGATTTTCAGGTGTCTACATATTTAGATATGTAGGCATAAGGTAAAAAAGAAACCTTATTAACTTTGCAGTCTTTAAAACTGACGGAACAAAAACATTACATTTTCAGGTACATATTTGTATATGTAGGTATAATGTTAAACAAAGAAATCTTATTAATGGCGTTGTCTTAAAAACTAACTTTTCTTTCTTTAAGAGCTGAAAAATTTGAAATAACCTCATCGAAATCAATATTACTTGCAAGCTCATTTTAAATGGATAAAATAGCAAGATCGGAAAGTCTTGCCTGTCGCATGGAAGACCTTAAATAAGTCTTCATTAATTTTAGCTTTGAAAAACTCCTATCGCATGAAGCTACTGATACACAAATTGTTAGAAATAATTTCAATGCGACAAAATGGGACACACATTTTTTAACGTAATGTATTTGTACCTTTCTCTTTCTGTTTGAGAAATTAAAAAAAATATCGAAATAGGACTGACGATTTCTCTTCTGATGCGGTGTTAATTGGTTTGCCATTTACAAATGAAGAAAATCTAAAGAGAATCTTCAACCGTATTTGCCACTTCATAGATTTTCAGCCACCGATGATCAAAGATATTTATCGGCTGAAGTCAAACCAACGAAACACAAACACAAACTCGATTGTGATTGTCAAATATTTTTCGCCCTTTGACAGAAATCGAGTTCTTAAAGCATTTGGGGCATTTCGTAGGCGAACTAAATCAGCTGTCAACCTTAAAGATGCTGGGCTTGATTTTGAAAACAATATTTTTCTATTTGAGAGCCTTAATGCTGAAAGCCGTAAACTTCTTCAGGCTGCAATTGCCTGTAAGCGTAGTAAATCTATAATGCATTCACGTATCGTGGCCAAGTGTTTATCCGGACAGGGAAAAATGCTGAAAGCATCCGCATCAAAAGTGTGTATGATCTACACAATAAATGTCGAAATAGTAGCTTGGATACTTTGGCACCTGGCAGTTAATTATCTGTGTATTATTTTAATGTTTTTTTATATGTATTGTTTTCATTCCCTCATATTTACTTTTATTTTTTATTCTTTATTTTTCAACTTTTACTCTTCTTTTCCTTTTACTTTTCTCCTAATTGTATTCTTTCTGTTTTCTGACTTGCCGGTAATGATCTCTCTTTATGATTATCCTTATGTCGGGCTCTAGTGGTTCACCTAGTGGCGCTGATGAAAATCTAAAGATATTAGTTCAGGTATTATGTAAACAACGTAATGGCTTTAATGTGGTTCACTTTAATGCTCGGAGCTTAAACTTGGCCAAGCTGGATTACGTGAAATTAATTTTTGAAAACTCTTCAGTAGACATTATTTGCATTTCGGAAACTTGGCTATGTAGGGACATTAGTGATAGTATTTATGATATTAATAATTTCAAGATTTTTAGAAACGACCGTTCTTTTAAAAAGGGTGGAGGTATTGCAATTTATTGTAAAACTTACCTAAATACTCGTGTTGTTAGTCGTTCTAGCGGATCTGGAATTTAATTTTTAAACATATGTATATCCGACAATAACAATAAAATACTTGTTTCTTGCGTGTATTATCCGAATAGATGTCTTTCTGTTGAGCCGTTGTTTAGTGTATTGTCTACTTAAATTGTTGAATATGATCATATCTTACTGTGTGGTGATTTTAATATAAACCTTCTCTCTAATAATTTACAAAAACAACTTTTGTATGAAAAAATATCGTCCTTAGGTTTATCTGTAGTAAATGACACAATGCCCACGCGGTTTTCCAATGACACCACCCCGAGTCTTCTTGACTACTTTATTGTATCTGATCCGTCTGTAATTTTGCTTTTTAGTCAAGTATATTTTGTATCAGACCATGATTTAATTTTTTGTTCGTTAAATGTCAATCTATCTCGGTTTATCTCACCTAATACTTTTTCATATCGCGACTTTAAGCACATTAATTATCAGTGTCTATTTCGTGATGTGTCTCTGGTATCATTTAATGATTGTTGGCTTCACACTGACATTAATGATAAGCTTAACTCACTTATAGAGCCAATTAAATTTTTGTTTGATAAACATGTCCCGTTACGTACTTGTAAAGTTAAATATTTGTCTTGTCCATGGTTTACGCAACATGTTCTGGATGCATTAAAAAAAAGAAACAAGTACCGCAAAACATGGCGGAAAAATCCGTCGTCTCATAACTGGGAAGTCTATAGACTGGCGAGAAATTTAGCTGTTCTTTTAACGAGACAGGCTAAAACGCAGTATTTCTCGGCCAAACTGGAACTCTCTCTCCCAACAAAAACGCTGTGGAATAACATTAAAAAACTTGGAGTCTGCAACAAAAATAACACTGAATGCACCTTAGATCCCGTAGTTCTCAATAACTTTTTTGTTGATAATGCTGCTCCTTCTTATAATAACATTCTTCCACTAAGTATTCGGTCCATGCAACAATCCTTCAGTTTTTCTCCTGTAGTTGAACTAGATGTAGGTATATGTATGAAAGTTGCCATCGTTCTTCCAGTAGAAAAAAGCAGAACCCTTCTAGTGTAAATGATTTTAGACCCATAAGTATTTTATCACCACTGGCTAAAGTTTGTGAGAAACTTATGGCGCAACAAATAACCAATTATTTAATTGATAAAAATCTGCTATCCCCTTACCAATCAGGTTTTAGGTCAGGACATGGGTGTTCTTCTGCTATGGTTAAGGTCATCGACGATATACGGCCGGAATATGATGCTGGTTCTATGACGCTCCTGTGCTTACTTGACTTTTCAAAAGCATTCGACAAAGTTAACCACCAACACTTATGTAATAAGCTTAATTATTTTTTTGGGTTTTGTGACAGTGCTGTTAATCTTGTGTCCAGCTATTTGTGTAATAGATACCAAAAAGTTAAAGTTGGTCAGTTGTCATCTGGGTATAATTCTGTATTAAGTGGCGTTCCACAGGGGTCTATACTTAGCCCACTTCTATTTTCAATCTTCATAAATGACATTTTTTCTGTTTGCAATCACGCTTCTATTCACGCCTATGCTGATGACGTTCAGTTGTATTTATCTAGACGCACTGGACTTATTGATGACTTATGTTGCAGAATGAATGAGAACCTCTGCAGCATCAATGTGTGGGCCAATAGCAATGGTCTCCTACTTAATTCCTCTTAATCGTATGTGCTTCCCATTTGTAGATTTAAGACAGGTGTTGGTGATGTCCCTGATTTGTTTATTGGTCCAAACAAGCTAACTGTTGTGTCGAAAATTGTAAATCTTGGTTTCTATGTTAATTCTTCGCTTTCCTGTGTTAATCATGTAAATAGTATTGTCAAAAAAGTTTATTATATCTTGCGCAACTTAAGAATATCTGCATGTGTGACTCCAGTTAACATTAAACGTAAGTTGGTTACACAACTTATTTTACCTGTAATAACGTACTCTGAAGTAGTATATAGCAAACTTGACTCTTCGTCTATGCTCAAGCTTCAACTTGCATTTAATTACGCAACGACTGTCTAGTTTCCGAAATGCAATTCTTGGATGTGACTTCACTGAACCAAATATTGTTCTTAAAATCAAAGAATCTCGTTCATAAAGCGAAATTCATTTATTTTTAAGAACTATTCATTGCCCCAAAGAACGAATTCTTTGGTTCAATGAATCGTTGTTCTTAATTTTAAGGAACAGTTCATTGTTCGTGTTCATTAAAATTTTGTTCCAGTTCTTGTGTTGTAATATCTATAAAACCATTAAAGAATTTTATCTCAATAAGAAAATGATTTTTTAAAATATATCTTGATATTGTTTTAAAATTTCTAAGGACAGACTAACTTATTGTAACAGTTGTATGTGTCATTAATTAATCATTTTTCTTCATAACATATCAAAGAAATAACGTAAGAACAAAGATTCATTGAACCAAGGAACTCGTACTTTGGACCAATTTTAATGTATAATACATTGGGACAAAGAACTTTTTCTTTGTTATTAAGTACGTTTTTGGTTCTGTGTTGACAGCTTATTTAAACGCTAGAAATTGTATGTACCTGCATAAGATAATCCACGAGAAAACACCTGGTTATTTGTATGAAAAAGTCCAGTTTTGTGTGTCCAGAAGAAGCCATGTGTTAATAGTTCCGAGGTATAGCACGTTTATATCTTCTCACCTCTTTTTCATCAACGCCATTAGGTTGTGGAATGCTTTGCCACGAAGGATTAGGGAAATCATAAGGAGAGGACCATTTAGGCAATCTATTCTATCTTATTTCTCAACTCTATAGTTTTATCCTCTATATCCTACTCTTCCTCTGCTTATACCATAAGTTTTTAACATATCTCAATTCTCTTTAAATTTTTGTTATCTAATTTTTTTCTTTTTAATAAAATTAGATTAAGCTGATTTTGTCTTATAGTTAAGGTTATTATTTATTCTTTTAAATTGAGTTGTTATTATGATTAATGTTTATGCTGTACTATAAAAGAGCCTAGCTCTTAGTGTGCCTATTATACTTAAATGAATCAATAAATGAAATGAAATGAAATGAAATGAAATGAAATGGTGTCACCCCTAAAATGGTGGTTTTAAAACCACCCTAAAAAAAGTCGATTTCGACTGTGACCATTTTAGTTTTTTAAGAGTTTAGTAGTCTCTAAAATTGCAACAACAACTACAACTTAAAAAATCTCTGCTAGATGCAGCACAGCTTTACACTCGAAAAAAAACTAAACCTTAAGTAAGTGTATGATTGCAAAAAAAAAAACAGGAAAATAATTTTCCTTAAGGCAGTAGTACCAATCTTTTGGTAGAAAAAAAACATATATTTTTAATACTTTTTTTTTCAATAATATTTATTGAATATCAATTTTAAACTTTTTGTGACATATTTATAAATGTTTGAAGATAACAAAAAAAAATTTTTTTTTTTATCACTTCTTCAGCCGGTAGAGGACGATGCAATCAAGCACAAAAAAAAAAGTTGTCCCGCTGCTGCAACTTAATGTCAGGAACGGCTAATCTGAAACAAAAAACTCAAATTTTGTATTATTGGTGACAACCTCTTACGTGGAAGTTAACCACATTTAGGGAAAAAAGTCAAAAATAAAAAAAAATATACAAATTTAAAAAAAAAAATTTTAAAAACGGGCAACATTTTTTTGTAAATTTTGGATACACCACTTAACATAGGGGACTTTTTTCCCTAACTGTGGTTAATTTCCACGTAAGAGGTTGTCACCAATAATACAAAATTTGATTTTTTCGTTTCAGATTAGCCGTTCCTGACATTAAATTGCAGCAGCGGGACAAGTCCTTTTTTTAGTGCTTGATTTCATCGCCCTCTACCGGCTGAAGAAGTGATTAAAAAAAAAAATTTTATTTTTGTTATCTTAAAACATTTATAAATATGTCACAAAAAGTTTAAAATTGATATTTAATAAATATGATTAAAAAAAAAACAATATTAAAAATGTATGTTTTTTCTACCAAAAGATTGGTACTACTCCCTTAATAGATTTATCGGATAATAATGAAAGTGGTTGACAAAAAACCACATTGACTTAACACTGCGGCAGGAATACCATCGGGTTCACCATCAAAATCTTCATCGATGGATTCAACGGACTTTAAAATATCCGCAGAGGATAAAACTACGAAATAGAAATACAAATTATATTTTATTCACAAGTTTATTTATTAACATAGTTTTGGTTGCATTCTTTTTATTTCTTCTTGCTCTAGAATAATAACATTTTTACAAATACATTTTAACAATTTGATATTCTAATTTAAATAATTCAAAGTCCTAAAATTGATTCTTTGCCACAAGTTCTATCAGCAAAAGAATCGACAAATATGGCCAATTTTAAAAATCTTGATATCAGTACAACTCCACATTTCTTTTTTATCCATGATCAACTCTTTACAAAATTATGTTCTCAATGATACAAATATTTCTGTTTCAACACGTATGTACGAGCATTTTATAATTTTGTTCACTTTTATTTCAGTGTGAAAATAGAATTGTGCACGTACCTATTGCTTTGCAATCGAGTTTATATCTCGTTTGAGGTAGATTTGATCGTTTTAAAGAAGATTCTTTTGATATTGTATGGTTGCTGTATAAAAATCCCTGATAATATAAGACTATTTATGAATTGGGTGCTTAAAGCCACAGTTATTTGTTTGATTTTGTAATCAATATAAGGACAATTTGTATTATTTGAGGTACTTCATGTTTTATTTTAAATAGGTGCTCTGTACAGTATTGAAAAAATATTTCAAATATCATGGTATTTGAATTTGTTTGTTTTAATGTTGTGATGAAATATTTCAAAAACAAAAACTAAAAAGGAGCGATAAAATCGTTACTGACTCATTTCAAGAAATCGAGAAAGAAACTCCAAAAATCAAATAAAAACAACGCTAATGAGGAATTTATAATGATGTTTATTATATGAAATAATGGCTTGTAAAAATAAGAAATTTAAAGTAATAATATATAATTTCTTAAATTTATGTATGAGTATGTTTGTAAAAAATATATATTTAGAATACACATGTAATGATTTTTTCTTTTTTTTTGTTTTTTTTTCTTTGTTTAAAATAAAAAGGAAGCATTAAATAAATTTACATGATTTGAACCAAGCAAAGAGCCTGGCAAAATATTGTATTGCTTCTAGTTGGTTTATAAATATTTATATATAATTAACAAATTTATGAATAAACTAAAGATGTATTCGTCATTACAGGGGACTAAACAACAACAACAGCGATATTAAAACAATTGCATATAGAGCATAATAATAATAGTAATAATAAAAATAATAATAATAATAATAAAACATTCTCGCTGCCTGGAAATAATAACAATAAAAATTATTGTAATAGAGGTTTAAGCCAGCATATCTATGAATCAGCTTTTAAATAGGATAGGTTTTATTACAGAATGAGGTGGATTTGATTAGATCTTGATAGGATATATGTACACGTGTAAATTTAAAATCAGTGCGTAGCTTCAGTTGTATGGTCATTGATCCAAAAAAACAGACTTGTCTTTAGAGGTATTAGTTTAAATTTCAGTTGAATCTTTTCGTGTTATTGTGGTATTTACAGGAAATCAGGAACTAAGGAACTGAGGACTCCAGTATTGGCATGACGCAAGTTTTTTGTTCTTAACCAAGATATTCTATTGAATATTACTGAATATCATTGAGTTCACAAAACTAAGCACAAAAAAAAAAAAATTGTTCATAAGATATCAGAAACTATTTCTTAGTTGAAATTTTGGGGACTCCAAATTTCCTTTCTTTTTTGTGCGTTACAATGTACTGTTACATGATGTTTTCGTGCTTAAAAAATTATATGCAGTGATTGTACCTTAATTACACTGTGTAAAAAAGAGGGTACAAATTAAAAAAACCTTGGCACGAGACCTAGTGGGCATTATGGGGCATGGTCCTGATTGATTACTGGATACTTTTTTACCCTCAAAATCGAAAAAAACGGTTTCTTGCTAGCTGCACGTATATATCACTCTATAATATCGCCTATTGTTGGCTCAAACAACAAAAACTAAAATTTTTGTATTATATATGAAGAATAGACATTTGCAGCGATGTATCGTACATATATATTTTAATTATAATGTCCAAGTTACGGGTGAAAAAAAAACTAAGAATTCTCAAAAATTTTAACGATCGTTATCTGGCAATAACTTAGGGGCTTACGTCATTTTTCATCCTACAAAACTTTATTATTTAGAATCATTTGAAAACTCACCAAGTTATTGGATTTTATGCATAATTACTACTGAAGAAAACAGCAAAAAATAGTAGATATTCTTGTCGTTTCTGCTAAGAGGAAAACAGTTATTTTCATTCTTTTAAAGAGAAGTAAGAATGCTGAAAATTGAATTTCTCGATTAACTCTAAGTTGATTGAAATCACTTGTAATTTATTGGAACTCTCTAGACTTTTTAATTTTTGATGGATAAAAGGACACTACTAAGCAATATATGTCTATAAATTAATGTCAAAGTGAAAAAGATCAGAAGAAATTTAAAACAGTCCTTATTGTTTCATCTATAACTTTGAAATTATATTAAAAATATATATAAATTATGTATTTTCAATTGTATTTTCTCCATTTATAACAAAAAATATATTTTTTTATAAAATTTAATCAGTAATAGGAGAAATATTTATTGATATCTACGTGAACTACCCATAAATCGATATTTTTTTGGCCCCTCATCTAAATTTTGAGCGTAGATTCGAAAATCCTTGTCTGCATATTATGCTCTAATGTACCCTTTACTCCTCTCGTTTGATTACATATCTCTGCCTAAAAAACAAACCTTTGTCATATACAGTAGGGTGGGTCGCTAAAAAAAATGTTCGTTAAACTCGGCCTAAAATATACCTTGGGTAATTGTTGTACCCTCCACAAAACGATTTCGCAATGTGTTAACCCTTAGGCTACCTGGAATTTTTTTAAAAAAGTGCCTTTTTTGGTCAAAAACCCACTTTTTGTGTGGACAGGTCTTTTGTTTCGCGGTATTTTCAAAAACAAAAAAAAAACAACCAAAATTAAAGCTTCAAAAATGATTACTATCAGCATAAAAAATTTTGATAAATTTGCTCGTTCTGTATTTTTTTTTGAGTCTTTTGTGAATACATTTCGATGCGATTTTGACTTAAACCTTCATAACTACGCTATATCTCGTCCGATTGATGTCGTAAAACCAACGTTGGCAAGGTAATAAAATATCCTTAACATATCAGGGGCTTACTTGTTCATTTTTGAACAAAGTTAACCCATTGAGAACGAACATAATGAGAAAATTTCTGCAATATTTTTTATGCAGATAGTAATTATTTTTTAAGCTTTAACTTTGTTTTTTTTTTGTTTTTGAAAATACAGCGAAACAAAAAACTTGTCCATACAAAAAGTGGGGTTTTGACCAAAAAAGGCACTTTTTTAAAAAATTCCAGGAAGTCTAAGTGTCAACACATGGCGAAATCGTTTTGAGGAGGGTAGCACAATGAGCCAAGGTACATTTTAGACCGAGTTTATCGAACACGTTATTTTATGTATGAAGACCGACTCGTCCTAATATACAGTACCGACAAGTTATTTAAAAAACTGTCCCATTTTACTCTATACTTAACTCGAAGTTTTATTTTTGTTCAAACTTAGTGCTTCCCAACATTTAGTTTTGTCCTTAAAAACTTTTCAATACAAAACTTGCAAATAAAGTTTTGTGTTTGATGCACTGATCCTTTTTTTAAAAATACTCCGTTAAAACGAAAACTTTGCGCACCCATGATACAATTATACAAGGTAGGTGTGACAGCTGGCCTGTTTTCTCACGAGTTGCGCCCATCATATGCAGAGAGCGCTCTGAGAGCGTTGAGAGTAAGAATTGAGTGCAAAGGCTTATGTAGCAACACAAAATACAACAAAAAATCAAAGACAAAAGGCAAACGTAGAAACATCACAGAAGCTTTAAATGTAGTGGTGCCCATACCCGATCATATGTTATTTGCCTCTATACTTTACTTTCTATTTTCGTTTTTACTTTTTTCGTTCTCTAATTTTAATATTTTTGACAGTTGGTGCAAAACGAAAAACTGTCACTCCTACCTTGTATAATTGTGTCATATTTGTACCTATTGAAAAGTCATTAAATATAAAGGTTTGTGTCTTTGCTACCATTTAAAATATGTGATGTTTCACATTTCACAGGAAAAGGGACCTTATCTTCTCAGACCAAATTTTTCAGGAGAGCTAAAAAAAAGACGTTTAGGTAAATTTTATCGGTTTTCAGCTTAAGGTTGATAATACTGCCCAGACATGTTTTGAGCATTTTACAATCGCTTTTAAGTCGATTATTATATCAGAAATACCAAAAAAGGGATTTCACCAACCTCTATCTCCTTAAAGAAATAAAGAAAGAAAACCCTTATCTTTCACCATGTATTTTAAATGAGGAAGTTAGGGTCCCTTTTAATTGTCAAACTTTGAACATCAATATCTCAAAACTTGAGATTTGAATGCTAGCACAGGGACCAAAACTATTATTTTGTATTTTTAAAATGAAAAAGACAACGAAAAACTTCATGGTGGACTTTTTCAAATAAAGTTGAGTCTTTTATACTCTTATGATCGTAATGGCCGCAGCTTTACGAATATTAAATGCCTTTTTAATTTTTTACTTTTACTAGGTAAGTTAAAATTAATTGTTTTTTGTGCCATTTATTTTTTTTTTTGGCAAAAATAACAGTTATTTTTTACTTTTATTTTATCTATCAAAAATAACAGTTTTTTGTGCCATTTATTTTTTCAGTCAAAAATATCAGGCAATTTGAATTTTTCAAAGGCCTCTTGACCGACTAAAAAACTATTGATACCATTATTTTCGTCAAATAGTGCATACAACTCAAAATGTGCCCGTTGATGAGACGAAAATAATACCATCAATAATTATTGAATAATTATAACTCTTCCTTCTATAAGCCTTCGAAGAAATCCAAATTGCCTGATGTTTTGACCGAAAAAATAAAGGTTACAAAATAACTGTTATATTTGACTGATAAAAGAAAAGTTCAAAGTAACCGTTATTTTTGGCCGAAAAAATAAAAGGCACAAAATAACAGTTCATTTTAACTTTAATAGTAAAAGTATAAAATTTAAAAGACATCTAATATTCGTGAAGCTGCGGCCATTACGATCATTAGAGTATAAAAGACTCGACTTTATTTGAAAAAGTCCACTAGCAACTCTTTCTTTTTGCCTTTTTCATTTAAAAATTGTAAAATGACAGTTATTTTTGGTTCCTCGCGAAAAATAAAAGTTAAAAGACAACTGTTTATATCGCACTTTTTTGATAAAAACTATAACCGGCACAGTTCCTGTTTCAAAATGCTAGTAAGCTTATTTTTTAAACTTTTTGGTGATTGAGGTGTCTTTTTGTTCAAAATAATGTGTAATTTTAAGAAATGCAAAAAACGAACTTTGATTCCGGGAAGATAAGGTGCCTTTTCCTGTGAAACATCACACAACTTTTCACAAATTCTGCTTTTTCACAATAGCAATTTTTATAAAGAAATCTATGCATTAGGCGGAAATCTTTAAGTGGTAGATTTATATAGATTTTTCTGGGAGCAAAACTGAATTTTGAAAATATTAAAATCTGTTTAAAAATTTTATAAATTTCAACTTTGAACACAAGTATCTCAAGAACTATGAATGAAATCCAAATGGTACATTCAAAATTTGAAGTAATTTTTCACAACTTGTAATGTGATTCCAAATATTGCATTTTGTGTAACGGTAAAGTTAAAAAACCTTGCTACAAATGTTGAGATCTTTTTAAAACATAAATAAATTCATATATACGGAGAACTAGAGCTCAAATACAGTAAATCCGTACGATCAGTTTACATTGGATCTTCATAATTTTTTTTTTAAAGATCTCGGAATTTTAAAATCTTCGTTTTTAAAAAATATTTTTCATATGCATAGTGAATAAATCTCAAGTATTTCGACAATATCAATTAAAAAATATACTTTTTCAATTATCTAGCCAAAAATGATTGGATATATCTTCCTATACTCACATCCCTCAATATACTTGCTGATTTCTATTTTATATCTTCTAGGAAATATGTGTTGAAGATTAAAAGTATTCTTTTTGACTTACTTTAATGTTTTCGTAACAGAATTTTTTTATTCTTTTCTTTTTTAAGACTGAAGGTCTGAAAAAACCTTAGAATTTATTTTCTGCAGAACAATAAGGGCAAATTTAATAGATACTTCAGTTGTAAGCAAATAGTTTTTTAAAAAATTCATAAGAAAGCTTTTAGGATATAAAGGAATTCAGCTATAGAAGGACATATCCAACCAATATTTGGCCAGATGAATTGAAGAACTTATTTTTTTTTTACAAAATAAAGATTGTGTCATTAAACCTTTATTCTATAGTTAAAATAGAATAATATTCATCAATTATTTGGGTATAAAATATATTTGTTCATGAAAAATATACAAATTTTAAAGCCTTAAGAAAATCCTTTTAATATATGTTCTAGAAGTAAACTGAATATGCAGTTTTACTGTATTTGAAAAAAAAATCTGTATTTTACTGTATTGAAAAGAAATCAGTGTTTGTAGAACGGTATTCTACTAATGTAAAACACCCTGTAACGCAACAATAAGCGCAAATAAAAAAAGAATGCATTTTCAGAATCAGCGTGACTTGCTCTTAATGTACTTCCACAAAATTTGGCAGGACTATTCCAAAAGGAAGTTCTTCTGAGAGTTCTAGTTAACTTTTGTTTTAATGGAGCCTTTCGATTTAAGGAACGATAGGGATCGAATCAGTACGATATTTTGCACTTGGCTATTACGTCCAGAACATGTAGAATTTAAGAAAGAATTTCTGATATCTATTTGGAACACCCAATCTGCACGGTATTTATAGATAGTTTCCATAAATTTCGAGCTTATCGTTCACAAGTTCTCTATATAAATCCTCATTCCTTTGCTCGGGTAATATTCAATAAAAATTGTCTTGGCCCGCTATTGGCAATTCCAAGTTAAAAGGTAAAGCACAAAAGAAAGCTCCGATCAAATGAATGCCTTAACTCAAGACCTCTTGTTACAGCTAGTAAGCACTGATCAAAGAAATTATCTTTTCAGGCACAACCCCCTACGCCCAGTTTTTGCACTGTCCCTAATTATCACCATTGTTTGTTATGGACCATCTCTTGATTTCGTGTTGGGGTTCTAAGTTTTTTTTTCACAAAAATTTCATTCAAGGATCTTCGTCAGCCTTTTGCTCTAGATACATTCTTTAGTGCCTTTGAAGTTATTCTATTTTAGATTTTGAATTCTTCAGCGTGATCTTCAACTTATTTTATACATAATTTTATTCTAAATGATGAAACATGCTCTTATGAATGAATCTTTGGGTTCTAAACATATTGTCTAGAACTAGTATTGTTTGTCTGTGTTAGTTATTTTGATTGATGAGTTAATTGGGATCAACAATCAACTTCACAATATGCTACACTCATCGCACCAAATGATCCACACTTGGGCCAAGGAACATTCTAAGCTAACGCTAGGCGAATCCCGGACAAAACTTTTAATGTTTTCAGGTTCCATGCCTAGCAAGGTTGTGAAGTTAGGGGTTGGAGAGCATAAACGCCGTGAGTGCCAATGTGTAATGATGCTGCCGCTGCCTTTGCCTGATGCTTGCGGCTATGAGTTTTAGTAGAAGGAACTGCACCAGGCATCGCCAGCTGTGGGACTAAGTAATCCGGTGATGTTGCTTGAGTGGTGTGATGGCACAATTGCTGTAATGGGAGTTGTCGCATTCGTTGTTGTTGGCAAGCATTGAAAGCAGTAGTTTGTACCGTAGTTGCTGTCCCAAAACTGCTGACCCTTGCATTGGAAGCGCACTGCAAACTCCAGACGCTGTCCGATTTGTAGTGAGTTTCCAAAAAGCACGAATGTGAATTTGTCCGAAAAACCGTCGCACGAGTTCTTCACATAGTTGGCCTGCAGATCAGCAAAACTCCTCCAGCCATCTAGTGTGTATCGTATGTGCACCGATTTGTGGAAATCCAAGTTACGTACGCGCACCGAACCGGTTATAGTTTGGTTGATGGGATCGCTGATGGCTGCGTTTTCCAGCGATACTTGCTTCTCGCGAACAATATCAAGGAATGTCGGCAAACCGCCTGGTTGTTGAAATAGTGGCATAAGCAGCTTATCCGACTTGGGACCCAGTTGTATCGGTGGCTCTGAATCCATGACCTCAAGATCTTCAAAAGCCGACCGTGGTATTGTTGGAATCTCATCGAGGAAGGTCTTAACATCAGCTAAGTCCAAGCCGAGCACGTCGGCGAACCGCACAATCTTTTTGCGACCAGGTGTGCCAGGAGGAGTTTTGCCGGTTTTCAGTGAAGAACAACGACGTACTCGCTGCGGCCGACAGTCATCCTCATCATCTGTGTCTAGAACGGAGTGATGAGTGCGCCCGGGTTCCGCGGTTTTCGGCAGCTTTTCACAGTCTTCAGTGGTGATGGGTTGAGATTCAGTTGTCGTTTGCTCTTTAACTTCTTCTGTAGGAGTTTCTGTTAAAGATTCTGTGCCTTTCTCGGACGAATGATCTGTTGTATCTTGTTTTTTTGGGGTCGAAGTGGTTAGGCATTCTGTCATTTCAATATGCAACACTTCTTCTCCATCCTCAGAGTGACCATTGGTTATTGTGTGGATGATTTCAGGAATACTTTCGGTTGGTGGAGGAGTCTCAACGACATCTGATGTGTCTGTTGTTGTCAAGTCATCAACATGAGCATTGGTTTGATTGCAACTTTCTCTCGTTTCTTCTTCTTTACAAGTCACCGCACTTTGATCTATTATCTGTTCACTTTGTTTCACCGCACTTTGATCCGTTATCTGTTCACTTTGTTTCTGTAGTTCGTTGATTATTTGATCTTGAACACTGATCATATCCTGAACTGAGAGTTGGCTTTGAGAAAGTTCTTCTAAAGGCTTTATTGTCGTAGAAGCTTCCTGTCTCATTGTACTCTCAGTCAATGGTTCTATCGTCGTGTTGTCTTGCTTTCGGTCGGCTTCTGCACTAACATTGATAGTGTGGTCATCATCTATTGTCTGTGGATCGTGCCCATTCGAAAGACGCTCAGTTTCTGTGGCGTTTCCATTTAATTTCAAGGAATTTACATATTCTGGTAGTTCGGCTGCTGGAAGTGTGCTTCTTGGCGGTTCAGTGAGTGTACTGTTTATTTCTGAATTCTCGACGTCAAAGTACGGCCCATCAGATGAATTTTGACTGCTGGCCGTCGATGCACAAACATATCCAGATTCTGCTGCAGAGTTGTGTGGAGTGTTGGAAGCGGTTTCGATGAGGCGCAGGTATTCGCACTCATCAACTGGACTTCCAGGACTCTCCAGTTCGCAATCAAAATCAAAGAACGAGTCCGATTCATGGCGTAATGGCTGCAAGTCAGTCACTGTTTGATCGGATTCGTGTGATGGCATCCATGTATTCGTCGTTCCGCCATTAATAATAGGTTCACCTTCTTGGGATGTGGGATCTTCATCGGTCTGTAATAAAAAAAAAGAAAAGCATGTTAGAAAGATTAGAATAGATATTGATATTTTGAAGTTGACTGCTTAATAGTCTGTTTGCACAGGCACGTTGAATCATAACGCTTTCATTTGGATTATTTTTGGAATTGAAAAACTACTAATAGACTATTTTCCCATTAAAACGAACACCAATATTCATTGGGTTGTAATCAAAGATAACAAGATGGGAAACTTAAAAAACATAACCTCAAAAAAAGTTTGCATGTATTAGTGCGATGAAAATCATCGGCCGCAAATTCTCAAAGAAATCACTTTGCAACCCCTGAAAATAATGCATATAATCTATTTATTATGATTTAAATATTTAAGTTGAGTTGCAATAAACTGTTTGCAACCAAAACTGATCACTAAGTCCCTTTATTTTAGTCCATACATGCGTTTAAAGTTTGCCAATTCTTCAGTTGTTGTATTTGTCAACATTTTTGAAAAATTTTATTTTTACACAAACCCCCGCTATTCGAGGTGAAATTTAAAAAAGGAACGCTCTTGTTCTTCTACTGCATTTTTCTGCTGAAACTTCGTTTACAAACAAGAAAAATAATGTATGGATTGAGTGTTTGAATATTTAAATCTTTAAGTTATGTTACAGGAATCTGTTTAACACTCAAATAATTACATGCATTTTCTTATTTTAATCTTAATCGCCTAACAAAGTTTGCAAATTTTGCCACTTGTTGTATTTGTAAATAGCTTTTTATTTTCACCACGACCGTTTTGTAAAAGTTCTGTTATTTTTCATCCCATCAGAGTTGTCAACTATCATTGTTTTCTTTGAAAATTTGCTTAGTTGGAATAAATATTGCTTTGGTACGAACTAGCATTTGTTTTATCTATAAAATTTGTAAAACTGCTTTGATTATGCATTTGCGTAATATATTAAATTTAAAGTCATTTCACATATTATTCCATTATTTGTCATAAATATTATTTTTCCATTTATATTCCTACGGCTCAGCCCTCATACTAATAACTCCAATTTATATGATTACTTATCCTTTCTGAATTTTAAGGGAATATCTGTTACATTTATGGAAATATTCCGGACACTTAATTTTGACTCATGTAATAATAAGAACTTATGAGCAATAATAAATAATAAATGTATCTAGGCAAATTATAAGAAAATATTTAATTACACATGCTTTTATTATTTCAATCATGTTATTTCTTAAAATTCAGGCTATGAATCAATTAAGTTTACCAGCTTATATATTTTGACTTCCGTAGACCCAATTAATTTCCTATGATCATCATTGCAGATTTATAAGATAAATTTAGGCGTAGCTATCCTAAAAACGAAATAAAAATTAAAAACCTAATATAAGGAAAAATTAAAAGCTATCCTAAAGAAGAGAAATTGGCAACACTAATTCTAACAGTTGAATGGGAAAAAAACATTTCATTCATAAATTCACCCAGCTGATATTATTAACCTTTACGGTACATGCACAAATTTTTTCCTTTTCTTAAGGAAATAATGTGGTTTTTTATGTATAAAATCTTATTGAACATGAAGCTAAAGCACAAAAATAAATATTTTTACCATATATAAGAATATTTAGAGAACTTTAGATATTTTTGTTTTCGTTATAAAGCCAATCAATAATAAACGTGTTGGAAGGGTTAAGGAACATAACCCGAAACTGACATATTCACCTCACTATTTGTGGTGAAATGGTTTCTCTCGTATGTGTGTTTACTTTTTGCAATTTTTAGATTCCCCACAGAAGTTTCCCATCTTGTTATCTTTGGTTGTAATAACAAAACCTTGAGTTAGTACTAAGTACTAAGTTATGATACCGATGATTTCTTTATTTACCGATATTTACCGATATTTTTTGCTTTGAACCAAGGATTTCAGGTGTTAAACCTATTCAGTCAAGTTTGCCTTGGGTCGAAATGGGTCGAAATTAGTGGGAAGGAAGGGACAATCAAACGAAACATGTGTAGGATAAATATGGCGGAAGGCCGTAGCGATATGTAAATTTGAATCTGAGGTAAGTGTTATGCCTTTACGTCAGTCAATTGAAGCTATTAGCTATGCTCTCTTAAAAACTTCTCTTACACCAACTATATCTTTTGAGTGTTAGCATTGATAAATTTTTAACTTTAGTTGATTAGAAATGAGGAAAAAAATTAAAAAAAAAGTTAAAGTGTTGGACCAAAGTTTGGCCGGGATTCGAACCCAAGACTTCTGGGGAGATAGTCAGACTATTATTCTATTATAGTCAGACTATTGTATGTATGTATGTATGTTTGGAATAGATTCCTAAACTACTTAACAGATTTTAATAAAACCTATGTCAAACGATGCCTTGAATTACTGCGCTGAACATAGGATATATTAATTGTGCCACGCCCCCTTTTACCGCCCACAAATCAATAAAAATGCTATATTTCAAACGGTTTTGGTCGTATTGGACTAAAATTAAAATGCACTTACTGTAAACAAATGTATTAAAAATGAGTGTAATCTCACTACAGCTACGCCCACTGTTCATAAATAATTATTATTCCTGAGATGTAAATGCTTTCATAATAAAATATGCTATGTAGGTGTAAGATTAAATGATAAAATTCAGTATGAAGGTGCAATGTATCAAAACAAACTATTGGGAAAAAAGTTGGTGGGGTAAGACCTAATCCACGCCCACTAGGATCAATTTCTATAATTTTTCTTCTTGATATATCTTTATGATATTTTTGTTTGTTTGTATGTATGTATGTATGTTTGGAATAGACTCTTAAACTACTTGACGGATTTTTATAAAACCTATATCAAACGATTCCTTAAATTACTGCGCTGAATATAGGCTGTATTAACTTTGCCATACCCACCATCCACAAATCAATAAAATGCTATATTACAGGTGGTTTCGGCGGTGTGAGTCTAAAATTTGCTAGTTAAGTTTGTATGCTGACTGTCGGCAACTGTACGAATAATGAATTGACTTTCCCCCTTTTACCGCCCACAAATTAATAAAAATTATTTAAAATTTTGTAGTTAAATTTGTATGCTAACTGTCGGCAATTGTATGAAATATTGGATGCCATACCCCCATTTACCGACCAAAAATCAATAAAAATTTTATATTTCAAACGGTTTTGGTCGTATTGGACCGTATTGGTAGTTTGGTTCGTATGCTTACTGTCAGCAAATGTATTAAAAATGGGTGTAAACTAGAGCTGCGCTCACTATTCATAAATAATTATAATTCCTGAGATGATATCAAAATAAACCATTAGAAAAAATTTTGGTGCGGCTGGACCTAATCCACGCCCACTAGGATCGATTTCTATAACTTTTCTTCCCCTTTTACCACCCATAAATTCATAAAAATACTATATGTCAGACGGTTTCTGTCGTATTGAATTAAAATTTGGTAGTTTAGGTCGTATCTTTACTGTCAGCAAATGTATTAAAAGTGAGCGTAGTAGCACTATAGGTACGACCACTTTTCTAAAATCATTATAATTCCCGAGTTGTACAGGTTTTGATAGTGGAACTTGGCATGTGGGTGTCATGAGTCCGAGTGGCGAAAAATTCGAAATATTTTTTTTTTGCTTTCTTCACGAATTATTAATTTTTACGTAATTTTAGGCACAAATAAACTTTTCAAAATTTTTAGGACTTTTCTAGCTACGCCGCCATCTATTAAATAAGAAATGGATACATCAATTATTCAGTTTGAGCAAAACAACGTTTACCTGGTCAGCCATTTAGTAAGTTATGCAGAGTTTCCAACACAAAGTTGGAAAATTGAATTTTCACAAAATGGCGGACTTCCAAAAGTAAAGTAACGATTTTCGACCAAAAATTCATTATTTTGTCTATAACTAATGAATGAAGCTACGAAAAAAATTCCTATGACAAGTCCGAGATTATTATGAATAAAATAAGCCTGCAAAAAAACCAAAACGATCAGGTCAATGAGTTTCGAGTTATATTGGTCACCGACTTTGAAAACATGGTTTCGAGAAAAACGCGTTTGAAAATAGGCGGTTCACTCACTAGGCTATAACTTTGTTATTTGTTGATATATCGACTTGAAATTTTAACCACATATTCTTGAGACTAGTGGCGTTCGTGGCGTATTTGGTTAAAGTGCGTGGCCGTTATGTCAACGAACTTTGGAGACCCAGATTCGAACCCCAGCAGCGACAGAAAATTATTTGAATTAAAATGATTTTTCTGTACGGCCGCCACCTCTCTGCAGACAATGGTAAACCTCAGAGAGTAATCAAAATGCCATGTAAAGCTTCTTGAGAACGAGAACATTCCGTTCATCGCCGTTCGGAGTCGGCGTTAAGCATGTAGGTCCGGTTCTCGGTCAATTGTGTACAAACTTAATAACACGCACAACACAATTGATCATAAGAAGCTAGGTCAAAGTCCTTTAAAGGGCTGAAATGGCCAGTTATTTATTTATTTTTTTTTTTATTCTTGAGACTTGAATTTTTTAAAAAAAGTTCTGGGTGCATAATCCCTTTAAGCCAATCCGAACAAGGTCGGGTACTCTGCTAGTATGTACTTAAAATATATCTTCTAAGCACCTATTTTGAAAATAAAAGAATTGAACTTTATTCATACCAAGCGTTACTTTCTAGTAACCGAAATAATAATGAATAAATCAATAAATTTCGTGGTGAATAAACTTGACTTTTTCTTCAAAGTTACCTCTTTTGCTTTTTAGTCATGCAAATTTTTGTTCATCGATTGAAATTTATGAATTTTCATGTATCCAAACTTTTTTCAAACTTCAAGTTTGCCACAACCATACAATTTTCACCAAACTCTTCTTGGAACTGATAGCGAGGAAACTTTGGCCATAATGCCCAAAACTGAATTGAATATGATTGTCTTTAGGCATTTGCAATGGACATTATGATAGGTTCAATGGGATTCATAAAGCTCAAATTGGGTTCTTGGACTTTATGGCATTGGTGTTCATATCTGGACACTACATTTTACATACAGTCTGTCTAGTTAGAACGTAATCGGTGGAATTTTTCGTGGTTTACCGTTATGCATGAACGAAATATGCAAAAATAGCGAGGAAAGGTTGCTGCAGTACGCAATAATACATTTGACAGTTTAATTTAGTTTGTGGGCTTTCAAGTGGACGTGTATAATATTATGTAATATGAGATCTGCATTTGAAAAGTGGTTTGAAGCAGTGTTTCTGTGTTTGCACTCAAAGGGACCGAAAATGAGCCGATTATCGGCAGCAAAATATATGAAAAAATCAAAGGCGTTTGTGACAAAGTGGGTTAACCGCTATATGTGTGTAAAAAATGTCGAAGATTTCCCTGGGAGTGGAGCAAAAAAGAAGACCTCGAATAAGGATGACAAGAAAGTCCTCCAAGTGTTTGAGAAAAATCCTGGACTGTCGTTGCGTAAAGCTACGGCACTTTTGCAGGAAAAGGGAGTAAAATTGTCCAAAGATGCTGTCCGAGAACGTTTGCGAGCAAATGATTTTAAATATCGCAGCACTTTGAAAAAACCTTTACTTACACCAATTCTCGTGCAAAAAGGACTTGCTTAGGCTACTGCAAACAAGGATCGTGATTGGAGTAATGTAATATTTACGGATGAATCTTCTTTTTGGACCGGCGGTTTTATCAGTCGATCGTGGTGTACTAAAACGAGTAGATTAGTTCAGCGAACTGTCAAACACCCGGTAAAAGTTCATGTCTGGGGATGCTTTTCGGAACGGGACTTTGGACGCCTTAACATATTCACTACGAATTTGAACGCTGAACTAATGGCCAAAATATACCAAAAATAACTTTTGCCATCAGCTGATTCAGTGTTTGAAAGAAAAAGAGTTTGGATCTTGCAAGAAGACAACGACCCCAAACATCGAAGTCGTTTGTGCAAAAAGTGGAAAGCGCAAAATGGTGTCGAAGTGTTTGATTGGCCTTCACAGTCTCCAGATGCGAACTCCATCGAAAATGTCTGGGCAATTATGAAGGAAAAGCTCAAAAAGAAACGTAGATGGACCGCTAAACAGCCCATCCACAATATTAAAAAAATTTGGAGGGAACTGCCAAGGGAATTTGCTCATAAGCTAGTTCAAAGCATGCCTTGTGGATGTGAAGATATTATTGCTAATAGAGGCGATTACACATTTTATAAAATAAATTGCGCATTAGCCAATTAAATATGCAACAAAATGCTTTTCATTTCAAAAAAATCGAGCAAAGGGTTTAGAAATTGTGTCGATCACGTTCTTACCAGACACACTGTAGATTCTTTTAAGAGACTCATAAGTCAAAACAACGATTTAGAAGATAATCATAGAAATGGCTTTCAAATTGACTAGTAACGATATTTAATTTGTAAAAATTTTGTTTTCTTTTTCTAATCCAGCAATATAATAAATATTCCACCGAACCGAACCACAAAAGCGAAGGTTTTGTGTAAGGTGAGAGTTTTGCAAACTTTTGGGTAGAACTTTTTTTTGAATTTTTGATTTTTATTTTGCCGCTTAAAAGTGCTTGCTATTGAAGATTAAATTCGTGAAAAATGTTCCCATAAATAAAAACTATACTTCTTTTGCGAAATTCATTAAAAGCTTTTGTGAAAATTTCTCGTAAATGAGCCATTTTTGTTCATAAATGAGATCAGAAATGAATCATAAATGTTTCTTTTTTTTGCATTCTTAAATAAGTTCAAAAAATAATTTTTTATCATATCAGTAGAAACAATTTCTCATAAACGAACCCTTTTTTGTTCATAAATGAGAAATTTATCATAAATATTACTTTTATATATTCTAAATGAGTTAAAAAAGGAAGAATTTAAACCTTTATTGTTATTTTTATAATAGTAAATTAAAGTGTTAACCTATATACAAACGTCATATGAACTTTTTCACCAGTGCGAATTGATTCTCGCCATAAAAAGAGAGATTGATGTACTGCTATACGTATGAAAAAAAACTACACTTTTCATCTATCAACAAATCTGTCGTAACATTTACACATTTCTATCAAAAATTAAGATCAAGCCCAAATAGAATGAAAACCACGACAGCATTTCATGCAAAAAATTAATGAAATAAGTTCCCCAATAATTAACTTTACTAATTTGATATTTCACACATAATTTGAAATTTGTCAAATTGGAAAACAATCACGCCTTTTCTGCTTTAAAATATCAATATCATGAAAAACGCAATGCGTGAGTTTCAGCCAAGTCATATTAATTCCATAAATCCAAGGATTGATATAATCTCTGATTTTAGTCATAGTCAATTAAAATGTTAACACTCATTTAAACGTTAAAAGTTATCCCGAGTGCCGAAAAATAACTTTACTATAGATCATTTTTCAACTCATTTCCGAACAAAATAAGTACAATTTATGATTCTTTTTAACACATTTCCGAACAAAATAAGGTTAATTTTTGAGAGGCATTTTACTCTGACGAATTATACAAAAAGGGTTCATGAGTGCCGAAAATAAACGTTTCTACCCGAAAGGTTCATAAATGATTTCGAAAAAGGTAGTTTTGGTTCACCTGGATGCTGTATGGTTACGTCCAGTGATAACCAAAATATTTCAGGTTCGTTTCCAGCGGCTGCTGAAAGAGGTTCTTATGTTAGCCACGTGGAGTCGGAGAAAACGGCAAGGTTCGCTCGACAATTTGTATAAAAATATCAAACTACACTTATAGAAGAATTGTGAGCATAGTCATTCATGGATAAATAATTAATGATCATTATTAATTACAAACTTAAATGGTGTCTCCAAAAGTCCTGAAAATTATATATTCTCACATTATGGATTCCCCATGAAAATAAAAACAGAAAATTCAAAAAGACCCATATTTTCGCAAAAAGTCTACAGCGAAATTTATGCAAGAACAAGAAATATATTTTTAGCACAGCGTCATGAAAATATGCTGGGATTTTTTTCTGAATCACATTGTTTAACCCATTTTAGGCTAATCTTAGGTTCATGTACCGAATTCCATAAAACTTCAAGGAGAAACGTAGGTCACTACACATATTTCGGGAATAAATATAAAGACCGAATTTTTTTCTATTGTAGATATTATTGTGAATAAAAATATGACGTTATTTTCTTTCGATATGACCCATTTTTTGCGTTTTCGGAAGAGAGAAAAATTCCGTTTCATTTTGTGTGTATGCAGTAGGTCTACTCTGGTTTCCGCATACTATGTAAGATACATGTCTTCATGATGCTTACTCACTCATCAGTGTCTGAAAAATGTAAAAGATAACTTAAACAGGAGTTGGATGCCTCATACCTACATTGTACATTGTACATAGAAATTATGGTTTTATCATGCTTCCTATTACCACTGGGAGATAGCATTCTACTGTACTTTCTGAGTCGGGTAAACGATGTAGTGTGGAGGTCTTAAACCACTATTGTAGATATTTTAAGAATAGTTAGCAAATGCTTTCACGCCACGACCACTGATAGTTTCATAAATTATCGAATTAATCAAAATACAAAATATTGCATGCTGACACAATCTAAAGAAACAATCTAAGGGAATTGTTTTGTTTTAGTTTTTGGAAATTTTTCAAAGTCGCTGGTACATTTTCGCACCACTAGACTGAAGTAGGTTAAGAGAATTTAAATGCCAATGACGTTTTCATCGTTTTGAATTAGCTTAATTATTTTGCTGTCATGATTTTGCACGAGCGCACAAACTGAGTGGCGCTTTCGCTTTATCAAAATGTTTTAAAAAGAGTAAATTTTAATTTTTGTTTGCTTAGTAACACAAAAAAAGAATAGAGATAAATTAATTTCTATTTATATAAAAGTATAATTGTTTTCCTGGACTAATAAGCTTGTTGTGACAGAATAGAAATGAAATAACAGTCAAAGTGAGAGTAACATGACAACAACTTCATAAGAGTAACTCTTGCATTTAAAAAATTTAGAAAATAAAATTGGATATATTTTTGATAAGATAAATTTGCCATATTTGAAAAACAAAAATTTGCAAAAATTATATAAAAACCATCCGTCAATAATTTTGATCTTATCAAAGATACGAAAACACTAAATTCTAGTTCTTTAAGACATTTTTGCCACATTTCGAGCTACTAACTATCCGTCAATAATTTTGATCTTATCAGAAATATGAAAACATTTTCGCCACATTTCGAATTACTGTTTTGATACCAGGTAGTATTCTTTGGAGTTTCTGATAGAATAGTGCATATTTGTAGCAAATTTTTATTTAATTAATATAAATATTCAGAAGAAATGTTTTGACAAATTTAAGTTCTTTTACGAGGATAAAGGATACCTCACACAGGTTGCAATAATAAAGATTTTGTTGTTTTTTAATTTCAAAACATAATATTAAAGCAAAAAAAAAAAAAAAAAATTATTTTTAAAAGTAGCATTAGTAACAGAACCATTAAATAAATGATGGAACATGGGTTCTCAAAAATTTGGATATTATTAATATATTTGGTAATTTAACTTATTATAGCCCCACTAGTAATTTAACATGTTCGCGGACGTGAATGCTATAGCATTCATTTCTTTAGTGATGCAAAATGACGTGAATGCTATAGCATTCAAATTTTAAAGTCATTTTTTATTCATTTAATTTGAAAAAACAATTTAATATTTATAGTTGAAAGATATTATCTACATATATCGTAGTGGATGCTATAACATTCATTATAAATAAGGGCTAAAATACGATGTTTTGACTACTCTTATAATATACTTCTGATCAGATTTCGAATATATCAACTAGTTTCAAAAATAATTGCCTGTATATTTTTGCAACTCCCTGAAACTTTTAGCGTCCGCGAACGTGTTAACTTATTATGTTCTTCTTTCAAGCAGCGGCCGTAGTGGGTAGTGGTGCAGTGGGTAGAGTGGGTGACCCATACGCCAGAGAACCCTGGTTCAATTCTATCTGACACAGAAAGTTCTTTTCAATTGAATTGATTTTTCGGTTCGGTCGTCACCTCTCTACAGACAATGGCAAACCTCAGAGAGTAAATAATGCCATGTAAAGCTTCTGGAGAACATGCACATTAGCCGTTCGGAGTCGGCATAAAACTAGTAGGTCCAGTTCTCGATCAATTGTGTGCAAACATATAATAACACGCACAACACAATTTGATCTTTAGAAGTTCGGTAAAAGACCTTTCAAGGGCTGAAATGGCCAGTTTGTTATTTATTATTATTATATTATTATTATTTAGTTCACTCAAGCTCATAGCTTTACGCTTACAAAATATTACTTTTTTGACATGAAATTATTTACTCCATTAAGAAGTAGTAAATACTGATTATTTGAAGCAATTTTCTTCTTGAAGCAGCAGCCCATTCTGCGCTAGGTGGATACGTGAATAAGCTAAATTGCCTTGTATGGAGCTCTGAAAAATCCCCAAGCGATTTTGGAGAAGCCATTACATCCGAAAAAAGTGACTGTCTGTTGTGCATTGATTTGATGAGTATTTGTTTTTAAACAATCAAGAAGCAATCGTTACAGTCAATTGTGAGCGCTACGGGCATATGTTAACCGATTTTTTTTTTTGGCATGAATATGAACGACATGTCGCTTTAACAAGATTGCTGCAACAGACATTTTTAGGACGACTTATTTCGAGATTTGGCCATGTAAATCGGACTCCGAGATCGTGCGATTTGACGCCTCTGGAATTTTTTTTGTGGTGCTACGCAAAAGATCGCCTTAACGTGAATAAATCTCAAACTCTTGAGCAATTAAAAACCAACAGTAATGAAGTCATGACAGAGCTGTGTATAAAAATCAACAAAAATTACCTCAAAAAGACACGGGCACTGGAGGTAATCCCGCAAAATGAGCAGGAGCAGGTATTTGAATCACGTTACGTTTTACCAAGTAGGTATCCAAAAAAGTTGAAAAAGGTGAATTTTTCAAAATGCATCTTTATTGCATGGAATTTAAGAATGACATCAGGAAAGTAAAAAAAAAAAGTGTAACATCAGGGGACGGTAAGGGAGCAGCTTAAGCAACAAAATTGCTAGTTTTTTACATGGAATTTTTACTCGCTATGGTAAAAAGTATCATACGGCCAACACGTTTTGCGATAAAAATAGACAAAAAATTGATGACCGGCCGCGGATAGGGCCGCTATAACATCGAAAATGCAACAATTATGCTTGCATGGAATTATTAATCGGTCAATGGATGCGATACGGTTAATGTTATAAAACAAAATTAAAAATGCAACAACAATGAAAAAACGTTGCATGTAATTATTACTCCGTGATTGTTAGCACTGCGGTAAATTTTATGGGGCCGAAAGCTGAGATTTTCGGACACATGATAAAAAAAAATGGCATCATGAGGCTTTTCAGAGAACCGCTTAAAGTAACCTAATTCCACCATTGTTGCAATAATATATTCCTCACGCTTAACTAACTGTTACTCGTAATGTACCTCAGAAACGCAAACACAAAAGCAAAAGCGAAATTAAAATAAAAATAAAAAAAGGACAAATATTAGAATGAGGATTCAAATTAAAACAACGATTATAACGAGGATTAGAAAAAGGATGAGGGCAAGGATTTATGCAATGATTAAGACAAGGAAAAATATAAGGATTAGGACAGAGCTCTAGACAAGGATTTATGCAATGATTAAGACTAGGAAAAATATAAGGATTAGGACAGAGCTCTAGACAAGAATTTTACAAAGGATTTGAGCAAAAATTAGGAAAATGATTCAGATACTGATTCAAACAAGGATTGAGAAAAAATGCAGACAACACTTAATACAAGAATTAGGAAAAAGTTTGGGCCAAGGAGGGCGTCAGGAAGTGGGATAAGGATTATAAAGGCTTCAGACAAGGTCAAGAATCTAAATGTTACGTGTAAGAGCAAGGGAAGGATACGAATAAAAATAAGAACGAGGATAAAATTTCGTTATCACGTCAATTGCTACGGGTGTATCTATGATACAGCCAACAGCATTTTTTCTTAAATGTTTGTTCTAAATGGCCGAAATCGGATAATCAAATGGCCACAAAATTTAATTTTCGAGAGGTTATCTTTAACTCATGAGTGTATTTAGAACCGAGCTAAGAATCGAAACAAACTTACAAGGCTTTTTGATTTCGAAAATTTTCTTTCAAGTGGTGCTCATAGTATTAAAAAAAATATCATTCCACGAAAACATTTCAAAATAAAAACTCAGTTCAAAGTAAAAAAAAACATGTTACTAGGGCGTTCAAGATGCTGTCGGCCGAACAAAGAAAACACACGATTTTTGACAAAATTGTTGTTTATTCCTTCACATATTCCTCTTTCAGCTCGATACAATTATACCAACGATTTTCTAACATTGCGATGCCCTTTGAATAGTAAGATTTATCAAGATCTAAATACGTTTCAGTTTATAATTCATCTCAAATAGTCGATGAACAAAATGCCACTTGAATCCCAAAAAACAGACGCCAACACCTTTCCGGCCGTTTTTTGAGTCTTCGCTTGCTTGGGTGCACTTACACTGGGACCTACCCACTCTTTTGCTGATTCCTTCGATTATAGTGTATACTGGTGGATTCCTGTTTCATCCATGGTCACTATTTTACGTAAAAAATTAGTTGGATTTAGTTGGAAACAGGTCAAAATACTTATTATTGGGAAGTGTAAAAACGTTCATGTTTTTGATTTATTGTTAACGACCGCGGCACCCATTTTGCAGTTAGCTTTCTCACACCCAAATGCTCATGCAAAATTGAAAGCTACGGCTGTAACTATTCCACGCACTTTCACTTTGGGATTGTCCAATACGAAATCGTGGATTTTTCCAGTACATTCTGGAGTAGTCACTGTTTTTGGTGCTACCCCGGCGTGTTCATCTTTTGTGCTGATTCGACCTCTTTTGAACTCTGCAATCCAATATTTTACGGTTGAATACGACGGAGAAGATTCACCATAATATATATCGAACTCTTCTTTTGTTTCTTTCGAACTTTTGTTACGCAAAAAGTAATGCTTAATCAAGGCACGAAATTCTTCTTTATCCATTTTTATAACAAAACCAAACTGTTGGAAAGTTGGAAAAGTTAGAACACTGTAACGTCACTATTCATTGACAGATCGATCTGACATTTATGGTGTGTTCATGTTAAGGTTACCACCCCTCAAAAATGGCTTTGATTTGAAGAGTGGTGGTACCGTCACTTGGAGACCGCCAGCATCTTGAACGCCATAGTACAATAAGAACTATCCAAACACTTCAAAATATCAAATAAACAAGATAAACATTTTTAGGAAATCTTAAAACATTTGATTGTTATGCGCTCAGAAAAAATTTAAATGTTCTTATTTAAATTTTAAATTGCGTTGTGGTAAAATCTTGATTTTTGAGTGGATCTATAATTTTGAAACGAGGTATTTATGTATATCCCAGCCATGCGATAAAGTTTCTATTTGAAATTTTTCTGAGGAATATCTCAGAATATCTTCTGAGGAAAGGCATTTAGCTTTAAGCATAAAGATAAATTTAATTTTTTTTTTATTTTTTTTTAAATTTAAGTAAAAGAATATTCAATTGCATTACTTAAAAAAAATAAAGCTTTAATGAATACTTAAAACTTGGCAAAGATTTATTTTAGCGGACACTTATGGCATCACTTTGTTCAAGTCAAAATAATTAATATTAATTATCTCTTTTATACAATTTTTAAACAAGAACACAAACATTTCGACTGTCAGCCCATTTTTTGTATAATAGATATGGCGAGAAAAGGATACTACTACATAAAATGGAAACTTATTATTTTAAAAGAAGAGCTAAAGATCTGGGCCGAAATGATGAAGAATGGAATAAAAATACTGCCTGTTTTCAACATTTTGTGGACCAAAATAAGCTGCAAATAAAATAATCCATCAACTAAAAGTATTGCGAATCGAATGCCTACACATTCCAATTCCATGCGGCTGTTCACTAATAAATTTTTAGTGACTTAATTGGAGAACTTGCTCTTGCATAACTTAAACCAAGGCCAACGATTTCGTCAAACCATTGCAGGAGGAATACATATAAAATGTTTTGTTCCATCATCACTTTGAATAAATTATAGCCATATTACCTACTTACATATCTAGTATGTCCCCTCTTGCTTGGAAAATATTACACAAGTACAAGTGACTTCATATAATTACCTGTGATCCCAATGTTCGCAGCTTGGAGGAAAGTCTGCGAGCAAATGCTTCGGCTCTGCCGCGGCATGATGACATTCCTAGTGTTGGTATTATAGATATTAAGCCGCAGGGCCTAGCATCCGGTGTAGTACTGTGTGTCAGTGGAATATCGCCTGAATTGTTCATTTACGTCAAACTGCAGCAGTCCCAAAATATCTGCAAATAACAAAAATAAAAACAAATAAATATGTATAAAAATGTGTTATCTTGTTGTTTCAATAAAAATATAAACAAAAACCAAATGACGAACATCATCATCTGACCATTGCTGAAATCCAAGGAAAAATCCAAAATATAATTTATCTCTGTATTTATCGGTATTTTTTATTCCGGGCGCAATTTAATGGGTTGGAAATATTTCGAATGCAAAAGATTCGGCTGTGAAGTATTTGAAGAAAAGTTGTATCTTTTATTTGTTAAAAGCTAAAATTGGATTTAAGATCACAGTTTAACAGATTGCACAAAAAAAAAGGCCAAAACTATACGTCACAGTAGCAACACATTTTGTCTTTTCATCTGTTGGCCCAATGCCCAATTTTATGAAATTCTGTACAATGATTTCTCTTTGTTATTTCAATTCTCGGTGTTATTCTTAGCGGACAATTAATAAAAAAAAAAGTCATTCTTAGTAATGTAGAAGAACGTGACCGTAGAAAAAATGTCCGCTATTAAGTTGTTTTCTACAAACTTGACTGATTATTTAATGTCTTATTCCACTATCGGGCATTAACCCCTTCAGGAGCGGTGAGAAGCATACTTCTCACCTTTTTCCTTTAGTTTTTGTCTGTTCTTTGTTTTTGTTTTTTAAAAGTGCAGAAATGCATTTTTTCTAAATAAAATAGAACCATGCAAACCTGTGATGGTAAGGAATTTGTCAATTGGCTGCCATGGAATTGAATTTTCAACATCACATGATCGTGATCAGTGACTTAAAATCAAAATCTGCCGATTAGATTAGATTTATTAGCAATAATTGACTTTATGATAAGGATATTGACATATGGCAGCCCTTGAATTAGAAATTTGACCTCATTTTTATGACCGGCGACTTCAAAAAGTTTTATATATCGGATGTCATCAAGATCTGTGGACTACATTTAATAAGCACTTTCAGAGGTTATGATTTGCAGGGCGTGTTGTTCGCTTAAATATAAAGAAGACTCATCTTATGAGGCTTAACATATGCCCTGTTTAAAAAAAAAAATGGTGCTAATTTTTATCAACTATCAGCAGCTATATTCAATCAGGATAAAATATTTTCATCTTCTAATTTGTAATTTCTGAAGAATTTCCAAAAAGTCTTCCAAATGGTTCTTTACCTTGGTTAAAATAAAAAATCGGTGCTTAAAGAGTCGTTTGGGATGTAATGGGCTAATCTGATCTGTTTATAAATATTAGATCACATGTTCGGCTTAACGTGCACCATCATTGATGGGTGTGAGTCCTACAACCACTGAACCAACTGCCAGGTGTTAACACTCGTGTTATTTGACATTTTAAGTTGATTAAATTACAACAGCTGTATTGCCAATAAATTGACATGGTCAATATTTTGGCAAAGTTCATGGTCAAAAGATGTTGTTTTGACAAAAGCTAAATAAAATTTGAACAATAAAAAAAAAGAAAAAACCAAACAAAAAGAGAAAACAAAAAGAGAACACCGTTGAATGTATTACGAGGTACTTGTTTTTAACTTTATTGTTTATCTCAAGTCATCTGAGCTAAATACGTCAGATCAACGAATAGAGTGTCAAAGTAAACAAACTATTTAAATAAAGTCAGCAGATAAAAAGCACCGCATTTCAGATGTTTCATCAAAACCGGAATTATTTACTAATTATTTAATAATAATTTATAAATCTTTATTTAGATGAAGGAATGGACTGATGGCTTTCGAATTTTTTTTAGGGAACGCATTTAACAAAATATAACTAAACCACGGTTTCTCGAAGAACCGGAAAATTATGATTTTTTATAATAATTATTTTTTGTTATAGGTTTTACAGATATTTGAAATAAAAAAAGCAAGTTTCAATGGCATCCATGATACCAAGAAAGTGCGTTTTTTTTGGTAGACTATTGTCACTATTGTCAAAGATCTGTCATATGTGTCGTATATGTAATTTTTTGTGCTCAGCTGTTTATTTACATTAAAAAAAAAAAATTAACTCATTCAGTTTTTTCTCTCTTTTTTCTTTGGAAGTCGTGTATAAAACTGTTTTAAAAATGGAGAATTTTGATGAGCTATATTTTGATCTTTTACTTACAAAAAGGCAAAAAAACAATTGTTGCTACACGCAAAGAAATTTTTCGTTTACCACAACTGAAAAATTCACTAACTATACTTCGTTTGCGAGCTGTATTTGCCCCAAACGAATATTCAGTTGTCACAACTTAAAAATATATCTTATATATATATACCGCAAGCTATTTCGGTCATTACTATTTATTTTTATTATATTAATAATCCTTCTCTTTATGTCCGTCCGTTTTCTTATGGATTGCACCTTCGTTGCTATCTCCGTCCGTGTATTAAGCAAACTACCAATTTCCTTATATAGTAACAACTTGTCCAAAAAGTAACTCTAAACTATAAGCGTTATGTTTATACAACGAAGGGAAAAATAAACATAATTTTCAGTTGGGAAAAACGAAGTTTCCAATTGCTGCAATTTAAAAATCACTCACGTTTGTGACAAACGAAATTAATTTCCTGCAACTATATGACGCGTTTCTCGCAACTGAACTGTTATTACGACAACTGTTGAGACGTTTGCAAATAACGATTTCAAGCACGACAAACGATGTTCGTTTGCGGCAAACTGGCGATAAACGTTTTTTTTTTCTTTGCGTGTAGACAAACATTAGTGGAAGTTTATGGCAAAGATAAGATTAAAGAAAGACAATGTCAGAAGTGGTTTACCCGTTTCCGTGATGGAAATTTTTCAATCATGTATGCTCCTCGTTCATACATGTATGCTCCTCGGAGGTTGACGACGACCAAATATAGATGCAAGTGGATATAAACGAGTATTCGCCAGCCAGAGAAATTGCGAGGGCTCTAAATTTGTTCGCTGAAAGCGTTAACGGTCATTTAAAATCCGCTAGCGGATAAAAAAAGCGACTCATTTCTCAAGAGTATGATTACGGGTGACGAAAATTGAATTGTCTACAACAATGTCAACAGACAAGAAAGGCTGGTACAAGAAAAATGAAGCGTCTGAGAGGCAAGCAAAAGCAGACATTCACCAAAAGAATGTTATGGGATTGGAATGGTGGGATTGGAAGGGTCCTATCTACCCGTCAAACATTTTCAAGAAATGTGTTCAAAAATTTACTGGAAGTTTACCCTTTATAAACAGTTTGGTCATAAATTAAGAAATGGTAACAACCAGGTTACAAATGCGGTAAATGTGCGTCAAACGCTAGTAACATGTGTCCCTAGTCACACTACTTTTTAAAATGAGATGATGCGCTCAAGTGGCATTGATCACATTATGGTAAAAAAATGGGTTAGCTACACGCACAATGTAGAACCATAAATTCTGAAATCTACTCTGGGCAACTGCAGAAACTGAGCGATGCCATCCAACAGAAACGTCCTGAGCTGGCAAATCGGAAGGGGTGGTCTTCCACCACGGCGTTATCAGCCTCATACGTCCGGATGGGATGTTTTGCCCCATTATTCCTATTGTAAAGACCTTGCGTCCGCACAGCCCATTAAGAGGTTCTTTGCAGAAAAAAGTGGAGACTTTTTTCTGCCCGGAATAATGATGCTACGACAGAGATGGAAGAAGGTGTTCCAACAAAACGGCGAATACAATATCAATTGATTAAGGTATAATATACGTGTAGCAACCAAAAACAGGAGCTGTTTTCAAAAAATTTTTTAGATATAAGAAGTTATTATTTTTTTTTTAATTTATACAGGCTATTGTCAATAAAAAATACTTTATGAAAATATTTTTTTTTTTAAATACAGTTCTGGCTTTTGCATAGGTAGCGCTGAAAATGGCATTGAAAAAAAGACATCCAAAACGGTTCGATGGATATGGCCTTTCCCATGTATCAGAAACAAAAACTCAAGTGACATTTTAAAGCATAGACCTTATATTAAGCATCCCGCCGACGCAAGACCCCCGGGGTTTTTATTTATGGCGGAAGTTGAAGTAAAAAGTTCGAAAAATAGATACATTTTCGCGCGCTTTTTTGTTTGTATACAAAAAACAAAAAAAAAAATATATACTTGAATTTAGGGGGGATGCTTAAAGGACAAAATAACGAACAAAATGCAAAAAAAAATCATTGAAATTGAACTAATAGATTTCGAGTTATCTATCGAACCGTTTTAAAAAAACTAGTTTCGAGGAAATCACGTTTAAAGTTTTATATTTGTTGTATGGAGCTTAGACTTAGGTTAACGAAAACCGTTATAACTTCTGTTTTTTTTTAATATCGATTTAAAAATGTGTATTTATATTCTTAAAACTACAAAGAACATATTAAACAAAAAAAAATTTTTTTTTTTTGAAAAATTGACACGTATATTATACCTTAATGCTGATTTGATTTATAAAAGAAAAGCGCCTAAACTGTAAGTAAAAAACCATAACGAAATTTTGAACAACCCAATAGAATAAAAATTTTCATAACCTTAAAGCACTTTTTAAATAAACTTAAAAATTGTGCTACATTTCGAAGAGTACATTATCAAATAAAAATTTAATTAATTTTATAAATAAATTGCTTTAAATTAAAAGTTCTATTGAATATTATTTTGAGATTTAGTACAAAATATTTATTTGTATTTGTATTTGTATTTGTATTTATTAGATAAAATATGTTGACATTTAAGATTAATCTTTTACATGCCGCATGAACGGAGGAAATAACAACTAACAAATTTATAATTTTAATTAAATATTTTTGAAGAAGGTACATATCAAAATTCAAGTTCCATAATTTCTTTGAATTATCAATAGCAATAGTGGTCCCAATTAGCTTTTAGAGTTAACCTTCCATGTGTCCACTATGAAGATATCGTTTTTCAACTTTTTGCGTACTGCTGCCAAGCCGCATCAGTTTCTATCAAGTGTACTGTCAAAGTTGGTCATAGCTTGAAATCGTCATAGTGGACACAAATTGAAAATTTTTTGCGATTTTAAATAAGAGTCAATCCAAATCAAGTTGTCCAAAAAAACGAAAGTTGGTTGCTCGACCATTTTTAAAAACGTTTATATTTTTATTGAAATTTGTTCAATGTATTGGGATATCAGAACCGCATTGAAAATAATGGCATTCAACTGTACTTTCAAAATGGCGGCCATATTTGCCTTGCTACCTGTAGAGATTTATGCGTTTGTAAGCGTTTGACGTTACTTTAATTTCTCAGCTCCTGTTAAACATAGAGTGATGAATTAAAAACCATGACATTAAGCACACTTTAAACTTACAAAAAGTGATGATTAAATAATTTATTCATATTAAAAAAAATGGTGAAACTTTTTTGTTGAAATCCTTATATTTTGCAACTTTAAGAATTTTTTTTTTGTAGAAAGCAATTACTTGTCGACTTATTTTTTCTTTTTTAAAGTACATCTTAGGAAGTAGTTTAAACATAATTTTTTTCAACTTTCTGACTTACCAAGTTTTTTTTTTAACAGCCTCTTAAAAATGGAAATTTTGAGAATTTAACTAATTTTGGGGTCAAATATCTCTGGTGGGCACAAGTTTAAAATTTATTCACAATAAAGTACGTAATAATATCTTACTTCAGTTAAAACTCTGAGTTTGGTATTCGCTTTGTTTGGAAGATACTGCCCTTCAAACTTAATGATATTTCACCTTATATACTATGTGTTTTTTAAGATATTCTTGAGATTTTTTTCTAATACAAGCTTTAATCTTTCGTTTGGAATGTAACTAAACATAAATATTGAAACATTGAATATAACCTCAAATAACTTACCATTTTCGTACTTTACACTCTTTCGTTAACACGTAAAATATTTTAAATAATATCTTTTTTAACCTACCTATTTAGCTTTGATGACCTGATGATCCTCATATTCTTTGGATTTAGAAATGGAAAAGCATCGCATTATTGTGTCGGAAATTGGAACGAATTGATGGAAGTGCCCACCAGAGATATTTGACCCCAAAATTAGTGGAATTCTCAAAATTTCCATTTTTAAGAGGCTGTTAAAAAAAACTTAGTAAGTCAGAAAGTTGAAAAAAATTATATTTAAGCAACTTGCTAAGATGTACTTTCTATAAAAAAAAAATTCTTAAAGTTGCAAAATATAAGGATTTCAACAAAAAAGTTTCACCATTTTTTTTAATATGAATAAATTATTTAATCATCACTTTTTGTAAGTTTAAAGTGTGCTTAATGTCATGGTTTTTAATTCATCACTCTATGTTTAACAGGAGCTGAGAAATTAAAGTAACGTCAAACGCTTACAAACGCATAAATCTCTACAGGTAGCAAGGAAAATATGGCCGCCATTTTGAAAGTACAGTTGAATACCATTATTTTCAATGCGGTTCTGATATCCCAATAGATTGAACAAATTTCAATAAAAATATAAATGTTTTTTAAAATGGTCGAGCAACAAGTGCTGGACCACTTGATATGGACTGACCCGTAAGTAAAAAAATTGCAATTTTTTTAAAATTAAGTATTTTTTCCATATTTATATATTTTTTTTATATAAAAATATTTGTGAATAATAAAATAATACTTTTCAAATGTAGAGCATAATTCCCAAAAATTGTTTGTATTTTATAAATTTATACAAACCTTTCTAATGGATCAAAAATAATAATTTTTGAAGTAAAACGTCCTTTAGAACTTTGCATCTTAAATGTGGATTGTTTTTTTTTATATACAAAGAAAATGTTTTGGACAACTTAACATGCGTTGAATTTAAAAATAAAGGATGTAATGAACTCGATTTTTGCCCCAAGCCTATGGGTCTTCCGATATTCAACTTTATGGCCCAGTAAAATCATCCCGCGGGTTTTGAGTTTTTGTCTTGTCAGTTCTATTCAAGAGGGATAAATCTTAAAAAATTTTGTGTTAATCGAATTTCGAATCTCATGATTCTCCTATGTGCAAAACACACCCGTTGGGATGACATATAGCAATATTTAGTTTTTTGCTAAATTATATATTTATAATTCGTAAGTCGAAAATATTCGTGTTAATTTTTGACGTGGACAGATTGATTCTTTTCACACTTTGTTGACAACTAGCCCACTCACTACACTTGACCTTGTCATAATTTTGTCCCCTAACATTTAAGTGGTTTGTTCAAGAAAAAACGAAAATTAAAATTTTATATATATATGTACAATTTTGTATATTCAAAGGTTCACATAGTTATTATACCTTGTCACATACTGCATCGTAGACGATTTTCAAAGACATTTTCAAACGCAATTTCAAAAAAGTATTTTAGGAATAATACTACTTAAAGACATACTGATCTACGGAGTATATATTTGTATTTTTTAATTTTTATTCTTCTTAATGGCTGTTTAAATTTCTATAAACATTTAAAAATATATTCTATAGGATGTATTTGGTAGATATTTATAAGAAAGATTCATACATTGAGGATGACACATTTTAGTTTTCTTGTAAATGTACAGTAGTCGATGGGTAATGTGAACAATTTTACTTCTGAGGAGAATATCTTTACTTTTATGAATATTAGCTTCTTTATTTATTTTCTGTTATTTGACTTATATATTCTTATTTTCTGTTTGTTTGACTACAATACAAATCTTAACGGCTGAACGGATTTAACTCAAATTCATCTCACATATTACTTTAACCCTAACTTAGGTTATGACATACTAATTTTTGACCACGCCTCTTCCGCCCCTTTACAAGTAACGCAAATCTAACTACTAGCGTATTTTTTTGCAAGCGAAAATGCTCGACTTATTAATTTTAAGAAAATCCTGTTATTTTGACACCAAAAACATTCACATATCTTTAAAATTACACAAACTTCTGGTACAACGTCTTTTTCTAATAACAACGTTTCTTGGGAATAACAAAAAAACCATCAGAAATTCGTATATTTTACTTGCGATGCAAATAACTCCGTTGTTTTTAAATATATTTCATTTCAATTTTTTTCGTTGATAAACTCAATTCAAGCACCTAATAAAAACAATTCAAAGGGTACCGTTATCTTAGCGGATATATTTTTAATATTTCTTTCAAAAAAGGTCCAAAATAGTGACTTTTTACTCAAAAAATGACACAAAAGTTGTTTTTGTTGTTAAAATAATAAAAACTCAAAATTGAATTTTTGACTACCTTTTACATGACATAGCGTTTAATGGCAAAAATGCTTACAATTTTACAAAAAAACAATTATTGATTTTTTGATTTTTAAAGAAATTAATATTTTTCAAAAGTTGTTTTTATTCTTTGATTGTCTTTATGAAAAATGATTTGTCTTTATTTTCAAATGAAAAAATTCAACCTTTATATTTATTCCTGAAATAAATGTAGTATCCCTCGTATGTGCTACAAACAAAACAGGTAGAAAAGTAGCCGCATGTTTGGTGCACCCATTTTTGATTTTGTTATAGTTTTGGACCCGTTTGGTAGCCGTTATAGAATAGTTATGCTCAAAGAATAATTTATGTGAAAAATTATACCAATATCTCTTTCCGATCAAAAATTATCACTATAAATCTATTTTCTCGGGCCCGCAATATCTCTCTATTTTCAGCAGATAGAAAACATGGACCCTTTAATATGAGCTTTAAAGTAATTTAATAATCAATTAAGTGGAGCTTATATATCATTGTTTGGATTTTTAAAAATATTAAAACGAGGACTAAATACCAAGAATTTACATTTTTTGATCCGAGTAAAACCGTCTATCTATCCGTCGGTCTATCAGCTAGTATTAAATAATAAATCTTGCATTTCTTATAACAATTTCAATCTGAGAAAAATAATTCGTAAGTTAATAATGTTAAATATAGTCGCATCTATCTATTTTATATCAATACAAAAGTGTATAATATTAAGCTACAAGGTGGCGCAAAAGTAATCCTCCTATCAGAAAATGCTATAAATTTTGCGATTGGCCCCTAATGTCAGTTCTGTTTTGACATTTGTGTAGTAAACACATGCGAAATACACGTTAATAAACAATGTTACGCTACACTGCTCCAGAACGCGGAATATTGCCACCACCAAGAGGAAGATGATTTTTCATCAAAAATAATCATGAGTGATGAGGCCCATTTCCATCTTAGCGGGTACGTAAATAAGCAAAATTTACGCTTCTGGGGCACTGAAAATCCGCGTGTAACCCACGAAGAGCCATTACACCCGCTCAAAGTCACTGTATGGTGTGCTGTTTTCGCTGGAGGAGTCATCGGACCTTTTTTCTTTGAAGACGTCGCGGGCCAAACGGTTACTGTGAATGGTGAGCGCTACAGAGCAATGATCAACAAGTTCTTTTTGCCGCAACTTGATGAATTGGGATTGGAAAACATGTGGTTCCAACAGGACGGTGCAACGGCACACACTGCACGTGTCACAATCAATATGCTGAAGGATGCATTTCCCGGGCGCCGAATCTCCCGATTTGGCGATTTGCACTGGCCAGCAAGATCGCCTGATTTGACCGCTCCAGACTTCTTTTTGTGGGGCTTTTTGAAGTTGCGGGTTTATGTCAACAAGCCTCAGACTCTTGCAGCTCTTAAAGACAATATCCGTCAAGAATGTGAGGACCTATCGCCGGAAGTTTTGGCCGAAGTGATGGGAAATGCCATAAAAAGGGCTCAAATTACAATCAACTGTGGCGGCGGCCATTTACATGACATCATATTCTTTACTTGATGTAAAAAAAATTAAAAGACCAAATAAAAATAATCCACAAGAAGAATCAAAGTTTTTCATTTTTTTTTTAATTACAGCCAAAAAACATCGGAAGGTTATTTTTGCGCCACCTTGTATTATGAAAAATATGATTATCGAGTGCACACTGTATATCTTAGTAGAAATGACTAAACATTTATTTATATATGTAGCTAAATCTTAAAATTTACAAATAAATAAAATTTTTATTTTATATAAGAAATACATAAGCAAAATATGGTTTTACAAAAAAGTTTATACATATTTACTTCAAGATTCACAAATCATACTTGATATTTGTTCGAAACTAATGACTCTGGTTCATACATGACTAAAGAAAACAAAAAAGAAAACAAAAAGTGAAAACACAAATCCAATAAAAACTCAAGCAACAATATATTTAAGAAACCATTATTCACGAGTAGGCATGCGCTGCATATTGTGGGCGGATCGGTGACGGATCAGATAGGTGTTGATCATGTGGTTATGTGTACGTGACAAGAATATTTATTTTATTTCTAATATTGTTCGGATGTATAAAATAAGTAATAATAAAATTTTTTAAATTTTTCATTAAAAACTAAAAGTGATATTTTCGTCTATTAAATTTATTTTATGGATTTTGGTGCAATAAGTTTTGATTCATATTAAAAAATTACATTCCTAATTTAGTAAACTTTCATAAATGCGTTAAATTTTACTTTTGTAAGTTTAATACGGCTGCGACTTTGAGTTAGATCAATAATCGCATGGCATGCGACTATTGTTTCATGAATAGGAATGATGCAATTTGTTTATATGCCACTGAATTTCTAATTGAATAAGTTGAGAGCTTAGTCCAAAAAAATAATTTTTTTTATCTTAGTTTTTTAAGAATTAATAATTTAAAGGATCATTTATTTTATACTTGAGTAATTTTAGCTTTTGAAGCAAAATAACCAACTTTTAAGTTATCTTTTGGCTTCACATGTTCTAGGTACATTTTCTAAGTTAAGAGTTTATTTTTCAACATGCCACGAGAATTATCAATATTTCCTTTTGATAAGCAGCGATCATCTTCATTTCCAACATGGCATAAAACTTCCTATAGCTAAGGTTTGTTCAAGGGTCCAAAGCTATCACAAAAACAAAAATGGGTGCACCAAACATACGGCTACTTTTCTACCTGTTTTGTTTGTAGCACATACGAGGGATACTACATTTATTTTAGGAATAAATATAAAGGTTGAATTTTTTTCATTTGAAAATAAAGACAAATCATTTTTTAAATTTTCGCCACGGTAACACTGGGAACACGTAGAAAAATAAGAAATATAGGTACCGTGATATAAGGAAAACAAACAAGCGCTGAAGAATTATTCTTCATTAAGACAATCATAGCTTGAGGCGTTATTTTGCACTCAAAACATCGTACAGCCGTACAGTCCCGATTGGTCCCAAGAACAAGAAGAACAGCTTCTTTGTTCATCAAGAAGCTGTTGATGCGTTCAAAAATTATGTTTTGTAGGTTTCTCAAGCGGAATGGGATAAATGTTGTGAAAATGATTCGAACGCATGTAAAAATGTGTTAAGGTGGAAATTCATTCACTGCATTTGCATATGCGTCCGTCTACTCGTAATTTACGCAAGAAAATTATGGCAGAGTTCAATGATTGCGTTTTACATTCAGAGTAAGCAGGGCTACAAAATTATAAAACACTTGCTATGTTCTGAATGTTGAGTTTTTATAGTTTTTACACAAAAATACTTAAAATGTCTTCAATTATTATTAAAAGAAAATCTTAAATCCTGAGTATAAAAAAGTTCTTTCTGAGTATAAAAAAGTTGAAATATTTTCTACTTTTCTTGCGTAAATTGCATTTTTCCAACGTCACGCACGTAGGCATTCGTTGGCATTAAACTCTCTCTCATAAGCTTTCACACATTTCTATTGCATTGCGTTCAACGAGTAGACGGACGCATATGCAAATGCAGTGAACGAAATTCCAGCTTTAATCATAAAGGAGAATATTTGAAAAACAAAAAAGAATAAAATTAGGGTTTTATAATTATTCCCAAAATAAATGTAGTATATAACCTACGTACTCTCAGAAAAATAAATAAAAAACAAATTTTTAAATTGTCATTTGGGCACATAGCAGGTAAATATGACTCCTTTTCTACAATAACGTCATAACTCAAAAGACTAGATTTTCCAGGAGAAGCATTTTAAGTTTTGAACGGACAAAGGAAATTAATTCACCATTCATTTTCAAAATAAGGATAAAACGTCAAATATACAAGTACTACTATAATGTATATGGTTTAATCCTTACAAAGTTACAGAAAAAACTTGAGATTGTCGATATATTATAAGATTAATCGGAAATATATTTAGGTGAATGAATCACAAATTCTACTCTCCCGCAAAAATTAAAGAAGATATCGTTATCAAATTTGCACACAGTATAGATCAGTGGGGCCTAAGAAATTTTAAGCGTGGGCCAATGCTTAAAAAAAACAAAACAAACACAAAATGTTGCTCATCGTTGCTTTTGACAAAAAAATCAAACAAAAGAAAAAAAAAACAATTACAATGCAATAATATTACATATTATCAAGTACACTGCCAGTATTAATTTCTATTACAATAACAATACTTGCATGAAAAAGTAACACAAAACAAAAGTAACGGGACAATCAGCTCCAGCATCGACATCATCGAGTGTACTTTTTTTATTTTGGCTTTGCATGCATTTGTTTTTGTAAAGTTCGCTGGAAAATGTACTGAACACTGAACGAGTGCGGTTTGTGTCGTTGTTTTTCGCAAGTGTTCTTTGATTTTGGCTCATCGCAAAGACAAAATCAAGACAGAAAAAAATTTGTATGAAGGGCCACGCGGGCCATACGGGCCACTATGTGGGCATGTTTGGTATAGATCATGGTAACACAAATGTTTCTGTGTAATTAAATCAATGTTTATGTTTTTTAGGTCATGGCGTTATTGAAGTAAACGAGGCATATTAAAACTATTGTATATTCGAAATTGTGACATTTTTTTCGAAGGCCATATGTACTACATTAGAGTAGGTCGGTCTCCTACCAAATATAAAAAAAAAAACACAGGTGCGTCACTGGACACACGACAGAAGCGAAGCATTTTCACAATTTCATAGATTTGATAATTTAATGGCTTTTTTTCGATTCGAATAATTTTTAAATTCACAACTTGAAAATAACAAAGTAAACTAAAAAACACACGTTTATCTTCACACCAATAAGTTTTATTATATATCATTATTATTTTTTTTTCTGTCACTTAGAAAAGCACTTGTCAACGCACTTTTGGTCAATTGTTAATTTTTCCTTCGCGCTATGCAAAAATAAAAAAAAAAAAATAAAAAAAAAAATGCCCAAACAATAACCCAAACTACTGAACGCTGTTGATGACAGTGTGGAATAGAAGAAGCAACAGTTTTGTTTTTTGCTACTTTTGTTGTTTGGCTAGCCAAGACACAATCCTTTGAAGAATAGTCAACACACAATCCTTTCTTAAATTAATAGATTATAGTGATCTGCTGAAACATAGCTTTAGCTAATGTTTATCACTGAATCAACAAAATTATGAAAGAAAGGGTTTAAGCGTAATTAGAGGAAAGTACCAACAAACGATAGAACTGTAAGTTGAGGGTTCAATTCCTGCAGCGGGCAAGAAATTACTTTTAATTTAACATTTTCTTGTTCAATTGATGCAAGCAAAAAACAATATCAATTCTAAGAAAAAAGGTGTCGGAAAAAAGTGTCGTTTTTTCTGATTTCACTCTAGCAAATCGCAGAACGAGGCGTAAAAAGCTTCGCTTCAAAAAATTATAAAAGTGCACCCCTTATTTTAAAGATGATATCGAGAAAACTAAAAAAAAAAACACAGACGAATAGACATTTTTAGGACCCCCGAAAAAACCGCCAAAATGGTATATTTTTCATAACTAACGCATTTTATGTCCGATATTAGGATATGATATACCATTAAAAATAGATTCACTAGTACTACATTTAAAAAATTATTTAATAAGTATTAATAAAAAAATTGTGTCTTTATTGTTATGTGTCTGGGGGGCGGGGGTAAGGTTTGACAACTTTTTTTTTAATAATTTTTTTATTTTTGTTTCTGAAAGTAAAACATCTGAAGAATATTGTATTAAATTTTTAGGTCATTCGGAGTAAAACTAACGAAGTTACAGTAGGTTGAATGACCGAACCTCCAACTAAGTGTTGCCTAGTGTACAAAACTTTAAATCAATTTTCCCAAACATGTAATTTTTAAAGTCGGTGACCAGCCTACAGAAAAAACTACTGAACCGATCGTTTTGAAATTTTATACACATATTCTACATATAAGTAGCTCTCTAGTGACGTCGAGTTTAAATTTTTTAATTACTAAAAATTTTACAATAACAAATAGGTAGATTTTTTCGTCAAAAATCGTCATTTTGGCTTCAAAATGGTGCCAAAAATTGAAAAATTTAAAAATTAAAAAAAACTCGACGTGACTGGAGAGATAAAGTAATAAACTAAAATTCATTTTGATTTGTTGGTTTCAGATGATCCAGTGATGCTGTAGGCTGGTCACCGCACAAAAACTTTTTTCGAGGTGCCTGCGGAGATCTACAATAAATCCGTTATTTCTCTCTATTTTTCGACAAAAATTTTTTAAATATTCTTCAAATGTTGTAATAATTTAAAAACTGTAATAATTTTTTCTAAAAAAATTCATGAAAAAAGGTCTTTTTAAGACGAAACAAAACTCACCCTCCCCTTAATCGCCGTTTGAGAGTGTCAAACTGTACTGTTGCACAAGTGCCCTTCAACACTTGTTGAGGATTGATAATCGTTGTTGAGGATAAGGATCGTTAAACCTTATTTCTTCTTTCTATCTAATAAATGATTCTGGCTAAGTTGGTAGTACTAAGACTGTTCCCCGATTGCATCTTTGTATACCTTAATTATTGTTCCTGTTTTTTAATAAAAAATAATATTTTGGCTGGTAATATATTCGGAAAACATCATATTTTAAGCAAACAATGTATTAAATACACTATTCCTGATGGGGCCGATATTGACAGCTCATATTTAAAAGTGCCACAGAAAGTCATGAGGCATGAAATAATCAAAATCTTTGGTAAACGGTATTTTTTTGATATTATGAAAAAAAAGAATATTTAGTTATCACTTTTTTCAAGTGTTAAATTTGTGAGTATATTACCGTTAGTTCCTATCAATTATATACCTGCTAAAAATTCATTGACCCCACCTAACAACAGAGTTTTTTATTATCTGAAATATTTAAATAATCTTACTTTAGCAAATGACTAAATTTTAATATTAAGATAACTCACAATCTTATCTTTGTCATTCAATCATAAGGAAAATTTTGAAAAAGTTTTAATCAATTATAAATACGTAAAATTATGCACTTTTGATTGATCTGACGTATTTTGGAGAAAGATGATCAAAAGAACGATTATAATGAATTAAATTAAAGAATACATTTAGCCGAATTATTTACGCCGGTATTTGCTTCGAAGAATTTCGGCAGCAACATTGCATTGGTTCAAAATGGGAAATATATTCTTATCTAAGGGAAAGAGAGGGGGAAAGAGAAAACAAAAAAATCAAGTGTAGCAAGTGTGGGTTGCATGTGCAGCAGGTAAGTGTTTTGCCCTTACGTCAGTCATTTCAAGTTATTAAGCAATCCTATCCAACATTTAATCTCTAACACCAACTGCAACCGTTATCTTAAGTCGTAAATATTGATGAATTTACAATTTGAATTGATAAGAAATGAAGAAAGGTTAAAGCGTAGGGCGTTTGGAAATGATTGGGTGTTGGAATTAATTCGTAGCATTTCACAAGAGATGGCGTGGCTAGTATTTTACTAAATATTCTCCCAAAGAACAGCTGTGATCAGGCGTCAGTTTCAGTTTCATTTGCTTCAAGCGTAGATAACAACACTTTGTACTTTATTGTATGTATAAATATGTCGAGTTTTGTGCCGAATAAATTGTTTTTATTCGGCAAATTTACTTCATTATTTTGACATGGAAAAAATATGCTGCCAAATATTATCGTATTTAAGTGGAAGACCATGCTCTAGCTGAGTAAACGTGTCGGAAGTGGCTTGTACATTTTAAAAGTGGCAACTTCTTCTTCCTTGCCAACTTAGAAAACAAGGAATGGTCATAAAGCATTGGAAGTATTGCTGAATGAAGACCCTTTCAAACACAAAGGATGTATTGAATCGTTGGTGGTAGACTTGCGAACATTAGGAAAACGTCATTAAGCCATGGAAGTGGCTCGAGAATTAACCCAAAACAAGGAAAACGGTTTCCACACACATTAAAACAGAGGAACGTTGTAAGGAGTTTTTTTTCACCTGTGAACTGCTGCTTGCAGGGGAGAAAAAGAAGAGATTTTTGCATCGAATTGTCACAGGTATTCGACGGGATAAAAAGTGGATTCATAACGACAATCCTAAGTGCAGATATTCATTGGTAAGCCCGGCCAAATATCATTGGATCCGAGCTTATGCTCAATCGTTGCTGGGATTAGAAGAGCGTGATGTACTTTGAGTTCCTCAAACCTAATGAAACTTTGATTGGATATAAGGATGCATTACAACCTGCGATTGATATGCTAGACCCATGCATTGAGGAAAAAACGGACGATATACTTCGAAAGACACGATAAATTGATTTTTCAGCACAACAATGCTCGTCCGCATATCGCAACACCTGTCAATACATACTTCGAAAAGCTCAAATTAAAAGTTCTACCCCGTTCGCCAAATTCTCCAGATATTGCTCCTTCTAAGAATCAATTGCTTCTATCGTTGACTAATGGCCTGCCTGGACAGAAGCTCACTTCTTTTGAGTCATTGCAAGAAATGAGTCGATTCTTAAGTCCAGGTCTTCTATTGACGTGGTTTTGGTTTTCTGTCCGAAAGATGGGAAAAGTGGTGGTTATTGAAAGACAATACTTCGAGATGTTTCTTAAATTTCTTTAAAAATAAACTTCATTTTTACATGAAGAAATGTTACGGATTAATTCCAGCACCTAATAATTTATCTATGAAAATGCTTTAGAAGATTACTCAATTCCTTTTAATGATCAAATAATTTTTTTTTTTTTTTAAAGAATTTATTTGCAATCTATTTTGTGTTAAATATTAAGCAAATTATTTGAAGACTTTAAGATATAACAGGCATTGCAAAAATTCATTAAGCATTACAATATAATAAACATGTTCACTACAAGTTTATTAACAACTTAGGTATAAACAAGGATAAATCTTACGTTTAATTTAGTTTTCAAGAGTATAAGTAAAAGTTATTTTCTGAATGGTAGATCAAGTGGAATCTTTTAGTCTTTGTACTTCATGAATGTCATCGAGAAGTGAGATAGCCAGTGGATTATTATGGTCACTTAGCCTCTGCAAGTATCTTTCGCTGAAATTATTGATCTCGTCCTTTACTTTTGGTATGGCAAGGTCTTTTTTATAGATATATTTAAGAACCAGGGTGCATTTGTTATTAGTCGCAGTGTTTTTGATTGATAGCGTTCGAGAATTTCGATGTTGGAGTTGCTAGTAGTTCCCCAAAGCTGCAGCCCGTAAGTCCAAACAGGTTTAAGTATAGTTGTGTATATTTTTATTTTGTTTTGAAGATTAAGTTTTGAGTTTGGGTTTATTAGCCAATAGAGTTTTTTGTTTACCAGGTTTAGCTGCTGTCGTTTGGCTTTGATGTGGTTTTTCCAAGTTAGGCGTCTGTCAAGGTGTAGTCCGAGATATTTGACAGAACTTTCCGTTGGGATTATTGTGCCTTTTATTTTAATTGCAGGGCAGTCACCTTTCCTTAAAGAGAATGTATGTACCTTTCCTTTGACGTAGAAGTATCTTTTGGATAGAAAGCTTTTTAAGACGAAATAAAATGGTGCTGACAAAGCTTTTTTCATTTTGTAAAGCAGGCTTTGATGCCAGACTATGTCAAATGCTTGTTGAACGTCTAAAAATACAGCACTGCAATATTTTTTGTTTTCAAGAGAATCTTGTATAACGTTAACAATGCTATGAATTTGCTCAGGAGTACCATGTTTATTCCTGAATCCGAATTGATATTCAGGAATGATGTATTTGCTTTCCAGTACAGGATCAAATATCGTGGAGAATATAACCAGCAAACTTATTGGTCTCTAGGATGAAACATCGTTTTCAGGTTTATTGGGTTTAGGTATCATAATGATCTCCGCGTATTTCCACTGCGATGTAAAATGGCTTAACCTCAAGACTGCGTTGAAAATGTACGTTAAAAATAAGATAGACCTTTTGCTAAGATGTTTGCAAAAATTGGCATCGATGTGACTGAATGATCAAATAATAAGCTTAATATCATCACTATGAAAAAAGCGACCTTTGAACTGTATTTTATCTCTCTAATGACTTTCTAATGACTGGTTTAAAAAAAAAACACTTTGTTTTTGACTGAATTAGAAAAACCAATATATGCTGTGAAATTTTAAATTAATTGTGTGATCTTTCAATCAGGTTTTAGAACTTAGGTACATTTACATTTACGTCTAAAAACCTAACACCTCATTTGAGGCTTAAGTAACACATACTCAAGTACTTACATTATCTCTCGATACAAGCGCAGATAGTAAATACCTTTATCTACAGTCCCATATTCAGAATTACGACAAACTAATTCGTGTTAGCATAGAAATAAATAATTTTTATTATCTCTGTGGAATTATTGTCTTAATTGACAGATATCATAATAGGTTTGGCAAACAAAAAATAGCCATTCGACTTTGGATAATTGTCCAAAATCAAATTAAACTCGTTTAAATCTAATCAACACTTTTTCGAAATATATTGACTAATTCATCAACTTACTCCGAAAGTTTGGAAATTCATAAACTATCTCTTTCAACTCTTTGTCATGCTAAAACTTTAAAGCAATTTGAGTCTTAATTGCAACAATAAATAGCCGTTTGCCAGAATAGAAGGTATTTTTGGAGTTATTCATGTGTTAACTATGCAAACTGAGTTTTTTTTTTTTTTTGGTTAAATGGTATTTATTATTAACTATATAAATAAATGTTATCTTATCTTTGGCATAGAATTTATGACAATACAAAAGAGATTTTCGAGTGTTTTATCACTCCATTTGTCTCGTATATATGTAGCTATTAAATATATATCAATAACAAGATTAATTACATTTAACAATTTGGATATTATATCTTTTAACGGGTAACTAATTCACATTGTTTGGCGCGGAAAAAACTCTGAATTTGTCACCGTTTAAAAGGTAATTAAGTATGGATGTTTAAGTGAGTTAAATTAAAATCTTAGTAAAAAACCAAAAGATAAAAAAATCAGTGACTAAAACTTTTATTAGCTACGTATAACATCATATATATCACAGTAATTTTAAGTACTATCTATTATCTATACTCAACATGCCCACGCATTGGCCCGTATGGCCCGCGTGGCCCTTCATACAAATTTTTTTCTATCTTAATTTTGTCTTTGCGATGAGCCAAATTCAAAGAATGCCTGCAAAAAACAACAACAAAAACCGCACTCGTTCAGTGTTAAGCACATTTTCCAGTAAACTTTACAAAAACAAATGCATGCAAAGCCAAAATTAAAAAACCCACACTCGATGATGTCGATGCTGAAGCTGATTGTCCCGTTACTTGTGTGTCGAGTAATTTTTCATGACATATAATTTTATTGCATTGTAATTGTTTTTTGTTTTGTTTGATTTTTTGCCAAACGCAGCGATGCGCAACGAAAGCATTGGCCCGCGCTTAAATATTTTTGTGACTCACTGATCTAAACATAAGATTATGCGAGTGAATTTAAAAAAGTTTCCGAGCAAAGTCAGAATATAACTGACGCAAAAACAAATATGACGTCTTAAAAGGGTTGTTATTTATATTTTAAGCGTTGGCAGCAGTCAGTGGCAACATTTACCATCTGACGTATCCATTGGCAACTCGAGATTGTTCAACATATCCTTCTTCAGAACATTTTGCCATCTGAGCGCGATTTGTGTTGTGTTAACTTGAAAAATTCATCTGGGACAAAAAATGGAATTAACTCGTGAACATTTTTGTGCGATTATTTTTCACAACTGCCGACATATATGTATATTATATCAAAACAAAAATGCCTCGATGAATTTAATTCCTTATACGGCGATAAAGTACCATCTTACAGCACTGTAAAAAACTGGTATAACGAATCCAAACGGGGACGATGTTCGCTTCAAGACAAAGCGTTAGATCCCACATAATCTGGCAAACGATAAAAAAGGCTCATGTCGATTGGTTTAAGGAAATGTTGAAAACATACGATCAAGTTGTATTGTTATACAAAGGCTGTGTAACATATTAGATGGGTTTTGGGTTCCAAACATTTTCTTAATGTATTCCAGAACCTCCCTGCAAGGCCAGATTCTGAATCCAGGATGTAATATAAGCAAGTGACGTGAAAAAAAAATCAAAAAAATTCTCAAACTAGATGGGCGCCGCTAAAAAACGTGAATTTAAAGAAGCATAAAATGGATGTTTCAAATCGAGTTTCCTATTTACATTTTACTCATACAAAAACTTTTAACCAAAGCATATTCTAATGTAAAATCATCCACTTAATCCAAATATGCCATCAGATTTTTTAAAAAATTAGTCCTTGATCCAAAATTGCCCTACTTTATAAAGAATTTCCTAATTTTTTCTTTCGATTTTGAATTAAAAGCTTCACCCTCAAATCTCAAATTTAATTCCTGCAGGATTGTTGGCCTTTTTATGAAGTTTAAGAAAAATAAAAAAATGATCCAAAACGAATAATTTTTATGGCAGAAAACCGATTTTTTTTGTTAAAAAGATTTTTGGGCAATTATGGAATTATCGTCATTCTGACACGCTATAATTTCACTACGTTTGAAATATTTTTCGCATCACGTGCTTATATTTCACCCAGGATTCAGAATCTGGCCTTGCAGGCAGGTTCTGGAATACTTTTATAAAAAAAAACATCTACTGTGTATAGCAACATCCATACAGGTGACGAATTATGAATTTATGCATCCGTTAAAAGTTCGAAACAAAACAACAATCGACTGTGTGAGAAGAAAAATTGTTCGCGGAAGAAGCACATCGAAGCAAATAATTGCCTATTTCTTCGACATTAGCGGTCATGTGGCGACACTGGCTTAAGAGCAACGTAGGACGATCGATTCTGAATGGTACATGATCATTCGTTTGTCACAAGTCATCGGAGAAATTCGGAAAAGACGAAGAAGTGGCGAATTATTCTGCATCATCACAATACGAGCGCTAACACATCTGCTCAAACAAAGATAACAAAGTCAAAGAATCGCCCTGATTTGTCCCCCTATGACTTTCTTTTATTCCCTGTAATAAACAAAAAAATTACGTGGTCAACGTTTTGCGACACCCGAAGAAGCGGTTGTTGCATTGAAAACGTTTCTTTTGGACTTACCGCAATCGGAGTGGAAAAAGAGCTTCCAAAATGGATTCAAACACATACAAATGTATATTGATCTGCATGGAGAATATTTTGAAAAACACGTAAACCAATTTCGATCATAAATATTTGTTTTTCATTATTAGGCTAGAAATATAAATAGCAACCCTCGTTTGACCAAAAATCACTTTGACGTCAGCATTAAACTATATAGAAGTGTAATTTTGTTTCAAGTGAAGCTTTTTTAAAGTTTAAAAAAAAAAAAAAAATTCAACACTCAGGATTTTGGCCACAATATTTTCAAACACATTTTGAAAGTTTGGTTCGAAGTACTCACTTTGAATGTAATGGCCTTATATTAGAAAGCAAACTCGATATATTATGCATACTACTGGACAATTTCTTGATGTACCTATCCAAAGTTATACGACTTATTTGAGTATACTAAGGAATTTGATCCATCAAAAAGTTGTAAAAAATAGGTTAATGTATTAATTATGAAAGAAAAAAACATACTATATATCCGAAATGCAAAGCAGATTCAGACTGACAATCTAATTGATGAATCAGAAACCTGTGTGTTTCCAAAGGACTTACGTGTATTTCGCTTAAAAGTTGTATTAATTAACTCTTCAGTGGTATACCCACTACCATCATCAGTTCGTATTTCGGACACAAGGCTCTTGAATTCGAAATAAGTACTTTTAACAAAACTTTTAATGAATGCTTCAAAATGTGATGTGGACTAATATCCTGAGTGATCATATTTAATTGATTGGTAAAGTATTTTTTATTTTTTGTAAATATATCAACTGTTATATTATTACAAGACGATGTCAAAGTGCTTTTTAGTCAAATTAAGTTGTATTAATTGTTTGTAAGTTGTATTTGACACTTCAAAGGATTTTAATTCGTCTGTATAGCATATATGGGTTTGTGTCTTTACTAGATTATATTCGGATTTACGAACTTAACTTCACTCAGTTTGGCAGAAAATTTTAGAAAAATACAGATTTCAAACCGAGCCCATCGCTTTGCTTTAAATCTCGGGTAATTCAAGATCCTAAACATCCTCTCAAAGAACTTCTCTAACCCTATCAACTATGACACCGTGCTACATCACTTTTAACACATGAATTAATCAATCTGCACGCAAAACTAAAGTGGAAATCAGAATGCGATGTAGCTGTAGTAATTCCATGTACCGCGTCAAAAGTTAATGTTAGTTCAACTTGCGTTACAACCAACTCTCCGAGCCACAGACGTACTACGCATACTGGGCGATTCAGTGAATTTAGTACATTTTAACTTTTGACAGCTCAGCTACGTACTATAAGCTAAACCATTCTGGTTTCCACCCACCACTCCCATACAAAAGGTTTTCTAAAACAAAAGGTTTGTTTTTGATATGCCAACGTTATGTATTGCCAGGTTTCCAAAAAGTTAAAAAAAGCATTTTTCTAAAATACATCGGCTTTACATGGCTCATTTACTGATACTTAACGCACATTGGACGTATACAGTCCACGATAAAAAGTTAGTACCTACAAATTTTCTTCAAACTATAATTTGCTATAAGTGTTAAAAATTTTGCTGTAAGTGTAATAATGACGTGCAAATGCCGCTCTGTTATTTTAGTAATATTGGTCAAATATTCGAAAAGAAATTCCTTTATTTTAACTCTGCGAGAATTATTGGTAAAGCTGTTGCAGTGGACGTCCAAGAGCGGTTACACGCCGAGATGAGTGCGCCATATTGTGCTTAGCTTTAAATTCGCACCGTGTGGCGTCCGTGGCGTAGTTGGTTAAAGTGCGTGGCCGCTATGTCAAAGAACTTTGGAGACCCAGGTTCGAACCCCAGCAGCGACAGAAAATCATTTGAATTAAAATAATTTTTCTGTACGGCCGCCACCTCTCTGCAGACAATGGCAAACCTCAGAGAGTAACCAAATTGCCATGTAAAGCTTCTTGAGAACGAGAACATTCCGTTCATCGCCGTTCGGAGTCGGCGTTAAACATGTAGGTCCATTTCTCGGTCAATGGTGTACAAACTTAATAACACGCACAACACAATTGATCATAAGAAGCTAGGTCAAAGTCCTTTCAAGGGCTGAAATGGCCAGTTATTTATTTTTTTTTTTTTTTTTTAAATTCGCACCTCACTGCCAGGAAAATAGCAGAAACAACTAGAGTTGACAAATGTACATAATGTGCAAAGAATTTAAAAAAAAAACTTAACAACAAATGCGCCAAAAAGAGCAAAGAAAACCTCCACTTACAGAGGAACATTGGGCTGAGTTTTTAATTGAATTTTGCACGGTTGAATTTTGCTGAATAATATGTTTAATGGAAAAAAACGATGGCAGAAAAAGAAATTTGAGAACAACGATTTGAGAAAGGAAGAGCGTATCCTTAGTCGTCGTCAACAAGTTTGTTTCAACACGAATGAATTTCCAAGATCATCTCAATTAAATTGGTAACATAATTGTTAATCTTGGGTAACAATTACAAAAAGTTCAATGATATTCGGATGTATACACAGTGAGAGTAGTAAATGACTACTTTCCAGACAGATCATCGCATGATCACCTGACCTCAATATTATTGAAAATTGTTGGTGGTGCCATGCAATAGAAGTTTATGTAAGTAGCATAGTATCGAAGTTAGAAGCGATTCCAAAAAAATGCTTTTAAAAACTTTTCAAGTCACTTTTAAATCGCATAACTGAAGTTTTAAAAAAAGGAGGAGGATGAACTCATTATTGAAAAATCTTTATTTATTTAGATTAACAATTGATTTCTTATAACTTAAGCTTCTTTAACCCTTCGCGTGACACATCGGGTCTTGCGTGTACAAAAGTTTTTTATTTTGACAGTAGTTTTTTACGGGTGTATAGATGAGGCTGCGACTCACGCGGGAAAAAGGTTTGGGACTGCAGTGACCTGTTGAAAAGAGTTGAATAATATGATTTTAACTGTGTTGTAATTCGGAGCTATTGAAATTTTTTCTGGACACGAACAACCCCATGTGCCACGGCAAAAAACTACTTAAATTTTTTATTTATATTTTTTTTATCATCAAAATAATAATTTTTTATGCATATATTTTTATTATATAACATTAAATTTATAATGACAACAATATCAGCAGAAGAAATTCTTGCGTCTCTTAGACTTCGGCAACGTAGCTTCTATGGTAAATGCACTTCTGAGGAGGATGAAAAAGAATAAAATGACATCGTCCCGATATACTAAGCAAACAAAACCAACACATTACCATAGGACCAAGTTCATAGGATTTTAATATCCCGTTGGATTTTTTGAGTTATCTTTTTTATATCAAAAGTTGTGAATTTTTTAGTCAGACTTGTAGAAAAAGCGAAATAACAATATTTAATAATTTTAATTTTTTTTATAATAAATTTTTGGTAACATATAACTCTTGGAATATCAAGAACAATGTCCAAAGTATGTATCTAAATTTTTTCAGATTTTTTCAAGCTCATTTTCACCCTTAAAAACCGGGTTGGACACGAAACACACCATGTTTCACGCCGATTAACTAAAAAACCACGTGGAGTTAATAATAATGTGCTCCACTGAAAATGTTTTTGTTTTTGTTATTAGTTCGTTTTCCTCTAATATCAGTTTGATCATTTACAATAAAAATTGAAAAATGTACACATGTGCTCTGTTTTTGTCGCAGAGTGTATCCGCTCAGGAAACACATAATGTAACAATTCATAAACTTACATCACTAAATGAACTTCTTTTTATTAAAAAGAGCTCTCGGTCAAATTTTCATGTGTCTTATTCAATATTTAGTTAGATTGATGTCATGATACGCTAGAAGGCGACAACATTTTTCATGTGTTTCTTTCCCCCTTTCTTAGTAAAAGTTCACTTATGCATTTCATCACGCATGCATTTCAATGAAAATTTTGCTCGGATTAATCACTTATCACGTGATATTGATAGTGATATTTATTGGCCACATTTAAGTTGCAGATCACAATCAATGTAAACCCTTCAGCACTTGTCTCTTACACATGTAGAACTATTTCCTTAACGTGTTATTGTATCTTGGAAATGCATTTAATTGCGTATCTAAACATGTACAATAAAATAGCTTCAATTAGGACTGAAAAGCCTAATCAACTTATTTTCAATTCTTAATGAGTTTATCTATAAATAGATGCACGTTCTTATCACTTCGCACCTAATCTTGTTTAGTGATTTCTTTTCGTTTATTTTTCTTTTTTTTTCTTTTTTTTTCTAATATAAAAGTGCAGCTGTAAACAAATTAAAGTTGCTAATTTTGTTGTTGTTAAAATTGTGAAAGCCAGTCAAAACAAAACATTTTTTTCATTCTAGCTGTAACTAGTTAAATACCATGAGTTACCAAGTTCATTACCAAGTAATCACTGCTTTTGAGAAAACAACGTACCAACGTAAAACAACGCACAATTTATGGAATTTTCACAAAGTATTTTTTCCCGAAAGTTACACTTTCACACACCGTCACACGGTTAGTCGAAGGAACTCAGCGTGAAAAAATTAAGGAAAGACAAGCAACAGGATCCGCGCACTACTCGTTTGAAGGGCGGTATGGACGAACGTACACTGAGACGTTTTTGGCACAGAACCGACCACGTTAATAATGAAGGCAACTCTCAGCGTTGTATCAAGAATTATTTGAGATTCTTCGTATCTACGGGTACGTGCGAGAAGCATGTCACCGTGCGGTCGGTGATGTTCGTAGGTAGAGGAAAAGCAACCAGACGGATGAACGGACGTGGTATCAAGCGGAACAGGCGACAGTCGTCGCAAAGAGAGGACACGAGTAGACGATCTCGCGCGTAATGATTGCTAGCAGACGAATCAAAACAAAAGATCGATCGATCGATCAACAGACCGACCGACTGATCGATCCAATCAATGTGTACCTACACAGAAGTCCACAAATAAATATTAAATCGGAATTATTTTAATTAGTCTTGTTTGTTTTATTGCTCTGCTAAAATTGTTGTTGTTAACAGATTCGAAACGACAGATGCAGTAAATCTGCGCAGATAACAAAATTTTTGTTTTTTTTTGTTCTAGAAAAAATTGAACTGTCTCTCGAAAGATGACATGCGCGAGAAAGTTGGAAGGTATCAGTAAAATGCCAGTTCGTCAGAAGCAGGTAAAGGCAAGAACAAAGATTTTATTACTTAAATCCTTCCAGACTACGTCATGCATTCTAATTTCTAAGCAAATAAAAAAAAAAAAAAAAAAAAATGGTTAGGTGTCGTGCTGAGAACAAATTATGTCTGGACAACCAAAAGTAAATACGTAAGAGTGTTTTGAAAAGGGCAGAGAGAATAAGGAGGAATATTGGAAATTCAAAAAGAAATGTAGTCAATTATAATTAGAATGATAATTACAAGTAAACAGATCAATAAACTTAATTTTTATTACTTGCACGGAATTTAATCTGTTCCTCGTTACAGAGAATTCAAAAAATAAAACAAGTGGACTTAAATTAAACCCGTTTAATCTTTATGGCGAGGAAATTTTAATTTTTTGTAATTTTGCTATTTCAAAGCGTGAAATGCTTTCCAATTATTTTTTCATTTTATTTTCTCTTTTCGCTCTGTTAACTAGTATTAAGGATAATCTAAGCTGCACAGAGAATTGTTAGCATACAACGTAGGGACACAAATATAAGAAATGCGTGTTAATGTCAACTTCGTAACGATAACACAGGTCTTTTTTAACTCATTAACGAGAACCACTCTGTTTACATTTTCATTTTCAAGGGTGCTCTTTATAATGTTAACAGTTAGAACGAACAAATGGTTTACTATGGAAAATGCGCTATTATAAATATCATATTTAAACTTGGTTTTAATATCTGCAGTGAATTGGTTGAATTGATTTCAGAAATTGTTCTATGGAACTTTTTGAATTGAACTGTACAACAATTGATCACTGTTTCAAAATTCCATCGGGTTTCAATCTCATTTCTATTAGTTTAAGGTTTTCATATTTGAAATGTGAACTCTAGAGATTTAAGTCTAGTCATTTTTAAAAAATTAAGTATTTTGAGAAAAATTTTAATATTTTTTAAGCTTAGAATGTCTAGAACAAGGAAAGAAAAAAGTTAGATGAATATTTAATACCAATAAATTATTGCTCAACTGTATTATTATTCTTATTGTGGGAATATGCGCTGCGACCTTAACATCTGTTGTGCCCCTTCATGGACTCAAAGAACCTTTTTTAGTTCAATCTCTGAGATAATGCTGGTATATGTCCTATATCTCTTGATTTTAATGAGTTAATTGATATTATGTGGTAACCCAGATATTTCTGTAGCTTTTGAACATGTGCAGGACATGTGCATCGCAGATTCTTCGTCGTCCATGAAAAACCTACATGTACCATCACCAGCTATGGGCAGAGAGCGCTCTGGGAGCGTTGAGAGCACGAATTGAGAGCAAAAGCTTATGTACCAACACAAAACGCAACAATAAATCAAAGACAAAAGACAAACATAGAAACAACACAGAAGCTTTAAATGTAGTGATGCCCATAGCCGGTCATCACTAAGAATATCCAGTTTTGTAAGGTGATAGTTCAACCTACAATGACCTGTTAGCAGTCCTGCGATGATTCTTAGATCATTATTTGTTAGCATTTCCTTAGGTCGTATGCCCCTGAGAGTAGTTAAGAGCGCTTTAACCTTAGTAAGTTTATCCAGTATTTGTCTTTCTGTTTTTCTTCCTCTTTCTTTATTGAAAGAGAGAGCATTCTTTTGCCTATCCCACAGAATGGTTCCGGACCAACAAGGTTATCTGATGTTCCTTTCTTTGTCAATTCGTCAGCAATTTCGTTTCCTTCTATACCTTTGTGTCCCGGTACCCCTAATAATATTAAATAAAAATTTTATATCTAGATGGCGCTGTAGAAGCCTTAAATACTAAATGGATTGTATGTAAACACAGTGACTCAGAGCTTATTTCGTGCAGAAACTTAAAATTAACTTGGTAATTGTGCCGTTATTAAAAATATTTAAACGAAATTTTCTTACTAGCAATTATATATTTAGCGTGGATCACTCGACGCCAATCCTAGACCAGGTTCGAACCCCATCTGAAGCAACAACAGAAAGTTTTTCCAATTGTAATTAATTTTTCTTATTGGTCGTCACCTTGAGTATATTTTCTTGAAAATATGGCCATTAACCGTTTGGAACCAGCATAAAACTAGTAGGTCCCGTTCTCGATCGTTTGAGTACAAACATTTAATAACACGCACAACACAATTTGATCATAAGAAGCTAGGTGGAAGTCCTTTCAAAGAATGAAAGGCTTAATTTTTTTGACGTGACAACGCTACGTTTGTAAACAGCGCAGGTTTCCAAAAAAGTTAAAATTACGATTTTTTTCAAAATGCGTCGGAGTTGCATAGAATTGTTACTTGTTGAGTATATGTGCGATATGTAAACGATAAGATTTAAAGAACACCAGAAAAGGTTAATTCATAGAATTTATGATAAAAATAAAAAAAAATATTAAAGACATCACCCCGACGCAGAGGGAGTGAAGCCTAAGCAACGAAACTTAAAATTGCACCCATCATGCAACGGCGTTGCATGGAATTATTACTCGGTGAGTATATGCACCACGGTTAAAGATATAAAAAAATGAAGGATTTATACTTTGCCCTAAGACAAAATTTCTTACGTTATTAAGTAGCATAGGAAGCGGCTTATGCAACAAAAATGCAATATTGTTGCATGGAATTAATACTTGCTGATTAAAAGTGCTGCGAAAAATTTTTTTTTTTTTTGGCATGATAACGAAAATTAAAAACATTTTTTTGAGTTTCGACTTCAAGGAGGCAACAGCTTAATGCAGAAAAAATGCAACAAAAATAAAAAAAACGTTGCATGGAATTATAACTCCGTGACTTTCATGGTCCGAATGCTTAAGGAACAAAAAAAAATTATACTTACGTTAATGTGTAAACGGACATGTTTTAGGGACAAGGATTTGGATAAGAATTAGGACAAGGATTAAAAAAAAAATCAGGGCAAGGATTTTGAAAAAAATTAGAACAAGGAATATGATAAGGAGTAAACAAGAATTCAGACAAGGATTCGGAGAAGGCCAATGACAAGGAAAGGGAGAAGGTTTAGGGTAAATATTTACACAAACCTTAAACAATATTAAGGACAAGATTGGGGGAAGGATACGGACAAGAAATGGAACAAGTAATAGAATGATTAAGACTCACTAAGGACAAGATTAACGACAAAGATTGGGAAAACAAGTGGTATAAGGATTAGGAAAGGAATTCGATCAAGGATAACATCAAGAATTTGGGCATGGATTAAAACAAGAAATTGGGCAAGAAGTACGGCATTTATTAGGGCAAATATAAGTGTGAGGATAAGGATGAGGACAAGTTTGGGAACAAAGCAAAGGATAGGGGCAAGAATAAGGATAAAGATACCTTGTCACGTCAAAACTAACGGGTGTGGCCACGCGAAATCCAAGTTCTTTTCAAGTATATATTTATAAAGAGCTTCAATTTCTTTACAAAAAAGTCTATTTAAATGATTAATTAACAAAAAAACGGAAAACGTAACAGAATTCAACGCCGCAGCTTATTTCGTGCACTGCACTGTATCTTAAAAAAAGGTTATCTTACGTCTCTTTTAACATTTTGTGTGGCCGCCCTTTTGTTTTATTACTTCTTTAAGCTGGCTAGCCTTGATTCCACTTATTTTTTTTTTGTGGAAATTTTTGTCAATTCGAAATCAACCATGACTGGACAATTCCCGGTTTATGTTATTCCCCAAACATATTCTGCCACCACCAAATTTTACTGTAGACTTAAGGTTTACTCAGTATTAGCCTTACGCCACACGTCTTGCACTCCGTCAGAGCAAAAAATATTGAATTTGGACTCGTCCGAGAAAATAACGTTATTCCAGAATGTACTAGGATGGACAACATGCTGTTTGGCGAAGTTAAGTCTTTATAGCCGTGTTTTTTGCTTATGAAAGGTTTCTTGCATGCTACTCGACTATCGCTACTCGACTATGTTATGTTCACACTGAGAGTTAAGTTTGAGTTCAATCAAAGATCGGAATTTTTTTTGGCCCATACTGATAAGAAGACCTCATCTTCTACACTTTGTTTCTTTGCTTTTTTTCTAATTTTGGCAAATATTAAATTGCAAAATTTTAGTCACAGCTGTTTTTGACATTTCTCAGCACCAATCGTTAAATACTCTGAACGTACCTTATCATCTAAAAAGTTGCACTGGACGTACCTTTTCATCGGAACATTAGCCTACTTTTAGGCATTTCTCAAATTAAGTTTTGACTAACTCAGAAAGCATATTGAGTTTAGGTTGAGTTTCATCAGAACAATTATACTGAAAACTCAATAGTTTATTGTGAGTTCAATGGCAAAATTCAACATTGTACGGGAAACTCAAACTAAACTCTCAGTGTGAACATAGCATTAAACTCGTTCGCCCGTAAATGACGCATACTATCGGCACAAAGTTTCTTGCCCAATTCTTTCTTCACCGCCATGGCCATGGAGGTCGAGAAAGCTTCGGATTTTCCTTTATTCTACGCAGAATAATTTACTCGTCCGGCCACATAATTTTCATGCAAAAAGCGTTGCTTGATCCTCTACACTGCAGAGGGTCTCAAGTTTACGATTTCAGCTATGGTCCTCTGGATTTTCTATTATTTGAAGTGAATTCGCGCTGTTATAATTAATGCTTGTAAACTCAGACTAAAAATTGACTGCTTACTGCGATCCCAATAAAAACGACATTGTAAAAAAAAACCAGCGACTAACGGGATCACTATCGAGAGCTTACATGTAAAAAAAGGTGAGAACGATATAAGCTGCGAGCTTATATTTTCTATGTTAACTCAAAAGTCCTCTTACGGAGCGAGGGGGGCACTTTTTAAATTCCCTATTCATACATTATATACTTCAAACATTGGTCTATAAATGTACGTTACAATTTTTTCAATATAAATAATTATTTAACAGCTGGAACAGCTTTTTTCTTATATATGAAACAAGCTTTATTAAACCAAATATGTGCTGTTTTATCGATAACATTTTGCTATTTTTGGGCTTTAGCCATTTTTCCATCTGTGTAGAACTTCGGAGCGAAAAACTGATCCTAGTGCGTTTTGCAGGCCTCCACAGAATTTAAAAAGACACCATTAAGAGAGTTGTGCAGGGATCCAAACAAATAATAATCTGAGGGTGCAAGGTCCTGGCTATATAGTGGATACATCAAAACTTCCCAGCCAAGCTCTCTCAGTTTCCTCCGGGTTTTTAAAGATGTTTGTGGTCTGGCGTTGTCAGGATGGAACACAACACCTTTTCTGTTGATCAATTCTGGCGGTTTTAATTGAATTGCTTGCTTCAATCTCGTTAATTGTTGACAGTAGAGAGCAGAATCAATCATTTGACCAGGTTGTAGATCATAAAGAATAATTCCCTTCCAATCCCACCAGACGTACACCATTACCTTTCTTGGTGTCAATCTAGGCTTTGCCACCGTTTGCGAAGCTTCACCTTTTAATAAATCCGAGCTGTTTGCTGGCCCTGGATACAATCATATCATAGTGTAGATTAAAACGTAGTTTGTTGTCCAAGACCACTCCAAGATCAACAATATAAGTGATCCTGTTAAGTTAAATAATGTTGAGGCGAAAGTTGTAATTCGTAACTTGGTTTCTACGGGAAAAACTCATCACGTTACACTTATTTACATTGAGTTAAAGTTTGTTTTGGGTACACCAGGTCTCAAGAGTTAAGAGGCTTAACTGTAAGAAGTTGACATCTTCATTCGATTTAATTACGTGGTACATTTTTAGGTCGTCCGCATACATAAGATGTGGAACATCCTTCAACACTATGGACAAGTCGGATATGAAGATATTGAAGAGAAGAGGACCAAGCTACCTTGTGGTACTCCAGAGGAGACTTCGATTTTCTTCGACAAGATTCCTTGGAATTTAACATATTGTGATCTACCATGGAGATAAGTTGATAGCCAACTAAGTAAAGATCCAGAGAAACCGAATATTTTAATTTATTTATTAAGATGCCATGATCAAAACGATCGAAAGCTTTACTAAAATCAGTATAAATAGCATCTACTTGGTTTCTTTTCTTCATCTTGCTTAAAACGTCAGAAACCATGATCATGAGGTGAGTGGTGGTGGACCGACCTTTAGAAACCCGTGCTGCTGCTCGTTTAGTCGAGGGTTGGCAAGGCGTGTTAGCTTTTGGCATATAATTTTTTCGAATAGCTTTGGGATGGCTGACAAAATTGCTATGCCTCTATAATTTTCAACTGAACTTTTTCACCGTTTTTATATATTGGTATTGGGTGGGAAGTTTTCCAATAAGAGGGAAACACTCCTATAGAGAGTGATTTGTTAAATCTATATATATAAAAATAAGTTGCATTGTGTATGAAATTGATGTTCTCGGTAATGCGTGAACCGATTTTGTTTCTAGAAATTTCCCATGAAAGGTGACGTCAATACGTAGGATTTTTGTATAAATATTCCTTGTATGTGTATTGCTTTATGAATTATAGGCATTTTAGTGAACTTATCAACAATACAGGTGTGAAAAAATACAGGTGCGCACATATGTTGTATATGGGGAAATATTTGCAAGGGTAATTGGAAATAAATGAAATATTGGAATAATTTGACAAGTCTCACTTTAGTTTGCATTTGCGCGAACAATATAGGCATAGTAAAAATTTTCCATACCCCTTTTTTCCATACCCCCTTTACCGCCTACAAATCAATAAAAATGCTATACTTAAGATGGATTGGTCGTATTAGACTAAAATTTGGTAAACAAGTTCGTATGGTTACTGTCGGCAACTAAACTAAAACTGGGCGTGGTATAACTATATATATACGCCCACTTTTTAGAAATCATTATTATTCCTTAGTTATATAAACTTGATATGTAGATGCTATGGGCCCAAGAGGCCATTACTATATATTTGAGCGAACATTTGATAAGGGGGAATTTGGCCACACAGGCCAAATTTATGATATCGAATTGCTTTGGAACTAAATGTCGTATAACAATGAAGGTCTTTCTACTGTAAAACTGGCACCGGCAATCGAAAGCGGGGCGTGGCTCCACCCATATAAGCCAAATTTACAATGCAGAATAGCTATAGAAGTAAAAGTCACAGAACATTGAAACTCAGAATGTAGATATCATTTGGTGATGTCCTTCTACTAGAAAAGGTGACATGCATTTCCAAATTTATGACACAGAAAAGCTACGGAAGTAAAAGACAAAGAACACAGAAGGGGGAATGAAGTTACTACTTGGTAATATCCTGCTACTGGGAAATGAAAAATGCAAAAAATGTACAATAGAGAACGCTGTTATAGACTCCAAAACTACTGAGCCGATTAAGCTCAAATTTGCGCAGTAACTATAGGGTCATTCATAAATTACGTTACCAATTTAGTAGAGAGAGACGTTTTAAAATGTATTATGATAAGTAACGAATGGGGGACGCGTCTCAGAAATAGTAATGTGACCAAAAATAAAAAAAAACTCGAAAAAATTGAGATTAATACAACCCAACATTCCAAACCATTTTCATCTTCATGTTTGACCGTCTAAATTGACTGTTAACTATTGGCAAGTGTAGTAAGTTCATAATTTTTCTTTGCTTGCTTTTCGACAGATATTTTTTCTATTTTCGAATATTTTTTAATGAACTAATTTTTTATTTCATAATACGTTACTTTATGGGGGTGGAAGGGAGTGTTTTTGAAATGCACTACAAAGAGTAACGGAGGGGGATAAAAAAAAAAGAAATTGAAAATCGGTCACGTAATTTCAACCCTGTATTGTGAATTCGGAGTGGGGGGGAATAACATTAGACTGAGTAGATGGTGAACAAAATACCTCTTTGAAATGATCTGCAAAGAGGTTACATATTTCCTGAGGGTTGGAAGAGATAACATTACCTTTATACATGGATGAAGGGTAACCGGCTGATTTGCGCTTCAAAATGACAAAGTCAAAAAATGTTTTGGGATCCTGGACAATTTTTTCTCCAATTAAGTTTGTGTAAAACTTGTAAACTCCTTCTGATTTGAAAGAGAATTCTTTCGATAGCTCATCATATTTTTTCGCTTACATGTGCAGAGCTTTTGAGAAGTTTGTAAATTCTGTTTCTCTGATTTCTCAAGTATCTGAGATCTGCATTTAGCCAAGGTTCTAAAGTTTTTTTTTCTTCTTTATTTTAGTCACATACATACCTTTCGATAGCTGTAGAAATGTAATTATAAAAACTCGAAATAGCGGTATCTAAGTCTAAGTTCGATAGAACACAAATCCAGTTAATACCATCTAGAAAATATACATATTATGTTTTCGTAAGTTTTAAGTATCTAGTAAGTATCTAGTATAATAATATTTTTCATTTTTTGTTATCGCATTTCACCTTTTTTTCACAGTGCTCTATAAAAAATGCTGTGTCTTCCTTAATATTATTTTTTTTTTAATAAAAAAAACTAAACATACTCTTGAATGTGTATATTTTTAGGTATAAAAACACTCCTTTAAAAATATCCCTTAGGTTTCCTTAAAAAAAATTCACAAACATGACCTTTTTTTCGGCCTCTGGGTATATAGTCCCCCTTGACAGATTGAGCATAGGCCAAGACGCAGCCAACAGAAGAAATGTCGTTCGTTGCTTTTATTCATGAACATAATGAAAATAACCAACACGTGGTGAAGGCAGCCAACACTTAAATGTTGGTGAATTGTTGCAGGCAAAGATAGCAAAGTGTCAAAATACATCATTTCAAATTAGAACACTTGAAATTAATTCCAACATAAATAGGGAATAAATTTTCATAAAAAATTAATAAATTAAGTAAAAAATACCAAAATATTTAGGGTTTTCACAAGCGTCATATTGTCATATGTCGTATTGCGTTTTCATAAAAAAATACAACAGTTGTGAACAGACCCTAAGGACAACCAATGAGGAGTCTTTCAAATTGCACCAAACCGTTCGATTTAATAAGGAATGGAAGGTGCCTATTTCATCAGATTATGAATGAAGGTAATACAATTCAATATTTTTAGGATACTTAAACATTGAGAACCTTTGAAGAATTCATTACGAAAAAGGCTTTGTTGGTTATGCCTTTAAAATCTTTTTAATTTGTAGATACGACAAGTGACTCAATCAAAAATTTTGGCCAAGTTTCCATCTAAATTTTTTTAAAAATTACATTGGTTCCTTAAAAAGTGAAAAAAAAACAAATGTATCCGCCCCTGTGTTTTGTGGCAATTGCGATGAAAAATACAGGTAGACCTCGCTTAACACGTGCTTCTTATAACACGGCCTCGCTCTAACACGGTTTACGTTTTGTGATCATTTTTCGTTTAACACGCTAAATGGCCTCGTTCTAACACGGTTCCGGAAATTTTTTTTTTTTTTTTTTTAAGTCAAAAAATATTTGCACTTGTTGTGTGTGCATTAAAGTACATGTATTAAAAAAAAAACCTTCATATTTTAACTGATATTTTTTAGTTCTAAGTCGAAATTTGAACGCCATCTACTGCTAAAAAAAGCAAAAGCTAAAAAAGCGCGCCCGATTGACCATAAGCAGCGATGAAGAACAGATTTGAATAGCATGATTGTATTTTGATAAATTTTGAATTCCTTTAGTTACTTTATTTTTTTTTAAGTTTGTTATTTTTTTTAACTATACAAACAAGTAAACTTTTGATTGAAAATCAATTTTTGTTTATTTTTTAAGTTATAACTACAATTAAAATTAATAAAGAGTAAAAAAAAAACGGCTTTTGATGTATTTTTTGATATCCTGGAACGGAACCCTACTTTTTGTACTGGCTTCTTGTTTCACTTAACACGGTTTCGTTTAACACGGTATTATACGGGAACGTAACCCCCGTGTTAAGCGAGGTCTACCTGTATGTGATAATCCAAAGTCTAAATTCAAAATTGGCCTTTGCCCTTAGTAGGGCTGTGTACTACTAAGTTATTTGTTGATATTTATTTTCATGATGTTATGTAATTGTGATTGTATTCAATGATTTTAATTAATTTGTAGGCGCCCATGAGGCGTCCTAAGCCGAAATCTTGTTTATAGGCGGGATCTGGAAAACGCGAAAAATTTGACTCGGACTAGTTAAATGCAGTTTTCAACTTTATCAGCTTAGTACAGGCAAAAATCTTGGGAAAGTTGCTAGAATAGTTTTTGAAATAGTATTTTTAAGAAAATACAAGAAAAAAGAAAGCGGATGATGACAGAGAAATGCACTTTTTATAGACAAGAAATTATCGAAATTGACTTTTTGATGCAAATTTGTTCTACATCACACAAAGCATCACCACAGAAAAAATGTTGAGTTTAGTGCTTATTATCTAAGCACATTTAAACTTGGGTTTTGATATTCCAAGCTAAAAAAAATCGATTGCATAGTTTTTCCAGAAAAAATTCGAAAGTATAAGGTCATCGGTGTTAAAGTGGACGTCAAAGGGTTAAAGAACTCGGTCATGGTCACCACCACGATTTTAAAATTTATATTGGATTTTGTTACGATGTTTACCACGTTTTTCGCTTTTCTCTAATCCACCAACCAGCCACATGAAAGGTCCTCATTAGAAGTCGTTGAAAAAAGATAAAAGAAAGTCGATGGGGTGGGGATGTTACGAAGATGGCACTACAACAAAAAAAAAAAGAAACATATACGTGAAAGTTAATTGGAATTCTAAAAAAGAGAGTTCAACAAATGTTGTTCGTGCTCACACAAGCCCTTTAATATACTCCCGAAGAACGATGGGACTGAAATGCTACGTGATAAACGAGTAATTATGTGAAGAAATATCTTTATGGATAGCTTCGTTGATCGTCTTTTCAGTTTCGTGCTCAGTATCAATAACATTTAAGGTCAGATTATTTTATTATATAAAAGAGAATTTGTCAACAACTTCTGAGCAGAACAGAAGAACGTAGAACGGTCTCCGTTGTTTACATAATCTTTTTAGTGTATCTTGCTCTCTGTCCAGTTAAGGAGAATGGGAACGAAAGAAATGTTATGGCAACAAAAACAAACCGAGTTTTCCTGTTTCTGTTTTTCTTTCTTTAAAACAAATATTAAATGGAAAAAATTAAAGAAAGGATCGAGTGATTTATCAAGAGCAGAAGTAAAACTTTGTGTTTGTTGTTGTTGATCAGTTGTGTTCATGCCGGCAACGCAAGCAAATATATTTACTGCCAAAAAGAAAAAAGTTCCATAGATAGATGATATATGTACGTTGGGCAAAAATAAATTCTTATGTACCTAATTGGTAAATAGACACGCACACACACACACACACACAGATACATACACACACACAAACACATATCTATATAGACTTAAGTATATATTCCTTGTAAATCACACGTCAAGTGCGCTCCATCGTGTGCGTGTTCGTGCCAGTAATTTATATAGGAATGACATTGGCACACAACGGAATGTCATGCAGATTTTTTCTGTTTGTTTTTGTTTTTTTTTGCAGAAGAAATCTGCAAGAGAGACCAACCATCAGTTGGTCTGTTTTGTTTTTCCCTTAGACATTTCTCAATAATTCAGCAGATATAAACAAAAAAAAACAAAAAAAAAAAATAATTAAAATAAAAATCAAAAATAAACTCAATAAAAATAAATAAGTGGGCATATTTTGAAAAATATTCTATATTTATTTTTAGTACATCATACGTTGTACATAATGACAGTTCAGACAGTAGCGGTTTGTTATTTTGTTTTTGGCCGATGGGGGTGGTTGACTAAGGTTAAGTATTAAGTAATAATTCACTGACGACTGACCTGTTTCGTAAGCAAGAAATTAGGCTGAGAAAATAGTTGGTTGTATTTCGTGCTAGACAATTGTTGAGGTATCCTTTCGTCCTTCGACTGGTGCGTGAGCTGTGTTTGTAGGCATGTGTTTGAACTAGTAGGCTAGTGACGCAACTTAAGGGTCTGACACTGTTTCTTTTTTTGTGTTCACGCAATATTTTCGTTTATTTTTATTGAAAATTATTAGCTTCTTCTTCTTCTTTTTCTTATGATTTAAATTAAAGAATTATTGGAGACACTTTCACTCTCTGCGTTCAATTGTATCTTGCACAACTTTTGGGTCTCAAAGAATTTAATTCTTCTTCAACTTATTTGTTAGTGGAAATATTTGAGAAATGTGCACAAATTATTTTCATTGTTGAGTTAAATAAAAACAAAAATTTATGTTAATTTTTTTTTTTTTATTAGTTTAAAAATTTAACTGAACGTTTCAACGGCCATAGCAACAACAATAACACGAACAATAACAAATAATAATAAAAAACAAGAAAACCGACGTCGCGGCGCTAACGTCGTTGCAGCAGCGTCACCAAATGCGATTGAAGTAGCAGCAAACCGAAAATTTCGATTATTCCGAGTTTCCAAAAGCAGCGAATTTTTTTAAGAAGCTAACCAACGAAAAGTCGAAAACACACAAAATTCAGTTCATTTTCATTTTTGCCATCCACCTCAGTCGTCGTCGTCGTCGTTGTCGTCGTCGTCGTAGTCGGGCTTGCGTCGCGTCGCTTGCGGTCGTCTTCTTCTTCGGCTTCGTCGATACGCGCAGTAAGAGTGTCATTCAAGGGCATTGCAAGGTCGAAGCGAATCCCGCCCGTCGGCCTGCCTGCTGCTGCCACAAACACTGCCACCACTGCTACAGCTTTTGGCTACAGCGTATTATTTGGATGTTCAGGCAAAACTTGTACTGAGTTCAGATGCAAAATGGAGCCAAATACATAGAATGAGTGCTCAATGAAGAGTATTGCCTACGCTTGGCCACCACCCGCTCGCGTGCTAGAAGATTCTTCTCAGTTAGTTTGTTCTCGTTAGTCTGGACGCTTGGGTGGCGCTAGTTCATCGAGCCTATGAGACACAAGTGGGCCAATTAGTTGGAAATTCTAAAGCTGCGTGTTTAAACGCTGGATAGGGTCGCTGTGTAGTGTCGTATGGTGCGGTGACGACTTTACTGTTTATCCAGCAGAACGAGTATCTCAGGTGGTTTGCTCGAGTGCAGCTGGGGTTATTTTTTTTTTATCTTATATATTGTTTAAATATTTTATGCTTGGTGCTGCTTTGTTTGCTTTCGATTTCAGTGCTTTTCTTCACTTTCGATATGGCATGAGCGGAGAGCAGCACTAATCTCTCATCTTAAACGATAAACAACCGATTTTCACTCTTTATTTGATTGCTTGTATTTATTTTTGTCACTATATTGGAGCTGCTGATTTGCCCAACTTAAGCTGGGTTAAGTTAGGAACACACTGTCACAACTTCGCAGCACTGCCATGACAAACTGGATAAACTGTGTCCACTCCTCCTTTTGCAGGAATCTAGTTAGTCCGGCTCTTACTGTTCTCCAATGAAAATAATTATAAAAACTATTCCTCTCATTGAAATTGCTTTCAGTCTCTCTCGCTATCAGTTTGTCTCTCGCAGTGTTGCCGGATCAGTTGATTTAAGCTAAAAGCATTGAAGTTGGATTCTTTTTTTTCATACTTTGTTGGAACCCATTCTTTTCTTAGTTTTTTTTACTAATTACTAATTAATCTAAGCGACAATTTCGAAACTGATAACGTCTTTTTATATTGTTACATTATTATTATTATATTTTCCATTATGACAACAACACGTCGTCCATATAAGCCAGACATGTGTTCAGTATTAATTTTCTTATAAACTCATTTTCCGTAGTAACTAGATACTTTGTTCACAGCAGGTTATTGCAGATAAAAATCATGAATGGAATTTTTCAAATAGTTCTAAGTCAATATTTTTTGTCATCTGGCAATCTTGGTGTATTTGTTTTATTTTGTTTTTCTCTCTATGGCACACAGAGCGGTTAGCCAGTGGCGTTACATTAATTTTTGCCATTACACTGGAAGATATTAAGAATCGAAAATGAGATTTCGCCATTCGTAATATAAAAGAACTGTTGAAAGTGATTTTGCATAAATTTTGTTTTCAAATCGAAGTTAATTTATCGGAACGGTTCTGATTCTCGTGAAGGTTGTCCTCTTTGGTAATGAAAGTATGGTTTTTAATGCAATGCATACAAATTCAAATTCATTTAATTAATTTTAATAAGTACAGTAAGGTTCTATGTTATCTTTTAGCGTACAACAGTAAAATATAAATTATCAACAGTTGACATTAAAAAACTTAAAGATAACAAAGAATATCAAATTCATCATCGAAATTTCATCATATCATTAAAATCATAATATAAAAACCTTATAACAAAAAAATCCTAACTTACATACAATAATCTAGATATTTAACATAGAAAAGAAATCAAAAAGAAAAAGTTTTCCTGAAGAATAAAGTGAGCTAGAATAATATTAAAATGATGAGTTAGAGAAGAATGAGTGAACAGAGAGTTTAAATTTATTCGTACTGACGATAGATTTTAAATTATACGTCAATGAATTCCAGAGTTTAATGGCGTTAATGAAAAACATTCGTTTGGATTGTAAGCAAGTATGATTTGAAATTATCAAGTTGCTTGTTCTAGTCGATGCACTGAATCGTATTTTTTGAAACAGATATGATGGAGTTCTATGATGTACCAACTTATGCAAAAAGAGACAATTCCTAGAGTTTAATTAGTTTATTATACTGCAACCTTAAATTTCTTTGCTCTTAACTGAAATGTGATCATAACGTCTTAAACCATAAACATATCTCGTTTAATTATTACGTTAAACGCAACTTGAATTTTGTGAGTAAAATGATAATCAAGTTTAATATAAACCAATTCAGAATAAGTAATCAACGGTACTACTAGTTGAATAAGAAGTCTTTTTTTTTGTCTCAATAGGAACAAAAGAAGCAGAAGTACACTTTTTTAATTATATACATATATAATTAACATAATCAGTGGATGATAATTTTGAATTGATATAAAAACCAAGATTTTTAATCTTCTCAACTACTTGGAGACGATTTGTAATGAGAAAAATAGGCGGAATTTCAAAGACGTCGAGTTGATTTCTAAATATTGGGAGAATATAGGATTTGCTAGCTTTTATCTTAGATAGAGATCATTACAATGTGACCACCTAGCAATAGCGTATAAATCTTTACAAACAGTAGTTAAAACTAGTAAGAAATGCAGTATTTTAGGCTTGGACGAAGTTAAAATACACCCACTCTCGTTTTTTTTTTTAAAATCCAGAGCTATAAGCCGTTTATAATTTTGATGAATATTTACTCTTTAGTTTAACTAATTAGCTTGAAAACCTTAGTTGTTAGTGCCTAGTTATTAAGTTTGTTTATGTAATTTATTCATAAATAAATATTTTTTTAATAATAATTATTTTGATGACGTCAGTTTGTAGGCGAAGTTTTCATTTAATTTTGAAAAATTTCAAACGCAGAGTGCATATTTGTAGTCAAAGCATAAGCTTGCGAAATTTAAAGATTTTAGATAAATATGGGAGGTAGGCCTGGGGATTTTCAAAAGTGATCTTACTTTTTAAAAAATTAGCTTATTATAATAATTAAATTTCATCACAATAGCTCTATCAGACATGGCTACACTGACTCCTCCATGATGATCAGGAATCTGAAAAATCAAATTTCTCTTTAACCATTTATCCTATTACTTAAGTGGTGCTATAAGGAGCTTATACAACAGGCATAAGGTAAGTAAAATTATAAAATATTGTAACAAGAACAATAATGATGGCCGCGCCGAATAGCTGTTGAGTAAAAAAGTTTTTTTTCGCTCTCCTGAAAAGTAATGATTATCAGATTCGCAACTTCACATTTGTAACTACGATATATACTTTTCTATACTTGCCACCCCTCTTTAAGAACGTTACAAATGGAGCGACAAACTTAATTTACCAGCTGAATGTAAAAAGTAAAAATTATTATATGCCAGTAGAGGCTGGTCATTAGCCTATACGAAAAAAATTGACAAAAAGTTTGTGATGTCATAATACTATGGACAGAGCCGCTACACGATTGAAAATGCAGCTATCATGCAAAGGCGTTGCATTGAATTATTGCTCGGCTAGTATATGCATTACGGTTAATATTATAAAACGAAAATGAAGGATTTGACAAAAATTATGACGACGCACAGTGGGAGATTCGTGGCCATAAATAGTAAAAAGTATAAGTTTTGAAATTGTAAAAAATTTTTTTACTAATCGACAGTTAATACTTCAGATAAAAAATACCCAAAAAATCACTCAGAAATCTTTTAAGGTTTGGTCAGAAAATGACTCGAAATTTCAACTTTTTTTAATGACAAAAATTTGAGAATATCACTTGTTTTTACTAGCTGCAGTTGTAAGTGTTCCACTTTTTTTGTTTTTATAAGGATGGAATTCAAATGAAGAAATAAAAAAATATGATATTTATTGTTTCATAAAATGTAGGTTTTTTGTTGTTATTACACTAAATTTATTTTTTTGTGATTTTTTAAAAATAAGCGTTTTTAGTGCAAAAAAGCTAAAAAGTTTGAAAACTTTAGCAGTAAAAAAAAACATATAAAAACTTATTTCCAGTTTCATATCCAAAAGTATATATATTTATGGAAAAATATGGTTCTTGCTGCCCGAACTTGCCCCAAATGGGTTTAATGTGATTGTTTTTTTTTGTTGAATGTCAATTAAAAACTAGTAAGAAATTATCTTCGACTGGGCCGAAGTTAAAATACCCCCACGGCCGAACCAAAGTATATTCAAAATCTTAACTAATCAATAAAATGTTTATCTGTAAAAACGTTTTCGTTATATTTTTAACAGAAAATATTAGCTTTTGTTTTTTGATAAAATGGCTTTGTATGGGAGGTGGGCGTGGTTTTCCAATTGGGCGTGGACCCAATTTGGTTGAATTCCATACACATAGTACACGTTATATATCAACTTTCATATGCAAAATTTCAAGACCATACATTAATTTTTGTGAATTTTAGAGAAATTTTACCTTTTTGATAAAGTCACTTTGTATGGGAGGTAGGCGTGGTTTTCATCCGATTAGGTTGAATTTCATACTTAGAGTGTATTTTGAACATGAAAACTCGTATGCAAAATTGGAAGTCCATATATTCATTTTTTTTTAATTCTAAGAGATTTTACCGTTTTGATAAAGTCACTTTGTATGGGAGGTAGGCGTGGTTTTCATTCGATTTGGCTCATTTACGAACTTGACCTTCATTTTTTAGATGAAAGCTTGAATATTTAATTTCGTGATGATAGCTTTAAAATTACGGCTGTAATCGTGATCACAGACAGATGGACAGACGGACAGACGGAAATGGCTAAATCAACTCGGGTGGTGATGCTGATCAAGAATATATATATTTTTCCATACCTACCACGCCTCCTTATGGGCGCTACAAACGGAGTGACACAATTAATATACCCCCATTTACGTTTTTTAAACGTGGGGGCATAAATATTGTATTTTATTCTATTTAGCGTATCTTCAGAATGCAAATTACATTAAAAGTAACAAATAGTAGGCCGATTTAGCTCAATTCTTTGCAGTTGTTTATAATTACCAGGAAAAAAATTTTACGAAAGAAAATTTTTGGAAAACCTTCCGGAAATGTCGGGAAATTGGAAAAGTCGAAAATTGATTTATTTGTATGGAATTTTGGGTGCAATTGTTTCGGAATGGCTTTTCGAATAGAAAAATAGAAAATTCTTAGTGGAAAACTCGGAAAATTCCGAAAAAACGGAAAAAAATGGGAATTTTTCAACGAAATTTTGCATTTTATCGCATGATCTGATGATTTTGAACAATGTAAAGGTGGAAAATTCGTAGTGAGGCATAGAAGATTACTGGTTATTGTTAAATTCATTGTGATAAAAGACGTTTTGCATGCATTTTTTGTGGAGAAGTAACGAGATAAATAATAGATAAATGCTTCTTTTTTTGGATTTTTTAATTGCAGTGATACATAACAAGAAAAGTCACACCAATTTGACAAAGCAATTAAACAACAATATACTTATGGATTCGTTTTATGAAATGTAGCGTACAACATTGAATTTAAAACGTCAGGTGAAAATAAAATAATAAAACAAAATAAAAAAGAGCAAATCCAAAATTACTAGAGAAATTCTCTTTCATTCAATGTGGACTTTGTTAAGCCGGGATATGGAACCACCAACGATGGAAACACAGCTCGACGATTTTTTTCGGAGCCTTTAACAGTTTCATGGATAATAAGAGTAAATGAGGACTTAATCAAATATTTTGCAGGCAATTCCTAGATTTGTGGCTCCTCAAAATAAATAAAGACTTATTAAAAGTTTTTCAATGATTTTACAGGTAATTGCTAGTGGGTTGGAAGTTCATGCGGAAAAATTTGAAATTTATACCCGAGAAATTGTTGAACTATATGTGCAGTATTACAGATGGTACAATATACCTCCAACTCTGCACAAAGTACTAATTCATGGGAGCGAAATAATAAAAGAGTTGGGCGTTTCAATTGGACGCTTGTCTGAAGAAGCATAAGAGGCATCCAACAAAATATTTGAAAACGCACGTCTACACAATAGCAAAATCTGGTCCAGGACTGCCAATAATGAAGACATTTTTTACCATCTTTTAATATCTTCCGATCGTCTTGTCAACCATTTGCGACTGAAGTAAGACAAAAAATACAAAGAGCTGTCAGTAGAAGCTCGAGAACTTATACAAAATGAGCTGTATGGGCAATAAAAAATATTTGTAAAATTGTAAACTAGCTTTTTCAATTTTATGCCGATTACGTACGGCTTATGCTTATGTTCTTAAGAAAAATGTTAAAACCCATAAAATTTAAACTTGTATACGAAGAGTTTAATAAGTGTTATATGGAAAGAAAGAAGATTAGGATAAAAGGTGAGGGTATCTGTCGGCAAATTTTGCTCAAATTCGGAAATAAAACTTTTTTCCAATACATTATACGAGAATATTTTGTAAAGACTAACTTCAAGATTGCAAATTTTTTTAAAAAAATAAAGTGAGCGTGTCTGCGGGCGGATTTGATCCAAACTTATATATATTTTATATTTAAGTATGCAAAGCATTCGTACCAAATTTAAAAGCTCTACGTTTATTTTTACTATGTTCTGCAAACAAAATTCGTATGGTAGGTGGGCGTGTCTGTGGGCGGATTTGATTCAAACTTATATATGGGTAATTCCATGAAATTTCGCCAAATCAGCGTCACCACGGGTCTCCGGAATCGCTGCGCCAGGTTGATCATCGACAGTTGGCATGAATACTAGATGATTTTCATAGATTTCAAATTTCGGAACCACCGCCCCTGCTCTACGGTACACTAGCAAAGCTCAAAAAACAACTGTTTTAGGCCATGTGTTAAAAAAATCATATCTCGGCGTAGAAATAAGATTTCAAACTCGTTCTTACGCCCTTCTCTTTGTAATAATACGTACTTTTTAGTAAAAAATTGCAAAACCCAAAGTAACGGACTACAAATGTATTATTCATTGATATATGCATACGTATTTAAGCCTTTTTACAGCATCTTCTTGGGCTTATAACTTTGACGAACGATAATATTTTCTAACTTCCCGGGTTGCATTTTGTTTGTTTACTCAATTTCCAACATTTTGCGACCCAGAACGATCAGTTTTGACCATTTGTTGCCTAGTTATAGCGCTTTGAAGTTTGCATTTTTCTTCATTTTAGCCATTTTAGCCATTTTTACCTGCTTATATCTCGCTTCTACCTTGATTTTTTTTCAATTGATTCCCACCAAAATTTAGTTTCAAACACGCATAGTATGATCCAATAGGTCCGGGGGTGTTATTTCGATATATTACATGCTAATGAGGCCAGGGAAATCTGCGCAAATCGAGTACATTTTTATACCCCTATGTTTAAAAACGTAAACGGGGTATATTAATTTTGTCACTCCGTTTGTAACCCCCATAAAGAGGCGTGGTAGGTATATAAAATATATTTATTCTTGATCAGCATCACCACCCGAGTCGATTTAGCCATGTCCGTCTGTCTGTCCGTCTGTCCGTCTGTCGTCACGATTACAGCCGTAATTTTCAAGCTATCATCACGAAACTCGATATTTAAGCTTTTATTTAAAAAATAAAGGTCAAGTTCGAAAATGAGCCAAATCGGATCATAACCACGCCTACCTCCCGTACAAAGTGACTTTATCAAAACGGTAAAATCTCTTAGAATTCCACAAAAATTAATATATGAAATTGAAATTTTGCGTATGAGCTTTGATATATAATATACACTCTGAGTATGAAATTCAACTAAATCAGGTGAAAACCACGCCTACCTCCCATACAAAGTGACTTTACCAAAAATGTAAAATTTCTTTAAATTCTCCAAAACTTAATATATGGACTTGAACTTTTGCATATGAACTTTGATATATAACTTGTACTTTGTGTATGAAATTCAACCAAATCGAGTGAAAACCACACCCACCTCCCATACAAAGCGACTTTATCAAAAAACAAAAGAGAATATTTTCTCTTAAAACTATGACGAAAATGTTTTTACAAATAAACATTTTTTTGACTGCTTAAGACTTTGAATATACTTTGGTTCGGACGTGGGAGTATTTTAGCTTCGACCCAGTCGAAGATCATTTCTTACTAGTTTATTTTTGTGTTGCTGATATAATATGCTCTCGGGTCCTGGTGAGGTAAAATTGTCGATCACAACGTTGAATAGAATGCACATTGACTCTTTAATATCTATATGTAATATGAAATTTCTACACATCGTACGGAAATTGGCATGTGCACGTTAGTAGGAGTAGATCAGATTGTACATAAATGTAAAAATTAACTGTAATTTTTGTAACTGGAAATTGAGTAAACAAACAAAATGCAACCCGGGAAGTTAGAAAATATTATCGTTCGTCAAAGTTATAAGCCCAAGAAGATGCTGTAAAAAGGCTTAAATACGTATGCATATATCAATGAATAATACATTTATAGTCCGTTACTTTGGGTTTTGCAATTTTTTACTAAAAAGTACGTATTATTACAAAGAGAAGGGCGTAAGAACGAGTTTGATTTTTTTAACACATGGCCTAAAACAGTTGTTTTTTGAGCTTTGCTAGTGTACCGTAGAGCAGGGGCGGTGGTTCCGAAATTTGAAATCTATGAAAATCATCTAGTATTCATGCCAACTGTCGATGATCAACCTGGCGCAGCGATTCCGGAGACCCGTGGTGACGCTGATTTGGCGAAATTTCATGGAATTACCCATATATATTTAATTTTTAACTGTAGAAAGCATTCATACCAAATTTCAAAGCTCTAGGTTTATTTTTACTATTTATGGCCAAAACTTGTATGAAGTCCTCCCACTGTGCGACGTCAGGTCGCGAATGTTGCAGCTTATGTAACAAGAATGCAATATTGTTGCATAGAATTATTACTTGAGTGTTAACATAGATGTGCTACGGTAAATTTTATTTTACGACAGCAAAGGTCTTTAATCTCATAACGAAAAATAAAAATAAAATTATTGCGTCATGATAACTTACTACCGCTTAATGTAGTAAAAATGCAACAACAATGAATAAAACGTTGCATGGAATTATAACTCCGTGACCATTGGCGCTGCTGTACATTTTATGAAACGACAATAAAGGTGAGGTTTTCGGTTACATAACAAAAATAAAAAAAAAAACAATAATTCGATAGCGTCTTGAAGCCCCACAGGGAACCGTTCGATGTAAAGTAAATGCTTCATTATTGGAGCAAGGATCCAAATACATACAACGATTAGAAAAGAGATGAGGACGAGGATTTGTACAACGATTAAAACCAAGAAAAATATAAAGATTAGGACAAGGGTTTAAATAAGGATTATGATAAAGATTAGACAAAGGACGAGAACAAGGATTTGGTCAAGGATTTGAAAAAGGATTCAGGCAAATATTCAGACAAGGATTTAGACGAGGATTGGGAAAAGAGAATTTAGAAAACATTAAAAACAAGAATTAGGAAAAAAATTGGGACAAGGATTTCTACAAGAAGTACACTCAAAATAATCCATGCTTTATTCTACGAAAAAAATTTAATTTATATAATTAAATTAATTTCGTTAATTTATATTACGAAACTTCAATTTTTTTTTGGAACGAAACTTTCGTATATTAACCGAAATACTTTCGTTATAAAAAACAAAATTTCTAAGTGAAATATAACGTAGGTCAAAATTTCATATATTTGCAGCATTCCACTTAACAAACTTTTTGCTAGCCAAGTACTCGAAACTACTTCCAGCTACCCTTGTTTAGTAGCAAAAAACTGTCTTATAAAGATTTGAAGAGCGTTCCTTTTACAAACGAAAAAATTATATATGTCTATGTTTCGTTTATGTGATATTTTTGTAAAGAGTCGTTTTCGTAAAACGAACAAAAAAAAAATTCATAAAAACGGAAAAAATTTCTATAAATGAAAACCTCGTTATATACACGAAATTTTTTAGTTTTATTTACGAAAGACTTTCGTTGACTAAAACCACGAAATATTTCGTTAATCTACGATATAATTCGTGTAGTTTACGCATGTATTTTTTTGGACAAGGAATATGAAATGGATTCGGACAAGGACTTGGACATGGATTAAAACAAGAATTTGGACAAAGATCTAGACAAAAAGTTAGACAACTTTAAGGTGAACTTTAAGGAAACAAGAAAACCTGTGGTTACGTCACAGACGTGTTTCAAACCACCTCCTCTGTATTTTTTAGCATTTATTTGCACTAATCGATACGTGCCTTTTTTTAAGCAACCGTCAAATTATGTGGTATCCAAAGGGAACAAATTTTCCTAACGACTAAATGCTCATGTAAAATCGAATGGATGCTACTCCCACTAATACCCAAGGACGGCTCCATCTCACGTTATGTAACATGCCGGTCTGCTTCCAACAGTTCACACACAGCACCGATTTTTCTGCCACAACGGCCGTTCTTGGAGACGTATTTCGCAAAATACGTCTTGGAAAGAACGATGACCACTCTCGAACTCATTGAACGAGCGTTTAATAGTCGCTGACTGTGTTTCTTCATCACTAAAAGTCGACCTAAGTTGATTGATGCATTCTTTTCTGGCTAATCCACGTAGAAAATCATATAAAAATCACCTGGAAATGTTCATGTGTTAATTCCAATTTTTTTGCCGAAATACAATTTTCAAAGTACTGTAAACAACACAATAAGTGCACATACACCAACACGTTGTAAGTGCGTTTATGCTAGAAAAGGTAAAATTGAATGGAACTCTCAAAATCAGTTTAGTGTTGCCGAAACGTATGACTCTCAAAACAGCCCTTGTACCAAATAATAAAGATTTTTAAGATCTAATGACAAAAAATAAGTTTAAAAGGAGCAAAAAGGAGAGATTTTAAGATGAATTCCGTAAATAAGTCGGGATACGATACACAAGTCGGGAACATATTGATACGACTAACTAACTATGTATGTCATCTTAGTATTTTATTTCAATTCAAAGTTCTACACCTCTAAAAACACCCTTTATTTTTTATGCGCTTATTTTCGTAGCAACTCGATACAATTAATTTATCTGTCATTCTCTTGTTGAATGCGTCCTTAAATTCTAGTGGTTATGATTAAATTTAACCAAATGATCACCAAAACCAGATGTTTTAATCATTTCGTTTTTCGTGATAACATTTTTGTTTTTGTTTTTAAACCAACTGCCCACGTTGCAGAATGTTTCTTTTTCGTGTCATTTTGATTTGTGTTTCCTCATCACTGCACAGTTCACGTTATCATAAAGTCACCTTATCGCTAGTGTATTGTTAGTGAATTTAACGACAGGGTTGGAAGAAAAAATACTGATAGTGGTAAGTTTAATCACGTGATTTCATAGCTAATGATAAACTATGTCTGATAAAGTAAAAGGGGGTCATATGGAATATGTGTTCAGTAGATAATATGCGGTTTGTTCCATTGTACTAGGTCATGTTTGACCTAAGCACTAGTACTCAACAATTCAAACGATCCAGTCCGGTTCCATTGCCGAAAGAGAGTTCATATTTATGTACTATATACGATTGTTTGTAGCTAGAAAACTGCCATTTGAGGCTGTTCAGACTTGCCTCAAATGAGGCCGACTCACTTGCCTCATTTTGACGTCTACAGGTAAAGGGAAAGCGGGAAGGTGACATGTTACGTGAGGCAAGAATTTTTTAAAATTCTAAAAATTATGCGACCCAATTTGACGCACGTCAGACTGAAGTCTGTTCTGTTGACAGTTTTCCTCTTTGTTTTCTCTTTTTAGTTGGGCGCATCCAGAAAAAAATGTTGGGGGGTGTTTTATATTTTTATTTATAGACTTATTCAAATTTTATATATAATATTTAGAGTACAAAGTCAATTATTCTTTTTTGTGCCATAGAATTTAATATGTCCTAAATAATAAAATTGAAATTAATTAAGGCATTTCATTTTAATGAAATTTTAAGAGATTATACCATATTCATATTACTTTCTATGTGGGGTTAGCGTAATTTTCATACGAGATCGTTAATTTGCAATATGATCTTTATATTTTAAATATGGCGCGATGGCCCCAAGATCTCTGCTGTAATCGTCATCACATACAGAAATATAGACGGAAATAGACCGATATGATTACACAGAGCCAAAAACCACCACATAAAATCAATAAGACCAACAAATTGAGATATTTTATTAAGTTTTCTACCAAATAATAGGTACCAAATAATAGGCTACCAAATAATAAGAATTTTCCATAAAAAAATATTTTCAATTCCATAGAGAAAATCTTATTAAAAATTAACAACTACTATCAAACATTTTTTAATAAGATTTTTTATTGAATGAATAAAATAATGTAGAAATCTTATTAACTCTTAACTTTAATAAGAAATTTTTTTGTTTTTTTTTTTTAAATAGCTTAAAAATAGTTTAAAAAATAGCTTGCAAATTTCGTGAGAGTAAGAGCAAATGTGTTTTAAACTTTTAAAAAACATATGAAAAAAGGCAAATGAACACATTGTGTTTTATTTTAAGTTAATGTTTTTTTTCCTTTTCCTAATTAAAAATGCGTAATTGTCTACATTATTTAAAAAATTGCCAAAACATATATTATGTTATATCAGGCGGAAAGGCATACTCAGAGCTTTATTATATAAAAGCAATAAATAACACCATGTAGCTTTAAACATTCCAACTTAAATAAATAATGCTTTATATTTTATAATTCTTTTACTTTATACATTTAATTTTATTTTTATTCGTTCATTTGGGGGGGAGGGGGGGGGTTTAGCCGCCGAAACCCCTATCTCTGTGCGCCCCTGAAGCAGCACGAAAACAACAACAGAAAAAAAAAACCAAAATACGTCAATATGAGGCAGCCTCAAAGTGAGGCAATAATTTGTGTGTGAACACTTTACAGCTGACTTATGTCAAAATGAGGCAAGTGAGTCGCCTCTTTTGAGGCAAGTCTGAACAGCCTCTTTCAATAATAATTTCTGGTGATATTTTTGAAGTGAGTCAATTTAAAATTCAAGTTTTTAGTTTGTATATTTATAATATTATAATTAAATACTTTTATATGTTGGATTATTAGCTCTAATATTTTTCTTTTTTAATAATAAACAATATGGAATTAAATTTTTAAAAATTAATTACGTGTGTCAATTATGATTTTGCTGGCTTCTATCAAAAAAATGTTAGAAATCTTTCTAAATAAATATGAAAAATATGGCGACTCTTCACAATTTGTGACTACGGCTATAGCAATGCGACTCAGTGTATGTGAAGGCGTTGGAATATACCCGGCGCCACAATGTCAATACCTGCAGTTCGAGAGATTTGGAATCTTCAAGCATTCACTAATCCCAAGAATAAGTTTTATTTTTTTCTTCCTTTTTCTAAGTAAAAAATAAATTGCTTTATAAATAAATAAGTTGCAATATTAAGGGATTTTCCTATACCTCCACGAATGCTGCGTAAGGGATATCTTAAGTTGGTCACTCCGTTTGTAACGTCCATAAGGAGGCGTTTTAGGCAAGGAAAGTATAAGTATTGATCAGCATTACTAGCTGAGTGATATGGGAGAATGGATCGTAATGGTAAAATCTACCTATCTCCCATACAAAGTAATGTCATTAAAATAGCAAAACCTTCATAAATTCAACAAATAACACGGTGTAACAGTGAAAATAAACTCGGCTCGAGACATAGTAGAGGTTGTAGGTCTGGTTGAACATAAGATAACTGCATACTTAGTTTTTTGAATATACCCTCAAAATCGGGATTTGTGGTCAAAAAACCGATTTTAGGTAGGTGCATGTATAGTTTGTTATGTAACTCCGTTATATCTAGCTCAATTTTAAAAATTTAAACATTGATAAAAAGAAGAAAAATATACCCTTAATATAATATATAGACCGTTTTTTTACAAAAAGAATTGACAAAGTTACAGGTAAAATCATTTGAAAATTTCTCATTTTTTTTTTAATTTTTTCAACTTCAACAACGTTTTGTTAACAAATTTTGTTTTGTGGCACTATTAGTTTTAGCAGGATTCTGAAAGCCTGGTAAATTTTGCGTTCAACAAGCTATCATTTACTTCAATTGGCTGAAATACAAATACACTATCGAATTTTTAGTATTTGTAATAAAATACAAAAAATTTTTATTTTTTTTTTTTTTTTTCTAAAAATGTTTATTTGACCTTTTTCGTTTATATATATTATAATCGATTTCACGTTTTAGGGACCAGCAGAAGTCTGCCAGCATGTTTATGGAATTATTTCCCTGAAAGCCGGTTTCTATAGCTTCCATCTCCTGGTGGAATCTCTCTCCTTGTTCATCACTAAACTGCCCAAGGCTATTCGGGAAAAAGTTTGTATGGGAGTGCAAAAAATGTATTAATTGACATATTGCAGTCCATTTCTTCGTAGGCACTTAAAAATTCATTTACAACATCTAAGTAATTTCGACTCTTCTTGTTGCCGAGGAAATAAATGCATAACGAAATAAAACTATTCCCAGCTCTTTTTTTCAACTGGATTTAATTTAGAAACGAAATCAGTGTCCAAGAAAATTTTCCGAATTCGTGGGCCCACAAATAAACCTCAGAATAACCGAAATGAATAAATAACTTTTATAAAAGATTTGAACGTGCAGGATACTTTCTTTGATTTTGGACTCACTTAAGCTAGGAAACGCTGCAATCAGATTTTTTTTTTTTTTAGCTTTGAACCAAGGATTTCAGGTGGAATACCTATTCAGTCAAGTCTGCCTTGGTTCGAGGTGGAATACCTATTCAGTCAAGTCTGCCTTGGTTCGAAAAAGGGGTGATAGATTAGTGGGAAGGAAAGGGCAACCAAGTGAAACACGTGTAGGATGTTCTAAGCGTGGTGGAAAGCCAAAGAAACATATGAATTTGAATCAGACGCAAGTGTTATGCCTTTACCTCAGTCAATTCAAGTTATAAGTCAATCTCATCCACAAACTTCTCTGCCATCAACTACAACTTCATATCGTAAATATTGATGAATTTTTAATTTCAGTTAATTAGAAATGAGGATAGAAAATTAAGAAAGGTTAAAATCGAAGAACCATGGCCTGGCCAGGAATCGAACCCGGGACCTCTGGGGTGGCAGTCGAGCACGCTACCAACTCGACTACCGAGGCCGCGGTAGGATTACATTTTCAGGTCGCACCAGTAGAGTATTCAAAACATATTTTTTGCCAACTTGAAATGAAGCACGCAGTGGCTACTCCTTTTGCTTATATTTATTAGTCGCACGACTATCCCATTCGCAAATAATGCAAGGATACTTGGTATATCACCCTTGCATTCCAAACAGTATTGTTAGAGCCTTTAAGTCGGCGACATGCATATATCAGAATTTAACATATCAAGAATCACACAAAAAGTTTTTAAATAAATCATGCTCTTGCAAGATCCCTCAATAAACAAACGCCATTCATTCGGAGCGTGTTTGTGGTTGAAAACTGCAAACAGTTCCGGCACATCCGGGCAATACACCAGCTTTATGATAATATATATAAACGAAAAAGGTCAAAAAAACATTTTTAAAAATAAAAAAAAATTTTTTGTATTTTATTACGAATACTAAAAGTTCGATAGTGCATTTGTATTTCAGCCAATTGAAGTAAATGATAGCTTGTTGAACGCAAAATTTACCAGGCTTTCAGAATCCTGCTAAAACTAATAGTGCCACAAAACAAAATTTGTTAACAAAACGTTGTTGAAGTTGAAAAAATTAAAAAAAAATGAGAAATTTTCAAATGATTTTACCTGTAACTTTGTCAATTCTTTTTGTAAAAAAACGGTCTATATATTATATTAAGGGTATATTTTTCTTCTTTTTATCAATGTTTAAATTTTTAAAATTGAGCTAGATATAACGGAGTTACATAACAAACTATACATGCACCTACCTAAAATCGGTTTTTTGACCACAAATCCCGATTTTGAGGGTATATTCAAAAAACTAAGTAAGCAGTTATCTTATGTTCAACCAGGCCTACTACCTCTTCTATGTCTCGAGGCAAGTTTTTTGATTTGTTTTCATTTTGTAACACCGTGTAATTGCTAAATTGACCTTATATATACTTTACACATGAGCTTTGATATTTAAAACGTATAAGGAGGTTGAAATTCGGATAAATTTAATAGAATAAGGAGCATGTCAGCTCCGATGCGCGACTAGAATATACTCCTTAAAAACGATTGTCTTGAAATATATATGTACTACTATAGGCAAAGGGCGTAAATGAACACATCTCTTATAAAATAGATAAAATACAGGGTGGCCCAAGCACAATTGTTTTTTTTTTTAAAATGCAATAAAATGAACAAAATTAAATTTTTTCCAGTATTAGGCTTTATTAGTAAGAGCAAACATTCCCATTAATTATGGAATACAACGTCGTTCAAGTGACTGCCTCACTTGGCTTGGCAGTGGTTTTGGGCTGTAGCTCACGAAGTGTTTGGATGATATTGGCCTTAAGTGCTTGAATCGTTTCCGGATTGTTGGCATAACATCGGTCCTTCACGGTTTCCCACAAAAAAAAGTTCAAAGGGGTCAAATCGCAGCTCCGAGGCGTCCAACTGACATCGCCAAGACGGCTAATAACACGATTTGGGAATTTGCTGTCCAAAAGATCGATTGTGGTATGGGCTATGTGGCATCGCGGGCCATCCTGCATGAACCAGAGGTCATCCAAATTCATGTCTCCAATTTCAGTAAAAAGTCGGTTAACATGGCTCTGTAACGCCCACCGTTGATCGAAACGTTGTACCCAGCCATGATGCCACCACTCCACCAAACCATACCAAACCGTCAGTCTCTGTGGATGCATCGGCTTCTCGACAATAACGTGCGGGTTTTTCGAGTCCCAGATGCGGCAATTTTGTTTGTTAACTTAGTCGTCGAGATGAAAATGCGCCTCGTTCGAAAAGATTATTTTTCGCCCGAATCATCTTCTTTTCAAATAACGCACTGTTCGGGCTACACAGCAGCCACTTTGTAAATAAGTTTCCAATATTTCCCAACGTTTTTTATGCGTTAAGCGACTCATTTCTTTCCGTGGAGGTATGACACTGACTTTATGTGAAGATTTCGAGCGGAAAATAGTTGACAGTGTCAAAATAAACCACTAGATGGCCCATCCTGTTTATGACACATACGCTATTATATATGTCATAAAAATATATGACTTATATTACATTAATAATTTCCTGAATAGTTACGTCATTATTGAATATGGTGACAGTAGATTTGTGCTAACTTAAATATGAAACGTGAATGTTGGAAGTTATATGAGCTACGAATCGTAAATATCGTGGTAATATAACACCATGGAGGTCACACGCATGTGACCGGAGACTGGCAATTGAGAGCAAAGATTGTCAAAATCTCCTTGCTGATTTTTTCGAGTGTAATTCGTTCAATTGTATTAAGATGGACAATAGAAAGCCGGATAAACTCGTTTTGAACGCATCGTTTCCTTTTCTCATCTACCATGGTGCTCGTTAAAACGTTGAAGCCCATCATCAGGTCCAATATTAAGACCTTCTTAAGTCGTGTCCGTGGATAAGACTACGAAGACCAAATGTTTCGAATATGTCTTATTGTATTTTTAAATAATTTTATCAAATGTCCCTCCTAGTGATTTCTGAATTGTCAACAAGCACGCTGGCTTTAGTAGAAAATGTTTTCTTTCAACATGAATCGATTTATTTCGACTGAAAGGAACTGTTGCGGATCTACGGTTGATAGAAACAGTTGTTCTACTAATTCGACTACTAAGTTCTACTTATATCAAATCATAGACTTCTGCTATTGCCAACTGGGAGAATGCATTAAAAAATTTGAAAAGGTTCAATCAACATTTTATTTTCTACCCCAGTACCACTGGAGAATTTACTTTAAATTTTAGGCATTACTGTGAATAGTTTTTTTCTGCTCCGGTGAATTTTCAAAAACAGCAAATAAATCAAAACACATTCACGGTGATGTCTAAAATTAGAGATAACAAGATTGGAAACTTTGCTGAGAAAGGGATAGCACTAAGCATGGTTTATGTCAAATTCTAGTCAAAACAAACTCAAACAAAACTTACGTTGTGTTCGTACGTTATGTTGACAAACTCAGCCAGTTTGGTTTTAGTTATTCAGCTGGTTTGGGTTCTCTTTATTTTTACCACTGTGTAAAATTTCACTGAGTTTAGACTTACTACGGTCAAAACATAAATAAATTAAGGGATAACTCACACTTGTAACTCTGAACTTAATCGATTTTTTTTTTCTGTGAAGTTATCCTTCTGCGAAAAGGGTCGTATACCTGATATTCAACTTGTATTTCTGACATCCATATAATGTATGAAATTTCCAGATTAAAACAATAAGTTTTAATATGTCAGTTTAGCTCGATTGTTCGACAACTCGTGTGTATTTCCGCCGTTTATTATATATCTTAACTGCTAGTCTTATTCATTATCCAAGTCACTTGTATTGAACGCCATCGGAGGTCACAATGTGCACACATATGAGGAAAAAATCGACGAAGCCCTAATTGCAGTGATAGAGAGGCACGCTACCGAGAGCACTCATAAGAGAAAAATGATGAAAAGGCAACAGCAAATTTATGAGTACCATCGCCGGTGGAAGAGCTACCATATGGGCCCAGAATAGATGGATGATCTATGTATGTTTAAAAAATTGTTTTCTTCTTAAGTTGAAACTTAAAACGCGGTTTTTCGAAATGGCATTTTTTTTAATCGGTGACAAAAATTTCTCGAAAATTCTGAATCTATCTTTTTAACCTATCTTTTGCAGACTCGTTCGATGTTTTTTTTTGACAAAAAAATAACCGTTTTATAGCCAAAAAATACTTTTAGTGAAAATTTAACCATTAACTATGACTGACTGCCATTTTGTCAGAAATGCACACTTTTTAAATAAATCGATCAGAAACTAGTTTATATTGTTATTTAACTTAATCAATTGGCTTTTTTCTTTCAAGTGATCCAGTTCACCACAATGTTCGTCACCGCAAAACGCAAAAATAAAAACACCTTTTTGTACAGTAATTTGTTACAAGACTACAATATTTTTCAATAAACAATATAACTGGAAAGTGTTCAATGAATGTACTTTACGACGATATAATGATCGTTTAAAAAATTTTAGTTGTTTTCGTATTCATGGAAAAACCTATTTTTTGCACTGCAAGTTGGGGTAGCGCCTTAAGTATGTTAAATAAAGTCAGCTGCTGGTTCAAATTTATGATGGTTGTTGTATAATCCGTGAAGAAACTCAATATGCATTGAAGGTTTGTGTACGGGATAAGGATCAGAGTTGATTTTTCAATTATCAAGGCATTTTCATTGAAAATATTAAGATAATATGTTATCAGTTGAGAGATTTTGCATGCATAAATTAAGTGTCTGCCTCTATTATATTAATTTTATGTCCATATCCAATGCCTGCTTATTTAAGCTTCGAAAATAAAGCAATTTTATTTCTAGCTTAAAGCAGCTGACAATCTTGAGGTGAACTCACGTACAAAATACGTTAGATGGCTAAAATTACACTTTAGAAAACTAACCACAGTATAGCAACCACAGCAAATACACTGCATTGAGCTTTACTTTTTTGTTAACAATCCACGACATAACGCTTTCACTTTTTATAAACACACGATTTCACTATCCATTTTTTTTCGGACCGAGGGCTATACAGTAGACGTCCAATATAACGAATAGTTTCTTGTCCAGCCTTTTCGTTAAATCGAAAAATTCGTTATATCGAATGAATGTTTTAAACGAAGTAATATCATTTTTAGTAGTTCAGTTTTTATTTAGATTATAATAAAATATTATGTTTTTTTAATTTTTTTTTTAAAAAACTTCATAATCTTTTTTGTTTCTAGATGCTTTCCATTGATTTTTTGTGTGCTTTCTCTCTATAAGCTCTTGTAAAATATTGATTTTAGTGCAGTTTACATTATTTTCTGAAGCCCATTGTAAAGGGTCCGCCAAATAACTTTTTTTTTTTGAAAATCTTCAAAAACAGGGCGCAAAACATCGAATGTAGCTTCGGCTGTGTGGCACGTAGCGCCGTCCTGTTGAAACCAAATGTTGCCAATATCCTCCTATTCAATTTTTATGAACAAAAATTCGTTCAACATGGCCCGATAACGCTGGCCATTGGCTGTAACGGCCACTCCTTGCTCATTTTCGAAGAAAAATGGCCCAATTATGCCTCTGGAACAAAATCCGCACCAAACAGTGACTCGTTTAGGGTGCATCGGCTTTTCAATGTATGCGTGCGGGTTTTCTGTGCCCCAAATGCGACAATTTTGCTTGTTTACATACCTGCCAAGATCAAAATGAGCTTCATCTGAAAAGATGATTTTTTTGGCAAAATCGGCATCTTCTGTAAGTCGATCGCAGGCAACATTTCCCAGCGTTGTTCAAGCGTATACACAACCATATTCGTTCAGCGGAAGGATAAAACTAATTATCTATCAAATCAGACATGTGCTAAGTGTTACCATTCACGAAATAAGCTAGTTGAAAAAAAAAAGTTAGATGGCGGACCCTGTACAAAAGCCCTAAGTGTTCCACAGCATTTGTGTGGAATATTTTGGGGGTAATTTCAGCCACAGATTCCCCTTAGTTTAAAACTCTTTCGCTTACTTGCCATTGCTAAATATTTTTTTTATATAGAACTTTAAACACGCGTGGTGAAAAATGACAACTGACCTAAGCACTCATCACTCATTCCTTTTTTGCAGTCCAAAAAACTTAAATGTTGATTCGTAGGAATTTATAACATTACCAAGAACAAAAAACAAAGAATCTGTGCATGCAGAATGGTGGGAGATGAGATTATAGCCACAGCGGATCAATGAAAATAGTTTCAACTCGTATTGATATCATTCGTTGAATCGAATGACACAAAAATTTTGAATTCGTTATATAGAATAGTCAATAAAGAGATTTTGACGTTCGTTATATTAGACATTTGTACAAATCGGGTATTCGTTATAATGGACGTGTACTGTATATGAAAATCGAATCTTCAATCGAGAATCGATACTTCAAAAATTATAATTAATATAATTGACGCATAATATAAATTAGGCTTTATATAATTTGAATAATTTCTTTTTGTCCGACTGATTTCTTCATCTATAATTAAGTTAAAGTAGTCAATAGTTAGAAGCTCTCAATATATTATAAGTTAATTCCACTTAAATTATATGATCCAGGCCCTCTTGTCCAACTAAGACAACATTTTATGTCTTAATATAATACTTAAGTCTTAAATTTTTTTATTGGCAATTTTAAGTAATCACAAATAAGAATTTTTAATAAAATTTAGCTGACGCAGCCTTACTCGTTTCCACTTGTATGGGTGATAACACGCCCACTTGTTTAATCACACCCAAATGTTGCATAATTGTGGAAATATCCTATAAGAGGTCTTTCTCCAATTTTGTTATTGACGTATAATTTTTTCCAAGATTTGGTACATTAAGAAAAAAAAATTAAATTTATCCAAAAACTTTTTAATTTATCCAAAATGCAAGTAATTTTTGACCAATAACGCATTTGCATAAATTGACTATGTACATATTTAAAATTAATTTAAAAACTTTTTTAATTAAATAAAATATTAAAATATTCAAACAGAAATAATAAAAAACATATATTAAAATTATGCACGAATTTTTTAAAATATATTTCAAATATTTACTATTTGAAAATAAAACTATCATATTTAAAGAAAAATTATAAAAAAATACTGAAATTAAAGAACAATATATTTAAATATTTCTCACGAGCTGCGTCCATTAAATTCCATTTGTCAGGTTATTTTATTTTCTGTTTTACTTTTTTCGTTCCTTAATTCAAATGACGAGTTGTCACTCCACTCTACCTCCACCTTTGCATCGCTCTCACAAAACATATTGGCCAAACATCCAGGCTATATTACCCTTGCAACAAAAACGAAATGAGAACTATAAGAAACCTGCAACTGCAAGAAATAAACTGCAGGAACAGAGTGCGATGCTGTTGCTGCTTGTCGGTTATTTTTTCAGCTGTATGGAATATGTGTGTAGGTGTATGGTATAAATAAAATTTAAATACGGAAAAAAACGAATTGTAAGAAAATATTTGATTTATCCACGGAAATATTTAAATAAAATGTATACTCTGGCGTGGATAATGTTAATATAATTTATTTCCCTTAGTGTACATAATATATTTAATTTGTATGGGAGGTGCCATGCCCATGTATCAAAAATTCCTGGGAATTTTTTTTTGTGCCCTACTTTTTTGTACCGAAAACTTCAGGTACGCTCATAAAGTCCATATAATTATTTTCATCCAACCCGCATAAAACACTCCACTGTTCGTCGTCGTGGTCTGTTGCGATGAGAGGTGTGATATTTATGGTTAGTTGCTATGCTCCATGTTTCCACTCATATAAATATTTTTTTTTTTTGTTTTTTTTTTCGTGATTACTCTAGTAATCTTGCAAAATTTATGAACTTTAATAATGAAACAAAAAAGTATACACATCGGGTTTTTATTGAGTTAAAATCTCAATGGCTTTGATCAAAACACAAAGATATGAAGAATAAAAATGGAAAATTATGGCTAAATTGACACAAAAAATACTTAAAGACTAACCGCAGGAAAGCTATGTTTCCATTGCAAACATAAAAGCTTCGCCACTGTAAGAAATTAGATTATTTATGTGCTGATTGGAGTTCGCTCCAAAAATTTCTTCTGTGCAAACACGACTGAGTAAATGTTATTTTTGTAAATAGAGAGCGGAGCGGCGAGAGATAATATACCAGACAGCCGGTTTTTTAACTCTGTTTTTATTATTTTAAAAAATTGCGTTAAGCTGGTTTTTGTCGCTCAACTGCAATTGCAAAAATTAATTAAAAAAGACAGATCCTTATTTGGAGCTTTTATGCTATTCATTATTATCGGAATCCGTCAAGTCTGTATTTTTGTAGTTCTACTATACCTCAAAGTTTGGTTTGAAGCTACTAATAGCATAAAAGCTCCAAATCAGGATCTGTCTTTTTTTAAATATTTGGTCGCATACAAGACAATTAACAAAAAAATATCCATTGCTGCAAGTCAAAAATTTGGTCGGTATCTTTGGTACATTGGTGAAGAACTTGTAGCACTCGCTTTTATCGATGATGCGGTTTCTATTGAGAGAAAACGCAGTATGGTGACAGCATTGCAAGCTCAGAAGTTTCCGTGTAATCATCCAATCGCAAACCCAAATTCTTTAAATGAATGGACAAAAAAGATTTAGATTGTTTTGCATCTTGTCGAACAACAAATCTATTTCGTAGGTTTAGTTTGACATGCAATTTTTTTAAAATATGATTCTGACGAATGGGAAAAAGATGAAGAATACCAGAGAGTAAAAAATTATTTTAAAGATCTTTGTATTGTAAATGATGTTGCGGAGCGTGGGGTACAACTTGCTTAAGAATTTCTCGAGCTTACAAAATCAGAAGCGCAGCTACAAAACCTACTTATTGTGGCCCAAAATACTCGAAAAATATACTCGAACTGTCAAAAAAAAAAAAAAAAAAAATACATGCTCTTAAAAAAAACTTATAATTAAATTGTATTTCTTATTAAAATTTAACCCTTCAGGGGGTATATATTTTTGGTTTTTGATATTTTTTATTCATAAAAAAAAAACTATGATTTCGGTTGAAAAGCCGCAATAAGACTGCTTGTAGGTATTAGCTTGTTGCGCGCCCGGCGCAGGTTAAAATACTAGTTTTTTAATTTATTGTTAATTTTTGTAAGTACATAATGTGAATTTAATGAAATGTAATCATACTTTTAGCATAATAAAAATGTATTTATTTATTGTTGACATTAATACCTAAATTGCACTAATTTCATGAAAAAGTGGGAAAAGGCTGCGGGAGAAATTTCGACGCAGCAGGGGCGGTAACCACGCCCACCATAAAAAAACTTTGTAGATATCATATTTCTTATGTATGTGTTCCAAAAAATGTAAAACATTTATAAAAAGCAGAGAAAAGATTTTTTTTTTAATTTGTGCAAATATGGTCTAATATGGGCATTTTTTCGAAACTTTCGGGCCCGATTGGCACGGCTAAACGTTGTCGTTAAAAAAAAAATTTTTTTAGTTTCGTTCTTAGAATATAAAAACGCATAATAAAACCTTTCAGCCCCTTGACATTTCCAAAAATCGCAAAATAAGGGACACTCTAATGTACATGGGGTTTTTTTTTCCTTTGTATTATAACTTAGAACTGTAAGTATTATTCTAATCAGAAATACATGTATACGCTACGCGCTTGTTTTAAGTGAGAAGAAAACCTGAATATAATATTCTACTTGAAATGTGTGTGTGTGTTTGCTCGCGACACATAGGAGTTGCCAGAGAATCATGTTCTCTAAAAAATAAGACTTAAACACTAAAACAAAACTACCCTAAAAATAATATTAACAGTAATATAAAAAATTATACATATCTTATTTAAACAGAAAAATTAATTTAGTATTTCATAGTTTCATACAATAAGGAATCAATATTTAGACATAAAACAATAAGTGTACATTTTTAATAACATAGAAACAATTTAATTAAAATCGTCAAGAAATAACTTAAGGCTAGCCTCTATGCGTGTCAGGAGAGATTTTAGAATAGAACTGAGGCAAAAGGGGTGCCAAATAATTAATTTCTGTATTAATTTCAACATTTAATATGCCAATCGGCGATAAGTAGCGACAGTCAGACCAGCTGAAAGATTTTTGAAAGTTGTATATATCTGTTATAAGATAATTATCATGGAATTCCAATTTATGAACAAATCTATCTAACAGAGATAAGGCGTAAATGCAAAGAGGCAAAATATAGGATTTACTATAAATAAATTTATTAGAATATTTTTTGGTGTAAGATTCATAATTACGATCAACGCAAAGTCTAATGATTTTCCTTTCAAAAATTTCAAGTTGCTTAGCAACTGAAGGTGAAACGGAAAACCAAATAGGAAAGCCATAAACAATAACTGATCTGATGCACACCTTATATATTAAGAGTTTAGAATCTTGGCTTAAATATTTATTTTTTAATAGGTTAGCAACTGCTGTCATAAGGAAGAGTGCGGGATCTAGCATGAAAATCAAAATTAGTTTCATTGTTTTTTCTTAAACACCTTTCTTCCATCTTCAAGAAAATAAAATAAAAATTGCGAATATTTTGCTGAATTGCCTAATATTTTAACCTTAAATGTCATGTCTACTTAAGAAACAGAACAAACAATTAAAAAAGCGGCAACTACAGTGTTTGTTCCACAGTTTTTGCATTTTTAATAAAATTGGTAAAATAGTTATCATTAATATTAAAAACAAAGTGGATGACTGTCCTGAAAAACCAAATATTTATAACCATCCAAAACCCTAACCGGCGAACTTTTGATAAATTACTGTAAGTCGTTTTTCTCTGAATAGTGAAATATGTAGATGCCGCACTCTTAATAATGACGGCAGTATAGATATGATTACATTATTCCAGCAAATCTTGAGAAAACATAATGACCTACATTCTTTGTGTCTGCTTCTTATCTGCTCTTGGGAGATAAGTTGTTTTTGTCTTATTGGCATTTATTTTCGAAAACATTTTTTAACATTGACATTAGATAACGTTTAGTGAATTTACTCTTTAACAAATGTTGGTAGTTTCAGAAAAGTAAGGCTTTGATCCATTTTTTATTACATGTTTATTTTTTCAAAAATATTCAACTTTTACTTCAAAATTGAAAATTAAAAATTGCGTAAAAATGTAAACTTCAGTATTCATTGTTAATGCTTATTGATTTATTTTTTTTTTTTAATAAAGTGTAGGAATAGGTAGAAAATTTTGATAAGTTTCAACTTATACCACTTCAAAGAAATGGCATTTGACGTATGCATACATTATAAATATTCATTAAATCGACGTATTTAACGTAAGTCTGGCAACGCTGATACCAGAGGAGGTGAATGAACTGCTGGATTGCTCTCTCAGTGTACCACTTGATTAAGCTGAAGGTTGTTGTCTGGTTTGTATGGCGGGTGTGGCTAGGGGAGTAGTGATTTGTTGTTTCGTAGGTGTTAGAGAGCAGCTGCTTTATCTACGTTTTTTGGATTGGTTCCATTTAACTTTGGTTTGGTTGACATTGTTTTGATTGAGTTTCTATTTTAAGCAAGTGTAGAGCCAACAGCTGAATACTCTTCAGTGGCTATTGTCGGCTATTTTCTGCAAAGACAGCCAGCCGATGTCGTTAAAAATCAGAACACTTTTACTTTCATTTATTACGCACAGTAAAGAGCGTGATTCTGCGCAAGAGTCTGTAATTTGGGAGTGTAATAAAGGACGTTGTGAAAGGACAGTTCCAACACACGTGTATCACTTGCCGAAGGCATTCGTAATAAAATGTTTTCCAACACGTGTTTGAGTTTCCTGGAGAAAAATTGAATCTTTCAAAGTTTCGTTGCTAAACACAGCCGCTCATATTTACACTCATATTTGCACTATATGAGCAAATTTATGCTGAGTTTTATGATTGTTCAAAAAGAGCTGTTATAATAAAAATCATTTACTGGAAAAATTCCATGCGCTCTTCAAATCTCTTCAAGAAAACTTCAAATAACACATTGCGTCAAAATAACAACTTTTATTTAGTGACGGAGATTTGATTTTATTTACGTATTCTATATGGTTCCGAAAGCAAAATTGCCCTTCCAACTTATTGACTGGCTGATCTGGGTTAAGAGCTATGTGGTCTGAAAGACCCAATAGATGACTATAATTTCGGACGACAATTGCAAGAAAACAGTTGCTCCGATGATAATTGCAGAAAACGGATGTGATGTCTGAGAACCAACTTGAGATAAAACTACGAGGAACATTTTTTTTTTGTCAATTTAACGAAACGCCTTTTTTTTAAACAAGGAGGCAGAAATCTATCATAGAGGTTTCTAAGAAATGTTCACCTTGGGAAAACAGTAGGGTTCCCAAACAACTCTAAGCCATCAAAGATCTGGTTATCAAATTATGACTCGTTAATTCTCATTACATTTCTCATTGAGCATGTTTGGCAAAAGTTACGGAAGTTTGTTTGTATTTTCGTAATCGACATTGCTCCCAAGACACAATTGCACTTCCCAATTATAGCCTGCCTGGTCTGTGGGGTCTAAGGGATAACTTTTTTACTGATAATTCCAAGAAAACGGTTTGTTTTACGCATGTGATGACAGAACTAATTTGAGACGAAGTTATGAGGAATATTTTCATTGAACATTTTTACTGTTAGGCTTTCCAACTGTCCCGGATTTTGCAGAGAGCATCTGCGGGACGCCAAATGTCCCGTATTTTAGAAAAATGTCTTTTTTTAATATACTTACTCTAAAATTTATAATAAATAATTTAATACAGTCTTGATAAGTAAAATGGACTGAATTGCTTAAAATAAGCTCAGACTTATTGCTTCTAAATAAAATTGCTTCTAAATTTTTCAACAATTTTCAAATCGTTGCATCAATACCTGATTCTAATGACTAACCAGAGAGAATTTTTTTCTTTGAGCATATGCTTGGAATGAGTCCCGAAATCGACTAACAGTTGAATCTGTTAGATCTGAACTTTAAATTAAACATAATTTTAAGTATATCTGTTCTGAGTTTTATACGAATATAATGTTCAACAAAAGATTATAAGATGCAAAAAGCCAACAAAAATATGATTTCAAGCACTAAAATAGAATTTTTGTTATTATCACAAATTTAATTATAATTGTTTTTTTTTTGTTAACGTGACAACGTTACGTTTTACCGCGCAGGTTAAAAAAAGTTGAAAAATGCTTTTTTAAAATGCGTCGACGTTTCATGGAAATCTTACCCGGTTTGACAAAAACAACGGTTCGACAGTAAAGGTAAATTCTTTGACTTTATGACAATAGTAAAAATGAAATTAAAGACGTCGTTAGAACGCGGAGGAAGCTGCTTAACCTTGCATTAGTCGCGCGGATTACATATATTATCCAGTCATGCAAAATTATGAATTTCACAACTGTCTGCAATCGATATTCATTGATTTTACGTACTATAAGAATTATGTTTATGTTGTTTTTTTAAATAAATATAATATAAAATAAAGTAATAATAAAAATTAAAACAAATAAATAAGCATTTTCAAATTGCCATCTCTTATCTTAAACTTTAAAAAACGGATTACATACATATGTTATCCGCGCGACCACTCTCGTCACATTTAGGTACGCGACTACTGCAGGGTTAAGCAACGCAAATAAAAATATGTTATATGGAATTATAACACGCTATATATGGGCGCCTTAATGGACACTAAAGTACAAATTACACTTCAGTAGAGGCTAATTCTTAGTCCTAGAAATAATTCTGAAGAAAAATTCTTAGTCCATAGAAAAAATTCATGACGTCATAAAGCCACCAAGAGAGCCGTTCCAAGATTAAAAATGCAGCTTTCATGCAACAGCGTTACATAGAATTATTAGTCGTCGAGTATGTGCACTACGGTAAATTTTATAAAGGGCAAATGAAGAATTTGTATTTGACTTTACGATAAATATAAAAAAATAAAAAATTATGACGTCGTCAGGTCGCGGAGAGAGAAGTTTATGCAACAAAAACTCAATATATTTGCATGGAACTATTACTCGCTTTGTAGAATCGCTACGAAAAATTTCATTTTACGATAGTAAAAAATAGTTCTTTGGCTTCATAACGAAAATTAAAATAAAATTTCGGTGCCACGACAAAAAGGAGGCCACAGCTTATTGCAGTAAAAATGCAACAACAATAAAAAAAAACGTCGCATGGATTTATAACTCCGTGGCTACAGGATTCAGACAAGGATTGCGAAAAGGACTAGGACAAGGATTAGAACAAAGATTTATGCACACTTTAAGGCATATTTAGGGCAAGATTGAAAGAAAGATTTCGGACAAAGGTTGGGAAAATATGTGGCACAATGATAAGGAGAGGGATTCGAACAAGCAATGGGTCAGGAATTTGAAATTGGGTTGAAATAACAATTTAGACAAAGATAAGAACAATTATTTGGACAAATATAAAAAAAGAATAAGAATAAGTCAAATGCAGCCAACTCCTTATTATTTTTTTTTTGTTTTAATAAATCTGAATACAATTTGTTATTGAAAGTCTAGATATAAACCATTGTGTTTTGTTCTTAATTTTAATATCTAAAAATGGTGTTTAAAGTTCTCAAAATTAATTGTCAAATAATTCCATTAAAATATAAGCCAAGTTTTTGTTTCCTCGATGTTTTTTTTAAATTAACTACAAGAAGATTCTGTGATATCTTTTTGTAATGTTCCTCAGACAATACGCTTAAGCTTTATAAAAACCTTATTCACATGGAAAAAATAAAACTATTGAAATTTTTATTAAATGGAGTTCTACTATTGTATATGATAAACCAATATGACTGCTTAAAATAAATGTCAAACAAACGTTTAGCATCAGTTCATATATGCTGCATTGAAATTTCAAAAATGTATCGCATTACCCGTATTTTTATGAGCGCAGTCTCGCAAATCAAAGTTTTAGAGTTGGGAACCCTAGTGACTCTGCAATTAATAATTTCTATCGTTTAAATCGGGTTTTTGTTGGTGTTGTGACAAACATTTTTTTCTTTCACTTTGTAGGATATTCACTCAATACTCATACGGAAATTCATGCAGGTATGAGCAGTATTTTTCGAAGCCAGTAATTCAAAACGTTACATGGGCGCCGAAGTTTATTATCCTAAGATAAGCGACGAAATTTAGCTTTTGGTTCTAATGGTTCTTGGAACTTGTGGTTCTTTTAGTTCTGATGCTATCTTCTGATCCCAATAGTCATTCTATTGATAACTGCTACGAACTAACAGGCTTCATAAAATCTACACGCAGTCAAGCAGTGTTGACGGAAGAATTTTGAAAAATATGCTTTTTACAAAAAAAAAAAAAAAAAATTAAATATATTCCAAAATACCCAACTAACAATTTCAATATTCCACATTTATATTCCACTTTTATTTTAAAAATATCTATTAAAAAACGGAAAAATTAATTTAGAATAACAATTTATTATATTATACAATTAACATAAATTTATAAAAGAACTTTAAACGGAATTCATACATAGGTACTTAATAAAATAAAAATTTTTTATTCACAAGTATATGTATTACTATACGTTTATATCAGTGGTGTTTAGGTAAAGGGGTGTATGTCAAAATTTCAATTTTGAAAGATAGAAATCACCTGACTGAGGCCATAAATGAGTTATACTCACTTTCACAGAAAATTTACCATTTACCCAAACACCAAAAATTATATTTACATTAAATTAAAATTCAGGAACATTATCGAGATCAACATGTAAATCAAAGATATTGTTTTTTTTTATATAAATTACTTTAAAAAAATATTTCTATAAAGTTATCAGTTATATTGTATATCATGAATTCCATGTCACGCACTGTTACAGCTTGCGAATAATTGCAACTGATTTACTTAGGAAGAAATTTTTGCGAAAACTGGTTTGCAATTTTTATTAATTAATTTTACGGTCTATTTAAAACGTGCAAAGGTTTTATCAATACGCTTATGAATTTCGGTGATATTAAGCAAAATGTAGCGTACGCACGTGCTACAAAATTTTCCCTTTAAAAATTTGATGTCAGCTTCCATCTGAAATTTCTGCGAATTGACTTCAGATAGAATTTTCATATTTTGTTACAGCAATAAGAGGTTATCCTAGATTATATTAGTAGTTAAGTTATTTGAGAAAAAAAAAAATTATAAAACGATGTTTTCAACTTTAAACACCGTCACGCACATGTTACATTCGTCACGCACAATTACACCGTACGTTCATATTACTATTACCTTCGACCATATTTACTAAGAACTGAAATACAAAACAAAAGGATTAAAAATTTCTTATTTTCTTTTTTTTAATCTCTTTTATGTCATGACTAGATACATTTATTTTAATCGATAAAAACTATTCTATCTTCGATCCAAAAGTCGATGCTCTCAATCACTGGAATTGAAGGAGCTGGAACTTTGGGGACTCTTCAAATACTTCAACAGATAACATGTGGACCTATTCAGGTGTATCCTTATTTCTTATGCAAAGAAATTCGCCTGGCCTTTGAGAGAGTACCCGTAAAGGCTGCACCCGTACAGCACCAAGTTCAGTGTTTTTGTGAATATGATTCCTTAAAACTGAGTTATTTCAATAATGATTTTTATTCCGATTTATTTAAATTTCATTATAAAATTAATTTATTTCGATTTCATTAAAAAAAAATTATATTGTGCTAAATGATCCCCTGAAAACGACCCCTTTTTTATTTTTTTGGGAAAAATTTTTGCTTACGAGTTATTAAATAAAACATGGTTGTATCCAAAAAGATACAGTGGGCATTCCGACGTATACCATCAATCAGCTTGGTTGTAGGAGTTCAAGGCAAAAACGTGGAAAACGATTATTTTTAGGATAACTCTTAATTTGTTTGATAAATGATACTCTAAAATTGTTAATAGTTTCAAAGGTATTTCATGTAAAAAAGCGAACTTTCCGTAAAAATTAAAAAAACTATTTTTTAATTTGACGGTCAATATTTCCCAAATCAACAATGTTATGCCAATAACTAAGTTTTTGTTTTATATTTACAATTTTCTGACTACAAACTACATACCAGCATTTTAATTTTTGCAATATTTTAAAATAAATAGCTTATTTTCTCAAAAGATACACTGGGCATTTAAGGGTTAAATGAAATGAAACTCACTGATGAGAATTCTGTCAATATGAATTGTCAATAGTTAACCTTCAATTTAAACGTTTGACCGTCTAGTGAAGATGTAAGGATGGACATTTTTTTAAATGAAGGGTGTATTAATTAAAATTTATTGGAGTTCTTTTATTTTTGGTCACTTTGCTATATATGAGACCCCCCTCCCTCCATATCATTACTTACATGCATTACTCGTAATACATTTTAAAACCCCTCCACCCCTCTAAATTGGTAAAGTAATTTATGAACGACCCCGTAGTGTGTAAAAACTTCATTGTTGTATAAAAAAAAAGTGTAACATGTACGAAACGCGTGGAATTTTTTTCAATGGAAATAGTAAACAAATTTTCTTCAATCTGCTTTCCATCGCAACCTCCACCTCCATCGCAATCCACACATAACAGCCTTTTCCGCAAAAAATTTCTAATATTAGAGTCTGCATTGAAACATACATCAATATTGTCACGCATATGCTACATATTTTCTTAATTTATTTAACTGCTCTTACCACGGTATGTCGTTGATCATTATTTATACATATATATGTATGATTATTAGGAAAATATTAATAAATTTGAAACAAATATTTTTTTTAATTGTTGTAATAAACAGCGTACGGCAAATATCAAAATAAAACTGCAAAATTTTCGTTCAACTTATTCACCACGCGAAAGTAAAAAAAAACAAAGAAAAACTGCCGTTATCTTGAAGAATTCAACTTAAAACGTGTTGTCCGAATTCGATAGAATCTCTTCTCTCTTTACAATTTGATTTTTGACCTATGAGGTTGACTTTTTGGTGGAATTCGTGATATATAGATTTCCATATTAATTAAATTATTCAAAAGTGTACCTTGCATTCTGTTGTGGATTTTAGTTTTAAAAAGATTTATTCATTTCAATTGTTAAGAAATTTAAATTAGTACAGTAAGCTCATAAGTGAACTTTAAGCGTACAAGGAAGGTATATTTATCATCAACAGAAAAAAATGTTTGTTACTAAAAATCTATTCAACATCAGCATTGCTAAATGGCCAGGAAAGTAGGAAAAGCACAAGTTCTGTTAAGTCTGCAAATGGATATAATCCTTGGACATCCTTAAAATTGTCCAACTTTTCCAGTAGTTTTTTCTTTGCTTTAAAACTGCGCCGAGTTAACGATTGCTTAAAATTGCTAAGACGTTGACAACGAAATGAAGAAACGAAGGTATTTTTTTGCGGTCAACAAACTGGTTCAATTTAAAATTTCTGAGATTTATCAAAAATAGTAATATTTAGTAGTCATTTTTGCAAAATTTGGTTTAAATTCAGATACAAAAAAAAGTGTTGGCTGTGTCGTGGACACACCCGTTGGTTTTGAAGTGACAGTGTTTCTTTAAACTGTTGCTGTTGATGTTGATGATGTTGATTTTGATGTTGATGTTGATGTTGATGTTGATATTGATGTTGATGTTGATGTTGATATTGATGTTGATGTTGATGTTGATGTTGATGTTGATGTTGATGTTGATGTTGATGTTGATGTTGATGTTGATGTTGATGTTGATGTTGATGTTGATGTTGATGTTGATGTTGATGTTGATGTTGATGTTGATGTTGATGTTGATGATGATGTTGATGTTGCTGTTGATGTTGATGTTGATGTTGACGTTGATGTTGATGTTGATGTTGATGTTGATGTTGATGTTGATGTTGATGTTGATGTTGATGTTGATGTTGATGTTGATGTTGATGTTGATGTTGATGTTGATGTTGATGTTGAAGTTGATGTTGATGTTGATGTTGATGATGATGTTGATGTTGATGTTGATGTTGATGTTGATGTTGATGTTGATTTTGATGTTGATGATGATGTTGATGTTGATGTTGATGTTGATGTTGATGTTGATGTTGATGTTGATGTTGATGTTGATGTTGATGTTGATGTTGATGTTGATGTTGATGTAGATGTTGATGTTAATGTTGATGTTGATGTTGATTTTGATGTTGATGTTGATGTTGAAGTTGATGTTGATGTTGATGTTGATGTTGATGATGATGTTGATGTTGATGTTGATGTTGATGTTGATGTTGATGTTGATGTTGATGTTGATGTTGACGTTGATGTTGATTTTGATGTTTATGTTAATGTTGATGTTGATGTTGATGTTGATGTTGATGTTGATGTTAATGTTGATGTTGAAGTTGATGTTGATGTTGATGTTGATGTTGATGTTGATGTTGATGTTGATGTTGATGTTGATGTTGATGTTGATGTTGATGTTGATGTTGATGTTGATGTTGATGTTGATGATGATGTTGATGTTGATGTTGATGTTGATGTTGATGTTGATGTTGATGTTGATGTTGATGTTGATGTTGATGTTGATGTTGATGTTGATGTTGATGTTGATGTTGATGTTGATGTTGATGTTGATGTTGATGTTGATGTTGATGTTGTTGTTGATGTTGATGTTGATGTTGATGTTGATGTTCATGTTGATGTTGATGTTGATGTTGTTGTTGATGTTGATGTTGATGTTGATGTTGATGTTGATGTTTCTGTTGATGTTGTTGTTCATGTTGATGTTGTTGTTGTTGTTGTTGTTGTTGTTGTTGTTGTTGTTGTTTTTGTTGGTGGTGTTGGTGTTGGTGTTGGTGTTGTTGCTTTTGCTTTTTTTTATTTGCTTCTCCATGGGTTGTGCTTTTCCTTGGTGCATTAGCTTTGCCTTAGCTGCATACAGTAAATCCAGCAAAAGTGATGCATATGCGTCACATTAGGCAGTTACCTGAGGGGCCTCATGACGCCCTCAATTTTTTTTTTTTAATTTTATAATGTGCCTGAAGTCATCATCATCATTTTTCACTCCTTTGGTGAAAGCAGGGCTGTTGCTCTGGATATTTCTAAGGCGTTTGACCGAGTCTGGCATAAAGCTCTCGAGTCAAAACTAATTGCATATGGTGTTGGTGGTAACTTTGCTCGATGGATCACGTGTTTTCTAAAAGACAGGTCGATTCGTGTCGTGGTTGACGGCATTTCGTCTAGTGAACACGCCATCGGTGCTGGAGTACCTCATGGCTCAGTTCTATCGCCAACTTTGTTTCTGGTTTTTATCAACGACCTTGTGTCGTTGACTCATAACCCAATTCATTCGTTTGCGGACGACAGCAGCATTTGTCATTCATATTCCTTCAAAAAACGCCCGAGCTCTTTGTAGATTGAGAGGAAGAGGCAAAATATGAATGATACACTGCTTAATGACTTAGGAAAAATCTCTGAGTGGGGGCTAGCTAATAGAGTTGAGTTTAATGCTAGCAAGACCCAGTGTTGCCAGTTAATCCACTAACGAATGAATTGTCCCTTAGCTCCCCTCAATATGAATGGTGTAGATCTTACTGAGTCAGATGCTCTTGACGTTCTGGACATATCGACCAAATCTGATCTCCTTTAGAATGATCATATTTTCGATGTGTCGAAAGAAGCGTGCCTAGGTTTTTTAAAACGGTGTAAGTAATACTTCACTTCAACTGATCTACGCGTGATCTATACCTCATATATAAGGCCGAAAATGGAGTACAATTCGCACATTTGGGCAGGGGCTTCAAGATCTTATTTGGAGCTTCTGGACCGAATTCAACGACGTGCGATATATCTGATAGGGGATGGAAACATTTTGTCTTCTCTCAACTTTCTTGGGCATCGACGCAATGTTGGTTGCCTAAGCCTTATGTACAGGTACTACCATGGGAAGTGTTCAAGGGAGATACACGACTTGACACCATCAACTCGTGTGTTTTCCCGGTCCACTCGGGCAGCTCACCAAGCCCATCCCTTTACCATTGCCTTGATGCCCAATAGAACCTCGCATTACCGGGATAATTCGTTCTTTAGTCGTACAGCAAAATTGTGGAACAATCTCCCTGCGAGGGTGTTCACCGGCGGTTTCGAGCTGTGTAAATTTAAAACAAATCTTCACCGATACTACTCTATTTTTCCACCCTCCAACTAACTATCACCCGTCTTCCGAATCAACACAATGCTTTCGCATTCATTGGGGGCATCCCCTGAGCGTTGGTTTAGTCTAAAAAAAAAACATCAACATCAACAACAACAACAACATCAACATCAAAATCAAAATCAAAATCAAAATCAAAATCAAAATCAAAATCAAAATCAACATCAACAACACCATCAACAACAAGAAACACCGTCACGGGTGTGTCCACGTCACAGCCAACTCTTTTTTTTTGTAATTTGGTTATGATGCGTAATAACACATCAATGCTGTCGTAAACAAAATTTACCGCAGCACGTCTCTTGAGCTTATGAGTGAGTGATAAATCCATGCAACGATATTACATTTCTGTTACATAAGCTGCTATATTCACGACCTGTTGACATCAGACTTTTTTTTTATTTTAATCGTTAGGCCATGTATAAATCCTTAATTTTCTTTTTTAAGGGGAGATACGCAGTCAGAACTTTTTTTTTTTTCAAAAATTGTTTTTGCATTTTCTTAAAGCCTTAAGTTTCAAGAATATTTGGTGAAAATTTCAAGTTAATATCTCAAAAAATAACAAAGTTATAGCCTACTGAGTGAACCGCCTTCTAGAGCGCGCAGTGCTGGCGCTTATTTTCAAACGCGTTTTTCTCGAAACCATGTTTTCAAAGTCGGTGACCAAGATTTCTCAAAGCTCAGTGAAGCGATCGTTTTGATTTTTTTGCAGGCTTATTGTACACATAATAATCTCGTACTTGTCATAGGATTTTTTTTTTTTAGCTTCGTTCATTTTTTATAGGCAAAACTATGACGAATTTTTGGTCGAAAATCGTTTTTTTACGTTTGAAAGTCCGCCATTTTGTGAAAAATCAATATTTTCAAAAACGGCTATGACAAGTACGAGTTTTAAGTATCTACTTTAATAATATATTTCATTTTTTTGTTTCAGATGAATTTAGGAGGAGCAATCTTGGTCACCGCATTTCACCTTTTTTTCAGAGCGCTCTACAAAAACTGCTGTATCGACCTTAATATTAAATTTTTTTAATAAAAAAAAAACTAAAAATACTCTTGAATGTGTATATTTTTAGGTATAAAAATCTTCATTCAAATATATCCCATAGGTTTCCTTAAAAAAATTCACAAACATGACCTTTTTTTTCGGCCTCTGGCTGCGTTGCTCCCCTTAAATATTTATCATAGCTTATATACTCACCGATTAAAAATTCAATGCAACGCCGTTGCATGAATGTTGCATTATCGATCTTTGAGCGGCTCTCTGTGTCCCCATGACGATTAAAATTTTTTGTTTAATTTTGCTGTAAGGGCTTAGAACAGGCCTTTATTGTTGTATCATATTTTTAATCCTAGCACTAATACTCAGCGAGTAATAATTCCATGTAACAAATTTTCAGTTGCGTTGCTTTAACAGCTCCCACTGCGTCGCGATTACGTTTTGAATTTTTTGTTGTTTTTATAATGAAGTAAAAGAATTAACCTTTACGGTCGTACCATTTTGTTAATCATAGCTCTTATATTATGCGAGCAACAATTCAATGCATGAATTTTCAAAAATTCATTTTTCAACTTTTTTGGAAACCTGCGGGGTAAAACGTAACTTCGTCACGTCAAAATAGTCCACTTTTTGTGTTGTAAATTTTTGAACAATAAATATAGTCTCAAAAACAAAAACATTTCACTAGTGGAATTTTTAATTCCACTTTGGCATCACTAAGCTAGTCCCATCCGCTCAAACGCCAATAACGCGCTCTGAGCATGTACCTTTACTAAAATCTCCTAGTCAAGTCACATGATGTGAGTCCTGATGTGACTCCTAGCAAGTCACATCAAGTCTTCATGTGTGATGCAAAATTTTGGTGCACAGTCTACTTTTGCACCATCAGAAGTGTTGACCCTATGTAATCACATGGAAATTTCCAAATGTCGGTTAAATAACATTGTCCGTCAGCCTAAACTGTCGCAGCGAGAAGACAAATTTTAGCGATGCATTTAAAAGCTGTCAATATCTTGGTTCCAGGTGTTAATATAATACCTCTTCCCTTCGCAAACAACGTGCAGCTTCTCAGCGGTTTTCAACGCAACAACTAACACATTTGTTTAGTTACTGCAAAAATGTTTTCCGTCTAATGGCTGCTATAAATATTGAATACAATGCAGAAGCTTAGCGCCTCTGAATTGATGAATCAAAACTAGGCTTTGAAAGCAATTGTACCATTCGTTGATAGCTCCAACAATCTTGTATCAATTGCTATCAGAACATACAAAAAGAACAGGTCATGCAAGCAATAAAATATAGTGAGAGTAATTTTAAAATTTGTGCTGATTTTCATGTAATTGCTTTACTATGTGGTATGCAAACAGGTTATACAAAAAATGTGTTACTTATGTCTAGGCATACCAACTTTTATGCGGTCAAATCTATATATATAAAAAAGGAAATTATGTTTGTAAGGCCGCAATAGACTCCTAAACTACTCATCCGATTAGCATGAAAATTTGTGTATAGAAGTTTTTTGGTACGGTGCGTGTTCGTGGGCTATCAATTTTGATCCACCTTGAACACCAGAGGGCGCTGTAGTACAAATTTTTTACAAAACTGCCTAAAACTCATAAACTGCTAATGCGATTAGAATGAAAAGTGGTATACAGTGAGTTTCATGTACGTTGAGTGTTTTGCTGCTATCGTTTTTGACCTATCTTGAACACCAGAGGGCGCTATAGTACAAATTTTTAGCAAAACCACCTAAAACTCCCAAACCGCTCATGCGATTAGAATAAAAGTTGGTATATAGTAGTTTTCAGGTACGATGAGTTTTTTAGCACTATCTTCTTTGACCCACCTTGGACACCAGATGGTGCTGAAGTACAAATTTTGTACAAAATCGCATATTTTTAGTTGTTTTCTTATGTAACATGTGCAAATATTTACAAAATATAAAATATTTCTTAAATTTAGTAAAACTAAAAAAATTTCCGTTATTTTGACACCAAAAACATGAACATATCTTGAAAACTATGAAAAATTTTACTACAACGATATATTTAATGCAACATCGTTGCTCAAAAATGAGAAAAAAACAATCAGAAATTTAATTTTGTGACTTTCGATTCAAATATCTCCGCTGCTTTTTTATATATTGTGTTAAATTTTTTTTTGTCTTAAAGCTTCATCAAAATACTATAAAAACCTTATTGCAAAAATACCGTTAGTGGAGTAAATATATTTTAAATATTTTTTTCAAAAAAGGTCTGAAATATTGGAGTTTTCCTCAAAAACAGCCTGAAACATTATTTTTGTTGTAAAAATAATTTAAACTCAAATTCACAAACTTTTAACTCTATTTAAAAGTTATAACATTTGTAAGTAAAAATTGTTTCAATTTTACGCAAAAATTAAAAACCATTTTTGTGATTAAAAAAACAAGGCCTACCTACCCCTTGATTTTTTTGAAGAAATTTTTTTTTCCAATATTGTGGTTTCATATTTTTGAATAAATTTACAAGCTAAAATATTAATTTATTACAAAAAATTTTCTCAATATCTCTTACCAATCAAAAGTTATAGCCAATAATCTTTATCCAAAATATATATACAAAAAGCAAAACGCTGTCTGTGTGATGGCTGGAGAATTCAAAATTACTTAGCCGATAGAGCTGAAATTTTGGCAGTACATTATTTTCAAGTACGAGATGCCTTAAATTTCTGTCACACCCCCTTTTACCGCCCAAAAATCAATAAAAATGCTATATTTCCTACGGTTTTCGTCGATTGGGCTACATTTTGGTAATTTAGTCTGTATGCTTACTGTCGGCAACTGTACTAAAACAGGGTAATGTCCACCTACTAGAAAACTGGGATGAGCATTATATAAGAGGGTGTGGGTCCGCCCATACAGTTAAAATTTGTATTATCGAATAGCTTTGAAAGTAAAAGTAGCAATACTTACTTACAAACTCAAAATGGAGTTACTATTTGGTGATCTCCTGCTACTGGGAAACTGTAACGGGCAGTGGAAAATAACAGTGGTGTTAAACTATGAGTCTAAGAAAAGTTTTGAATACACCTATTATGTTCCCATATAGTTGCAGGGTGCAGCAACGCGCGCCGGGAAAAGCTAGTTATAAATAAAAATCTAAAATTTCATCTCAAAAACTGTGCGCTAGTTAATATTTCATATTTATTATGATTGTGGAGAAAATTATTGTAATAAGAAAATTTACATTTTTAAAGAAAGAGAAAAAGGGGCAAAAGTATATTATTAAATGATCATTTTGTGTTTTTTAATCAGACACATTTAAAAATCGACTTCATTTTCAATTTCTGCGCTAACGATTGACATATTGCTAGAGCCATCGGCGTTATCATCGCTTCCAGAAGCAATGCTACTGGGGTCACGCTCTGGTTTAAAATTGTATTAATCTTGGCTTGCGATTTGTCGCAATAGCTGCAGCTGTTTCCTCAAAAATGTATTTTATCTCGATGCTAAAATTACCTGACTCAGCATTCCAAATATTTTTTATTAAAGAAAAAACGCGTTCGACTGGTGCGTTTGACCCAGGCAAACAGAGAATGAATTCGATGATGCGTTCAAAATTCAAACACGACACCTGCGTGGTATTCATGTGATTGGAAATTTCAACCCATCGATTCTCCGTTGGCAATTTTTCCGTGCTCCATTCTGCTACTTTTTCCGCAATGAAATACGATTTTATATGGCCGTATTGAATATGTACTTTATTCGAATGCTCATTCAAATCGTATTGAGGAATTTCTTCCATCGTGTCTTCAATTTGTTTCCAGTTAAGCATAACTCCCAATGACATCCACCAACACTTTTGGATCTGATAGAATTATTCAGTCCAGTCAGCGAGGTAATTGTTAGAACGTCTAAAGTTGAAAATAGAGTATTTAATCAATAAAAAATACTAGTAAATCCATATGGCGTTAAAACCCCCAAATGAGGAAAAATAGTGCATTAAGATATACCCCATCATTCACTATCGCGAAACGAGGCACGAACGACATAAAAGAAACGATCAACAATACTTTCTAGCATTCAAAAATCTATTGCTTATCGTGTCTTGCTTATCGTTGGTGTGCTTTTTCGTGATACAGAATGAAGGGAATAATATATTTTCTGCTTTAATTATAGCACGAAATTGGAAAATTGCAGAAAAAAATCACGTAGTTTTAGGCAGCACATAGAAAACTGACTTTGTTTGTAGAAAATTGTTTTTATTTTTTTTGTTTAAATAAACAATATTTAAGAAAAAATCAGACCTTATTGCACATCTGCAGAACAAGACCTTTCTATTGATATCCGATTTATGAAAATCGCATTTACGGTATAGATTTGATAATCATCACAAAAAAGAGTTGGCTGTGCCGTGGACACACCCGTAGGTTTTGACGTGACGAAGTTTCTTGCTGTTGTTGTTAATGTTGATGTTGATGTTGATGTTGATGTTGATTTGGTGTTGGTGTTAGTGTTGGTGCTGGTGTTGGTGTTGGTGTTGGTGTTGGTGTTGGTGTTGGTGTTGGTGTTGGTGTTGGTGTTGGTGTTGGTTTTGGTGTTGGTGTTGGTGTTGGTGTTGGTGTTGGTGTTGGTGTTGGTGTTGGTGTTGGTGTTGGTGTTGGTGTTGGAGTTGTTGTTGGATTTGGTGCTTTTTTTTGCGCATTTGTTGTGCTCTAATTTCAATTAATCCAGCAAAAGTGATGCATATGCGTCACATTAGGCGGTTTCCTGAGGGTTTTTGACACGACGTCAAATTTTTTTTTTATTTTTGTCATATGCCCGAAGACCTCACCTTTGTTTTCGTTCCTTAAAATTTACCGTTGCACCAGGAGTCAGAGAGTTAAAAATCCATGCAACGTTTTTTCATGGCTGTAGCATTTTTACTGCATTATGTGATTGCATCCCTGAAATCATGACAACAAAATTTTTTTTGTAATTTAGTTGTGAAGCGTAATAAAACATCCCTGCTGTCGTAAAACAAAATTTACTGTAGCACTCCTCCTGAGTGAGTAATAATTCCATGCAACGATATTACATTTCTGTTACATAAGCTGCTATATTCACGACCTGACGACGCCGGAATTTTTTTTTTATTTTTGTCGTAAAGGTATGTATAAAAACTTTATTTTCCTTTTTAAACTTTTATCGAAGGTTATATACTAATTGAGTAAAAATTCAATGCAACGCCGCTGAATGAATGTTCCGTTATCGATCTTTGAGCGGCTCTCTCAGCGTCCCCATGATGTCAGAAATTTTTTGTCTAATTTTGTTGTGGGGGCTTCCTGTAGGCCTTTATTGGTGTATCGTATTTTTAATCCTAGCACTAATACTCAGCGAGTAATAATTCCATGTAATAAATTTTCAGTTGCGTTGCTTACGCAGCTCCCACTACATCCCTATGCCGTATTAAATTTTTTTTTTTTTTTTTAATATAGTCAAAGAAATAACCTTTATGGTCATACTAGTTTTTTAATCATAGCTCTTATACCCAGGGAGTAACAATTCAATGAAACGCAGATGAATTTTTAAAAAATTCATTTTTCAACTTTTTTGGAAACTAGAGCAGTACAATGTAACTTCGTCACGTCAAAAAGCGCTTGCGTAATAATATTATAGACGGAAATGTGGAAGCGTAAGTGATAGCACTGTAGAATTTACCGAAAAATTCGTTGATGTTTGTCTCGAGTAACAAATTTTCAAAACTAGATTCATGGTCGCTCATCAACTTTTTTCTTTTGGATATAACCAGTGGAGCCAGATACCCATCTTCTTTTTATAACATCAAACTACCTCAGATTGCTAAAATATTTTCACCTTGGATCTTGAGAACAGTCTCTTTGAACATATGAGCCTAACCACACATAAGAAAAAATGCAAACACATAAAAATTTACAGCCGTATTCATAAAAATATCCTAAAATAGCTTTAAAACGTGCAATAGTTAAAAAGCTTTTTAATGTTAAAAAGTCTTTTAAAATTATTAAAGTTATAGCATGTTCAAACCGAGCAGTTAATTATGTTAAATCGCGTTAATGAAGTTAAATCGAAAAACAAGTTCTGAAATGAAGTTTTGATGAAGTTAAATGCGTACAATTGTTGTTGGAAATTTAACGTGTTAAATGATTTAACACGTTTCGAAACTCGTTAAATCACTGGTTTGTGTTCTTGCTAACGACAGAAAAGCTTTTTTTGCTTTTTAAACGCAGCCAAATCTGACAAGAGCTTTTTATTTTGATGTTTTGAATGTAAACAAATAAATTCTTTGACAAATTTTTCTTAATTCTTTGACAAATTTTTTAATTTATTTGAATTTTTTGTTATTTTTTTTTATTTTTTTTATATTTTTGAATAAACAATTTTTTATTTCTTTCAAAATATAAACAAATAAACTGACATTTTGAAACTAGTTAAGGCAGTATGAACGATGATGTTAAAAAAAAGCTTTTTTCGAATAACACGTTAGATGAAGTCGGTTTGAACATGCTATTATTCATAAAAATGTTGTAGAAATAGGAACACTTTCGATTTGAAGTGGGAAGAGAGTCAATAATGGTTTGTGTATTTGATAAATTCAATAACTTTTCATTTATTTGTTACAATTTCGTCAGAATTTTGATGTTTAAATTTTTTCGAAACTGCCCTCTGTACTGAAAAAATTGTCATTTTATTATCTTTTTTTGTAAATTTTTGAATATTTTGAAAAGACTTATTTTCTTGTTGTTATTTTCTTTTTGTTTTGATTTTTTTTATATATTTTGAATTTTGTTGACATATTTTCCAAATTTTTTAGATATTTTTCATTATTTTTGACAATATTTGTGCTCAAATGAGAGCAACTAATTTTAAAAATGCCCAGCAGTTATTTTGGAGTCAATTGAAAAAGTGAACTAGTTCATTTCTAGCGCAGTTCGAAGTAGCTCTGAAAAAGTACAAAAGGCGTTCAGTGTAGAACAATTAACTTTAATTTTTTTGTTTTCAAAAGTATTGCTGAAATAAATAAACGCGTTCTGGCTATTTTTTAAAATAGGCTGCGCTCAAGAAAAAATAATAAAAAAAAAAAATAAAAATGTATATAGACATTTACACTTTTAAAATGTTCACTTTAAAACTAGTTAAAAAAGAACCACTTTCAGGCTACTGCGAAAGCAAGTAGTTGAAAAATGTTTCTAATGCAACTAGTTCAAATATGGGGAAAAAGGAGTGTTTATTGGGACAATTGTCCTATGACATCAACCCGCAAAAAGCGTCAGTTCGTTCAATGTTGAAGGGTATTATAGTGGAACTCGTACTCGTCCTTTTTGGAACTAGTTCAAAACTATTGGTCGAATTTCTGCTGGGTGCTTTATGAGGGGTTTATTGAACGTTTCAGCCATGGTTGAATAAATAAGGTTGTCGCATGGGTGAGAGCGAGTTCCCATAAATGTCAAATCGAAGTTGACAAACCATACAAAATCTGAATGCGGAAATTGATAACATGCAAAGCCGATGAAGTTGTTGTTGTAGCTTTTCATTGATTTTGACAATTGTGGGTACTGAGAAGAGAGTACGATCAGCCACGAGACAACCTTATTTATTCAAACATGGTTTCAGCCATTTTCATTTTGAACGTTTCAGCCATTTCAGCCAAAAATTCTCTCATTTATAAACAAACATTTTCAATAATTTTTTGACATTTTCTTTGTTTTTGATATATTTTGAAACAATTTGATATATTTTTGACATAATTTGTGCTCAGATGAAAACAAAATAAAATTTAAAAATGCTTTATCGAGGGTTTATTGAAGGTTTCATCCATTTTTAAATTTCTCTCATTTATGAAGCATTTAAAAGAGACTTTTAACGCTATTGAACTTTTATGAATAATGTTTTTAAAAAGTTCGAAAAAAGTTCGATACATTCAATTGAACTTTGTCCACCTCCAGCAATTTAAGAATTTATTGCGTTAACAGGTGTTACGTGAAAGTGGTGAAATTTTGATTGAGTTTCGTTAGATAAGTTTAAGAGTTTCTATTGTTAATTTTACTGTGCCAAAACTACAAAAATGAGTCTACTTAATTGGCTGCAGAAACCAGAAGTAAAAAAGGCTAGAAAGGTGGAAAGTAAGTGCTTGATTTCAGGGACCGTAACCGTTATACCATTTTTCTAAAAAAGTTAAAAGTTTTAGTTATTTTTTGTGTTTTATTTTACTAAACAGGAATTAACCGGAATTTTTTAACTTTTATTTTTTCGCACAAAAAATAACTGTTATTATTTGTGGGATATTTTTTCCCACAAAATATCCCACAAATCGCTTTATCTAAGAAACTGCATATTATATGGTCATAAAATTTGGAAGGTAAAAACATGGCAAGACAGTCGCATAGCCGGAGATATTTGAGGCAATGAGAGCAAGAGTGGCCTAACCCACAAAAATATGAAAATTGAAATTAATGCAGATTTAGCGTCGCAACTGCTGATGCTACTGCAACTATTGACATTTTGATATAATATACCATTAAAAAACAAATTTAGAAAAAATAAGTAAAAAATAAAAGAAATTAGAATGAAAATCTTAATATGACTCTATAAGATATGTTGGTGGGTTAGGCTACTCTTGCTCTCATCGCCTCATTTGTCCATATGAATGATTGACTACGTGCTTGTATTTTTTTTTTAATGCATCGTAACAAAATGCTCGAAAAAAACCCAAATTTAAATTTCAAATCGATTGCGGTTTAAGCATAACACTTCGCGACAGACATTTTGGTGCCGGAGATTTTTCAGCTGATTATAGACGAATTGGGTTTCCTGATTTCAGATATAGACTCCGTTTCTCTCCATCAGCTCGAGTTTTTGAGCTATAGGCAAAAACATGAAAATCAGTTCATTTCTGATAATTTTGCTGTATCTATTACACTGATTTACCAATTTGTATTACGATGATGAATTTCAATGAAGAAATACTAGACCTTTCAATTTTTGCACATAAAATTACATTTATCAAAGCCTGAGTGACAGATTTTTAAAACATAGAGACATTCTAATTGGATTTCAATCACTTTTTTTCCTGATGAAAAAAAAAATCGCTAAATGTTGAAGCTTTAGGCGCTTTTGAAAAACTAATCGCATTTTATAAACATTATTTGGAAGGAGATTTTGATGACCTAAAAAATGAGCTGAATGTTTGGTATAAAATAAGAAATAAAAAAGGTTATGATGACAAAAGCACAGTTTTTCAAGCCATACAACAGTCCAATAAGGATATATTTCCAAATACATATAATTTACTTATTATCCATGCAACTCTTCCAGTAATATCATGTGAAAATGAACGAACATTTTCAGTACTTCGAAGACTCAAAACCTATTTAACCGTAGTCCTACGTTGGTGTAGAAAACTAAATTTTTTTTTTAATATTTAAATATTTCCAAAACCATTTAGTTTAAGGACCCAAGCATACATGACTTTTATTTTATGCTGAGTGTGAACCGAAATCATGTACTTTTAGAATCTAAATTATAATAGTTTTCTATATATTTAAAAACTTCAATTTCTCATGTTGAGGTGTAGATTCATACACCATGCACGTTGAAGCAAGATACTTGTATATTTTGTTTCTATTATATTATTTGTTTTTGAGAATAATAACTCTTCATATAATGCTGAAGCTGGAACATCTCAAAAACGGCGTAATACAAGCCTTCCAGAACAAGTAAAGAAAAGAGGCAGATGCTTCTTTTGCGTTGATGAAGAAAACCAGAAGGCAAAATACAATCATTAGTTGGCCTGCTGTCTCTGCCAAAAAACTATTTGTAAAGCATATAACAACCGAAATGTGTGCACGGATTGCATTTTAAATAAATAAATGCATTTAAAAAAAAAATAAATAACTGGCCATTTCAGCCCTTGAAAGGACTTTGACCTAGCTTCTTATGATCAATTGTGCTGTGCGTGTAATTAAGTTTGTACACAATTGACCGAGAACCGGACCTACAGGCTTAACGCCGACTCCGAACGGCGATGAACGGAAGAATGTTCTTGTTCTCAAGAAGCTTTACATGGCATTTTGATTACTCTCTGAGGTTTGCCATTGTATGCAGAGAGGTGGCGGCCGTACAGACAATAATTTGTAATTCAATTATTTCTTTCAGAATATGTCTGGTATGCGTACTAAAACCAGCTCTATTTTTAATGCTACATCAAATGGTGATTTTGACATTTTTGTTTTTTTGGAAACCTGGCTGAACTCTGATTTCTTCGACTCTGAATTTTTTGACAATAACATCTATCAAGTTAATCGTAAGGATCGTGATTCTTCTAAACTTGGTCTCAGCGTGGTGGTGGCATTCTCATTGCAGTTAAACATTATCTGCGTTCAAGTTTGTGTACGCCGTCGAATTCTGATTCTGTTCTGGATCAACTGTGTGTCTCCTTAGATGGTTCCAGTGGATCACTTTATATTTGTGCCTCATATGTACCTCCAAATAGTTCGGATACTATCTATGCTTCTCATGTGGATAATGTTTTAGCTCTCTACTCCTCGTTGGATGCCAATAGTCATTTGGTCGTCTTAGGCGATTTTAATTTGAATAATATTTACTGGTTACATCTTGACAATGAGTTTATTCCAACGAATATTAACAAGTCATATGAAATAAATTTAATTGATAGTTTCCTTAGTATTGATTTATCTCAAATTAGCTGGTTTGTAAATAAACTTAATAGAATTTTGGACATAATCTTTGTTTCAAGTAATATTAAATATAATCTCTATGAATACCTATCTCCATTCTCGCCAATATCTGTTCATCATTTACCTCTTATTTTGGAACTACAATTTTATGAGTTTATTCCTTGCGTACTTGAATTTAATTATTTTAATTTTAATAAATGTAATTTTGATAAAATATCTGAACTGTTAACTGAAATTGATTGGAATAACTTATTTTTTGGAAAAAATACCGCATCGTGCTTTGAAATATTTAAATCGCGATTGCTTCATATTTGTAATAATAATATTCCACGTGTATCCCGTACAAACTATAAGTTACCTTGGTATACTCCTGGTCTGAAAAAATTGAAAAATTTACGAAATAAATTTTTTAAATTGTTTAAAGAAACGAATAATTCTTTTTACGAACAGCAACACACACATTATGTAAGGGAGTTTAATTTTCTTAGTAAATTTTTATATAAACAATATATTTTAACTTTTGACTATAAAATCATCTCTAATCCAAAATCTTTCTGGAATTTTATTAAATCTAAAAAGGATGGTTCGCATATTCCAACATCTATGGTTTTTAAAGATAAGAGATCGGTGTCTCTTTCTGAAACAGACAACCTCTTCGCTGATTTTTTTAAATCAAATTTTGTTAAGGATGGTGCTTTTGTTGATTCGTCAGTTTTGGATCGTGTTGATGAATTTATTGACATTGGGTCGTTGATATTATCTAATATTGACGTTTTTAATGCCTTATCTTCTATGAAATGCTCTGTTAAGTCTGATATTGACGGTTTATCTTCTATCTTACTCATTAACTGTGCCTTTGCGCTTTCAAAGCCTTTGTGTAAAATTTTCAATAAATCATTATCGAATGAAAATTTTATTGATTGCTGGAAAATTGCCTCTATAACTCCAGTGTTTAAGAGTGGGGTAAAATCTGATATTTCCAATTATCGGCCCATTTCAAAATTATCTAATGTCTTAAAATTATTTGAGTCTATAATTAAAGCAAAACTTTTATTTTTAATGAAGAACTATATATGTAGTGAACAGCATGGGTTTGTTGCTGGTAGATCTACTGTAACTAACTTAGCACTGTTTTCAAATTTCTGCATTTCATCTTTTGAATTGGGCCATCAAGTGGATGTAGTGTACACTGTTTTTTCGAAGGCTTTTGATAAAGTGCCTCATAGGGTGCTTTTGGCAAAGCTAGCTAGAATGGGATTTCACTCTACTTTTTTGATGTGGATTGAGTCTTATTTAGTTGGTAGAAAGTGCTTTGTTTCTATTAATAATGTTCAGTCTTATTGTTATGTTGCATCTTCCGGTGTGCCACAAGGAAGCATTCTGGGCCCATTGTTTTTTATTTTATTCATAAATGATATTAGTAAATGTTTTTGTAAGTCACAGTTTCTCCTTTATGCTGATGATTTGAAGTTATTTTCCAGAATTTGTAGTCCTGATGATATCACATCGCTGCAAGCGGACCTTAATAGGGTTTTTGATTGGAGTGTTCGCAATGGCTTACCGCTTAACATTAAGAAATGCTCTCACGCTACTTTTAACAAATCTTTAACATCACTAACTTCAAATTATTTAGTTGCGGGGTTTCCTCTTGAAAAAGTCAATATGGTTAAAGACCTGGGTGTGATTTTTGATTGCAAGTTTTCCTTCGTTAATCACTTAAATTATCTTTTGCCAAAAGTTTACTCACTTCTTGCTTTTATCCGTAGGAATACTTCAGAATTTCGTGATCCGCACACTCTCAAAGTTCTTTATAATAGTCTGGTTAGGTCGAGACTTGAATATGCTTCCATCATTTGGAGTCCATCTTATGCGATCCATACTTTGAGATTAGAAAGAGTCCAGAAAACTGCCACCAGAGCAATGTTGAGATCTCTCTATAATCCTTTACCCACGTATAATGTGCGTTGTTTGTTAATGGGTTTGAAATTATTGGAATCAAGAAGAAATATTCAATCTTTATTATTTATTCATGATATAATCTCTTCTAAAATTGATTGCACAGCTTTGTTGCAGTTAATTGGATTTAATATTCCTGCGAGGCAGTTGCGGTATTTCAAAATATTTTTTATTAAACTAGTTCGTACTAATTATGCTCGAAATGAGCCAATTACAAGGGCTTTACTGCTTTTTAATGATTTGTCACTTAAGTTTTTTATTGATCTTTCTTTGCCTAAAGATTGTTTAAAAACCTTTTTGTCAAATATCTTATACTGCTTCTTGGTTTTATATGCTGCTTATTTTGAATTTTATGAGATGTATTGTATAATATTTTTTAGTATAATTGTATTAGTTTTTAGCTATATCTAGTCTGTAAGAATGTTATATTCATAGACTGAAATAAATAAATAAATAAAAAAAAAAAAATTAGTAGATTCCTTACTCGATAATTTGTGTTCCAACATTTAATAGGTCTGTTCCTGTACTCTAAAGTTTTGTTCAATTTACAAGTTTTAGTCCGCGGAGCGTTCCCGTTCTCAAAAAATTGGCAAAAGAGAGTGCAATCCAGAGAGAAGAAAAATTTCTCCTTCCTGTCAAAAGTCAAAAGTTTTAATCCAAGAAATTTCTTCTGGTAAAAAAGTTTAAGGCAACATTGTACTTATAGGCTTCAAAGTCCCGTTATATTTATTTATTAGTATTTTTTTGATCTGCAGTTTTTTGCATTATGTTGCCTTATGAGTTGTGCAAACTAACAGCGATTTGTTCTATTGTAAACTGTACGCGTGTTCATTTAGTAGCCGTTCTCCGTAGAGTGAAATTGTCAAAATCAAGTTCAAGATCGTTTCTCGAAACAAGTCTTCTTACAAAAAGTGTTTAAAAACATTAAATATTATTGTTTATTTTAAAACTAACTAAACAAATAAAAACAAAAAAAAAATAAAGGTAAGAGAGTTATTTAAAAAAAAAAAAAATACGAAAAAGAGTTTATATTGTTCAACCACTCCCCAATGTTGCCTATAGATAACATACTGTAACAAACGAACCAGGACACCAAAGACTTTGAAATTTTTGTCAGTTCATATTTGAGTCAAGATTAACATATATTTGTACCCAAAAATCTTATAATCTTAAGCAATTTAATTTGGGCATGAATGGGTTAAAATCAGCTAACAAGTGAGCAAAAAAATTGCAAAACTCCAAAAGTTTCTTAAAACAACTTTAAAGAAGAATAACTATTGAAATGGGAACCAGAAACATGGTCAATTGTGTAAAAACTAAAAATAAATGTTAATTTGAGAATTAATATCAATATTGTTAAAAATCTTTAGCATGTCGTCTGAACTACCGATACTCCACATTCGAGCCTGAACAGAATCAAAGCGATAAGCGATTGGCGACATTGTCAAGCAATAGACTGCATGAAAACGTATGAACACGTCCGAAATCAAATCGCTGGTCGTCAATCGCAACGAACATTCGCCAGATTAGAAGTTTTATTATCTTCTGACGTTTGTTGTCTGTGTTTATGTTTTCTCCATGTCAATTATGCATCACATGTACATGTAACATATTTAACCGTTATAATTTTATAATAACATATAATAACATACATATTTACTTTTACTTTAATAAGATTTTTTATAAAAGAAACTAAAACAAAACATTTTTACAGTTCAGTCTGAATAGTTCGCCAATCACTAATCGCTTTCGCTCTCAAAGAGAGGATCGCCAGGTCGCCAGAGAAAAAATAGAATAGATTCTAATCTGGCGAATGTTCGTCGCAATCGAAGACCAGCGATTTGATTTCGGACGTGTTCATACGTTTTCATGCGTTCTATTGCTTGAAAATGTCGCCAATCGCTAATCGCTTTGATTCTGTTCGGGCTCTTAGGCTGCGGATATAGTGAACGCATGTAGCTGAGCCGAGCTGATTGATGATGAAAAACGCATTAGATCAATAAAGAACGCAAGTCATACATATCTTTTGCCCCAATGCGTTTTTGTTTGTTTTTCGGCGCCTGTCTGCTAAAAAGTCGGCTCTCGCGTTCACTCTGCACACAGTCTTACAGTCTGACCAGAATTATGTCGTTGTCGTGTCGGCAGGCAGAGTGCTGGCAGAGACAATGAAAGCTTTATGGGAGAAAATTGTGACAGAAAACGACAACGATAACGCCAAAGAAATATTTCTATTTGACAGTTTTACAATTTTTAGTCCAAAAAGTACGGGAACAGATCTAATAACACGCACAACACAATTTGATCATATGAAGCTCGGTCAAAGTCCTTTCAAGGGCTGTGGCCAATTATATGGCCAATTTATCTTACTCTTTTTTTTTGGCGGAAAAATTAAATGAATTACCCAACGAAAACTCTATCGAAATAATATACCGCAAGCATTGCTGGACAACGATGAATCGAAAGTCGACGCTGTCTGAATAACATGTGATTCATGACAAAGTATAGATAGGGTTAAATGTACGCATGCTGTTAACTAATGTTATTAAAAACAATTGGCGTGACCGTCAAGTGTTTATTATCGTGGTTTATTCTATTAATGGAATAATCAAAAATATTTGGCTTTAAGATAGTGTGCCAGACTATTCCATTTCTGAACTTGAAGAAAGTTGCATACCAAGATAAGATTTATTAACAAAAGATAACACTTGCATTGATAAGATTTCGATTTAGATGAATTGAAATTTATCAAATATTTGGAATTTTTAGTTGCTATGAAATTAAAAAATGAATCTTTACTTTATGAATAAAACTTGGATAGTGTGTTTTGACGCCGACATTTTTACTTATATTATGTTGGAGTCAGTCAATTGGTGCTCAAGAGTTAGAGGTTTATTGAAACATGATATTTTGCGTAGACCCACAAAAAAAAAAAACAAATCCAGAGGCGTCAAATTGCACAATCTCGGAGGCCACTTGACATCGCCAAATCTCGAATTAAGTTGTCCTGGAAATGTCTGTTGTAATAAAGCCCTAATTGGAGCTGTCTGTCTTACTTACTTACTTATCTGGCGCTTTACAACCGTTGGTCGGTTTTGGCCTCGTATAAGCAATTGCGACTGCCATTTCTGTTTCTCCCTTGCTGGCGCCAGTTGAAACCACCAAGCGTGGTCAGGTTATCCAACACCTAATCATCGAAAATGTGGGCGTCCTCTTCTGCGTTGACCACCACCGGGCACCGAATCGAATATTTTTTCGCTGGAGCGTCGTTTTCCATTTGCTCAACAGCTAGCGGAGCCGCTCGATTTTAATGCGCCTAACTATATCGATGTCAGCGTACAGCTCATACAGCTCGTGGTTCCATCGAATTCTATACTCGCCATCGACGCAGATTGGACCGAAGATCTTACAAAGGATCTTTCTCTCGAAGGCTCCCAGAGTCTTTTCATCAGAACTGCTCAACGTCCAGGTTTGTGCTGCATATAATAGGACGGGCATGATTAGTGACTTATAGAGCGTGAGTTTTGTTCGTCGAGAGAGGGCTCTGCTTCTCAGTTGCCTACTTAGCCCAAAGTAACACCTGTTGGCAAGAGTTATCCTTCGTTTTATCTCAATACTGACATCGTTGAAAGAGTTAATGCTGGATCCCAGGTAGATGAAGTCTTTAACAACCTCGAAGGAGATGTTGTCAACAGTGACGTGGTTTCCAAGACGCTGGGACTGTTTTTTCTTGACACTAGGTATTTCGTCTTATCTGCGTTCACTGCAAGACCCATTCGACTCGACTCTTTCGCTAATCTAGAGAATGCTGCACTGATTTCGCGCGAATTATGGCCAATGATATCGATATCATTAGCATACGCCAGCAGCATAATATTTTTGTAGAATAACGCGCCACTGCGTCTCAAATCAGAAGTTCGGATTATCTTCTCCATCATTAGGTTGAAGAAGTCACACGATGAGGAATCACCTTGTCTGAAACCTCGTATGTTATCGAATGGAGAAGTGAGGTCCTTCCCGATTTTAACTGTGCTGCTGGTGTTGCTCAGTGTCATTTTATACCAGGAATTACAAATTCAGACATGGTGGAGTATAGATGACTCTTTGATGACAAAAAGATAATGTGTGTCGATTTGTTTTTCTAGGGTATTCTCCAAGATTTGTCGTAGCGTACATGGTGGAATAAATATAAGGTGTTCTCATCCGGAATATCAGAAAAAAATAAGCTGCCTTATTTTGACGTTTTCATACAAAAACCTTTATATAAACCCTTCAGATTGTCAAAATAAGGCAGCATGTCAAAAAATATATAGAAAAATGTCATGGGATGAGAACACCTTATAATTATTTCACCATGGTAGCGTAAATATCTGGTCTATGGTGAATTTGCCAGGTCTAAAGTCACACTGATAAGTAAACACATACAGCTAGTTTACGATGGGCTTCAGAGGGTATTTCCTCATAAACGACATTTTTGGTTATTTACGTATCCACCTAGCGCGAAATGCGCCTCATATCTAGAGAAATTTGATTCGAAAAATTAGCATTCAACATAAATTAACAATTTTATGATTTTTTGTGTTCATTGATAAACTTTCTGTACTTTCTGATACCCGAAATGCATAACTAAATATAAACGCCCAATTTCATCATCACACATATTCAATTTTGAAGATATTAGTTATAAAATTATAAGATAATTTTTTTAATATAAATTATTTAACAAAAGCAGGAATTATTCCAAAAGATTTTTAGATTATAACCAAAAGTTATGAATTTTCAGTTTTAAATTATTGTAGAACAATTATAATCAGCTGGAATGTATGATTATTGTATGTGATACATAAACGTTGCATAGAATTCACTAAGTTCTGACATCGTTCAATCGTCATTGCACACCAGAATTCCTTCACTATTTCCCTGTGCTCTTTGATATTTTTGAGATTCGCTGAACTTATGCATTTTTTATGTCTCCCCAAAGGTTTTCTATTGGGTTTAGGAGCGGGGACTGAGCTGGCCAATCCATGAAGACAACATTTTTTGTTCCTAAGCTATTTTTAGGCCCGCTTACTTGTGTGCTTTGGGTCATTATCCTGCTGATATACCCATTTTTGCAGCATATTGTTCTCAGCAAACGGAAGTATAGTTTCTTCAAGTATCTGAATATTAAGAAACTGATCGATCATTGCGGTTATCAGATATATGGGCCCAACGCCATGATAGGACAAGCATGCCCAAGCCATAAGCTTAATGCCACCATGTTTTACTGATTTAACGGTCTATTTTGGATCATAAGCAGTCTTAACTGATATTCTCACGTATTGCCGATGACCTTTTGATGCATAAAGAACTCTCGTCGCTACACAGAACCAAAAACGTACTTAATAACAAAGAAAAAGTTCTTTGTCCCAATGTATTATACATTAAAATTGGTCCAAAGTACGAGTTCCTTGATTCAATGAATCTTTGTTCTTACGTTATTTCTTTGATATGTTATGAAGAAAAATGATTAATTAATGACACATACAACTTTTATAATAAGTTAGTCTGTCCTTAGAAATTTTAAAACAATATCAAGATATATTTTAAAAAATCATTTTCTTATTGAGATAAAATTCTCTAATGGTTTTTTAGATATTACAACACAAGAACTGGAACAAAATTTTAATGAACACGAACAATGAACTGTTCCTTAAAATTAAGAACAACGATTCATTGAACCAAAGAATTCGTTCTTTGGGGCAATGAATAGTTCTTAAAAATCAATGAATTTCGCTTTATGAACGAGATTCTTTGATTTTAAGAACAATATTTGGTTCAGTGTAGAGAGAATATTTTGCAATTTTTCGATAGGCCACTCCAGCGGTGCTTTAGCAAAGTTAGTCTTTTAATAACGTGTTTTTTTATTGTAATTGTACTTTTTGGGGATTCATGCATCTAGCTTAGCTTCCAGTAAACGCCTTCTTATTGTTACTAATAGAAAGCTTAAGAAAATCTTTTATTTTTTTAAAACTGATTTGAGAATCTTTCTTTACCATTTGCACTATTTTTCGATCTGTGCGGATGCTCTTTGCACGTTTTGTCCTGCGTGTTTTGTATTTGAAATCATTTTGAAAGAGCAACCGATGATTTTTTCAATTTCCCCGTTAGTATTCCCCTTTCGCAACTTTTTAATAATATTCCGTTTTTCTTCAGAACAATGTTTAGATTGCCTCATTCTGCTAAATAACTGAATGAAATGAATTAAATTAATAAAATTATATACAATATCATTTTGCATAAATAAATAATTGCTTACCAGTCGACGGCCGTGGCGTAGTGGGTAGAGTGCGGCTCATACGCTATAGAACCCTGGTTCAATTTCCACCTCACAGAAAGTTTTTTCAATTGAATTAATTCTGTTCGGCCGACAATGGCAAACCTCTGAGAGTGAATAATGCCATGTAAAGCTTCTTGAGAACATGCACATTAGCCCTTCGGATTCGACATAAAACTAGTAGGTCCAATTCTCGATCAATTGTGTACAAACATTTAATAACATGCACAACACAATTTGATCATAAGAAGTTTGGCCAGTTTATTTTTTATTTTATTTTACCTGCCGTTAGTATAAAATGAACTAATTTTGCAACAGAGAGGATAATTTAATATTTTTGCTATTATTATGAAGATCTTTTCTTGCAAGTGCGCGATCGAATGCTCTCAGAAAATATACTGAACCTATTTTTTGAGTGCTCACATATACTGTTATAACGGTATTTTCATGCAGTTAACAAAAAGTAACAAGCCACTCTTTCGTAGTATTTTAATATGTTATTTTGACACTTTCATAATATGAGGCATGGTGCTGCTATTTTTGTGAACACATATGTAGATGTTGTTGTTTTTTAAGTTGTTATCAACACCGACACTTTTAACGAATATAAAATCTTCCGTTTTCTCATCGAGCAGCATGAAGCTATTATGTTTTCGCGGTCTTTTCTGAAAGACTTAGGCCCCTATTAGGTACGACAACTCAACTGAAGTTGACGTGAGTTAAGACACCTCAACTGAACTTTTTTGCCATATTACGCATAACATACATTTTCAGTTGAGCTGTGGTGTAAAATTGCTGTTTCTATTGGAGCATGATTACACCGAAATTTTGACACTTTCGTTGAAATGAATCAGCTGTTCGCATTAATTTCAATTTTTGTGTATATGTATTTTGTTCACAAGTAATAAAGCAAGGAAATAATAGTATAGAGCAGGAGTGCCCAAAACTTTCTTATGGAAGTGCAAACACTAATACATATAAAATTCTGCAACCTTTCGTAAACGAAAGCATACTATGTTAGACAACAACAAAATCTACGTAGAAGATCACTGTCACCAAAATGTACCAACAAAGCATACGAAAGTGTTGTTGCTTGCACTTCGGTATAAGCAACGAAAAAAGATCAAAAACAAAAAAGACAAATTTGTTTGTGTATTTTGTATTGCTTAGTGCGGAGTGCTGTGTGTGTATATTAGGATACACAGCCTATGCCTAAGTGCTTTTACAAAAACAAATGTGCACCAAGTGCATAGGGCTTGGGCACCTCTAAAGACGCTATACAACTAGCTCAAAGCAGATGTAAGTTTTTGACAGTTTTTACAATCGAGACATAGTTGCATTGTTAAACCTAATACCACAAAAAATACATACACATCTCTGAGATACATACTTGTCAGTCGATAGACACATATGTACCTCAAATGTGTAATAGACAATACAAATTTACAAATTACACACTCAACTTAAGTTGAGTTGTCGTACCTAATAGGGGCCTTAAGCCCTAACCAAAATAGACGAAACGAGACGATTGCAACTTGCCGAGCGTTTGCAATCGTTACGTCTGTTTTGACATTTAACCCAAAATGAAACGAGTTCCTCCAATCGTCTGAAAAAAGAGAAGACTACCTGCACAGCTGTTGTCGACAAGTTGAGACGCTAAAAGTTTGGTTGTTACGGAATAGAACGTCTCGTCAAACCGTTTCGTTTAGTTTCGATAAGTTTACGTTTGTTCATTTTGGGTTACAACATTGAAATGCATTTAAGCGAACATTTTCGTCTTCACTCGTTACGGAGCAAAACGTCTATTTTGGTTAGGCCTTTATAGGTCTGTTTCCTTACTCGATTGTAGTAACTTGCAATGTGTTAGAATCTATTTCCGTACTTTTTCCAGCTCAAAAGAGAGAAAAAGAACAAGCATAAAAGCACTCTCCCGAGCTCGAAAGTTGGTAGCATGATAGAATTATATAAGGTAGGAGTGACAGTTTTATCGTCTTGCACCAACTGTCAAAAATAATATAAATAAGAGACGAAAAAAGTAGAAAAGAAAATAGAAAGAAAAATATACAGGCAAATGACAGTCGGTGCAAGACACTGGTGAGAAAATAGCCAGTTGTCACTCCTACCTTGTAAAGGGTGATTTTTTTGAGGTTATGATTTTCATGCATTAGTATTTGACAGATCACGTGGGATTTCAGACATGGTGTCAAAGAGAAAGATGCTCAGTATGCTTTGACATTTCATCATGAATAGACTTACTAACGAGCAACGCTTGCAAATCATTGAATTTTATTACCAAAATCAGTGTTCGGTTCGAAATGTGTTTCGCGCTTTTTTTGTTCAGCGATGAGGCTCATTTCTGGTTGAATGGCTACGTAAATAAGCAAAATTGCCGCATTTGGAGTGAAGAGCAACCAGAAGCCGTTCAAGAACTGGCCATGCATCCCGAAAAATGCACTGTTTGGTGTGGTTTGTACGCTGGTGGAATCATTGGACCGTATTTTTTCAAAGATGCTGTTGGACGCAACGTTACGGTGAATGGTGATCGCTATCGTTCGATGCTAACAAACTTTTTGTTGCCAAAAATGGAAGAACTGAACTTGGTTGACATGTGGTTTCAACAAGATGGCGCTACATGCCACACATCTCGCGATTCTATGGCCATTTTGAGGGAAAACTTCGGAGAACAATTAATCTCAAGAAATGGACCGGTAAGTTGGCCACCAAGATCATGCGATTTGACGCCTTTAGACTATTTTTTGTGGGGCTACGTCAAGTCTAAAGTCTACAGAAATAAGCCAGCAACTATTCCAGCTTTGGAAGACAACATTTCCGAAGAAATTCGGGCTATTCCGGCCGAAATGCTCGAAAAAGTTGCCCAAAATTGGACTTTCCGAATGGACCACCTAAGACGCAGCCGCGGTCAACATTTAAATGAAATTATCTTCAAAAAGTAAATGTCATGGACCAATCTAACGTTTCAAATAAAGAACCGATGAGATTTTGCAAATTTTATGCGTTTTTTTTTAAAAAAAAGTTATCAGGCACTTAAAAAATCACTCTTTATAATTGTATCATGGTTGCTAGAATTTTGCTGGAAAAATTTCTTCGAGCATTATAAGAACAAGCATCAGAAAGAACAAGAAAATGTCAAATTTACATTTTTTGCTTGTTTATATGCTGTGCGGCGGAAAATAAATTTACAAATAGTGAAATACAAATTGCAAATAAACAGAAATAAATTAATAATAAATTAATTTAAAAGTTGAAAATTGATAAATGGCGTAAATAAATTTGGCGCTGTTTACGTTTTATAGGCAATCAGCTTTTTTTGTGCTTGAAACTAGCTAGAAGTCGTTTCCGTACTTTTGACAATATTCTCATATTTCATTTTACGCTCCCAGCTTTCCTCGACTTTTACTGGACACTGTGTACGGAAACACACCTTATATTAGCCCGCGTAAGCGAGTGAGAAAAGAACGCTGCAACTCGGTTAAAATTTGCTTTTAGTGGCTTAACAGCACTAGCAACATCTGTCAAAAAACTTATGATTAGTTTGTTGAAATAAACAAAAAGCAAAACAAAATGAATAATTTGAAGGATTGTTTGGTAAATACATTTATTTACTTAAAAATTGTTATGATAATAATATCTATAAATAATATTTTGCGTTTACAGATTGCATCTGAATACATGGGTGAGCAGCGCGAATATCTTCGTAATGTAGAGATGGAAGCAGTAAACGAAGTGGTGGAGGCTTTTATTTACACTTGCTCCATTTTGTCAGAGATAATGAGATTGGAAACTTCAGCAAAAAGAGATAGCCGTATGCCATGGTATAATAATCAAGGTAGCATTGACAACTGCTTATTTTCTCTTCTACAAGAAAACATCTCCTGTCAAAAACAACTGTTTGTGCAAATGCATGAGACAATTATACAGGTAGCATTGACAAGTATAGATTTCCTCAGCAACAAGGAAACCACCATCTGTCAAAAACAGTTTTTCGTGCAACAAAAATTAAACGAATGTAAAAATAAATAAATTCCACAAAATATGTGCGTTAAATAAACAATTATAATAATGAAAGTTGTCAAAAAAATTATGTGTGATATGTGTAGTAACGTTTTCCAACCGTGGTGTTATAATTTTAATTGAAAACTATTTCAATTTCGTCCACATGCATCTGTAGCTGCTGAGGTTGCTGCACTTCAACGTTTTCAATCTTTTTTTTTATGTTTGCACTTAATGGGCCTTACCAATAGTTTGCTACTTTCATAGAAAGTGTCGACATTTCCGATTGAAGCTTATACTTTAAAAACGTTCATACCAATAAACGAGAAAGTATCGACATGTGCTCTAGTATCATACTTTATATTAGTATCGGCTTCAGCTGATGCTAAGTATTTTAGTAGAATGTCAATTTTTATCTGTCAAACAAGGCAAAGCACATTCACAATAGATTAAAGCTTATACTTTGAAAGCGAATACTGATTTCGTTTATTGGTACGGAAAAATATAAAGATGACTACTAACGAAAAGCTTATACTTATTAGTGCCAGCTTTTTCTTAGTATCAGCTCTTGACTATTGGTAAGGCCCAATAACATTAAGTTTACAAATTATCTTCGTTGTAGTAATAATAACTCACTATTAATAAAATAAAATATACAATATTTTGTAATCAAATGTGTGGTTATTTGCAAGCTCTGAAATATAAACAATGGCGAAAACATAAGCATAATTGAACGCTCTCTTTCTTGACTTTTTTTTGACAGATGCTGGTTTCCAAGCAACTGTCAATACTACCTTGTATTATTATACCATGGTGCAAATGCATCAGCAGCTGCTGAAGTTGTTGTTTTTTTTTTCGCTTCTACGTTTTCAACATTAGGTCTGTTTCCGTACGCACTTCAAGTTACTTGAAGTTGCTTGAAGGCGTTTCTTTACACATTTTTCGAGCTCGAGAGAGAAGAAGAACAAGCAAAATGCCACTCTCTCGAGCCTCGAAACTAGCTTGAACTTTGCTTGAACAATTTCTTCGAGCACGATAAGAACAAGCATCAAGAAGAACAAGAAAATTTTAAATTGATGTAAATAAATTTGGCGCTGCTTACGTTTATAGGCAATCAGCTGTTTTTGTGCTTGAAACTCGCTAGAAGTCGTTTCCGTACTTTTTGCAAATTCTCTCATTTTGACAGATAATTTAATTACTCTCACATATTGAACTATACTCGAACTATTCTTGAACTTTGCACGGAAACAGACCTATTGTTTGTGTTTTCAATGGCCGATTGTGTGCTCTTTTTAAGTATATTTTTTGATAGGAAATGGTTTCCCAAGCAACTGTCAATGCAACCTTGTATTGTTATACCATGGCCGTATGCTAAAATGCAGTCAATACTAATGCAAATATTTTAAATGTGTTATTAAAATCATGGTGTAATTAATAAGGTGGTAGTTAATTTTTAACCTCTCTCACAAAAATGAACTCTGGATCTGTCAAAAACAGCTGATTGCATATTTAAAGCAAAACAATAGCAAAATAAAGATTGTGATATTTGTTTTGGCTCTAGTTTTTCACTGTTTTTTTAATTATTTTGATGAAAATCCGACGAAACTACATATAATTTTAATTTATTACTTATTGGCTAGAACTATCACAAGCAAGCAAACAAAACACATAGTGATTTGACACTTACCAACAGGTCCTCTCTTTATGTCACAATTTTTTGACAGATTCAGTAAAATTGAGTGCGTGGTGAAAAATTCACTACCACCACAGGAAAACATAAACTGTCAAAAACAGCTTTTTGTGGAAATACATCAGCAGCTGCTGTGGTTGTTGTTTTTTTCACTTCAACGTTTTCAACATTGCTTGTGTTTTCAATGGCGGATTGTGAGCGCTCTCTTTTTGAGTATATTTTTTGACAGTAGATGATTTCCCAAGCAACTGTCAATGCTACCTTGTATTATTGTACCATGAGTTAAGCCACCACCATACACATATGGAAAAACTTACTTACAATTTTTGTTTAAACATTTTCATGCATTTGCAAATAAGAATAGAGCTTTTAACACAAAGATGTGGTTGTTGTTGAAGGAAATTAAATGATGTGTTTCTGTTAAAAACAGCACTAGTCAATTCAAATTCAAGTTACAACTTGAAGTATCTTGAAAGCGTTTCCGTACATATTTTTTCAGCACGAGAGAGAAAATGTCATTCTCTATTACTCGAACTTAACTTTCCTTGAACAATTTCTTCAAACGAATCTTGAGCTTTAAGAGCCGATATATACCCAGAACTTTTTATTCAAAGTATTTTCTTAAAACTTCAAGTCTCAAAAATATGTGGTTGAAATTTCAAGTTGATATCTCAACAAATAACAAAGTTATAGCCTAGTGAGTGAACCGCCTTCTAGAGCGCGCAGTGCTGGCCTGTATTTTCAAACGCATTTTTCTCGAAACCATGATGTTATTAACAAGGTGGTAGTGATTTTTTCACCACTCACTCAATTTTGCTGAATCAGTCAAAAAATTGTGACATAAAGAGAGGACCTGTTGGTATGTGTCAAATCATTATTTTTTATTTGTTTGCTTGCTTGTGGCAATTCTAGCTAAAAGGTAATAAATTGCAATTGTAAGTAGTTTTGTCGGATTTTCATCAAAATAATTGAAAAAACAGTGAAATACTAGAGCCAAAGCAAATACCACAAATTTTTTTTGCTATGGTTTTGCTTAAAATATGCAATCAGCTGTTTTTGACCGATCGAGAGTTAATTTTTGTGAGAGAGGTTCAAAATTCAATACCACCTTGTTAATTACACCATGCTCGAAACCATGTTTTCAAAGTCGATGACCAAGATTTTTTGAAGCTCAGTGAACCGATTGTTTTGATTTTTTTGCAGGCTTATTTTATTCGTAATAATCTCGTACTTGCCAAAGGATTTTTTTTTTTTCGTAGTTTCGTTCATTAGTTATAGGCAAAATAATGACGAATTTTCGGTCGAAAATCGTTAATTTACGTTCGGAAGTCGGCCATTTTGTGAAAAATCAATATTTCAAAATCGGCTATGACAAGTACGAGTTTTAAGTATCTAGTTTAATAATATTTTTCGTTTTTTTGTTTCAGATGAATTTAGAAGGAGCAATCTTGGTCACCGCATTTCACATTTTTTTCACAGCGCTCTATAAAAAATGCTTTAGCTACCTCAATATTAAATTTTTTTAATAAAAAAAAAACTGAACATTCTCTTGAATGTGTATATTTTTATGTATAAAAACCCTCATTTAAAAATATCCCTTAGGTTTCTTTAAACAAATTTACAAACATGAACTTTTTTTCGGCCTCTGCACAGAAAATAAAAGAATTGATTTATTACCTAAACTAGTTTAGCTAATGTGAAAGTTTCTATTTCACCTAATCTTTTCAACAACTTTTCTACTTACACAGTTAATTTAACAATCATGCATTAGGTAATTCACCTAATTAAAATTAGTTAATTCAACTAAAATTTTGCTTATTAAATCATCTAATTCTTCTAGTTGTTTTACCTTATGCAAGTTGTCGATTTGTTCGTACACTAGGGAAATAACGCATATTAGCATTATCCACGCCTCAGTATAAATTTTATATAAATATTTACGTGGATAAATCAAATGCTTTCCTTACAACTTGTTTTTTTCCCGTATTTGAATTTTATAGGAGCACAGTGCTCTCCTATAAAAAACATAAATAAAAACAAAGTGAGAAAATTTTACAAAAAGTAAAGTCTCATGCGAGAATTGAACTCGGGCCGCTGGCGTTATAGTCAAACGCTTTACCGCTGTGCTGTTACGCCGTTTGATAACTTGTGAACAAAATGTATATAAAAATATGAGGTCCACAACTCTGAAATTATTTTTCCACTGGGCATCTACAGCAATTTGATTAATTGGTATGTAGAGTAAATTCCTGTATTGGAAATTTAGCTCAATAGATAAGGCGTTGGTTGTTGAAATCTTGAGATCACTGGTTCGATTCTCAGCGGTGGCAAAGAAATTTTTCAGTCATTTATACAATGTATATATCTCTCTCATTCTATCTACTATAAAACAAATCTTTCTTCTCTATCATGTGACGAAATGAAGTAAAGTCACCTAAGGAAAGTTTCACTTCAAAATAGAAATTGCAAAACAAAAAACATATTTTTTGCATATTTTTTGCACGGCATTCGCACTCTTAAGTGGGAATGCTATCTAAATAATTAGATGATTTTTTTACACTTAGTAGGTGGCTTGCCTAATCTGAAGTGGTCATAGTTTGAAAAAAATTAGCTTATTCTTCTAATAAATTATGTGTCTTATCTATTTTATGGTTGAAGGTACACCTAAATATTTAGGTTTTTTTAGCTACTCTCGCTGTTAAACTATAATATAATTGCACATAATTAACATTTAGAAATTGGTAGCGCACCTAATCAAATTCGTTGACTGAAAATCACCGGATTACTTTAGCTGAATTCACTACATTTTTTGGTAAAAGTTCTACTCTTTTTTTTCTGTGTGGGTATATAGTCTCCCCTTAAACAGCTAATTGAAAGTGAAAAAGTGAAAAAATTAAATTGTTGTAAAAAAAAATTATGAAATTGGTTAGAATTTGGTTCAATATGTATTGAAAATATGATTATCCTTCTAGGGTTGATTAAATTTGTCAATAAACAGCTGTTGTGCTTGAAACTTACTTGAAATCGTTTCCGTGCTTTTTGGCAAATTTTTCTCATTTTGACAGATAATCAAATTACTCTCGAACTTTACTTGAAACGAGTACGGAAACAGACCTAATATAAGTTACTAGCCTTTTCCAGGCGCGCGTTGCTGCACCCTGCAACTATATGGGAACAGAATAGGTATTTATATTCAAAAATTTTCTTAGAGTCATAGTTTAACACCACTGTCATTTTTCACTGCCCGTTACAGTTTCCCAGAAGCAGGAGATCACCAAATAGTAACTCCATTTTGAGTTTGTATGTAAATACTGCTACTTTTACTTTCAAAGCTTTTCGATAATACAAATTTTAATTGCGTGGGCGGAGCCACACCCCCTTACATAATGCCCATCTCAGTTTTCTAGTAGTTTTAGTACAGTTGCCGACAGTGAGCATACAAACTATTTATTGGATTATTTAACTCAGTAGATCTTGAAATAAAAAGAGTGGCACTCAAATAAATGCTATATATTGGGCTTATGGTTACACTGTAGCAGGAATTAACTGAGTGCAACTATCCACTCAAGAGACCAGCGCGGTGAGTTGTAGAATCTCACCTCTCTCTCTCAACAAAGAGCTTAAGCTAGTGTTTGCTGTTATTTCGTGCTGCTTATACAATGCCAGTATGGATTAAAATGCATAAATTCTTAAATAATTAAATAAAAAGATTTACCAAAAACGTAGTACCCAGTAGCAGGGTCGCTTATTATAGCAATTGAATACTGAAAGAATTATTAAAATCGGTTCAGCATTTACCCCCTTGATTGAACGATGAAAATTCGAGAGAACCCTTTTATATAATAGTATAGATGAACTAATTATGTTCGCGTAACGCGACGTAACGTGGCCGTAACAAATGTCACTTGAATTTCCGTTATATGGGCTTTGTCTGTATCTGGTTATGCACTACGCAACGTAGCTTAGAAAAATGTAGATAAAAACAGAATTTTATCTAGCAACCTTGAGATAAACGTAGAACAAATAAAAAGTTCAATTTCATTTTGAACTCTACGTCGTTCTACGCTTTTTTGACAGCTTGTGCTTTTTTTCTTTCTTTTGTTGTTTCTTTTATATTAAGTGCGGTAAATTTGTCAATAAGTAAAATAATATAAGCGAATTTATGCTTTTTTAAGCTATACATTTTTAACTTTTAAATAACTTACAGGATTGATATTGAAAGGCGCTCTTCCGGGCTGATTTGTCTTCTTGGATTTCCTAAGGAGGCTCCTACCGATGAAATTGGTCTAGAAGACACTCTTCTAAAATATTCATTCGGTGTCCGGTGTCTATTAATGGGTCGACCATCCCAGCGCCTCACTTTTTGTTCTCTTATCCATATATTTATTACCCTTAAAACATTTAAAAATGCTTATTTATGCAATAACTCTTGCGCCATTTCTTTTTTAATTTTGCCGTCAAATATAAATTGTTTACTTTTTGTAAACAATAGCAGCTGATTTGAAATTTTGTTAAGTACAGTAGTACGTTAAATTTAGCACAACTATTTTGCGTTTAGCTTTATAAATATGTGTTGCCACACAACTTGTTCAATAAACTGTTAGAAATTTAAACAATATACGAGGTTGTTGCATTTACTAAATTGCCTTTTTTGTGTACGAGGTTCCTGCACACACTTTTTTCACCCAAAAGAGATACACTTAGTGCCCTAAAAAGTTTGTGCTTAATGCGGAACCTAATGATAGAGCTATTTCCATTAAAAAGACAAAGTGATATTCTTTGAGTTACGGGGTTCAGTCAGAGACCAGTTGGTATGCCAATTGATTTAAAATTCCTGTCTTTACATGTGTTTAATCGAACAGCAATTCTTCCTTTTTTACTAGCCGTTACTGTTTTCAAGCGACACCTAGCTGTCAGTGCTTAGTGCAACTACAGACAAGTATTCACAATGAAAGAACACAATCAAACAGTGTTGCCGTTTGGTAGTTTGCTATGTTGAAAGGAAATTTTGGCAGTTTTGTCGGTCTGCTGACGAAAATTCTTTGGAAATGCGCAATTACATAAATAATTTCTGGTTACTTTAATTTAGCTAATAAATTGGTTAATAAATAAGTTAATAATTTTAAATTTTGTTAGTTTTATAAATAGTTATTACAGCATTACAAAAAAATTATTACAGCATAAATGTAATTACATATGGAGAATTCTTATGCTGATTTTTACGTATGATTCGTTTACTTTTTAATTCCTAAATTAGCTATGTAATAACATGTTCACTTAGACAATTCATATAATGTGTTATATAAAAAAAGCTTTTTACTATTAAGCTATTTAACTATTTTCAAAATGACAGCTTTGTTTGTTTACATTTTGGAGTAAAAAATTGTTTTTTACTTTTTGGAAAAAAATTGTGAGAATAAAATATAAGAGAAAACGATTGAAGTTATGCAGCTCCAGACTATTTATTTGTAAACAAGACAGTTGGATTTTTACCATAAAAATTGTCAATAAAATCATCACTTGCACATTTATGCAATCTTGTAGGACAGGCTAGTTCAACGTCTTGTGTTTTCATATTCAATTTTAATTAATTTTTATTTTGCTTTAGAATTAAAAATATATGAAATGTTTTGTTTGTTTTTTTTGAATATGTCAAAATTCAGTTTGCGGTGTTATCACACAACAAAATATAAAACGATTTTTTTTCATTATCAAGTACACAAATCTGTGAATTAACGAGTTTCGAAGCGTATTAAATGATTAACCAATGATACAATTGCAAGCATTTAATTTCATTAGAACATCAGTTGAGAACTCGTTTTTTTATTCATCTCATTAACTCAATTTAACATATTGAAGTGATCAATCAGAACATGCTATAAGAGCCAGTTTTTCTGTGCTGATATATCTTGGTTTGTAGCTTAAATTAAAGTTTAAGCTTTGAATTTAGTTTTTCAGTGAATTTAAAAGAAGTAAAAACCGAGCTTAAACGGACAATGTTGGTAGTTTAGACTGAAGTTAACTTGTGATTTAATTTTGAATTATGATTTACTGCCAAGAAAATAAAAGTGTTAGAGAGAGGTTACGATTTCTTTATTTTCTTTTAATAATTTAATAGCATAGACATTTTTTAAAAAAACAAAGTCAAGAGTTCATGCAAGAGTTCATTCATACTAACGGATTTGAACACATTCTATGCTTCTGCTCCTTCTGCTTATGCCAACGGAGTCACGGTTACTACACAATATTAGCAGACCTCCCAACCAACAACAAGTGGACCGATCCTGGTTGATGGTGTATTTAATACACTGTATTAAAGAGTACGCCTATGGATCTAGAGGCTTAAATACTAGACATGATGATCGTTTCAAAGGCTTGGCACACTCCAAATCGCTTGGTATCAATATCAAAAGCTAATCACAATAACTCTGTGAATGTAGAGGGCTTGTTAGACATAGAGGATTGAGAGTTAATGTCATTTCTGTAGAATTATTTATAATAAAGTGATAAAAGTAAAATAAATTTAATTTGACATTCATGTTTGCCATCATGGATGAACTCCTGTTTCTCTAAACATTTTTTTTTAATATTTAAAGTCGTAATAAATCTAACTAGTATTTTAAAGAAAATCAAATAAAATCCATAAATCCTGATGTTCGAAGTTGAATAATTCTTGTAATTCTACTAAAACTATAATTAAACTGAGAATGATTTTGAACTAGGTTAAGCTAATCTCAAGTAAACTAGCTTTACTGAAAAACTGATCCTGAGAGAACTGAATGTGTTTTGTTTGTACTGCTGTAAAGTAAACATTACTTTTTACGCTTTTATCTTAAAATGTTAAAGATTTTGAGGTTGGTTGAAAATAATAATATATTTTTAAGAGAGGTTTCGGTCAATTGCTTTGACTACCAAAAAAGTAAAGAATTGCAAATGAAAAAAATTAATATATTAACCTAGTTGGAAAAATATTTTTCTTTTTTTTAAAATATTGCGTATCTATTCAAATCTGTTTAAAAAGGATGAATTAAAATATCATTGTGACAAGTTCAGTAGCAAAAATTTCATATAGGTATGCGTTTGCGGCAAGCAGTTAAAATACCTCTCAATAATAAACTACTCTCAAAATAAAAAATTCTTAACGTTTGATGTTTTATTCTCAAATTTTAAAAATACGACATTTTTGAAAATTTAAAAATTTATTTAATAATTAAATAACATATATTCTTACTGATTAATTTATTTAAATTCGACACGAACAATTTTATAATATCCTAAAGTGGGATTGTGGCGTCCGTGGCGTAGTTGGTAAAAGTGCGTGGTCTCTATGTCAACGAACCTGGAGAGCCGGGTTGGAACCCCAGCAGCGACAGAAAATTATTTGAATTAAAATAATTTTTCTGTGCGGCCGCCACCTCTCTGCAGACAATGGCAAACCTCAAAGAGTAATCAAAATGCCATGTAAAGCTTCTTGAGAACGAGAACATATTCTGTTCATCGCCGTTCGGAGTCGGCGTTAAACCTGGTAGTTCCGGTTGTCGGTCAATTGTGTATAAACTTAATAACACGCACAACACAATTGATCATAAGAAGCTAGGTCAAAGTCCTTTCAAGGGCTGAAATGGCCAGTTATGTATGTATTTATGTTAAGTGGGATGAGAAAACAAGTTTTAAAAATGTTTGTTAAAATTTGACGTCTGAAATTTCTAAAATTGGAAAAAAGAAATAACTTTATAATTAATTGAATTATCGAGAATACAAAATTGGTTTGGATACAAAAAATTGTTTCTGTTGCTTCCAAAACGCACTTTCGTCTTTGCGACGAACAAAAAATCGTCGACAGAAATCGTCGCAGAATCGTCATCTCTTACATTGGAGTAAAAAAGCGGACCAACAATTTAGTAGTAATTTAGTTCTGTTTTATTGCAACCCTGAATATAACACATTTCTCGAAAACAGCTGTCTCAAGCAATTGGGCATATTGTAATCTCCAATTGGAACCACTGCTTCCACATATTGAATCCAAACTTTAAAGCAATGCATAATAAAAAATTTCCACTTTGAGTTAATATTATCGTTAGATACTTTTGTTATTAATTCGCAAAGTATTCGTTTAGTGGTTGTTTATTCAAATTTGCAATCGTCAGAAATAAAATTGCACATTTCGATATCGCAGAGCTCATGTCGAAGAGCTGGTCTACATACATATACAAGATAAGTTTTTGGTGCTACTTTGAATCAAGAAAAAGATTGCAGTGGTAAGTGCATGAAATGATAGTCTGACCATGATAGAATAAACAAGGCAAACTCGCGGCTGGGAGCCAAGAGTCAGAATTGTCAGAGAGAAAAATCGATTTGCAAACAATAGCAAAAAGAAACAAAATTATTTATATTTATTTTGACAGTTTCGACGCAAAGCGAGAGGATTTTCAACCGCTAGACTACGTTGTTTATTTTACTATGAGTTATTTCGTAAAAAAATAATATTGAATTCAGGGTGAGGCTTACCGTTCGGGCAGAAAGCTTTGCAGTCGTTACCCTAGGCAAGAGTCTAAAGTAGTTCCAGATGGGGCCATGTTCTTTGTTAAACGGTAATCACACAAAGGAGTAGCGTATTGTATGACAACTTTTGCTCTTAGTTTGGAAACCAACGATTATTTTCTTTTCTAAACCATCGTCAATCACTTTCGCTTTTTAAGTAAAATAAGGTTGCTAAATATGTTGAATGAATTAACGTAAAATATGTAATCTTGTTCCATTTGCAGTTGTTAGTTGTTGCCGTGAAAAAAATGATTTTGTGCTAAAATAGATAGAATTTAAATTACATTTTATTATGATTCTGAAACTTACATTATTATTATTTTCTGCTTCTCGAAAAAAAAGTAATATAGGTTTTATTTAGTGTCATACTTTAACCTTCAGTTGGCACACCTTCGTGGCAATAAAATAGAATATAACTGTGGGGTAGACTGAAAACGTTTGAATTGCTTTAACAATTTTTATTTGAAGATCATGTTCAATTAAAAGAGTAATGCTTTCATTTCTAAATTCCTAAAATGGGAAAACCATGTGTCGGATAAGAACCCACGTCTACGGCTGGTGCTACAATCTTGGTAGTTTTCAATGCATTGATAAAAAATATAGCTGTTGAATCCAATCGAAAGGATTCCAATTACAAAAATGAATTGGAAGATACGTGGAGATATGTGGAGTTTGCATTCTCGTAAGCATATCGCATTATTTTCAAAGCAGAGTATAAACAATTTTTTTAATCTGTTATCTTCGGAAGTGATGGTTGTAACAAGACCGTGGAATTAATCATTATCAACTAATAAATTAATCACCTCAAGCGGAAGAGGTTTTTATTTGGAATTTCAATAGAAAATTGTTATTTAAATAAAAAAGTGTAGTGAAGTATCAAATTTATTAAAGAGTAAATTAGATTGTAAATAAATAGAATTGTATAAAAATTGGAACATTTCCATTTGAAACTTAGTTCTTTGTTCTTTGCTGAACTTATCGTTGTTTATTTGAATCAGTTTATTAGCAGTTTGTGCGAAATTGTTTTGAAGTAAATTCGCGTTAGTTTAGGGTGTTGGAAAATAAAAATTTGTTTTTACTACAAAAAAAATTTCAAACCAATTCTAACTATTTTAAACTTTATACAGCATTTAATTAAGGCATGTTCCTACTTGGCGCGCTTGGTATTCTAGTGAAAATTTAAATTTTTTACAGAAAACCGGTAAGAGATAATGGAAAATTTATTTTAGGGTGAATAAATACACTCAAAAATTATGTACAAAAAATGTTTATTAAATTTTAACATTTTTTATGTATTTTTAACAACTCTCGAAACTACATTTTTATACCTAGTTACCATCGTTACTCATACCTTGTCTGATTAAGTCCAAATTTTAACCGCATACTTTCCACATGCTTAGTTTCAGTGTGAACTAAAATATTGCAAACATTTTTATTTTTTCTGTAATTTTTTTCACAAAATCCATAAAAAAACTTGCGGTTTTTACGATTTTTTTTCATATCTTCATAAATTTTGTTTTTTTTTGCCAAACTTAAAAAAATTTTATTTCACATGATAACCATACTCATATTATTTATGAATTTTTTTTTCTAGGTGCTGCCAAACTTTAGTTATTATGGTAACCATCAGTTCTTTCCGATATCGACACGTCAACTTCAAATTAAAGTTTTATACATAAAAAATGTTAAAAATTAAGTGTATTTATGCACAAAAAAAAAAAAAAATTCAATTATCACAAAATTATCTAAAAAATTTTAAATTTTCACTCGAATACCGAGCGCGCCAAATAGCACCATGCATTAAATAATTTCTATAAAAGATAGAAGATTTTCATTTAAAATTTAGTCTAAAGTGTATACATAGTTGCAATTCTAAGTATTGTGAAGTTGTATTAAAAATACTTTCTAAATTTTTCTATACTTTTCTAAAATGGAATAAAAAAAACAAAGGTTTTTTAGGTTGACAATTCTAAAAATATAAAATTAACTTACTGAATTGCAATTTCTGATAGGGCCTCCTCTTTTTCAGATTTTTTAAAAACAAGTGCAGCTAATATCTGAATTAAAAACCGAGTCGAGAGTTATAAGCATGCATTTTTCTTTTATAGATGGAATATTCGGACGTTATCTATGGATCCTTTACCATTCCTGATGATATTTCAAGTATCATAGCGACTCCTGTATTCCAGAGATTGAAGAATATCAAACAAGTCGGATTACTCTACAAAATAATTCCCACTGCAACCCACACGCGCTATGAACATTGTATTGGGTAAGTCGTTCTTTAACATTACCTTCACATTTTACATATTCTAATTGTAAGCGTTCTGTGAAAAATATCATTACCTGTTGAACGGACTGTGACTGAAATATTTTTAAGTATAAAAAAAAAAAAAAAAAAATCGAGAGAGCAACCAAAACCTTCTTGACTTGACAGCGTAGCTTTCCACAAAAGTTGAAATTTTTCTCAGGAATTGTTACTCACTGAGTATAGGTGCTTTATTAAAAGTTAAGGTGGGTAATCTTATTTTACGACAGCAATTATTAGTTTTTGACCTTTTGACATTTTTTGACATAACGAAAATAAAAAAAATTGAGTGATATGACACCACAAAGTAACCGCTTAATGCAGTGAAAATGCAACAACAAAAAAAAAAGCATCTACCATTAATCAAGTACTTCGTCTCTGTTGTCATCACATTTCAAAGCATGTTGTTTTGAACTCAGACTTTACGATATGCACTTAAATTCAGTATCTAATGGTGTTTTCCAAAGATAACAAGATGGGAAACTTCTGTGGGGAATCTAAAAATTGCAAAAAGTAAACACACATACGAGAGAAACCATTTCACCACAAATAGTGAGGTGAATATGTCAGTTTCGGGTTATGTTCCTTAACCCTTCCAACACGTTTGTTATTGATTGGCTTTATTACGAAAACAAAAATATCTAAAGTTCTTTAAATATTCTTATATATGCTAAAAATATTTATTTTTGTGCTTTAGCTTCATGTTCAATAAGATTTTATACATAAAAAACCACATTATTTCCTTAAGAAAAGCAAAAACTTTGTGCATGTAACGTAAAGGTTAATAATATCAGCTGGGTGAATTTATGAATGAAATGTTTTTTTTCCATTCGACTGTTAGAAGTAGTGTTGCCAATTTATCTTCTTTAGGATAGCCTTTAATTTACCCTTTTATTAGGTTTTTAATTTTTATTTCGTTTTTAGGATAGCTACGCCTAAATTTCTCTTATAAATCTGCAATGATCATCATAGGAAATAAATTGGGTTTACGGAAGTCAAAATATATAAGCTGGTAAACTTAATTGATTCATAGTCTGAATTTTAAGAAATAACATGGTTGAAATATTAAAAGCATGTGTAATTAAATATTTTCTTATTATTTGCCCAAAGATACATTTATTATTGCTCATAATTTCTTATTATTATATGAGTCAGAATTAAGTGTCCGGAATATTTTCATAAATGTAACAGATATTCCCTTAAAATTCAGAAAGGATAAGTAATGATATAAATTTTAGTTATTAGTTTGAGGACTGAGCCGTAGGAATATAAATGGAAAAATAATATTTGTGGCAAATAATGGAATAATATGTGAAATGACTTTAAACTTAATATATTACGCAAAACATAATCAAAGCAGTTTTACACATTTTATAGATAAAACAAATGCTAGTTCGTACCAAAGCAATATTTATTCCAACCAAGCAAATTTTCAAAGAAAACAATGATAGTTGACAACTCTGATGGGATGAAAAATAACAGAACTTTTACAAAACGGTCGTGGTGAAAATAAAAAGCTATTTACAAATACAACAAGTGGCAAAATTTGCAAACTTTGTTAGGCGAATAAGATTAAAATAAGAAAATGCATGTAATTATTTGAGTGTTAAACAGATTCCTGTAACATAACTTAAAGATTTAAATATTCAAACACTCAATCCATACATTATTTTTCTTGTTTGTAAACGAAGTTTCAGCAGAAAAATGCAGAAGAAGAACAAGAGCGTTCCTTTTTTAAATTTCACCTCGAATAGCGGGGGTTTGTGTAGAATAGCGGGGGTTTGTGTAAAATTGAAATTTTTCAAAAATGTTGACATATACAACAACTGACGAAATTGGCTAACTTTAAACGCATGTATGAACTAAAATAAAGGGACTTAGTAATCAGTTTTGGTTGCAAATAGTTTATTACAACTCAACTTAAATATTAATCTATACTATTATATAAAAGGGTTCTCTCGGATTTTTATCGTTCAATCACGTCGTAACCGCTGAACCGATTTTAATAATTCTTTCACTATTCAATTGCTATAATAAACGACCCTGCTACTGGGTACTACGTTTTTGGTAAATCATTTTATTTAATTATTTAAGAATTCATGCATTTTAATCCATTTGTATACGCACCACGAAATAACAGCAAACAACAGCTAAAGCTCTTTGTTGAAAGAGAGAGGTGAGATTCTACAACTCACCGCGCTGGTCTCTTGAGTGGATAGTTGCACTCAGTTTATTCCTGCTACAGTGAGCCATAAGCCCAATATATCGTATTTATTTACGTGCCACTCTTTTTATTTCAATATCTACTGAGTTAAATCTATACTATTATATAAAAGGGTTTTCTCGGATTTTAATCGTTCAATCAAGGGGTAACCGCAGAACCGATTTTAATAATACCTTCCTATTCAATTGCTATAATAAGCGACCCTGCTACTGGGTACTACGTTTTTGGTATAACTTTTAATTGAATTATTTAAGAAATCATTCATTTTAATTCATGCTGCCATTGTATAAGCAGCACAAAATAACAGCAAACAATAGCTTAATCGCTTTGTTGAGTGAGAAAGGTGAGAGTCTACAACTCACCGCGCTGACATCTTGAGTGGATAGTTGCACTCAGTTAATTTCTGCTGCAGTGTTGCCATAAGACCAATACATCGTAGTGATATGAAAATATGTTTTCATATCATATTTATACTCCCAAGCAACGCTGAGAATGGGTATGCTAGTAATAAATATTTAGATAACATAAAGCCGAGAATATTGTCTGATCCAAAGAAATTTTGGGGATTCATCTATATTAATAAAAATCATTTTCTGTTTGTTTGACTACTATACAAATCTTAACGGCTGAACGGATTTAACTCAAATTCGGCTCACATATTACTTGAATCCTAACTTAGGTTATGGCATACTAAGTTTTGACCACGCCTTTTCCGCCCCTTTAAAAGTAACGCAAATCTTACTACTAGCTTATTTTTTTCAAGCGAAAATGCTCGACTTATTAATTTTAAGAAAATCCTGTTATTTTGACATCAAAAACATTCACATATTTTTTAAATTGCACAAACTTCTGGTACAACGTCTTTTTCTAATATCATCGTTTCCTTAGAATAACAAAAAAACTATCAGAAATTCGTATATTTTACTTGCAATGCAAATAACTCGGTTGTTTGTGAATATATTTCATTCAAATTTTTTTCGTTGATAAACTCAATTCAAGCACTTAATAAAAACAATTTAAAGGGTACCGTTATCTTAACGGATATATTTTTAATATTTCTTTCAAAAAAGGTCCAAAATATTGACTTTATGACACAAAAGTTGTTTTTGTTGTTAAAATAATAAAAACTCAAAATTGCATTTTCAACTACCTTTCACATGACATGGCAAAAATGCAAAAATGCTTCCAATTTTACAAAAAAATTTATTAACTGTTTCTGTCATCAAAAAACAAGACCTACCTCAGTGATTTTTTAAAGAAATTAATTTTTTTCAAAAGTTGTTTTTATTCTTTTTATAGAATAGTTAATCTCAAAGAATAATTTATGTGAAAAAAAGGTACCAATATCTCTTTCCGATCAAAAGTTATCGCAATAAATATATTTTCTCGGCCCCTCTGCATCTCTTTATATTAATCAATACAAAAACATGGTCCTTTAATATGAGCAATCGTAATAAATTCTGAGATTTCTCTTCATCACCTTTTATGGATGGAAAATTTAAGTTTTGCATATTTCCATACACTTTATGGCAAGACTTAATTTATTCTGGCATTTGATAGTCAAAATTCGCTAAATTATAAACGAATAAAAATTTCTTAATTCTCAATTTTCAAAACCGTATTTTTTGCAAACGGAAGAGATTTTTATCTTCAGCACTGGTAAAGTTGATTTTTTTCATATTTCCTAAAATAAAAAAGTTTATAAAAAATTGTTCGCTCAGACCTCATGGCTTCAAAATTTACGATTGAGAAGACTAAGCTATCGAAAACATATTTTTTAAGTTCAAATTCGATTATCAAATTATCGATAATTCAAATTATCAATTAAGACCAGCTTATTTTTCATTATATGAATTTGTAAAAATATTAAAACGAAGACTAAATATAAAATTTTTACCTTTTTTCACCCGAGTAAAACCGGGTATATCAGCTAGTATCATAATAAATAGATAATATGCATTATTTTCAGGGGTTGCAAAGTGACTTCTTTGAGAGTTTGCGGCCGATGAAGAACAAGAGTAAAATTCAGGGTTGATTTTTCATCGCACTAATACATGCAAACTTTTTTTGAGGTTATGTTTTTTAAGTTTCCCATCTTGTTATCTTTGGTGTTTTCGTTTCTACAGAAAAATGTTGCCCTACCACAGTGCAACATTTTTCAAGTGTTGCACTCAACCCTCAAAAAGTGCAGGTTTTGAACACAAAACACTGCCCTGCTTACTCAATCAGCTGATATATTTGTGTGCGCCAAAAATAAAAAATTTGCTTTATTAAAAATATTATTTAAGTGTCAAATTATGAATGCATATATTTATCCTTGTCTAACACACGCATTTCATAATAGGTCTGTTTCCGTACGCACACTGTGTAACTTGTGGGACGCTATTTTCTGTTTCCATACTTTCTGTGCTTAAAATGGGAGAAGAAGAACAAGCATAAAATCGCTCTCTCGAGCACACAAAGTGCACAGAGAGTGCTAGAACTCGAGACCATGGTATAATAATACATGGTAGCATTGACAACTACTTATTTTCTATTCAACAGGAAAACATAAACTGTCAAAAACAGCTTTTTGTGGAAATACATCAGCAGCTGCTGTGGTTGTTGTTTTTTTTCACTTCAACGTTTTCAACATTGCTTGTGTTTTCAATGGCGTCCGTGGCGTAGTTGGTTAAAGTGCGTGGCCGCTATGTCAACGAACCTGGAGACCCGGGTTCGAACCCCAGCAGCGACAGTAAATTATTTGAATTAAAATAATTTTTCTGTACGGCCGCTACCTCTCTGCAGACAATGGCAAACCTCAGAGAGTAATACAAATGCCATGTAAAGCTTCTTGAGAATAAGAACATTCCGTTCATCGCCGTTCGGAGTCGGCGTAAAGCCTGTAGGTCCATTTCTCGGTCAATTGTGTACAAACTTAATAACACGCACAACACAATTGATCATAAGAAGCTAGGTCAAAGTCCTTTCAAGGGCTGAAATGGCCAGTTATTTATTTTTTTTTATTTTTTTTTTGTGTTTTCAATGGCGGATTGTGAGCGCTCTCTTTTTGAGTATATTTTTTGACAGTATATGATTTCCCAAGCAACTGTCAATGCTACCTTGTATTATTATACCATGCTCGAGACCTCGAGTAAAGTAAGAACAAGCATCAAGAAGAATAAGCAAAGAACTAAGAGATAAGGAAGCGGTGAAGTTGAACAGAAATGAAGTATTTTACAAATACAATGAAGTTAATGCAAATACATAAACATTCAAACAGGGCCGCATTAGGTTATATCGTAAATAAAAGCGAAAACTTTTTGGTGTTCAGACGTATTTTTATTATTTAATTTTTATTGTATTTGAAATCATAGGTATTTTACAAAAAATGCCAAAAATACGGGAAAAATTTTTTCCCAGCAGGACACTTAAAAAAATCTTGCAAAATACGGCACGTCCCGTGAAATACGGCACATATGGTTCGACTAGTCGTTCGGCTCATTAGCATATTTTCGGGTGCAAAAATTGTGTACCGGGTAACCTAGTATTTAATATAGGATATCACTGTCATATATAAATTTTTGACCGAAAAATAAGTCATATATTAATTTCTATTTTTAACCGATAAATAAACATATTAACTGGTATTTTTGACCGAATAAATAAAAGTAAATAATAAAAAAAAACAAAACAAAAAAATCGGTAAAAATAACCATTATTTATTGACTTTTTTGAAGAAATTTATAACAGTTACAGTCCCTGATTAAAACTTATCTTCAATAAAAAAAAAAATTAGGGCCCTAATGTTTGCCACCCTAAGGAATAAATGCGCTCATGAAGCTGAACTTTTGTTTTGACAAAAGCTCTTGCACATGACTCATGCACACAAATGGCGGGAAACCAACAAGCTATAAAGCAAGATTACCTGTGAAACTAAACCTCCTTATTATGTGTTTTTTGTGAACTTTCACAACTTTTCACGGCACAACGCATGCTTATTTAATTATTTATTTTATTTATGTTCGTTTTAAAACAATTTATAGCGATGACAATCGCTAATTATTTAATATTTTAATGTTTTTTCACCACTCATTTTCTTTGTTTTGATGTGCAAGAGCTTATGTCAAAAAATCATGCTCTATCTCGCTTGAAAAATTCTTCAACACACGCATAGAATGTGTGAGTAGAACACCACTTCCTTATATTTTATTTCTATGAGAATAAGCATCAATAAGAAGAAGCAAATGTCAAATAACATTTCATTATTGTTTATGTTTTGCGATAAATAAACTCACAAATTGTGTGCCTAAAAAGAAATTTACGTACAATATATAAATAGTAATAAATAAAAATTAAGTAATTGTTCAGTTTTGCATTAAAAATGGCTTTTAATAATTTGAGTGAAAGTGTTTTGAATTTTGTGCTGCCGTCTGCAGTCAAAATCAGCTGTTTTGTGCTCGAAACTTACTGGAAGCTGTTTCCGTACTTTTGCAACTATTCTCACATTTCGTTTTTACTCTCTAGCACACGTTTTACACAAATCTTACACAGTGTAAAGTACGGAAACAGACCTAATATTTTCGTTCAAAGCAATCAGCTGATTTTCAGGGCAACATTCTCCCTTCAAAAAGTTTCGCAGGGCAAGAAATGTGCCTTTTTTGCCCTATATAAATGTAACATTTTAAGAAACGAACACAGATTTTTTTCACCCGTTTGCACTTATTTAACAATCGAACGCGAAAAAAGAAGAGGGAAATGAAAAGGTAACATTTTTTGGTAGAAACGAAAACACCATAAGAAAACTCAAGTATTAAGTACTTTCATATGCTTTGGTACACGGGTTTTTGCTCATAAAATGAAAACAAAAAAAATTTTTTTTTAAATTATTTTTGTTATTTATTGAGTCATTCAATAGCTAAAAATTGTATAACTACTTATTTGAAATGCCCACCATTTGCTTTCCAGCACGAGCGAAGCCGATCCGGCCAGTCATCTTGTCCACTGCTTGGACAAGAGCACGCTTTAGAGACTCGATATTAGGGTGCCTAGTAGAGCAAGCTATACCCTCTAATACGGACCACAGTTTGTAATCCAATGGGTTCAGGTCTGGGCTACCCGCTGGCCCCTGATGCATGGAAATGCAGTCCGGTACATTGTTTTTGAGCCACTCTTGAGTCAATTTAGCCTTATTGGCCGGAGCAGAATCTTGTTGAAAGGAATAATGTCGTGTTAAGAGGTTTCACAACCAATTCCACATCATCGAATTCATACACTTTCGCCGAAGTGACTCCTTTTGTGGTGACTCCTTTGAAGTGACTTTGACTCCTTTTTCACAAAAATGGAGCTTGTTGAACCCATCATAGGCGACTCCCCACTAAACCAAAAAAATTGGTGGTGCCCTCTCTAAACTTTTGGAATGAGTTCTGCTATCATATCATTCTGTTCATTGGACGATTTCTCTGCGGTGTGAATTTTTCCTTCAGTAAACAGAATTCATATGTGGGCACTATCCGCGTGCTTGAAAAGTAACGCTTTCGATTTTCGGTTACGTTGTTCCTTTAACGCTACCGTGAGAAGGTGTCCGGTGTGTCTTTTGTATGCTCTGAGCCCCAAGTTATATTTTAGAATGCGAGAGATCGATTGCGCCGAGGTATTCATCTCCCACGGCAGGATTTTCTGCTTTCGCAGTGGTTTTAGCTTGATTCGAGACTTCACCGACTTGATGGCTCGTGGTGTTCTTACGATTTTGAACGGTTGATTATTCCACCAGTATCCTTAAACAAATTCACACAAAATTACAAGTGACTCCGAGTGGTCGCAAGGTCCGAAAGATATCGCCTCTTTCCAATTTACATTTTTTTAGACCAACTATAACAACACGATTTTCGAGCGAACCTCATTCCATGATTATAAACAACTTGTCACCGAAAACTTTTTTTGCGAAAAAGAAGGATTAATGCGAAATGTCAAATAGGTGTCGAAACGAAGCGAGTGCGTTCAGTAGTTCACTCAAAGTGAGCACATTTAGTAGTGTACCAAAACATATGAGAGTACTAAGTATAGTCCTAACTGGAGTAGAATATAGAAATGAATATGCACTACACCTATGCAGATTTTGTTTTGAATTGTTTTTTATTGGTTTAATATCGTCCGACCCCTCTACCTGTGCGTCACGATTTCGAGATCTCCTTTAGAAATCTGAAGTTATTTTTGGGATATTTTGCTTCGTTTTCGAGATATGGCGTTTTATCCAATTTTTATCATCGGACCTCCCTATCTGTGCGTCTCGAGTTCGAGGCACCCTTTACTGTGTATCCTTAATATGAGCGTTGAGCGGCGCGTTTCCAGCCGCTTTGGATTAACGCCGAATTTTCATCCCTAAATAAAAGCAGCGGAATAATGTCAGATGTGCAGGCAGTCAACAAATTTTTCACAGAAATTACAATATTTTCGAATTCTGCAGCCAATTTTACTTCCAACGCTTTGTCAAAATTGGATTTTCCAACCGCTCGATGTTGCCGCCACGTTATTATGGTTTGTCACATATAAATCGTATTGACATGAGAAATTTTTGACAGATAAAAAAACGCTTCCGCGCTGATTTAGGTTTGACTGTTAGGAAACGTAAATCTGATCATGGTAGAATTATAAGGTAGCCGACTCGGAGAAGAATGGAGTAGAAAGCAACGAAAAGCGGGTTAGTTGTCAAAAACAGCTGTTCATCTCGAGTTTCTTTATGTCCATTTTTCGCAGTTGATTTCAGGTTTAACTTTTTACAAGCTTTTCTGCAAATTCAACACTTCCTCGGCATTTTATAGATTTATTTACTATGTTTTTACAATACTTTCACTCAAATTAACACAAAATTAACACACGTGTCCGTACTATTTACAACTTGTAAACATAATGGGTGCGTTCTGGAAACTCAACATGTTGTCAATACGTTGTAAGTATCACTTTACGCTACTTTTGTGTGTCTTCTGAACGGTGAGCTACATTTTCTGTCAACACAGTTACAAAAATGTACACACTTGTGCGCAAAAAATTAAATATTCAAAATATAAATTTGGAGATAATTAATATATGTGTTATAGATGTGTAGAAATCTTTGTTTGATCTGTTGGTGGTTTGCTACACATTTTAGTGAACACAAACGATTTAAATTTATTCAAAGTAGCTCAGAAAAGCAATACATATATTAAAAATATATGCTGACAAATCAATTTTTTAGCTTAATTTACCACTTTGCAGCTTCATGTGCATCTCTTCTGTATCGGTTATTTGATACACACAGTTGCCAAGTGTATAAACAACTTTCATCATGTTACTTCCACCATTTCTTTAATTAAAAGTAGTAATTAGTTAAAATTTTGATAAATTTGCCCTTATTTCACCTAATTTTGTGTTATTTTGACGTTTTATACAATAGAAGTGCTTACACTTTCAACATGTCAAACTTTGTAATTGAAAACTAAAACATGTTGAGTAAATGTAGCGGAAAAATAAAGCGTGGCGAAAAATAGACAACATGTTGTGAGTAGCGGAAACTGATACTTGCCGTTCAGAAGACTTTTACTCAACAGTTGCACAACAGTTGCACAAAATTTAGTTTCGAGAACGCACCCAATATTTTTATTTCATTTGAAGTTTCTACGAACTTCGCCATTTTGACAATTAGCCAACCTTTTTATTATCCACTCTTCGTTCACGCGTGAGGGAACGAAGCAACTCGGCCCTACCTTGTAATTCTACCATGAATCTGGTGTTATTTTTGGCCTATCTGGCTTAATTTTCGATACATTACGTTTTTTTTCAATTTTTAAGGATGAATCATATCGTTCCCTCCATCCCTTTCTGTACGTCTTGAGTTCGAGATGTTATTTTTGGCCTATTTTACTTCGTTTTCGAGATATTGCCCTTTTTAAATTTTTCAAGTTAAAATTATATTATCGACTGACACTATACTTGTGAGTTCATGGTGCACTTGGTGTGCTCGCTATGATTTCCCGTTACTTTTACTTCAGAGTCGTTCTATGATTTGATATTTTATTTCATACTAGCTTTTCCCGGCGCGCAGTTTCCCAGTAGCAGTTTCCCAGTAGCAGGAGATCACCAAATAGTAACTCCATTTTGAGTTTGTATGTAAGTATTGCTACTTTTACTTTCAAAGCTATTCGATAATACAAGTTTTAACTGTATGGGCGGAGCCACACCCTCTTATATAATGCTCATCCCAGTTTTCTAGTAGATGGATATTACCCTGTTTTAGTACAGTTGCCGACAGTAAGCATACAGACTAAATTAACAGAATGTAGTCCAATCGACGAAAATCGTAGGAAATATAGCATTTTTATTGATTTGTGGGCGGTAAAAGGGGGTGTGACAGAAATTTAAGCCATCTCGTACTTGAAAAAAATGTACTGCCAAAATTTCAGCTCTATCGGCTCAGTAATTTTGAAGTTTCCAGCCATCACACAGACAGCGTTTTGCTTTTTGTATATATATTTTGGATAAAGATTATTGACTATAACTTTCGATTGGTAAGAGATACTCAGATAATTTTTTCTAATAAATTAATTTCTTAGCTTGTATATTTTTACAAAATTATAAAAACACAATATTGGAAAAAAAAATTTTGTTCGAAGAAATCTAGGGGTAGCCTTGCTTTTTGAATCACAAAAATGGTTTTTAATTTTTGCGTAAAATTGAAATAACTTTTGCCTATAAATGTTATAGCTTTTAAATAGAGTTGAAAATTTGCGAATTTGAATTTAAATTAATTTCACAACAAAAACAAATTTTGAGCCATTTTGTGAGGAAAACTCCAAAATTTCAGACCTTTTTTGAAAAAAATATTTAAAATATATATACTCAACTAACGGTATTTTTGCAATAAGGTTTTCATAGTACTTTGATGAAGCTTTAAGACAAAAAAAATTTAACAATATTAATACAAAAGCAGCGGAGATATTTGACTCGAAAGTCGCAAAATTAAATTTCTGATTGTTTTTTTCTCATTTTTGAGCAACGATGTTGCATTAAATATATCGTTGTAGTAAAATTTTTCATAGTTTTCAAGATATGTTCATGTTTTTGGTGTCAAAATAACGGACATTTTTTTAGTTTTACTAAATTTAAGAAATATTTTATATTTTGTAAATATTTGCACATGTTACATAGAAAACAACTAAAAATATGCGATTTTGTAAAAAATTTGTACTACAGCACCATCTGGTGTCCAAGGTGGGTCAAAGAAGATAGTGCTAAAAAACTCATCGTACCTGAAAACTGCTATATACCAACTTTTATTCTAATCGCATTAGCAGTTTGGGAGTTTTAGGTGGTTTTGTAAAAAATGTGTACCATAGCGCCCTCTGGTGTTCAAGATAGGTCAAAAACGATAGCAGCAGAACACTCGACGTACATAAAACCCACTGTATACCATTTTTCATTCTAATCGCATTAGCAGTTTATGAGTTTTAGGCAGTTTTGTAAAAAGGTTGTACTACAGCGCCCTCTGGTGTTCAAGGTGGATCAAAATTAATAGCCCACGAACACGCACCGTACCAAAAAACTTTTATACACAAATTTTCATTCTAATCGGACGAGTAGTTTAGGAGTCTATTGCGGCCTTACAAACATAATTTCCTTTTTTATATATATAGACTAGCTGATATACCCGTAAAGTTTTGATATTTTTTTAATTTAATATTTTTTCGCTTATTTAAAATAAGCTGCACTTAATTGATTATTAAATTACTTTAAAGCTCATATTAAAGGTCCATGTTTTTTCTATCGGTTGAAAATAAGGCGATACCGAAGGCCCGAGATAGAGTTTATAGCGATATCTTTTGGTCGGCAAGAGATATTGGAATAATTTCTTGAGACAAAATTACTCTTGGAGCTTTACTATTTTATAAAAAGAAAAAAAAATAACTTTTGAAAAAATCAATTTCTTCAAAAATCACAGAGGGTGGTCTTGTTTTTTGATGACAGAAACAGTTAATAATAGTTTTCATAAAACTTGAACCATTTTTGCTATTAAATGCTATGTCATGTTAAAAGTGGCCGTGGTGCAGTGGGTAGAGGTCGTGGCTCACACGCCAGAGAATCCTGGTTCAATTTCCATCTGACACGGGAAGTTTTTTCAATCGAATTAATTTGTCTGTTCGGTTGTCACCTCTCTGCAGACAACGGCAAACCTCAGAGAGTAAATAATGCCATGTAAAGCTTCTTGAGAATGGGCACATTAGCTTAGCTGTTCGGAGTCGGCATAAAACTAGTAGGAGGTCCAGTTATCGATCAATTGTGTATAAACATTAAATAACGCGCACAATTCAATTTGATTATAAGAAGTTCGGTCAAAGGCCTTTCAAGGGCTGTAATTGCCAGTTTATTATTATAATTATTATGTTAAAGGTAGGAAAAAAATGTAATTTTGAGTTTTTATTATTTTAACAATAAAAACAGGTTTTGTGCCAATTTGTGAGTAAAAAGTTAATATTTTGTACCTTTTGTAAAAAGAAAGTACAAATGTATTCGCTAAGCCACTATATATATAACATCTTTTATCCAAAATAGTAGTATTTAGTAGGTGATATCGTGTTTTATTAAAAGTTGCCTATTATTTCTATTTTGAACGGTTTTAGCTATGAATGTTTGAATACAATTTTATTTTCATTGGCTAGTCTGCTAGAATTCTAAATATAATCAGCCTTCTAAGATAAAACATTTATTACCACTTTTATATTCCCATTTCACATTTCATAGCACATATCACAGCACAAGAATGATGTTAGATCGGCTTGAAGAGAACACTCCATGGATTACAACCATACCAACGCTATATCGAAAATCGGTTGAGGTGAATTGGCTCTGCTTTTTTTCTCCCTGTATATGTTAAATCCTTTTGCTCCAAAGATTGCCGCGCTATTGCACGATGTTGGCCATGGACCATTTTCTCATGCTTGGGAACATATTGGTGTAGATTATCACGTACGTTTGTAAAAAAGTGAAACAAATACTTCATATTTAAGCAGTTTACTCCATTGTGTAGCATGAGAGAAATGCACTGCCTTGCATTGATGCCATATTCGAATCGGTTAAAGGATTTGAAGATCTTCACGCTGACCAAGACTTTGGCATTGAATTAATTAAAGCCTTAATTCTGGGAGATGACCAGCTGCTGACTCGACCACTAGACATAAAGTATAGGTTCATCTTCGAAGTAAGTGTATAAAAGAAAATAATTTTCAATATAAAAAAAAAAACTCCATTTTCCAAGATTGTAAGCAATAAACAGTGCAAATTGGATGTCGACAAATGGGACTATTTGAAACGTGATCATTACCACTTAAGTGCCTTCCTAAAAGAAGCTGACTGCCACCTAAATATGAACTTCGACAGTGTATTTCTAGGTAAGTCAGAAATTTTGAAACAAAAACTTAGTTGAAATTGATTTTTTCAGAGGCTCGCGCCAGCACAGATGGTGCCCACGTAGAGTATCGTTTTAAGGATTATGATAAGATATATGCATTATTTAAGGCTCGTTTTGAACTACATTTTAATTGTTATCGTATGGCTAGAAATAAAGCCTGCGATCAAGTGATGACAGAAATAATTCAAAATCGTTTGCAAGAACGCATAAACGGAAAAAAATTAACCGAAATTCAGGCGAATAATATGCCCGAATTTCTTGAGCTAACTGATGATAAGATTGTAAGAATAGTTGAAGCAGACGAATCAAATAAATGGATGCTGGACACCAATAATATTGAATCAATCGGAATTGAGCAGCAAACACAGGTAATACACAAATTTATTTTGTTTTAAATATTTGCACGATAATTGTTCTATTTAATTGCAGGATATACCAAATTACCTAAGGGTAAGAGATAGCTTGAAAACAGCTGGCAGCGAAATGCCGGCTGATGATGAACTCCATTTCTTTGGCGATGAAAGGTAGTTTATTTAAATCGATTTTTTTGCTTAAATTCAATCCTTTTGTTCACTAGAGATATGAAGATTATCAATTGCAACAGGGGCACTCTTATTCGCGAGAGTATTTTTCGTTTTCGCTCCACAAGACCTTTAAATGGCTGCCAATCTAACTTATAAAAAATCATCTTCTATCTAGTACCAAAAACTACTTTGAATAAGACGCTATTTTAAAAGCCATTATTTTATTTTTAAATTAATTATATACAACGAAGTATTGTATGTACAAAGGTGATATTATTAGTGTATGAATACAAAAATAGAAGCTCATCTAGTAGTCATATGTAACTTAATTTCATGTTTTATTCTTTTTTTACTACAAAATGTTATCGTTTTTACATTATTTTTCATAAATGTTTTAAATGTAGTTTTTATGTTAATGTAAAGAACAACTGTACGAAATCATTGAATTTTTTTTAACCATTATTTTTATAACCTTAAAAGAAGGCGGCCATGAACAGTTTTTAATAAAATTTTTCAAAAAAGAGTACTTAAAGTTATTTTCAAACATTTCTGTTCTATTTGAAACCCTGTGTATTGTTTAACTATTTATAATTTTTATGAACTCTAGGTTATGTGTGTTTATCAAGAAAAGAACAAATAAATAATAATTTTGTAGAGTTAGACTAGATCTGTAATCTGTAACTACCAGCAACTAGACAGCGGATTCGTGCGTATGCAGCTACTCAAACTCAACGGCAGTTTTTGGTGATAATTGCTACGATCCACTCAATTCTTCGTTTCTATGTATTGAAATGAAATCCTGAAACAGGTCTATAAATATCTATAATTCAGAGACATAACTGTTATGCAACTTTTTTTGGTCAATAACACAAAATGAGTTAAGTTATCAACATCTACAGCTGCAGTATTATCCAAATCGCTTATCACATCAACGTTTCTCAATTTTCGATTGAGACATTTGATTATAAGAACATTTTGAGAAAAATTGCATGTCTGCCTTATTACGTTCCTTACGGATAATAGATTAAAGTTTATTTCGATATACAAAACACTCTCCAGTTACTCTCATTTCTGCTTTCAGAGAAGGCGCGAAAAGCTAGATCTCTTTTTTTTTAGCTCACACTATTTCAGGGGATAGCATCCAAACATCCTCGGACTTTTTACCAAAAGTTTTAAGAACAAAGTTACTGTAAAAAAGTGGTAAAAAATTGGAAAATAAAATCTAAATCAGAGCTAGCATAGAATGCTAAAAATCATATGAAACTAGTTTTTCCAGGCAAGCACTTACCTTCTGTTAAAAATTGAACCGAAATATGCGAATGAAACAAAAACAGTAGTCATAAAGCTAATGATTTTTTTTAAGGCTGGTAACACTGTCATAGGCTTGGGCGTTAATTTTTAACGCGATCTGTAACATAGTTTTTGACGTAGAATACGTCATTCTCGGAGGTAAGTAGGGTGGTTGATAGTGATCAGGTGTCGGTATTTATATAACTTTTTGAGCCTTTGGTGGGCCTAAAGTACTGATCGTACAATGTTGATGTTAGCACTAGTTGGTCTGCTTGATCCTCAATGCGACAAAAATTCATGTTAGAACTCTCTTACTTATATAAATTTTACACAATTACATGAAATATAAAGCCAACATTTGATGTTTTTGTTTGCTTAAACTTGCTACCTTTTTATCGACAGTTTCCGGTTTTATCGACAAAACCATAAAATTTGTATGGGAGCCCCCCTAAGGAGTGGTCGGAGGGAATAGGTGTCAAAGGCAAAAATGTTCCTTTAGCAAAAATAATGGGGGTCGGTGTTGCATATTAACCCTTTCCGGCACTCTTTTAAAGGTCATATGCCTAGGTGTATGGAATAAATATACAAAAACCATAAAATTTGTATGGGAGCCCCCCTAAGGAGTGGTCGGAGGAAATAGGTATTAAAGGCAAAAATGTTCCTTTTGCAAAAGTAATGGGGGTCGGTGATACACATTAACCCTTTCCGGCACAAACACAATAAAATTTGTATGGTAGCCCCCCTAAGGAGTGGTCGGAGGGAATAGGTGTCAAAGGAAAAAATGCTCCTTTTGCAAAAGTAATGGGGGTCGGTCATACATATTAACCCTCTCCGGCACTCTTTTAAAGGTCATATGTTCAGGTGTATGGAATAAATATTTTGCTAAATAGTTTTTAAAAAAGATGTCATCAAAAGCGAATTGACTAATTCTACGTCTTGTGTTACGACCATATATGTAATACTTCTATATTGGCAGCAACCTACATTTTTAATGAATTTCAACTACGAAATCAAAGAGAGACAGCCTACATGAGATTTTGTTGTTTGTATTAGTATATTTGAATATTTGAAAATTACTACACACAAAAAATGTCAAATCGTCACAGAAGCGGTTGTTATGAAAAATATTTTCAGCATAGATAAAATAAAACAAATCATATTAGTTCTGCATAACTCACAGGTACGCACCATTAGAAAACAATTATAACAACAACTCGTGAAATATGATTAAATTTCAACAAGAAAAATTGAAGCAATCAAGATTTTATACATTAAAATTCGAACAACAAAAATTTCAACTGAAATGGAAGCACCGCTCCTGAGCTTTTTTATTTTCAAATTTAATTTCGGGTACATTCGTTTATATATTTTCTCACTCATATTACAATATATCTGCACTCTAATGTTGGCGAATGTACCTTGAGTGTACTGCCAATATAGAAGTATTACATATATGGTTACGACATAGTCGAAACTACTGTATCTTTTTTTGTTTTATTTTTAATATGTATGTATGTATGTATCAAATAATATCGCATTTTATCCAAAGAAATAAACGCACAGACAAACAAATTAGATAATATTGTGTTGTCATCCAGTTCTGCGCTACATTTTAAGTTTCAAAACTCTAGCTCATCGGGAAGTTGCTTAAAAATGGATTCCAAGATTTGTACGGGACAGATAAATGAAGTGAAGCTAATAAAAACGTTTTAGTATTACAAACATTTGAAAAATATGTCAAAAAAATTCAAAATATATAAAAAAATTCAAAACACAAAGAAATTAAAAACTAGAAAATTTGTCAAAACATTTCAAAATATTTACAAAAAATGATAATAAAATGACAATTTTTTCAGTGCAGAGGCCATGGTATAATAATATAAGGTAGTATTGACAGTTGCTTGGGCATCGACCATCTGTCAAAAAAAAATGTCTAGAAAGAGAGCGTTCAATTATTTCTTATGTTTTCGCCATTGTTTATGTTTCAGCGCTTGCAAATAACCAAACATTTTCTTACAAAATATTGCCTATTTTATTTAATCAATAGTGAATTATTATTACTACAACGAAGATAACTTGTGAACTTTGTGTTATTAAGTGCAAACATAAGAAAAAATGTTGAAAACGTTCAAATGTAGCAACCTCAGCAGCTGCAAATGCATATGGACGAAATTAAAGAAGTTTCCAATTATTATTAAAACACCACGGCTGGAAAACGTTAAACACATATCACACATAATTTTTTCACAACTTTCATTATTATAATTGTGTATTTAACGCACATATTTTGCGGAATTTATTTATTTTTACATTCGTTTAATTCTTGTTGCACGAACAACTGTTTTTGACAAATGGTCGTTGCCTTGTTGCTGAGAAAATCTATACTTGTCAATGCTACCTGTATAATTGTATCATGTGCAGAGGCTTCGAAAAAATGTTGATGTTTAAATATCAAAATGTTGACAAAATTGACAAAACAAATAAATGAAAAGTCATTGAATTAATCAAATACACAAACGATTATTGACACTTTTCCCACTAAAAATCGAAAGTGTTCCTATTTTAACTACAAAGCAGCTACAACATTTTTATAAATAACAATATTTTAAAAGACTTTTTTACATTAAAAAGCTTTTTAGCTATTGAACGTTTTAAAGCTATTTTAAGATTTTTTTATGAATACGGCTGTTAATCTTTATTTTTAATAGAAAAAGTAAAACGCAAATTTTAACTTTTATTTTTGACTCAAAATTTACCGGTAAAATAAAAGTCATATTTAAACTGTTATTTTTGACCGAATAAATAAAAGTCAAATTTCAACTATTATTTTTGACCAAAAAGATAAAAGTCAAGCTTTAACTTTTATTTCGACCAAAGAAAAATCGGTCAAATAATAACTATTATTTATTGACTTTTTTGAAAAAAGTCATAACCATTAGTGCGGGTATTTTTTTGTACTATTAATTTTAGTGAAAAAAAACAAAAGTTGCACTAAATGAATTTTAGTGAACAATTTTTCACTATCACTATCACTAATGTGTAGTGAGGTTTATATTTTTTAATTCATTAGTCAACTCCACTTGAAAGTAGTGAATAATTTTACAATATCAGTACATGTCAGCTGAAGATGAAAATTTAGTGCACTACCCCATCTCTGCTATTTGTGTTGTTTACAAATACTTGGAACATTCATCTTGGTAAAAAATGGAATTAAATCGTGAACATTTTCGTGCGACTATTTTTTATAACTTTCAAAGTGAACTATCTCAACAATTAACGATGAAGCACCATCAAAAATCTCTGCATATCGGTGGTACATAGAATTCAAGAAGGCGGTACATCGAGCACTCGAAGCATCGAATTAATGGGTCATCCGCCGTAAAGTCCTGATTTGCCTTTCAATGAATTCTGTTTGTTCCCGCACATCAAGGACAAAGCTGTTTATGCGTTCAAAAGGTATGTTTTGGAGGTGTCTCAAACGGAATGGATGAATGTTATGACAAATGGTTTGAACGCACGCAAAAATATATTAATCATTAATAACAAAATTTCAAATATCAATAAAACCATTTTCAACAAAAAAATAGGTCCCCGTATTTATTCCCGAAATATATAAAGTAACCCTTGTATTCGCGAACAGCCCCAAGAAAAAAATGCGTGTTCAGCAATCCGCAGTTTAGAGGTTAGTTCACAAAATATGGTTTGAATTATGTTGTTTTATCTATATTTCTAGTATAAGCTGGTTCACTTAAAACAAAACAAATATATATCAATAAGATCAATGGATTTTTCAAGTGAGAATCTAGACAAAAGCGTCTAGAATAGAAATCTACGCAGTCAGGCCATCTTTTGGTTCTGTTAGAACTTTGAATGAGGAACAGAAAAAGCTTCGATTTAAATTATTTTATTATTGTTATAAAATTTATTCGTCATCTTTATGTAATATATAAAGAGCAATTATTTTATACTATTTAAATAACAGATAGATTTAAAGAACATACAAATAATTTCAACAATATCATAGCTAATATCAATCACATTACAACAACAAACATAGTAGAGAATATTAATGAGAACTATTCAGTAAATGTCAATTTTTTCACAGATTATTTATGTACATGAATAAATAGTGAACGTTTCTTATGCTTAAAATTTATTAATTATAAATTTTCTTACGACTAAAAAAAATCAAAATAAAATAAAAATAAATAGACTTTAATTTTAACAAAAAAAAAGTGGTAACAATATAAGAAGAAGTCTTATACTTCTAGGTACAAAAATACAAAATATACAATGCATCGCAAATGATCGAAGCGAAGTAGTCGTTACTTCAACGATGCAAACCGGGAACTATTTCATGGGTCTTAAAAGCAGCAAGATACTGTTTGTGCAGTCTTTGTCGGCAGAATTGATAGAATTCGATTTCATTGGTGAAGTTGCGTCTTACGATATCCTTTACATGCTCGCTCACCGGCGGCTTAAAGTTATTCTTGTTTATTTTGGTGAGATACTCGGCTGAAGCTAAGATGAAAAAATAGATTAACAGCATATAATAGGTTACCACTTACGACATCAAGGCACTCACTATCGTATATCTCACGAACTCCCTGAAAGAAACGTGGCACGTATTTCTCCAAAACAGATAACGTTGTATTAAGATCTTCCAGAACACCAACGACTGCATATTGACTCTCCACTGCATGCTTTGCGCGCTCTAAGGCCCCGACAGTGTTGAAGGGTCTGTAATTGAAAGAAGAAGCAAAGATATATAAGGAGTAAAATTCACGCAGAGGATACAATGCTCACGTGCATTCATACGCATGACCACAGAAGAACAAGCTTTGTCTGCGATGATCCCCAATGCCTTCGACAGTGACACCTTGGGTATAGGTGCATTCTTGGTCACCCGATAGAACACAACTCTCAAAGTCCTTCTTCAGCCATGAGGGATGTGGCAGAGGCAGATCGGGGAAGGCAGCTTTGCGTTCCACAAAATACCAGGGTGCGCGCACATAGTAGAACCAGCTGATGACACGTTCGATGGGATCACGTACCACGTTGATGTAGATCGGTGTCGGTAGGTTAAACTTGGTGAAATTAGTGTAGCACACGTGCTTAATGAAGACCGAAGGCTCCGGCAGATCACTTATAACTTCAGCTAACTCCTGTTGCTGATCCTCGGCGAGACGTATGGTCTCGACTTTTTGGACAGCATCCCGATTAAATTGAAAGTTGTTGCGCTCTGACAGCCGCCGCAGTAGCTCCATAAACGTCTGACTGCCGACTTTGGGGACACGATTGAAAAATACCAACTCCAACTGTGCTTTTCTTGTATTATTCAACTCATGCACATTCAAGGACTGCATCTATTTATGGATATTTAGGAGAATAGAAATAAAAAATTTAGTGTTAAAATTGTTGCGAGGTTCCACAGTAGCTCTACCTATTTCAATCTATTCGATATTTTTTGTTCTGCTCTTCACACCATGGTAACTGACATTACGTTCTTGGCTTACCTCAATGTTTGATGCATTGAGAACTTCTTAAGAACAGTCAAAAGAACTTAACTGTGCAATCTCTTTTTTACTTTAATCCCAGTTCAACCCCGAGTTAAAAGGTCTGTTCCCGTACTTTTTGGGCTAAAAATGGTAAAACTGTCAAAAACGTGAGAGTAAGGAAAACTCTCAAAAGTATTGAAAAACACAAAAAGTACGGGAACGCTTTTTGGACTAAAAATGTGTAAACTGTCAAATAAAATCGTTTGTTTGGTGTGGAGCATTGGCAGTGCAGACGACATGCTAAAGATTTTGAACAATATAAAAATTAATTCTCAAATAAACATTTATATTTAGTTTTTACACAATTTACAATGTTTTTGGTTTCCATTCCAACAGTTTTTTATCTATTTTAAAGAACTTTTATTGTTTTGCAATTTCTTTGCTAATATGTAAACATATGTTTTTAAGCAGTTTGACACTTTTACCATTTTTGCCAGAAGAAATTTCTCGGACTAAAACTTGCAGCTTTTGACAGGGAGGTGAAATTTTTTACTCTCTCTATTGCACTCTCTTTTACCATTTTTTCGAGTACGGGAACGCTTCTCGGACTAAAACCTGTAAAAATGGTAAATTGGACTAAAACTTTAGAGTACTGGAACAAACCTAAAGTTTGCTAAAAACATATATTTTTCCGATTATCTCTATTTTGACGTTTACGGAGAATGACGTAATATGTAAGATCTTTTCGAAGCTGTAGATTATAAATTTGTCGTTATTCCTTCGAGAAGAGTTAAGTAATTTATTATCGCTGAAAACAAAGGTTTTCTTGAACATTTATTTTTAAGTAAATGCTTAATAAGTTGAAAGAAGAACTTGTAGGGAAGGTACATTACAAGGCTAAATCGTACTTTACGGAAAGACTTATTGATGTAACATACTTATTTTTTTAAAGGATCATGATATTTTTTGTAACGTGATAGAAAGTATACATTTTCCCGTACGCAGCAGTTATTAATAGTTTTTTAAAGTTTTTATTATTTCTTACTCGAACGCCTTCTCGTTCTCGCAAAGTAGTAACATGTATCGATGCGACTGTAAATCATTTCCCGTCCACGATACACCCGCTACTCAAAATGTGTGATGACGCTAACGCAGAACTGTAAGTGGGGTATTACAGTTTTGTGCTGTTAAGTTTGCTAGTGTGTTTTTATTGTTAACGTGAGTTCGACCTCAATCACCTTTGGTTCTAAGTCGTACCAAAAACGATACAATAAGTTATAAAGTGAAGTAAATTTTCAAAAACTGAAGTTTTTATGTTTAAACCTAAATAAAAATTAAATATCTGTATATATACAGTGACAGACAATACTGTTCACAAAAGTAATGGAATTGACCATTTCAGAAAATTTGTGCATGTAGGTTTGGGCACGCTTTTATATTTTTAACGGTCATGTAATACATTAACTACCTGATGGCATCCCTTTTTTTAAAGTAACGGTTTTTTTTTATACTTTTGACAAGTTAAAAGAAGACACGTGCTAGTCAACATTATTGTCCACGGTAAGACTTATTAAAAATTCAAACATATTTTGGGAATTAATCTGCTAAAAAGAGAGTGCAATTGTTAAAATTATTATATTAAAATTGTTTAACTATCAATTATTGCAACCGTTAGGATTAATAACATGGGAAAAGCAAAAAACTCAGTTTTGAAGGCGGCCGTGCGAGAAGATATAAAAAATGGAAAATCTTATAGAGAAATTGGAAAATCTTATAGAAAAATTGGAACACGGATTATACAAATATTTTGGAAGACTCGTATTTACCTAGTTTGGATATATTCAAGGCAGAACAGCGGCAGGATGATGCCTTCATGCAGCATAACGATCCAAACAACACGACTTAAATAACAAAGCGGTGGTTCAATGAAAATGGGATCAAACTTCTAGATTGACCAGCGCAGTCTCCTGATATGAACCTCATTGAACATCTTTGGTCCATTCTAACAAGAAAGATTTTCACAGAAAATAATCCTCCAAAGGATATGGATGAACTTTGGGAGCGAGCGTTGCTAGCATGGCAAAAAATTAGTCCTGATACATTAGGTGGTGGCCGTGGCGTAGTTGGTTAAAGTGCGTGGCCGCTATGTCAACGAACTTGGTGACCCAGGTTCGAACCCCAGCAGCGACAGAAAATTATTTGAATTAAAATAATTTTTCTGTACGGCCGCCACCTCTCTGCAGACAATGGCAAACCTCAGAGAGTAATTAAAATGCCATGCAAAGCTTCTTGAGAACGAGAACATTCCCTTCACCGCCGTTCGGAGTCGGCGTTAAACATGTAGGTCCGGTTCTCGATAAATTGTGTACAAACTGAATAAACACGCACAACACAATTGATCATAAGAAGCTAGGTCAAAGTCCTTTCAAGGGCTGAAATGGCCAGTTATTTATTTATTTTTTTTTTTTTTTACATTAGAAAATCTTGTAAAAAGTATGCCAAACAAAATAAAATCCCTAAAAAAATCACAAGGTGGTCCTTCGAAATACTAATTGATGGAAAACATGAACTGCTTCCAGACGGGCTTTAGTGTTCACACGTTTGATATATAAAACAAATCATATTTTTGTATAATATATAAATTTTATTTTGGTATTTTTATTTTAACTTGTTGCTGGATAAATAATGATACTAAGGGCGGTTTTCTCATCTTACCTTTTAAGTTTACTTTAGTTGCCGACCAAATAAATTTATCCTCTCGGTAAAGCAAATTTGGTTTTCTCATGTTACCTCTAAATTATTATTTTATATGTATGAAAATACGGCAAGGCCGTACAAAAACTGGCAGTAGTCCTTACGCTTCTAAAATATTCTTGGCCTAGTATTCTGCACTTTTGTATCTTCGATTACGCCTCACATTACGAATATTTATTTTGTTTATTTTTAAGAATTTATTGAATTTTTTTTGAAGTTGGCAAACGGCTGCTTTGTGTTTACAAAATGGGTAGCACTTAAAATTTTATCTGTGTTATAAAATTTACAACCAGCTTGAACCTCCCGTTAAATTTATCATATCGGTAACACTAAAGGCAACATGAGAACACGAGAAACAGCTAAAGGTAACTTTAAAGTGAACTTCAACTAAAGTGAACTTTATAGGTAAGATGAGAAAACGGCCCTAATTGTGTTATTTTATTTTGAATAAATTAAATATATAGAACAATTTAATCATTTTTGTATATTTTTAGTAAACAGTATTGTCTGTCACTGTATACGTTTTACAGTGTTGATTACAACTCCAAGGAGAGGACAAGCTGACATACGTCTACGAAATGCGGGACGAGCTACGTGTAAACCGTACTGATGACCAGCTAGCACCGGATAATGAAAACAGAGTGGTACACATAAGAACACGCATAACTCAAGAATGAATCGTCCGTATTTTTGTACCCCCACGTTTAAAAAACGTAAAGGGGTATATTTATTTTGTCACTTCGCGTGTAACGCCCATAAGGAGGCGTGCAAGGTATAGAAAAGTACTTAATACTCTAATATGTTTTGGTACACGACTGAACGTGCTCACTGTGAGTGAACACTGAATGTACTCGGTTCGTTTTGACGCCTATTTGACATTTAGCATTTATGCTTCTTTTTCGCGTAAAATGTCTTCGGTGGCACGTTTTTTATAAGAATGGAATGGGACTCGCTCGAAAATCGTGTTATAGTTGGTCTAAAAAAATGTGGCATGGAAAGAGGCGACATCTTTCGGTAATTGCGTCCACTCGGAGGCACTCGTAAAATTGTGTATCGTTCTGTGAAGTTGTTTAAGGATACTTAGGGAATAATCGACCGTCCAAAATCCGGCCGTCCACGTGTTGTAAGAACACCACGAGCCATCAAGGCGGTATTAATATCTCAACGCAATCGATCTCTCGCATTCTTAAATATGACTTGGGGCTCAAAGCATACAAAAGAAACACCGGGCACCTTCTCAAAGGACACACTGTGGACCTTTCAACAAGATTCTGCTCCGGCCCATATGACCAAATTGACTCAAGAGTGCCTCAAAAACAATGTATCGGACTTCATTTCCACGGATCAGTAGCCAGCGGGCAACCCAGACCTGAACCCATTGGATTACAAACTGTGGTCCGTGTTAGAGGGTATGGCTTGCTCTACTCGACACCCAAATATCGAGTCTCTAAATCGTGCTCTTGTCCGAGCAGTGGACATGATGACTGGCCGGATCAACTTCGCTCGTGGTGGAAAGCAAATTGTGGCCATATCTTAATTTGTGAAGATATGACACTTCAGCTTAAAATATTTAGCAATTGAGCAAAAAATTTAATTCAATTTTCGTAATTTTTATTTTATTTTTTTGAAGAGGAAAGAAATATGGTTAAGAAAAAGCAATAAAACTGATTTTGATTTTCATGCTTGATGCCGCACTCTTCCTTATGACGGCAGTATGGCTATTGAGTCTCGACTTTGTCTAATAATAAAAAGTTGGTTTGGGACATAATTATTACGGTTTTGATCATACTCGTATGACTAATGCTATATCATAAAACCATTACTAAAAATCAATTAAAACTGTCTAGTAACTGCAGCTATGCGCTTTGTCCTACCTCCTTTTCACCCAACGCAATGCTGATTGGGTAAGAATCTCAGATCAAGAATATTGTAATTTAAAAGTATAACTTCGGACTATTAATTCACTTTTTTTTTACTCTTTGAAATAATACGAGAATAGTGGAAAAACCATAAAAGCCCCGCCATCAAATAAAAGCACATTGTATTGTATTGTTTTTGCCAGTTATGTCACGACCTCGTGATCAGCACGTTAAAAATCTTCGGAATGACCTATTTCAGATGGTAAAAACCTTGTAGGTCTGTGTAACAAGTACACTTTAAATCCCAAGTGCATTTCTTGATATAAGGAAAGTATAGTTTGAATCCATTACCACAGATTATAATATAATTTCAACTGTTAACTCTATATTGTGATAACGGTACTCTTTCATATAGTGAAGAACAGTATCATTTTTTTAAAATTATTTATTAAAATACATAAAACTCGAAAACGCAAGCCCATTTTTTATTAAGTATATCTAAGCCCTATATGGTGGCCGTAGCCGAGTGCGTAAGAGTGAGTGAACCATTCGGTACAAATTTTTGAGCCTCGAGGTCCTGGGTTCAATTGAAATTAATTTTTTTGATCTGTCGTCACAATTTCATCATAAGAAGTTCGGTCAAAGGACTATCAAGAGCTGAAATGGACAGTTTATTTTTATTTATATCTATACACCCTTTTATCTATGATGGCTCTTAACGATGAAATTTGTTGTGTGTTGTTTTACTAAGCTCTGTGGGCTTTCCTATACAGCTTCATCGGGTTACAGCTATTTAAATTATAAAATTTCATTCCAATGACATAACGTTGAATTCATAGACACTTTTCTTCTTATCTAGTCTCATATATGCACAGGTTTAAATACCCATTGCAAAAGTACAGATATACAGAGAAAGAAATCTGGAGAATGAACTTTTTCAGCGGGGAAGTTTTGGAAAGGATATTTAAAATAATTTCCTTTGTGATTGATCTGAGAAACATGACTTCGCTATAAAGGACTTCCTGACTTCGTAGAAACATCGTTCACGGACATACAGCTATATAGGAACACTGACCGGCTCTTTGAGCCTAGTGATGCAATGCTGGAAGGATCGTTTTAATAAGGTAACCAAAATGCAATGAAAGAGCCTTTCCGGCAAACTTCACTCTAATATAAGCTAGTACCCGAAATTAAAAATGGCATGCCACGAACATAAACTATTCACAACGAGCTGTGCATCTTTAAAACTGCCCCGTTTTCTATGATGTTATGGAGTGATCTTTCCTCAAGTTCTTCATCCGTATAGAGTATAGTGCCTATATACCACATGTCATCTAAATATAACGCTTTACGAAGATATTGAAAGATTTTATTTATTTAACTTTATATGTTACTACATTTAAATTCGAATCAGGAACTGGACAGGTTCTTAAGATTAAGCGCAAAATACTGTTTGTACAGACGTTGCTTGCAGAAGTAGTAGAAGTCATACTCGTGAGTGAAGTTCTTGCGAATCATTTCCTTGACATCCTCATCAATTTTTGGCTTCCGTTTGTTTTTGTTGCGATTTGTTATCTTCTCGTTATGAACTAAAAGATACACCGTAAAAAATAATTAATACTTTAAGCTTACTCGTTGCATAAAATAATACAATTCAACACCTACTTTCGAAAAGTAGCTTGGCACCATGAAAGAATCTAGGTATGTATTTTTCGAAAACAGTCAGCGTTATGTTTGTATCTTCCCAGGACCCTACAACGGCATAGGAGCGCTCAACATTTTGCTTGGCCATTTCAACAGCAGCTGGCGAATTAAATGGTCTGTGCAGAGATCAAACAGTACAAGAAGGTCTTTAAAACACAGTTGTTCATATGACGAGGTACTTACAGGCAATCATTATGGTGACCACAGAAAAACAAAGTTTGTCTCTTATAATTTCCCACGAAATCCTCAACTGTAAAGGGTACATACTGACACTCAGGGTCTCCGCTTCGTACGCATTGGTTGAAATCTTTTTTATACCAGGCAACAGACTTGATCGGCTTGTTAGGATCTTTTCTGTATTCAATGGCGTTCTTGTAGGCTCCACGCGAGTAATAAAACCAACTTATGACCCGCTCTACAGGGTCTCGCACCAGGTTAATATAAATTGGTGCAGGCAAGTCAAATTTTTCGAAATCTATCCAGTTAACGTGTTCGATGTGCACAGAGCCATCGCCCAAGTTAACTATATGCTGAGCTAATTCCTTCTGTTCCAGCATTGTCATCTTACGTTGTGCACCTTTGGCGAGTCCATTGGTGTCCAGGTCGAATCCGTTAAAGTTTTCTAATTTTTGAATAAGCTCCAGTAATGCTTCACTGCCTACTTTTGCACATCGATTAAACAAAATGATATCGATGTCAGCCTTCCGAGTGTTATTCAACGCACGAGAACTGAGTGTGGATAGCTATAGTGACACCAGAATGAGAGGATAACTTAAATAGTTGTGATGCATATAGGAAATATAACATGGTGGATGCTTTAACCTTAGCTTTGTTGAGAAAAGAGGCTTAAAGTATTTAAGAAAATAGACTCAAAACTACGACCCGAAAACTAAATTCTAGGAGCATTGGGAGGAAATCAAGTTGAAACGGTTAAATTTTGAAGATCTTTATTTGGAGTTACTTTTCATACACTATTAAATTGCCCTAAATCCTTGTCAACCTTCATGAGGTCCTTAATTTTGAGAGCCAAATACTGTTTGTGGAGACGTTGTCGACAGAATTGGTAAAATTCGATTTCGCGCGTAAAGTTTTTACGAACCATCTCTTTAATCTTTTCGCTGATATGAGGCTTCATCGGGTTATTATTCTGATGGTCGCTTTGCAGTCCCACTAAAAAAAACACAAGAGTCTTAGACTTTTACAAAGCTTTAGTACTACTGTTAGATAAATTTACTGTAATATATCTTTGAGGCTCCTTGAAAGTAGCGTGGTATATAATTTTCGAGTACTGTGAGCGTTACGTTGGCATCCTCCCAAGTGCCTACAACCGCATATTCTTTTTCAACATTGCGCATTGCAATTTGAAGGGGTATCTTGGCATTGAATGGCCTGAAATATTTATACGATTAAATGTTATATCATGAGTACTTGGCGTGTAAACTCACATGCACATGCGCTCGTTATGACCACAAAAGAAGAGTGTTTGTCTACGATGATCACCTACATGCTCCAAGCCCGATCCTTCTATGTAAGTGCACACTTTTTCGCCACTCAATACGCACTGCTCGAATTCCAAGTTGACCCATTTGGGATTTGGCATTTGGACTTTGTTTCTGCGACGATTGGGCACAAAGATCCATGGTGCCCGTATGTAATAATACCAGCTAATAACACGCTCCACCGGATCGCGAACCATGTTCACATATATCGGTCGATTTTCAATGTACTTGGTGAAATTAAAAAAGTTGACATGACTGACAAATGCTGTGCCATCTTCTAAGCCCGCAATGTTTTCAACCCATTCATTTTGTTCAGCATCGTCCAGGATGGCACGAACACCGCCATGTTGTGGATCAACTTCCACGTCATAGTCGTGTATTTTGCCAAGCTTACGCATTAGCTCCGTGAGCTGTATAGAGCCAGTCTTAGGTACACGGTTATAAAACAGTACGTCGATATCTGCATTTTTGGTGTTGTTCAAGTCGGCGGCATTAAGATGATAAATCTGTGAATCAGATTTAGCGGAAATGGTAGTTGAATAGAAGAATAAAGTTAATTCGTGAGTTTAGTCCAATTAAGTTTCAAACGCGATAATCATGCCATGAAAAACCCGTGGATACGTGAAAATGAATCAGATTATAACATACTATGTAGAAGTCATATTGTAGAGAACATGAAATAAGTTAATAGAAGATTAAAATAAATGAAGGGACCTAGCAATGACAGTCTGAAAATATTTTCTTTTCAAGCTACAGGGTTTTTCATTAACAGTTCTATCAGCAACAAAGAAAGCCAGGTTTTGTATGTCTCAAACCTTGTTTCAATCACTTATCAGTGTGGTGGGACATTTATATTCCAGTCCTAATTGATGCGCCACTTCGAAATCTAACCACATAATAAGGTTTAATCGATGGGGAATTTATTTGTAATAATTTGCGAGGAAATCATAGCGGGACATACATAAATGCTTAAGAAAAATGCGACATTAATGAGTTGGTTTATGCACTAATAGAAAGCGGTTGGAGAACATGGAAAGGGTGGATCAGCACGCCATGGATATGCTCGCGTAAAGCGAATCATATGATTTCGGGCATGTGATAGCCGCGGTTGGCTCGGGTGTATCGCATTCTGGAAGCCGAATTTTCTACTCCAAAATTTAGGCGAGTCGACTCTACAGCAGCGATTGTTTCTTTGGAGATTTATTGTTTTTGCCGCAACATGGACGTAGCGCATTCCGGAACTGAATTGCGGTTTTCGAAATAAATTGGCACAATTTGCAAGCTTTGTGCTAGCATTCGTCGATTTCTTATAAAATGGCAAACCAAGCAGAGCACAAATAATAATATAGGTATTTCCCAGATTTGACCATCATATCAAACTTTAATCATTATCGAAAAATGGAACCTCCAAAAAATAAAACACTCTATGTTGAGCTAGCTTCAAATACCTTCCGTTCGAAATTGAACCGGAATGTGCAAATAAAACAACAACGGTTAATTACTCTCTAATATTTATTTTATCACCTCCAAAATAATCACCATCGGAGGCGATACAGATACACCGAGAAAAAAGACAATAGTAAAATCACCTAAGCCGGCTTGGGTGGCACCAAGTTGTATGGAAATTAAAAACTTATACTTATTCACCAAAGTAATATATTGTTTTATACATTGCTTTGAAAGCACATACTTTGATACCCTGCCAAAAAAAATGTTTGATTTACCCAAGCCAAGTATACAACATATTTATCAATAGTATAGGTAAGCCATCGAAAACTTTGACACTTTATCAAAATGATATGAATTTGAACACTATTTTCGTCAGATTACTTAAGAAAGCACGCTAATATAAACTGTCGAAGCCATAATTTACAATTACAAAATACTTAGTTAATTTATACAAATCAATACCAAAAACCGGCGCCTCGGTAGTCGAGTAGGTAGCGTGCTCGACTGCTATCCCAGAGGTCCCGGGTTCGATTCCCGGCCAGGCCATGGTCCTTCGCTTTAAAAACCTTTCTAAAATTTTCTTTTCCTCTTTCCTTAATCAACTGAAACAAATTTACAACTGAAACAATTAATATTTACCACTTGAAATGAAATTATTGAAATGTATTTATCACCAATGTTTACGACTTGAAATGAAACTATTGAAACTATTGAAACTATTGAAAATGTATCTATGAATAATTTAATATAAGTAGTCTGTAAGAGTTGATCTCTGTTAGATGAAATAAGTAAATAAATAAATAAAATAAAAATAAAAATATCGGTAAGTTAAACATGTAAAACTGAGATGTTTTGACGAAAAACTTAGGAGGCTTTAAATTGCCAAAGACATCGTATAAATTATACTAGGTTTTTATGTTAATTTTGCAGAAGTTTTTCTCTCGGTGTATGCCAACGTTTATTCCATTCTTGAAAGAATTTTTGGTAGGCCGATTTCGGAATGGCCTTTGGCTCCCTTTGCGAATTCTCTTTAATGACTGCAATCATCTCAAAATGTTTTCCCACAAAGCGAAAATTTGAGTTTGGGGAATAGGAAAAGTCACACGGGACCATATATGACGAATATGGTGATTTTTAAACGATATTAACTTTTTTTGGTCAAATAGTCGCGTACAATGCGTGATATGTGAGGTGATGAATTATCGTGGAGCAAAAACCATGAATTGTCCCTCTATAATTCTGTCCTCTTTCGCCAAATATTTTCGCGCAAAAGCTTTAAAACACTCAAATAATATTGAACGTTGACAGATTGACCTTTCTGAAGGAATTCCAAGTGCACGGCACCTTGAGGATCGAAGATAATCGTCAACATCACCTTATTTTTTTAACGACTTTGTCGTGGCTTTTTGGTTTCGGCTCATATGGATATATGGATGTACGGATCAACTCTGCAGATTTTTGAACTGTTTCGGCGTCATACTTGTCATACACCCAAATCTCGTCACCAGTAATGATGCGCTGAATGTCCGTGTCGTCCATTAAAAACGTTTTTACGCCTCGTAAAAAAGTCTAGCGAAATTCTTTTTGAAGGAAATTCAGCAATTTTGGCACAAGTCGTGTTGCAACCCGGCTCATGCTTAAAACATCATTTAAAATGGTGCGCGTCGATCCAGTTGTCACACGACGATTTTCGAGCACAATTTCCTTTACTTTTCTGACATTTTCGTCGCTTATTGATGTTGCTGGACAAGAAGGGTGAGGCAAGTTGTCAACTCTTTAAAAAATTTTTACCACTCAAATGCCTGCGTTCATAATACAGCAGACTCCCCATATGTTTTTCGCAACATTTTTATTGCATCCGGACAAGAAATTCCATTGGTAAAACACAATTTCAAATACACTCCTTGCTCAGTTTTTTTTTTCCATTATGAAATTCGCAGTCAGACTCCAGATGGAATGGTCTACAAAGCAATAAGAAAGAAACTACGTTACAGATCGCGCTAAAAATTGACGCCTAAGTCAGTTGTTGTACAACAGTGTTACCAGCCTTCAAAAAAACATCATAAGCTTTATGACAACTCTTGTTACTTCATTTGCACATTCCGGTTCAATTTTGAACAGAAAGTATGTATATAAGAGTGGGTCGATCTCCATACACAAAAAAAAGTGAACCCAAAATGAATGAATTCAAAAATGTTTTTTACCCTCGGAAAAACCGCCAAAATGGTATTTTTTACATAACTTATGCATTTAATGTCCGATTTTAGAAAATGATATACCATTAAAAAGGGCTTAACTATTACTACATTTTCTTCCCAGAACTTTTGGAGTTCGGAAGTTATATTCAACTATATTTTTTGTTTTTGGAGTTGTCTTGAGGTCATCTTTAAAAATATTCTATAGAAGCATTCAAAATTGTATCAAGATTAGTTTCTAGCTCTATCGAATATCTGCTGAGAATTTCTACTGAGATAAAACTGTACGATACATTGGTGATGGGTGCCATGATATGATTTGCCCTTTATACAACGAAAGGGCAGACTGCCTCTCCAAAATAGAAGAATCCTGACCTCTTGCAAGCTAAGTTTTTATCTAGTTGAAATAACTACTTTACCTTAAGAACCTTAAGAAGGGTGCAAATTGAACGTATATGAGGCCCCAAAGGTCTGAATAGGAGGCAATTTCCTTGAATTTACTGAAAATAGCGGACTTATTGCGATTTTTGTGAAAAATACCTAAAATTTTGACAAAAATCTGAACACTCTTGCACTAAAAAAAATCCTCGAATTTCACAATCTTCCTATTCACAACGTTAGGGCCCCAGATACCTTAAATTTCCACCTTACTTATTATTTCAGCTTGATAAAAACTTCTGTTTCAAATCAAAACCGCTGGCAGACAATTTCACCGAGTTCGATATTCTTTTGGATTTAAGATCTGCTTGAATTTAGCTCCCAGAATATAAGTATCGAAAAAGTTTTTATTTTTATTCACTTTAATACGCGTATTTCTCCCTTAAAACGACAATATTAAAAGGTATAAGTTTTGTATGATCTTTGTGTAAGGCTATTAAGACGAACTTTTTATTGTTTTAAAGAAGCATTTTTTGTTTTATCAAAAAAGAAAAGAATATAATTGTTTTAAGGATCCTTCAAGAAATGATGAACACGTCTCTCGTTTGAGAGACCAAAGATTAGCGCCGACTTCAAAGCTTTTATGTTCATAAAGCAATTAATATATTGATGATAATAAAACAAAATAGAAATAATGAAAACGATAAGATTTCCAATATTATAATACATATAAATAACTTTTAAAATTTGACCAAGAAATTAATGGGAAAAGTTATTTAAAATTCGTTTCAATCTTCAAGTTAATTTGGTGGTAAATAAGGCTAGAGGTGTCCTTGGTTTCATTAAAAGATGGGCTAAAGAATTCAACGATCCTTTCACTACTAAAATACTTTATACCTCTCTTGTTAGACCAATTCTTGAATATGCATCCGTAATATGGAACCCTCAATACAATGTCCACATCGATGCATTAGAATCGGTTCAAAAACAATTCTTACTTTTTGCTTTACATTATCGTTACCCTTATGAAACACGCCTCAAAATTATTTCCCTGCCTTCCTTAAGAAGCAGAAGAATTATGCTCAATGTCTCTTTTTTATACAAATTACTCAGTGGTGATATAGACTCACAATACCTCCTTTCTTCATTAAACTTCAACATCCCCAGGAGCGGAGCCAGACATTTCCAGCTTTTTAAGTTGAGTCACTGCACTTCTAATTATGCCCTTCACGACCCTTTGCGATGTATGTGTAGTGATTTGAATGGCAACTTGAACTTGATAAATTTTTCTGACTCGGTGGATGTCTTAAAACGTAAAATGATATTACATTTGAATACTTAACGCATTCATTGCGATAACAAATATAGCTCGCGATAATTGTGTAGATTTTACGATTTAACAAATAAGCATCATCGAATATGATAGATACTTTAAGTTTTCGTTTTATTCAGTTTCGTTGCTTTATTTTTTCATGAAATTATTTTAGATCTTTAGTTCTTCCTTATTTGACCATGTATACCGTGTCTCTTGGCTTGGTGTGTCAGAGTTTATCTCTTTTCCATACAAGTTTTTACCTGCGTTGGCCCAAATGCATATCCAAATAATAACTTTAGCTCGGTGTTCCCTTATTTTAGTGACCCGAATATATAAATATATTGTGCCTGCACAATATATACTTGTATATCTGTGCTATGTTTGGTATTGGTTTGGTGTTTGAGAGTTGCATCTCTTTTCCACGTAGGACTTGGGTTGGACAGTGGCCCCAAGCCGAACGACAACAATTATAAATGCGGTTATATATGGTCTAATAAATAACTTTGGATGTTGTCTTGTATTGCTTCGTATTATGAAGAATGTGCTTTTATTCGATGATGTTTATGAAGTTTACATAAGCACAAAAAATTCTCAAATTTTATTTAATTTTAATTTCCGCTGAAAGGCCAAGCAATTGTGCTTAGTGGAGGCTATTATTTGCCAACAGGTGGTAAGTTTTAGCACGTAGGTGCATTCTATCAGTCCGGCTGATCCGGGAACTTCTTAGAATGTAAATCGTGCATGCGTATGGCGCGGGTCATACGTATCTATGAAGATTTCTTACCTCCGGGCGAATCCAAAAAAAAAAAAATTATTTTTTACTTTGTAGTGATTTTGAAGTCGGTTTTTTTTTTTGTTAAAAAGTTTTTATCCTATTAATCATGAATAAATCAACTTTATTTATGGAGAGGTTCTAGTAGAAATCGACCGAATATTTTTTTTTTTTTGTTTTATTTTCATCCTTAGAATCTTGAAAATATGTAGTCAAAAGGATATTTCCCTATATAATTTGTTTTACGAATCAAAGTGTATTAGATGAGAGAGTGCGTCTGCCGAAAAACAGGTATAAATGCGCGCTCGGAGAAACACCTTATTTTCTGCGCTGTACACGATTCCTCTTCAACGAATTAACCAATTTCGATGTTTGATGGCTCAAATGAAAGCTTATTCAATTTATGGGGTCTTCGGCAAGCGTTTTTTCCAAAAAAATTTATTATCAGTATTTTTTTAACGTTAAAGCAAAAGAAAATGGAGGAAAAACAGGGTTTTTTCAAAGGGCGGCCATTTTTTTTTAAAAAGGGTTTTATTAAAATCGGAAATCTACAAGGCCCCCAAATTTCATCTAGGTTAACAATTTTTTTGGTTTTTTCCTTTTAGATCACTTGGCAGGGCTGTAGAGCAATTACGTTACGTTTCTACTAGATACTTCCCTTAAAGAACATTCTTCTAATTATTTCATAGACAATCACTCCTTTATCAATACTTTCCCCTTAAAAATCAAATCTGAAGTGCCATCTCTTGCAAAGTTTATAACAATAAAAATATCGAAATGAAGGGGGAACTGATTCTTAACCCATATAGGTCCATCCAGGCAGAACATGCAGAGCATGTTTTTATCAAAATCCAGAGAACTCAATTATCCACACTAAGAAATAAAAAATTTACTCTCTTTCTTAATACTTTATTTACTTTTAGTAATTTTCACGAGTATCATAAATTTCTCTTTGAGTTTCAATTAAGCTCTTCTAAGTCTCTGAAATTGAACTCATTAATTTTCAATGCATAGACCTGTTTGTAGAGTCGCTGTTTGCAGAAACTGTAAAATTCATACTCTTTTGAAAAGTTTTGACGCAACATCCTTTTCAATTCGCTAGGTACTTTTGGCTTCCAAGGATTAGAATTTCGCTTGTCAAAGGCCAAGCCTTTTTCCAAATCTAATGGAAGGTTAAAAAATTTCATTTTGAATTACTACATGTCCAAATTTCTTCACATACCATAGTATAATTTGACAGCGCCTCTAAAATACCTTGGTATATAATGCTCAAGCACTGTGAGAGTGACATTGACATCTTCCCAGGAACCCACAACGGCATAGTCGCGTTCAACAGTTTTCATTGCCAACTCTAGGGCGCCTGCTGTATTGAAAGGTCTAAAACGGAGAAAACGTACTATAAGCCTCACAATATTTATGTATTTTAATTCGAACATACTCGCAGATAGGATCGTGACCACAGAAGAAAAGAGTTTGTCGCCTATGATCGAGGTTTTCACCTTTGAAACCACTGCCTTGATGAAATTGACACTCTGAATCTCCAGAACGTACACAGTTCTCAAAATCCTTTTTGTACCAGGGCACAGGACGAAACGACTTGTTTTGTTTATACATACTCACGACCATCCATGGGGTTCTTCGGTAGTAAAACCAGCTGATAACACGTTCGATAGGATCACGTATCATATTAATGTAGATTGGTTGAGGTAGATTGAACTTCTTAAAGTCTATATAGTTAACGTGCATTGTGAAGGTTTGCGCTTCACCCATGTCTATTAGGACATTTGCCAGTTCTTTCTGCTTATATTCGTTCAAGTGTGTCAACACTGGCGTAGTGAAAGGAGCACGGTTTGAAATAAAACTATTTTGATCGCTCAATTGACGAATCAGTTCGATCAGCTGTTCGCTACCAACTTTTGGCACTCGATTGAAAAAGAGAAAATCTCGTTGAGCAAACTTTGTGTTGTTGAGCAAATTTGAATTGAGCGTCTGTAACTGTGGGGGAATTAGTGAGACTTTTAACGAGTTTTTGGACTTTAAACGAATGGACGAATGAGCATGAATGAAATGACAACTGAGAGCATAAACTAATGAACAAATGACAGGAGTAATGAATCAACATCCACAAGTTACAGACTTAATAATGACGTAAGCGTGTGTGAACCCTCTTTGAATTCTATATGACACAGAAAATAATAAAAAAAAATGATAGAATAATTTATTTTAACTGAATTCATTCTTCTGATTGGCTGTCAACACTGCAGACAATGGGAAACCTCAGAGAGTAAAATTCACCATGGAAAGCTCTTTGAGATCACGAGGATTAACTGATCGAAATTGGTGTAATACTTGTAAGTGAAGATCTGGATCCTTTACAAAATCGTTCAATACCTCGGACAACACAATTGATCTTGAGAAGATTGGTCAAAGTCCTATCAAAGGCTGAAATTACCCTTTTATTTATTTCATTATTTAACAAATGAATGCAACAATTAAGCAAACTCAACATTGTTATAACCGCAGCAAATCCGTCTGTTTACTTGGAAAAAGCAGGTATACATTGGGTTGCACATCGAATACCTGTGTAAAAAATTAAGGTTGGTTAGGAATCTTAAGTTGGTTGCTTAATTTGTGTAGCTGGTCGGACTATTGGTTTTCAATAGTAGACTTAGAAGACTTATAACAAAGAAGCACGGGAATATTTATTCAGTAATAGACACTAGTAAGTTTAGGATGCAATCGGCATTATATTTGGGTGCTTATTCAAGTCATGCGTTATGAAGTTTAATGTCTGTGGTGTTGAAGTGCTGCATTGAAATCGAAGCTCCTTTGCCCAGGGATGACCATTGTGGCTGGCCTTTCGGGGAAATTCATGCTGGCTGTGGTAGCTCAACGTCACATGTAGACTTGTATTAGTCGGCTTGGAGTTGCGAAATACAAACGGGAAGCAATTCGCAATAAATTTTTCAGAGATGTAAGATGGGTCTCGACTTCAACCAATAAGTGTGTGGAGGAAATCCACTTATGGGCAAAGTCATAATTGGTACTATGAGTTCCAATATTGAGGAAAAACACTTTAAAAATATTTTTATTAAGTTACATTTATTGTACTGTGGATCCGGAATTGAAATTCGCGAAATATAGCGCTGGTAACGTCTAAAACAAGGAAGTAAGACCTAAGAAATCAATTTTCTGGGTGTTAGTTCCTCCTAGATATAAGGCACGTAGAATTACGACTGCATTTACTTTAAACACATCCCGGAAATTTTATGAAGAAACTTAGTACTGGTCGGATTTGGCTGGATTATAACAAACGTTGGTCCTATGTTTCCACGAATAATGAGAAAGTACTACATCTTAACTTACATTGCGGTCAATGCTCTTAAAGATACAGAGCGTCTTAAAGATACACTTAATTTTAATTTATTTTGCAAAGTTTTGCCTTTTACAATAATAGCTTATGTCAAATATCAAAAGGCTAAATCTAATACTCGTCGTCGTCGTAGTCCTCGTGCTCTGGTATCATGACATAATCATCGTTGTCGATTTGGTTGCCATCAGTAATTGCGGCATATTGCATATACAGGCGTTGTTTACAGAATTCATAGAACTCAATCTCATGTGTGAGATTTTTTTTAAGTATTTCACGAGTCTCATCGCTAATAGCGTTTTTTGGCTTAAGAGGGTTTTTGTTAACTTTTGAAAATTTTTGTTCATCCACTGAAAGCAAATAAATTGAATCTCAAAGGGCTTTTTTCTGAATTGTTTGGGGGAACTTACGAAAATATGCCGTTTTGGCGTTTTTAAAGTATCTCGGTATGTAGCGCTCAAGAACGGTAAGAGTAATGTTCTTGTCTTCCCAACTACCCACAACGGCGTAATCTTCTTCCACCGTACGCTTTGCCTTTTGCATTGCTGCCTGGGAATTGAAGGGCCTAGAGTGTTTTGCCAAAAATTAAGTTTTGAAAAATATTGGGACACAGGCTCAAGTCTAACTTACATGCATAACTGACGGTTCTGACCGCAGAAAAACAACGTCTGTCTGCGATGATCAGCAGCTTTTTGAGATGCATCCATGTTTTCAAAAACGCAATGTACATCTTTGATTCGCACACATGTGTCCAAGTCCATTTCCATGAATTCCTTAGGTGGTACTACCACTGAGTTTTCTCCCAACTTTTTCTTCATATCTCTATAGTACCATGGGGCGCGAATATAATAATGCCAGCTGATGATGCGTTCAATAGGATCACGTACCAAATTGATGTAAATGGGTTTCGGCATGTGGAAACGTGTGAAGTTTATGTAGGCAATATGTTGGGTATATATAAATGGCTGATCTGATGACAGAAGGTCTACAATCAATTCCTTTTGTCGTGGGGGTTTCATTAGAATAGTTTCCACAGTTCTGCCATTATCTCGCCTGTTTTGGAATCCATTGATTTTCGCTAAACTATGTAAAAGCTGCATTAACGCTTGGCTACCTACTTTAGGTACACGATTGAAGAAAACCATGTCAGTTTCAGCTTTTCTCGTGTTGTTAAGTAGCGCCGCTCTCATATCGTTTCCGTCATCGTCATCTTCATCATAATATTCTAGATCATTTGATTTTTTGTCCTTAGTATGGCGTTGTTGCGTATTGTGATGATGTTCGTGTTCATGATCGATATGACGGCTGTGGTGACGATGGTTCTCCTTACGGTTGAACGGCTCACCCTCTTCTTTTGGTAAACCATTTTCGTCAGTGAGTTTTAAATTTCTTTGGCGTCGCTGTTGAAAATTTTGAAGAAAAAGATGTAACTGTTGTCAGAACTGACAGTTGTATATCCCCGATTTGAATGACTTTTGGCATAATGAACGATTATATGGAGAACCCATAGCTTAAGACAGACGCATAGAGATAAACAGAAACACGGAATAGAAAGCACGTGATTTAAGTTTTGGAAAAAATGAATGAAGAACAAAAACTAAAGAAATAGGACAAGTAAACTTGTGGAAATCATCGACTAAGGCCAGTACACGTCTACCTGAATATTATTGACTAAGATCAGCGGTACAAAAATAAAAAAAATTAAAAGTGGTATTATTATTTCTTTGTAAACACCTGCCTTCTCTGTATTTAATTATTCATATAGAAAAAGGTTCCTTTATCCAATTTTCCATTCGATTGATATCTGGCAAATGCATAAAGCTAATAATAGCTGCGTTCGATTCGCCAGCCTATACTCAATTCATGTCGCTTATTTCAAAATTTGTATGGGAAAACAACAACAAGGTCTACAGCTAGTTGAGTATAGAGTAAGTCAATTATCAGTTGAGTTGAGTAAAGTTGCGTTGCCAGTTTCTTATTTTTTAGTTGGTTTGTGTACGGAAAAGGTAAAAGTAATAGATTCTGTCAAAATGTAATGTAAGTACAAAAACAAAATGAATTTTTTGGCAGACTTTATGTGGTCTGTAAAAACAAAAGTGTTGCCAACTATGCAGTTAGTAACAGCTAAGTGCGTAGCCGTTTTTTTCGTAGTTGAGTTGAGCACTGGCGAATCGAACGCAGCTATTACTACAATTCAACAGTAAAATTTTAGTACAGTGTTGCCCACGACAACGTAAAGTATCTGTGGTATCTGCTAGAGCGGCCAAGCGGATGTTACGGGCTAAGATGCAGATTCAAGTTGGTTAAGTATTAAGGGCACCTCGATATATACCTTCGTTAACATACGGCTATATATAATTCGCTTCAATGTGCTATATGTGGGGATGCACCGACAGAAAAAAAGAAAAATGTGATATAAAAATATTCCACAAGTGCCTTATGGAAGTGAACCGGAACGATTTCAACGCCAAAGAAGTGCAACTAGGATGCATTGGGTCTAAAAACTCGGTAAGTTAAATTACCATGATAATACCTCCAATAACAGAATTTGACTAATTGACTCCGCCGCATAAATAATTGTCGCTTGTTGCATTAAATTAATAAATTCAAGTATTCAAAAAGTCATCTGGCTGTATCTTTATGAAAAGAAATGAAATCATGAGGTCACATTTTGATTGACGAAAGGGATTCTTCCTGAATATTAGACGTACCCACTTCCGTGGTTAAAAAGGAGAGGCCAAGGACATAGACGAAAAGATAGACGTCGACAACTGCACACACATCTCCAAATCTATGTGTCCGGATGGAAAGTTAAAGACCAAGCAATTTGGATGTATAATAACAGAACGAGGCTTACAAATTCTCTGAAAAGATAAGACAGCTGAAGACCGATCATATGCAATGATGAACCTCCTTCAATTAAAAAAAGGTTTTCTTGCGACAGACATCAAGAGCTTACTGATGTTATGAAGGAAATATTTCGATAAAATATTTGGTGTACAAAAAAGTTTTAAGGGATTTTTTCCCCGACTATGACGCTTGATTGTGAAAAATTTTTTACAAATTAATTTTTCAAAAAATTGTCCATCGCTAGCCACAACTTTTCCCATTTTTCTGGCAATATTTGGATACCATCTCGAAAAAACGATGCGTCTTTTAATGCGATTCACGCATCTATCCAATTTTGGAGTTCTTCAAAAGAGCGAAAGTGATCCTCAAGGGCATACTCATCGAAGAAAAAAAAAAATAGTAGTCAGAAGGGGTAATGTCTGGGCTATACGGCGGATGAGGTAAGACTCTCCATTTCAGCAACATGTGGCTGAGCGTCGTGCCTTTGCCCGTATTCTGCTCGTTTTTGCTTCAATGCTTGGCTCAAACACATTAATGAGTTCGGCAGAGTTGCCTTGGGATGGTTTCACCCGGTTGTAGCAGCTCATTGTACACCACGCCTAATTGGTGCCACCAAATACAGAGCAAGACTTTGCCACTGTGAATATTTGGCTTTGGCGTCGATTTTGGCGTAGGCCGAGCGGCCCGTATGATTTTTTGCGCTTGGGGTTATCGAACCCATTTTTCATCACCAGTCACAATTTGATGAAAAAAATTCCTTTCTTTTTTGCCTTTGGAGCAGCTATTCACAAGTGAAAAAACGGTGTTCGACGTCTCTCGGTGAATTCAATTCATTTCATACGGCGCTCAATATCCTACCTTTGGGATCATCCCCATGGCTTTTAAGCGAAAGGATATGGCTTGTTGAGTCACTCGTAATACTTTTGTGAGTTATTTTTGCGTTTGGCACGAGTCTTCATTCAATATAGACTCCAATTCGGCATCCTCAAACTTTTCTGGCCGTATTTCGCACTCTTTGTCATCGGTATTAAAATCACCACTTCTTAAACGTCTATACGTGTAGAAATCGATGTAGCATGTTTCCCTTCTTGCAGCATTCGATGGCTTTTAGCTACATTTTTCTTCAAATGAAGGCAGAAAAGTAAACTTTCGCGCAAATTGTGTTTTGTTGGCACAAAAGTTGACATATTCGGAGCACATACAAACTGTGTTCTTACACTTCAGCGAAACGACACATACTGAAAAAGAAAGCTTAATGATGAGGCTCGAAACTAAAGTTGTTTGCAACATTGTCCGATTCGATTTAATACTAGTGATGCCACCTCAAAACAAAAAAATCCTTTAAAACGTTTTTTACACCTGATACTAAATGCCGATTCTGAAAAAGTATTATTAATAAAGATGATATTCCCTAGACACAAAAGTAAAGGGAACTAACGGGGGTCCTGCTAACTGACTAAAGTTATACCTTAATAGCTCAACTTCGACTTTAGAACAACAAAGTTGTGGCCCATGTCATTGTTAATCTATATATAAATAAAAATCAAATGTCATTCGTTGGCAATTGCATCAGTTGGAACGGCTGGACCGATTTGGATAATTTTTTTTTTAAATGTTTGTAATAGTCCAACTTAGGTTTTTACGGAAAGAAAAATTGACCACGCCGACTTCTACGCCAAATTTTTGGATTCATCTAAAATCGAAAAACTGCTACACCGATTTGGCTAATTTATTTTTTAAATGTTCGTAGTAATCCATTTTAAGTTTTTACTGAATAAAAATTGACCACGCCCACTTTTTTGATATCAATATATGTACATAAAACAAAGTCGGGTTTGTTACACCATTTATAACTCAAGAACGGCTGGGCAGATTTTAATAATCTTTTATTTGTTGGATTTGTGTTCATCCTGAATAGCAGAATAACTATTAAAATATCGGGGCGTGACACCTCCCATAAAAACTCAGGGGGCGTGGCACCTCCCATACAAATCTTCTATATCGAATAGCTTTGGAATTATAGGTCGCACAGCAACGGAATTCGGTATCCGATCTTAATTTTCACTTACCGTTCTACTGGTAAAATCTTATGGACATTGGACGTTGGGCGTGGCACTTTTTCAGCAGCCCAAATTTTCAGTATAACTTTCAAGCTATAAGTCACACATTAATGAAACTCGGTTAGAACGTACAATTTAGTCGTGTCTTTCGACTGGAAAAATTGAGGAAGTACAGGCCAAAGGGGTGTGACACCGCCCATACCCCCTTTTACCGCCCACAAATCAATAAAAATGCTATATTTCCGACGGTTTTGGTCGTATTAGACTACATTTTGGTAATTTAGTTTGTATGCTCACTGTCGGAAACTGTACTAAAAATAGGTTGGCACTCCCCCTTTTACCGCCCACAAATTAATAAAAGTTCTATACATACATCGGAAGGTTTTGGTGGTATCTGACTAAAATTTGGTAATATAGTTTGGATGCTCATTGTCGGCAACTATACTAAAAATGGATTGCTACACCTCCTTTTACCGCCCACAAATCAATAATGCTATATTTCCGATGGTTTTGGCCGAATTAGGCTACAATTTGGTAATTATTTTGTATGCTCACTTTCGGAAACTGTACTAAAACTTATGTCCATCTACTAGAAAACTGGGATAGACATTTTAAAAGGGGTGTGGCTCAGCCGATTACTATACACACACAAACTCAAAATGGGGCTACTATTTGGTGATGTCCTGCTATTGGGAAACTAACGAGCAGTGAAAAATGACAGTGTTGTCAAACTATGGGTCTATGAAGAGATTTGAATATAATTATTATGTTCCATATATTTGTAGGGTGCAGCAACGAGCGCCGGGAAAAAGCTAGTATTAAATAGATTTTACGAACTTCTGGGAAATAAAACTAACGCTCTAAAAGTCGCGCATTATGTCGCTTGCCCTTCGTGTTATTTTACGATGTGCCATCTCAATCTAGTCAATGAAACTATTGAATAACTTCGACAATTTTAAATGGATTTCGGAAAGTTGTATTTTTGATCAAATTTAACATTTCAAAATGTATCTCCATTAGTTTTTGAAAAAAATACCGATTAAATGGCCGATATTATTGCTAAACAAAAAATTAGCTCTTTTTTTCTGACAATTTTTATTACATTGTTTATCGTCTCAGGCGGAATTGTCTTTGATCTATTCAATGGTCTTTATTTTGTTGACACAAGCTTTACTCTTCAGAAATCGCCATTAAAAGAATTCCGGTGAAGTCAAATCTTAGTGGCCAGTTAATATTGACTTTTTCGATACCACACCCCCTTGGCATGTAGTCTATTTTTGACTGGCCAATGATGGTTTTAGAGCAAACACAAGAAGTTATTTCAAATTCTATTCTATTGTCGGCGGCAGAGTAAGTGAAATAAGTCTCTTCGGTAATCAGAACTGACTATCAAAAATCCGTTGAGTATTTTCGGTGTTAATAATTCATGGCAGAAACTAAACTGAATTGACATTTCTAAAACATGCTTGATGACGCTTATGCTCGGTTGGTAATTGTCAATGTTATAGTTGAAACAATTATTTCATTGGACAAATTGAAATGGCACATCCTGTGTGAAAAGGGAGGAGCCTTAGGGAGGTAGATAAGGTTCTGATTACGATAGAAGATGAGCTGTATGAAATGTACGGCTTAACGACTTTGTCGGCTAAATTTAAAATTTAACTCTCAACCATGTGGCAATAAACAGAGAACTGGACATCCACACCTATAATGTCCACTATTCTAAGCAGCAGTTCAGAAAAAGAATTTATAATCATGTATTCCTATTCCTATTCCTATTTCAATTCCTATTCCAATTCTATTCCTATTCCTATTCCTATTCCTATTCCTATTCCTATTCCTATTCCTATTCCTATTCCTATTCAAATTAATCTGTATAATCATATTCATACTCATATTCACAGTCATAAGTAGAATAAATGGAAAAAGAACGCCTAAATAAAGAAATTACTTCGCTTTTTTTAATCGATTCGAATAAAGTTAAAGTGAAATTGGTAATGAAGGCTCAGTTGAGAAGTAAAAGTAAAATTGACCGGCAGGTCAATGGACTCAAAGTTTTAAAGACTGGGTCAGCTCAATGCAAAGAATCGATCAAATGCTATGATTGTGTGTCAAAAAAATATCTAGTTTATCGTGTATAGCATTAAAAAACGGTCCAACTTAGTTTGGATATTATGTTAATAAAGTTCAGTTTTATTTCTATCGGTGTCTTAAGGTTCGGCAACTAACCTAAGTCCTTAATTATTGACAAATCCTATTGAACTTGCAAGTCAAGGGACTTCAGGAACAGCAGAAACGAGCTTTCGTCCACGATCTTTCCGCGTCTTATCGTTGATCCATCTCCATACATAGCTTACATTTTGATTATTCATGCAAATCCAAAAACTTTAGAAATATTTTAAAAATGCTTACATCTACGAAGTAATCTATATACAATTTTTCGATACAGTCTCAAGTTTAAATTTAATATTTCAATTTAGTATTTTGTAAAGATGTTTAGTTTCACGGCTATGTATTGCTTGTAGAGGCGTTGTTTACAAAATTTATAGAATTCAATTTCATTGGTGAGGTTTCGACTGAGCACTTCGCGGGCCTTCTGCGAGACTGTTGGTCGGATAGTGTTCCGATTAACACTATGCAATTGATTATCCTCCTCTGCAAATTAAGTAAAAAAATTGTTTCTTGTTTTTGACAAATAGTTGGTAAAGTATGAGTCTTACGGAAATAAACCTTGGTGGCGCCCCTGAAGAATTGCGGTATGTAATGTTCTAACACGGATAGTGTTATGTTCGTTTCCTCCCAAGAGCCTACCACGGCGTAATGTTTCTCAACATTACGTTTAGCAATTTGCATGGCTTGATACGAATTAAACGGCCTACATGTTTAGGATGGATTATATTTGAAATGACGAATGTATCTGAATGCAAGAAAGAGAGAAACTCACATGCAAAGTTTTGGATTTTGCCCACAGAAGAACAACATCTGTCGACGATGATCACCTAAACCACGTTTGTCATTCAGTTCGAAAATGCACTCGGGATCATGCTCAAGAATACAGGTATCGAACGATTTTTTTAACCAATTTACCGTAGGCAGCTTATACTTTGTTGGGAAGAGTCGCTTGCGCTCGGCAATGTACCATGGAGCACGTATATAATAAAACCAACTTATCAGACGTTCGACAGGATCGCGTACCAAATTTATGTAGATCGGTCGTGGATAGGAGATGCTTTCGAAGTCAATGTAAGCCACATGCTTCGTGAAGGTTGCCGGTTCCTTAAGTTCCAAAATTTCTTGAACCAGATTCTCTTTAAAACTGGGTGTCACCATTATAGTCTCCATTGCAGATAGTTTATCGCGCGTCGCTTGAAACTGATTTTGTTTGCCAAGTAATTTTAGCAGTTGCATCATTGTTTGGCTGCCTACTTTTGGCACGCGGTTGAAAAACACGATATCCACCTGAGCTTTTGCCGTATTATTGAGTGTGTCTGGTGTAAGTTTTTCAATCTGTCGCAAGAAAATACCATCTGTGAGGGTTACTCATAAGCGTGTCTATGAAGTGTTCAATGCAATAAATATAATACAAGGTCAGGTAATGAGAAGAATATGCAGAAATAAACTCTGGAAGAATGAGCGGAAAAGAAACTGACTAATTGCTGTCCCTATTTGATAAGGCTTTTCTTGAGAGTGAAAGCTGAAGTTGATTTTTTAGGCACACCATCAAATACTTACCCGAAGATGAAGCATTTCATATCAACACATAATGTATAAAGGCACATATTGGAATACGGGCGGGGCGCTTTCAGAGACATTCTTGGAGTGGGCAAATTAAAATATTGATTTCCCAAAAAGGAATGTATGTTCCTTTTGGAAACTCTCGATCTATTTTCTCCTTTCTTTTGAATTGGCTCTTGATTTTCTTAGTTTCTTAATTTAATCGAAATTTTTCAAGGACGGGCTGATATAGTGTTTCAGTGTATCTTAGAAAGGGACAAGGATAGACATAGAAGATAGACAAAAATTGAGCCATATAATAGAAAAGCAAGGAGGATAGTAAATGATGTATGCTTTAATGGAATGGGTAAGCATGAGTAGAAAAAAAAGAGAGAGAGAGAGTCAGAGAGCTAGCTAATAGAGATAGAGGGATTGATAGCAAAAGAGAGACAGAGAGTGTGCGAGAAAGAGTGAGAGAAAGAGTGCGTTTATGTTTGTATATTGTTGTGATTTTTTCATATTGAGACAGTTTGCTCGCTATAAAAAATATAAAAAAGATACTTTAGAAAAATGTTCGCAAAGGTATAGCGCTGTTTCACGTTACCTCTGCTTATCCGTAATAAATATCGTTAAAGCGAAAACTTACGTTACAAAGCTTTAAATGCCTATAAGAAGAAGTAATGTCAGTCACCATGATGCAGCTTTTACAGAACACTAGTGAATCGTTAATAAGTGCAACTAACACATTTACTCGAGATCATTGAGTAGATCTCTTATGAAAAAATACTCGTAGATAAAAATATGGAGAGAAGCTGATGTCATGAATTTGCGCAAATCGATGTTTTGCAGATGTTTTTTTAATGAATTCTGAGTTAATATTTTTAATAAAATTTTCAGAAAACACTTACCTGACCCGTACTCTTTAAATACTGATAAGTCCCATGCAAGCTGTTGATATCTCCGTGTTCTGAAAGTATAAATGAAAGGAGTTGAAATCTTTAGCTAAGTTAGTTGATTAGAAATTTACTTTTTTTATTAATTGGATAAAAAAAATTTTATTTTTTCATTATGATAGGGAAATTAAAGCTAGAAAAATATTAACTCCTCCTAAAAATAATTTGTTTAAAGCTTAATAACCCCTTTTCATGAAGGAACTTAGTATTTGGGAAAAAGTTCATTATTTCAAAGTGAATAACTTATACACTTAAATTATACAACTAGCTCTTTCCCGGCAAAAATGGAGTACCCATTTTTACTAAGAAATTACGTACTCGCGACATTCGTCACATACCACTCGTAATGCTAGAACGCATTATCGAAAATTGGAACTTCAGAATGTTTATAATCCAGTCACTGTGATGATCAACATTGGAAAAAATAATCTTCCCAGATATGTCGACGGGCTTGCTGGTGCAATAGTCTTTGCACTTTTCTTGAATTCCTTTATTCTGACACCAATGTATTGCAAAAATGAAAAAAATTAAAAAAAAATTTTTTTTTCTTGGAGTGTTTGTTGGAGTACGCTAGCAAATACGTCAACTAAAATCACATATAATTTCCTTTTCCACAAGTACTTTTAAGTACTTTTGCTACTTATTAGTTATTAGAACTATTTACAATACAAAAACAGAAACGCAATAACAACAAAATATAATTATAAAACTTATTCTCATCGTTCAGGCGACATCTTCACACTATTGATAATTTTATAAAACTGACACCTTTGATAAAAAAAAAAAAACACTCAAGGAATTACAATAGAAAAAGGTTATCAATTCACGCTTTCTTGACCGCTATGTTTTGTAACGCAACAACAATTTGGAAAGCGAATTTAAACCAATGCTTATGCAGAATACTGAAAAAGCAGGTGTACCACATGTAGTACGGTCGGCATATCTGGGTTAAAAAAGTCCCTCTAAATGTTTATTATTGTATGTTGAGTAATATAGGTATCTGTCATTAGATTGAGATTCTCATTTCAAGTTCTTTTATGTGAAGTTTTAGAAATGCAAACATTTTTGAAGCGAAGCTTTTTACGCCTCGTTCTGCGATTTGCTAGTTTTTATAAATGTATCAACACATAAACAGGGCTTCCCAACACGAATTGAGAAAGTAAGCTTTCTTAATGGCACCTTTAACTTTCATCCATTACAACTCTATAACAAGCACAATAAAAATGTCCTTTGGTAAAAAATAGTCACTTTAACATCTGAATAGGACCATCGTTAGTCTTAAAATGACTATGACCTACTACAAAAAGTTTAACTGTACCTGTTTCAAAAAAAATAAAAACGCTTGACGTAAAATGTTTTTACAACGCTAGCTGAAAATGACATAAGTTCATTCGTAGTAAAATATATCATAAAATGTGCGTTCATTTATACTCGAAAATAAATGAAGTTAAAAAAGTTAAGTACATAGAATGACACCAAAAAAGCTCAAGAGGTTTTCTGGTTTTACTGAAGTACTAAAAACGATAGTAATTGTCATTTCAAGTTGTCGCTTCTGAATTGTAGGTAATACAAAAAAGTTTCAACTTCAGTACTCAAAAGGTTTATAAAAGTTTATCTTATACCAGGCCAACTATTTGCTTATTTCATTTGGGGATTATTACGTGGAGCTATTGTTCTATGGTAAAACGATCCATATTGTAAAATGGCAAACCTTTAACTACACAAAAACCAGTTTGGATGACATGAACATTTGAAAGCTGCCAACGCCAGGCCTGCACTTTCCCGAATACGAAATGCATAACCCATTTTATCAAATGGATTAATAATCATTGAATTGGTGTATTAACCGTACTACACTTCCGGACGGACAACCAGTGGAGTGACTTTCTCGCCAGCTCCATTTGAAGTAAAATAGCGTTAAAAAAGAAAAAGCATTAAAAAAGAAAAACGATACAAACCATTTAGCTTAATAGCAGGGCGATGTAATATTTGATAAACAAGGAACTGCAGGCTTACACTGCACCATAATTTAGTTCAGTAAAACAAGAAAGAAGTGAAAGTCGGTCAGACTAAAGTGTTTTAAAAATGTCACATTCGCTGTATCGCTCATTGGAGCAAACCACTTTGGAGCGTTAAATCAGGTCTGGTTTTTACCTACTTTATTAGCGAGTGATAGAAAGAAATTTTTAATCTACCTAAATTATTTCTTTGGTGAAGCATGACTCCATTACTAAACACAGAAATCAAAGCAACCATTCCAGTAATAAGTAGGATCATGGGGGAGAGTCTGATTGAAAAACATAAAAGCAAGAGAAATGAGTAACAGGGACAAATTGTTATGTCATAATACTCCTACTAATGAATTTTGTGATACACATTCAATGTATCCATCTCGAAGGATAAAAGTAAGATTAACTTTTCTGAACAATACAAAAAGATCTTCTCTTTTTTGGACGAATATAGGGTTCTTTCTTATCTTAACGGCATTTAAATTATTTTTAAAGCATAACATAATGTCAACTTCTTCGATGACATTCATGCCAATAACCTTCCTTCAACCGGTTTATCAAGTGAAGTCAACTTTAGTGCTAAACAGTTAAGTGTCCCAAGTTAGTTCATAACAACAGTCCAATCAATTTTGTTCTCAACAACAACTTAAGATTAAATACTGAGTTAAAAAAAAACAAAATGTAGCCAAGTTCAATGTTGCAATAGTTTGTTGCATGACAATCAACTGCAAAGCAGTGTCACAAACCTCGAGGATGCCTAAATGAATGAATGAAAAAGTAAATGAATGAACGAACGACTACGTACAACAAAATACTGACAAAGTCATATGGGTGCATCTTCATGGGCACGCTTAACTTGGCATTGGCGCGTGCGCAGCAACATGCCGCGAAAGGCCAAAACCAACAACAACGATAACAATAACGATGGCAACGAAAAGAAGAGTAAATTTAAGAGATGTGCAACCCACTAGTAACGCTTGCACTGCGGCTTGTTCGCTATTCGTATGCAACAGGTGGTTGGCATTATTGACGAAGAGGAGCATCGTGAATGCTTTAATGTTGGTGTTCATATGCTTTCCGCAGTGTTGTGGCTCGCAATGATGACGCGCTGTTGCAGTTACAACAAGCACGCAAAGCAGGTGTCGCGACGTGGTACCATTTTTCTGTCTTTCTTGGTGATGCCTCGATATGCCGCCAACTAGAGACCTCGGATGAAGACGCATGGTTGCATGAGCGTTAACGTCTTCCTGCACTTCTATAGTTACTAAGTAAGATCGTTTTACCTAGTGCTATGTGGAGTTCGGCGTGGACAATATGAGAAAGCCATTGATCAGTATTTGCTTTTAACTGGACTAGGAATATTTGGGTCATGGAGTCGAATGTATTTTGATGCTTTATGATTCATATCAACCCAGTAGGTTGAAAAAAAAGTTTTGTTTTGTGTTGAAACCCCCCTATTGGTTCCAAAAAGTAAAAAAAAGAAGTGGGCTGGATTGTGGTCACATTCGTAGGTTTTGAAGTGACAGCGTATCATTTCCCTGTTCTTATTTTTGTCGCTGTCCTTTCCTTTGTTCCTAGGCGTGTCCTCATCCTTATCCTTATTCTTATAATTATCTTAATAATTGTCTTACCTATTGTCCAAACTCTTGATTTAAATCATGCCCAAATTCCTGACCTTATGGAATCTCCTTCCTTATCCTTTTTCTCATTTCTTTACCCAATCTCTGCCCTAAATCTGGTCCTTAACTTGTCCAAATCCTTGTTTTTTCCTTGTACCATTTCTTGTCCTTAGCCTTGTCCTAAATATTATTTTTGGTGTGTTTTAATTTTAAATCTTTAAATCAAGGAGGCACCCCTCTGATCGACGATATATGCGAGCAGTGGACTCACATTTCTCATTCTATGCGTACGGCTGCCAAAGAGGTGATTGACTATCACCGCCCTTGCCGAAACCAGTGGCACGACCAAGAGTGTCGAGAAGCCACTGTAGAATAAGACGTCACCTACAAAATCACCCTGCAGTCGGTTGTGACGCGCGTTGCTAAAGAGCGATACAAAGAAAAGAGAAGGGAAGAGAGACGCATTTTCAGGCTAAAGAAAAGAGAAGCGGAAAAGGGTGAGTGTGAGAAAATTGAGATGCATGGTGACAGGAATTAGGTCCGAATATTTTTCGAAAAAATAAGACTCCTGGCCTATGGTTTCAAGGCCGTGGCCTCTTCCTACAAAGATGAAAATGGGAACCTATTGACAGATATCCAGAGTATCTGGATGTGGATGTGGATGGAATACTTCTGTAGGGTTCTGAATGGCTTCGACGACAACAATGCCGCCAATAAAGATGATATCCCGGAAGCCCCAATTGCGGACGACAACGTTGAAGTTCCGCAACCCGAGCTTACCTGCTGAGCTGGTTTACCTGCTTAGATCTTAAAGAATGGCGGCGATTTAAATGCATTCATGAGCTTCTATGCGGAATATGGTCGGAAGAATGCGTTCTAAGCGCTTGGACCGTCAGTGTGCACTACTTAATCCACAAGAAAGGCAATCCCACCATTTGCGCCAACTACTGTGGGAGAAGCCTTCTTAATATTGTATATAAGGTCCTGTCGAGTGTATTATGTGAAAGAATAAAGTCCATCGTAAACTAGCTGTGTGTTTAGTTATCGATGGGACTTCAGACCAGGAAAATCCACTATAGACTAGATATTTACGCTAGGACAAATCTTGGAGAAGACCCTAGAGAAACATATCGACATGCACTATCTTTTTGTCGATTAGAAAGCCGCGTTCGACAGTCCAATAAGGACTGTGCTTCTCTCTTTCACCTATACTCTATCATGTCTGAATTTGGTATTCCTGCAAAGCTCATCCGTCTTTGCACACCAGCAACAGAGTTGGAATCGGGAAGGAACTCACTCCTCCATTCGATATCAAACGAGGTTTCAGAAAGGGTGTTTCCCTATCGTTCTACTTTTTCAACCTAATGATGGAGAAGATTATCCGAGCTGCTGATTTGAGACGCAGTGGCCCGATATTCTACAAAAGTATTATGCTGCTCGCGTATGTTGATGATATCGATATCATTGGCCATAATACGCCCGAAGTCAGTGCGTCATTCTCCAGATTCGACATCGTTAAACGCATTAAAATTGAATGGCTCCACTGGCTAAGTCATATTGAGCGGATGGAAAACAACGCTCCAGCGAAAAGATATTCGATTTGGTGGTCAGTGGTGGTCAACGCAGAAGAGGACGTCGGAATTTTTGTTGGAAAGATCAAGTGTTGGATAACCTGACTAAGCTTGGTATTTCAAACTAGCGCAAAATAGAAATGGCTAACGAAATTTCTTATACGAGGTCAAGACCGACCAACGGTTGTAAGCGCCAGATAAGGGAGTAAGTAAGTAAGTGTTTAAATCTTTGTCCTTATCCATGTTCCAATCTTATTCTAATTCTTGTCCAATTTCATAAGTGCATATGTTTGTCCTACTCCTTACCTTATTCCGGGTCCTAATTTTTGTTTAAATTCTGGCCCTTATCCTTAACCCAAATCCTTGTCCGAATACTTGTCCTTATTTTGAATTTAATTTAATTTTATTTTATTTTTTTTTGCTTTAGCTTTTTTACTGCTTTTGCTTTTGGTTTTGGTTTTGGTTTTGGTTTTCCTTTTGCTATTGGTTTTGGGTTTTGTTTTACTTTTGTTTTGCTATTACTTTTGCATTCACTTCTGCTTTTGCTCTTGCTTTTGGTTTTGATTTTGTTTTTGTTATTACTTTTGCTTCTGCTTTTGCTTTTACTTTTACGTTTGAATGTGAAACAGAAGAAACATGTGAATTTGAATCTGAGAAAATTTTTATGCATTTACATCAAAACTTCTTGCTGAAAGGCAATCTCATCAACAAACTCCTTAACTACGAACTACAGCTTCAAGTCGTAGATATTGATGAATTAAAAAAATTAGTTGATTACAAATTAGGATAGAGAATGCAGAAAGGTTATTAGAATAGGACCTGGCCGGGATTCAAATGCGGGACCTCTGGGGTGCAGTAAAGTAAGCTACTTACTCGACAAACGAGGCCTCCTTAATTATGATTGGAAGATCTTCAGTGGTTGTATATAAGTTGCAATATCCTAAAAACACAGAGTACTGTTATCTTTCTGATGGAATAATGTTTTTAAATAAGAAAACAACAAATTCCAATTGAGGATATGAACAGTTCAAATGTTTGTTCTAAAAACTGAAAGAAAAATCCAATGCTTTCCTATGCAATTAGGAAGCAGTGCAACAAGACAAATGTTCAGCGAGAGGTTAGAGTTCATGAGAGGAAAAATAAGCCATGAAAGTAGATAATTCAATTTGATGTCGCCACAGAACAACAATGGAATGATGACTAAACCTGATGTTTAAGTCGAGAAAGAAAGTAGTTTTTTTTTAAATTTTCTTCTGGCTATATTCGCATCTTCTTCAATCAATTTTTGTAAGAATAGTTAATTAATAAAGATGCTATAGATTCAATCACGCAATCCAGTAGAACGTTCATAATTGCAGATGGTAACACCTGCTTGTGAATCTCTTCCATACGTAAACTGGAACAAATAGCATTTTCTACCCGTAACACTTCTCTCAGTTGTTGACGAATTCCAAGCTACGCTTTTATTACTAGTTGTTTTTAATACTATCACAGTTGCGGTTAATGATGGATTTTCCAGAGCAAGATTTTTTCATACTATTTTCTTTAGTTTTTTTATTGAATTAAATTGAGTTCCTCACCGCCACTCGTGCATTCGATGGATGAAATTAGTTTCGCTCTCGGTTTTTATACTTATTATGGCCATTATCATGGCTTCTACTTTTGTTTCATCCGGCTTTGGATGCGATCTATGGTCAGTCGAAGAAAGTTAATACAAAAAACAAAGAAAACCGTTACACTTGATCATAAACTAGTTAATTGATTTCGGGTAAAATAAAGTTCCATTTTCTTTGATAATTGTCCTTTGATTTTTTTTTTCTGCGGGTTGAATCATTGAGTTTCATTGAATAGATGATGACTTTCATAGTCATTGTTTAAAAAACATTTTCTTAGCTTTTACTGGGATGGATGTGGCTCATTATCAACACCACTCCGGAGAATTGTTGATAATGTGATTGATTGAAATTTGATTGACACAGTTTTAAGTTCCTTACGTTTGTTTTTTTTTTTTTAATGGAGTAGACTTCTTAATGTTTTCTTTGATGCAGAACGCAGAGGCAGAGCACAAAAAACACGCTCAATCGAGCGGAACAGCAACAACTTCCTGCTACCAAGCATCTATTGAAATTCAACGGTGAACTCAAATGGTATGGCCGCCTTCTAAGGCTTTGAAGTGAACTCTGCTTGAAAGGCGCCAAGGTCTTAACTCATGCATTTCTTTTTGGTTGCAGCAATTAAGACTTCTGTTCCACCGACACAGCTCTCAGTCAATCATTCAGTCAATCTACTCAGCCGTCTGTCAATCAGCCAAATGCTGACACCTGGCTGATGGCTTTGCCATATGCTGGACGCAGTAGGTACGTGCTGAAGCTTGAAGTTAGTTCTTAGCTTTTTGTTGAAAACCAACGAATTATTTTTTGTTTTATTTCGGATTCTAAGATTGCACAAGATCTTATCAGATGGTTACAAAACAAGCTTGATTTATGCACGTTGATTCCATTTAGTCCAAAAGAATGATTCTTAGTTAGTTTGTTAGTTTAAATGCTTTGTTCCTATCTTTTATTAAAAAAAAAAAATTAAAAAAAAATTGGTTCGAGGTTCTACTTACTTGCTGCGTCGCTGCCGCTGATGTGATTATCGCCTGTGATGCCAAGTGCGGAAAATTCGGACGGCTGCAGTTTGACTTCCATTTCCTTGAGGCGGCTATTTAATTTATTTGTGTGCATGAATAGGAAGAAAGTACAAGAAATGGCGAGCAGTGCAATCAGTTCAACGGATCTGCAAAAAATATAAAAAAAAACAAAAGAAACGAGAGAAAACAATTAGATAGAGAAAATTTAATAAACAAAATACAATTAAAGAGACTTCGTCGAATGAAGTGCAGTTTACACTGAAAAAAACCACTTGAAGTTGGCGAACATGTGCAATAAGAAGGTAAAAAAATGGTCTTTAAAATGAAATATTAAAATATTAAATATTAAAACGAAAAACGAATAAATATAAATAGAATTTAAAAACATTTTTTAATTAAATTTAATTAATTTGATTAATTTAAACAGTTGAAAAACAATTAAATTTGTCTTATATTACAATTAAATGCTGAGATAAGTATGATTTAGTATTTAAGGTATAATATACGTGTAAAATTTTCTAACAAAAAATTTTTTTTGTTTAATGTGTTCTTTATAGTTTTAAGAATATACATACACATTTTTAAATCGATATTTAAAAACAAACAGAAGTTATAACGGTTTTTGTTAACCTATGTTAAGCTCCATACAACGTAAATAAAAAATTTTAAACGCGATTTCCTCGAAACACGTTTTTTTAAAACGGTTCGATAGATATCTCGAAATCTATTGGTTCAATTTCAATGTTTTTTTTTTGCATTTTGTTCGTTATTATATTCTTACAACATCCCCCCTATATTCAAGCATCTATTTTTTTTTTGTTTTTTTGAAGCGAAGCTTTTTACGCCTCGTTCTGCGATTTGCTAGAGTGAAATCAGAAAAAACGACACTTTTTTCCGACACCTTTTTTCTTAGAATTGATATTGTGTTTTGCTTGCATCAATTGAACCAGAAAATGTTAAATTAAGAATAATTTCTTGCCCGCTGCAGGAATTGAACCCACAAACTCACAGTTCTATCGTTTGTTGGTACTTCCCTCTAACCATTACGCTAAAACCCTTTCTTTCATAATTTTGTTGATTCAGTGATAAACATTAGCTAAAGATATGTTTCAACAGATCACTATAATCTATTACTTTAAGAAAGGATTGTGTGTTGACTATTCTTCAAAGGTTTGTGTCTTGGCTAGCCAAACAACAAAAGTATCAAAAAACAAAACTGTTGCTTCTTCTATTCCACACAGTCATCAACAGCGTTCAGTAGTTTGGGTTATGTTTGGGCATTTTTTTTTATTTTTTTTTTATTTTTGCATAGCGCGAAGGAAAAATTAGCAATTGACCAAAAGTGCGTTAACAAGTGCTTTTCCAAGTGACAAAAAAAAAAAATAATAATGATATATAATAAAATTTCCTGGTGTGAAGATAAACGTGTGTTTTTTTAGTTTACTTTGTTATTTTCAAGTTTTGAATTTAAAAATTATTCGAATCGAAAAAAAGCCATTAAATTATCAAATCTATGAAATTGTGAAAATGCTTCGCTTCTGTCGCGTGTCCAGTGACGCACCTGTGTTTTTTTTTTTATAAACGCTTTTTTGTTTATAAAAAATGTATCTATTTTTTTAACTTTTTACTTCAACTTCCGCCATAATTAAAAAAAAACCCCGGGGGTCTTGCGTAGGGGGGGGGGGGGATGCTTAATATATGGTCTATGCTTTAAAATGTCATTTGATTTTTTTGTTTCCGATACATGGGAAATACCATATCCATCGAACCGTTTTGGATGTCTTTTCTTCAATGCCATTTTCAGCGCCCTCTATATAAAAGCCAGAACTGTATTTAAAAAAAAAAAGCTTTTTATAAAGTACATTTCCTTTCATTTTTTTTATAAAGTATTTTAACATTTTTATAAAGTATTTCTTATGTACAATAACCTGTATAAATTTAAAAAATAAATAATACCTTCTTATACCTAAAAAAATTTTTGAAAACAGCTCCTGTTTTTTGTTGTTACAGGTATATTATACCTTAAGACAAGTTTGATTAAATCTTTGACTTTTTGAAAAGACCTTAATAATAGCCGCATTTTTTCGGCCCAAGTTCAGATTTAAATCTTGTTGTACCCAACAAAAAAGTGGACCAAATTTGAAATCGTTCTGAACTAGTTCCAGCAATAGTTCCATTACAATATCCTTTAAAATTGAACGAACTGACGCTATTTGAGGGTTGATGTCATAGGAAAAGACAATTGTCCCCATAAACACTCCTTCCCCATATTTGAACTAGTTGCATAAGGAACATTTTTAAACTGGTTGCTTTCGTAGTAGCCTCAAAGGGTTGAAAAAACCGAGTCCGTCCTGTGCGCAGAAAATTTAAAAAAATAGCCAGAATACGTTTATTTTTTTCAGCAATACCTTTAAAAACAAAAGCAAAGTGAACTGTTCTACACTGAACGCCTTTTGAACTTTTTCGGAGCTACTTCCACTTTTTCAATTGATTCCAAGATAAGTGGTGGGACACTGTTGTTGACCCAGTTAAATAATAAACTGTCCATTTCAGCCCTTGAAAGAACTTTGACAGAACTTCTTATGATCCAATTGTGCTGTGCGTGTTATTAAATGTTTGAGCACAATTGATCGAGAACTGGACCAACTAGTTTTATGCCGACTCCGAACGGCTTATGATCATTTTCTCAAAAAGCTTTACATGACATTATTTATTCTCTGAGGTATGCCATTTTCTGCAGAGCGGTGATGTCCGAACAGAAAAATTAATTCAATTGAAAAAACTTTCTGTGTCAGATGGAATTGAAGAAGTGTTCTCTGGCGTATGGGTCACACACTCTACCCACTGCGCCACGGCCACCACACACAGCACCCAGCTGATATTTGCAAAAAAAAAAAAAAAAAAAAAACAAAAATTACTTACTCGATTTTTTTTGTAGTGAGTCAAAATTTTCTATTTTTAATTCCATATCGATGACTTAATATAGAAATGGCGTAACTCGTTTTTTTCGAAATTGCGTTTTTAATATTTTCTGGTAGACTTCTCCCAAATACACTTCCCTTTATCTTATTTTTTATATATTTTATAAAAAAATACACATATTTTCAATAAATATTACATTAAGAAAGTTTTTATATCCAAAGTTTTCTCGATTTTATTCAGTTCTTTTCTTATCTTGTAATATTACAAAAAATGTAGTTAAATCTATATTAAGCCATCGATATAAAGCTTCCTATATAAAGTGAGCCCAAATCGTTGAAGTTGCCTAAGTTAGTTCAAATTAAACAATAATTGAAGGTAATTCGACTTGAACTCAATTTACCCTCCCTGTGTCCACTATGATGATATCGTCCTCCAATTTTTTGCGATGTTGCTGTGTCCCAAATATGCACTATGAGCGCGACTTGGCAACCCCGTCTAAAAGAACTCTAGGCCTTGTATAATCCACTATAAAATATAGTGGACACAGGGAGGGTTAAGCTTTGTCTAATAATCGAGTTTAATAGTGAATAGGTGCTGCCCCCTCTACAGAGGACACATCCTATCCTAAGTGAACTGAATGATAGAGTGTATACCTAACTAACCCATTGCTGCTTTCGTCATTAAGTGTACCAGAATTTATATAATTATTGAATTCCTTCTTTCCAGAATATTTGAACTTGGATTAACCGCATCTTTATGTATTGCGAAAAGAGTACTATCGTTCGTGTGGGACACAATATGCAATATATTTTTTCATATTAATAAACATTGTTGCTCGTTTCTTTCACGAACGATAGTGTTCTTTTCGGAATATATAAAGAAGGGGTTAATCTACTGGTACACAGAAAAAAAAAATGTTTTAAAATTTACGACAATTGTTATTTGACGAATTTTGTGTTGAAAAAATAGCTTGCAACAAATTTCGTCAAATTAAGAGCAAATGTGTTTGGAAACTTTTGAAGAACATATGAAAAAAAGAAATACAAATTATGAAAAAATTTTTTAACACATTGTTTATAGTTCGAACAAGAAAAATATGCAAAACCTAAATTTCCATTTTCCATTACCTGATATGTCAAAGAAGGCAGGCGCTTGATGTGGCGAATTCTCAAATTTCAATTCCTCATATGTACATCTTCTCAAATCGGTATTATAATGAATGGAATATGTGCACTTAGTTAATTTTTCCATTGCAAAGCATCTATTGTGACATCTTTAAAATTATTATCAGCTTTTAAGATGAATTAACACCAATTAAGACCAATTAACATCAATTAACATAAATTCATTAAAATTAATACCAATTCAAGAATATCTGTAAGATATACGAACTTAAAAATTCAAAAACTGAAATATCATCACCTAATTAAAATTGATTTAAAATTGGGTAAAAACACTTTACTAAAAAGTTAAAGTTTATTATGAATGTGAACAATGCGCCGAATGTGCCGAATGCGTTAGACCTTCTTGAGTCATATTAATTTTTTGGCCTGTTCCGAAATTTACCAAATTTCCCTCAGATCAACAAAAAATTATAATTAAGTCAAACAAAGACAATACCGTCCATCTGACTATTAATCGCACAATCTGGCAAGGTGGCAACCGCATACTTTTGGATGAGTCAATTGATTTGTGAACGCAGATTGTGATATATTTTTCTTCTCTAGCGCATATTTACGAAATATATACGAAACTTCGATATAAAAGGGATAGCCTTATGTCCTGCTTATGCCAGATTGAAGACAAAAACTTCCCCGGTGTCATGTGACCCAACAATACTTAAAAGCTTTGAGGTCAATCACCACTTTTAATATTTTAAACTGACAGTAATCTTTCGCTAAATCGTTTTTTAAAATTTTAGTTTTCTGTCTTTTTATTTCTAATATTTACTTTCAATCGACCTTCCGGAGTAAAGAAATGCCTAAGCGCCGTGGTACTTGTGTTTTCAACGCAGTTTTGCAAGAAAAATATATAATATGCGCCGTATTCGATCAATCAGCTGAAAAAAGTTTGCAAAAAACTCTCTTCATTGCAGTACTAACCGATGCTTCAAATCATGGAAATATTAAGATGTTTTCCATTCTCGTCCGCTACTTCCACCAACTGAAGGCGTAAAAGTTCGAATCATCGAATTGTCATCTGAAAAAGGCTCTTCGTCTGGAATTATATTCGTTCTGTTAAAAAATTGGTCGCTTATAAAATTGAGGAGAAGCCGGTTGGATTTTGTGGCGACAATGAAAACACAAATTTCGGTGGACTTGATCGCGGCTATCAAAACAACGTGTTTTATAAATAGATTGTAATCTATCAACCCACAAATAATTGGTGTTGGATGTGCAGCTCACATGCCATTCGATGTTGAGCTAATTCTTGTTAAAATTTATTCGCACTTTTATTTGTATACTGCGAGTTGCAAAGTTGAAATAATTTTGCGATTCTGTCGAAGAGCAATATGAAAAAATGTTTTGGCTACAGTAAAACTCGGTTATTAGCGTTGTTGCCAGCTATTGAATCCATTTTGCGAATCTTTGAAGGAATATTTTCTGAACACCGCCAACAGCCCATTTCTTCCGCGATCCTGTATCGAAAATTTGGCTATATTTTGTTAAAGATCAGGTACGTATTCTTCTTTGAACTTTGATTGAACTGCGGTCATTGTTTATTTACTCATATTTTATTTTTAATTTTCGTGTGTATTTATTTCTCTAGTCATCGGTTTTTTCTTGAACAATAAAATTAATAAAAGGCGACAATGTTTTGGCGATGGAAGTTGGCCACTCTTTCACCATATTCATTGAAGCCCTTGAAAAGAGAAAAAAAGCGAATTTTTTATCTGCAGCTGTACTGAGAGAAATTCAAACAGTTGCTAGCGGCGATGATTCTGTTACAAAAGATTCAATTCTGCTGATAATAATGGCGTTATACGGTTGGACATTTTGAATTCCTCTAGTTTGTCCGTATTTAAGTTTATTTTTTATCTTGGACTGCGCTTGACATTATCCCAGAATTATTCACGCCTCAGAGAAATATATAGCGGAAAAAAAACAGATTCGACTCGCTTTTAAGCTACAGCGATTTATTTGACCAATTTGCTTGCTTAAAAAAATATGTCACGGGTGCAAAGATTCAATGTTGGGAAGAGAATTCCACTGCAGTCGATCAACGTTGGGTGGAAATCTTCGAAAATTTTACAAAAAAAAAAAAAAAAACATTAATTTAAATCATTTGCTATGCATAGTCAGCTTCGTTTTGTGTTTGCCAGACAGTTTCGCGACCGTTGAGCGAGTGTCCTAAAAGTTGGACCATCGAGAAGACACGATTGGATATCAATACACTGAAAAATGTATTGTGAGCTGAATTATTTTTCATTTATTACAAAAGTAAGAAAATATTTGTAATTCAACTCCACAATATAAATAATTTAGATTCGTCAAGTACAACTTGCAAGTTTCACTCTTTTGGAATTAGTTGAATTTTTGAAATCAAGCCCCAAATTACTTGAAGAAATTGTTAACAAAGAAAAATACACCTTCAAAAGAAAAATGAAACCGATGCCCATCCAAGTGCTAGTACTTCTTCTTTAAATGTGGATTTGTCGAACGTAGGAAATTGTGGATTTTAATGTTTGATAGTTATGTACTCGCATTATTTTTTAAACTGTCTTTTCGTATGTATCTTTTAAACTATATTAAAAACACAAAAGTTGTCAAATTGACGTATTATCATTCCGAAATTTCGAACCACATTCCGGAATCCACTCCGAAATTCCACCAAAAGTAGTTGGTCAGATTAAGTATAAGCCAAAGGTGCGGCTATAATGGATTGAAATTAAGTATGGTACCATAGTCAAACTAAGCCATAACCGAAACGTTATCATATCCTAATAAAAATTTAAATAAGCTGTAATCACGCCATGTCTCAATGTTTGCCATATTTTTCATTTAATGCGCCTTCCTTTAAGTGGGCGTGTAACGCTAAGTTTTCACAGAATTATTTGTCTAAAGATCTTAAAAGCCAGGAGAATATACTCAACTTCCTTTTACTAAGTAGATTGTACGGAACGTTAATCTTTTATTAAAACGTAGTTATTAGGTTTCATTTACATTCAGCCTCTTTGTTACACAACCATTATGCCAACCATTATACCAGATGTAAACAAAACAAACGGATAAGATAGGCTTTCTGGGAAGTACTTAAAACGGTAACTTATATGAAAAAAGGTGGTGTTCAGATGACCATTCCAAAGTATTTAATTTTCCATTTTTGATCACTTTTGAATACATGACCTCCGAAATTGATTTATAAGACATCAATTCTGGAGGTGACAGATAAGAACGTCATCCTTATATCTGAAATCTTAAAGATCTGTAATGTCGCTACCAAAACAATATCGATTAACCGATGAATGCTTTAGTTGTTGGGTATACGTGCATTTATCAAAAATCTTCCCAATTTGGTCTCACGACAGTAAGTTCCGTCAACTTTATTTTATTTTTAGAAAGTGCTTTCTTTCAGTGCTGCTTTAAGCTCTAAACAAGAAGGCTTGCAAACAGTCATGAAAACAAACAATCCCACCGACAGACAGATGTTCAGACAGCTTTGTACGCAGTCAGAAAGCAGGGACAGTCTTCCAAAGCACTTAATTAAGTGCGACGACTTGCATTGTGGAGTGACCCATAGAACACTGCTGCAGCACCTGTTACCGTTGCAGCCAGCTCTCACCCAGCAGGATGAAACAAAGCACAAGCAAAGCTCAAGCTCAATTGCTTGACTATATTTTTTGTGACATCCGGAAAAACAAACAAGGCAAAAACAATGTTGTGGAAAAGTGATGAAAATGATTTTAATTTTTTATTTGCTAAAAATAAGTTTTTGCTGCTTTTTGTGCATGGAAATCCATGGAAATATTTTGTTGCATAAAATATTTATATAATGACAAGCAGAAAACAAAAAAAGGAAATACAAATAAATTCTAGTACTTTAGAGGAATGCAAGCAAGCGCCAGGATGAATGGAATGGACTGGAGATGGTGCTGCAGTCCGTGCTATGTCAGGTGAACAAAGTAATTTGTTTCGATTGGTTAGGTTGTGATGCAGCTTATTCTGGACTTTTTCTGTTTTTTTTTTTTATTTTCGTTCTACATCACCTGACGATACTGCGACCATCAAATGCGGAGCTTGGAAAAGTTCTCGCTGTTGTTAGTCTCTAATTGTTTCCGCTGATGCCAAGCCAACCAGCATTATTCAGTGGGTGTTGATAGCTGTAGAGTTATATAGTATATAAATGAAAATGTTTTGAACTTGGATAGGTACGAGTAGTTGAAGCACCACATTCAAAAAACTCAATCTTGAGTAAGCCTTCGTTGGACCAAGCAAGTGTCATCACTGGCTACAGGGCTGCCATAAAATTGCTCTTTTATAACTATATTTGTGGTGTAAACAATAACAGAAACAAAAACAAAAACAACAACGACAGCAACATAAACGAAATTACTAAAGTCCAACGAAGTCTGAATTCGGTCCAGATACAGATACAAAAGAGTTTAACAGGATGAACATGAAAAGCAAACAAAGCAAAATTATGGCTTTTTGCTTTAGGAAGAGAGTGTAACGTGGGGGTAACGGTGGGTTCAAATGCAACCTGCTCCAATCAACATAGACAAAAAATGTTGCTGCCAGTGCTAGTAGCAGTTCGGAGCGTTCGGAGTCAGTCAGCTGGAAGGTAAAATTATTCTACCACACACAGAGCGAGGATTAGCAAGTTCTGCTATTTCCCTTTCTCATCTGCTGTTTCTTCTGTTGTCTCTTTGACTTCGCTTTTGCCTTCCGTTAATTTTTTTCTGAGCGCGGACCTCACAAAGTTTCCTGCACCAGGAAATGGATTTGTTTGACCATCTGTAAAGCGCTGAAAAATTTTTAGGTGCATTTTTCGCTCGAGCGCAAAAAGTTGGAAATCTTTTTGAAAAGTTTATGTTCTGTGTTTATTTTCTTTTATAGTATAAATAATCCTTTTCCTCTCTACATATTTTTGCGTCTTTTAAGTTTGTTTTGTTGTCTTTCTTTAAAGTGTTGCTTTGGATTGTGTTTAATGAAGTTTTTCTCTACTAATTTTTTTGAGATCAGACCGTGAGCTGTTTATGACTGTTTATTAAGCCCAATATCTACATAGGGATGACCTATAAGTTTGGTCTCCTAATGAATGCATAATAAGGTGAAGCTATGTGGAAGGAACCTAATAGCAAGGTTAAATGGTAAAAAAATATTAATTATCATAATTTTAAATAGCCACAGAGACTCTTATTAGAACGATGAAGGGAGTCACACTCTTATGGTGACAATGACCTGCTAGCTCGTTTCTAATCCATCCATTTAATTATTTCATATTTTTTTCAAAATGTAAAACTCGCAAGCTAAAATATTCATTAATATCAACATGATCTTCAACACTGTTGATGATCTTGAACTTGATCATCATTTTCTGACCCGAGGCTATTTTGTACGAAGCTATCTTGCTTTCAAAATTCACTTTAAGAAAAAAACAATCTTGGATATTATCGCATAATAAATATCTATGCAGTGGATTTTGTTTGAACATCCATCATAATTGACCGCTTCTCAAAGCGAGACTTCATCAAAACGAAAAAAAAATTTAAGAAATTCGGTAGGATAAACACAGAGTGAGGTCAAAAACCTTAAGAGTATTTCGAACACAAAAAAAAAATAATCAAATATAAGTGGATAACCGAATGATTTACACGAGGTTTGCTTTTCTTTTATGTAGTGTGAAAGAATTGAAAAAAAAAACAAAAAGACTGATGAATGGGTTTTTTCTAATTTCTTGGTGCCCAAAACGGTCATTGAACTTTTTATTTCGTAACTTTTCGGACAGTTATTATATTTTGCGTGATCTTTGGTTTTTATTAATAATAGAGTTAGATTGTTTTGTGCTCTTAAAGAGTTGTTTATGGCTACGAAAACTTTATAGAGAATATGAGAGAATTGTATAAAATCCCAGCAGTTATTTTGGAGTCAATCGAAAAAGTGAACTAGTTCACTTCTAGCGCATTTCGAAGTAGCTCTGAAAGAGTACAAAAGGCGTTCAGTGTAGAACAGTTCACTTTGCTTTTGTTTTCAAAAGTATTGCTGAAAAAAATAAACGCGTTCTGGCTTTTTTTAAATTTGCTGTGCACTAGAAAAAATAATAAAAAAAAAATGTTTATAGGCATTTCTAAATTGTGGATGGAAAAGATCGTACAAATCAGGTCTTTAGGACCTTTGCTCCAATGCACTAAACGTTTACACTTTTAAAATGTTCACTTTAAAACTAGTTAAAAAAGAACCATTTTTAGGCTAATGCGAAAGCAACTAATTTAAAAATGTCCCTAATGCTACTAGTTCAAATATGGGGAAAAAGGAGTGTTTATGGGGACAATTGTCTTTTCCTATGACATCCACCCGCAAAAAGCGTCAGTTCGTTCAATGTTAGAGGGTATTGTAGTGGAACTAGTACTGGTCCTTTTTGGAACTAGATCAGAACTATTTCAAATTTGGTCCACTTTTCTGCTGGGATATGTTCTAAGCAAAAAAAAAAAAAAAAAAAACAAAAAAACGAAACGAATTGGTCATCCAGCCCTTGAAAAGATTTTGACCGAGCTCTAATGATTAACTTTTGTTGTGCGTGTTATTAAATGTTTTCACAAAAATTATCGACAACTGGACCTAACATAAGTAAGTAAGATAAGATAAGTTAGGAAAAAACAAAATTTTGAATAAACTCGATTATATTATTCAACATAGTTGCCTTCGAGAGCGATACAACGAATATAGCAATTTTCCAACTTTTCGATGCCACTTTTGTAGTACGATTTCTCTTTTTCGTCAAAATAGGCCTCAGTTTCAGCGATTACTTCATCATTGGACTTGAATTTCTTTCCAGCAAACATTCTCTTGAGATCTAAAAACAGGAAAAAGTCGGTGGAGCCTAAATCTGGAGAATACGGTGGGTGAGTAAGCAATTCGAAGCCCAATTCATTCAATTTTGCCATCGTTTTCATCGATTTCTCTTGGTGAAACAATACTTTTTTCTTTTGCAAATGTGGCCATTTCTTTTTAATTTCAGCCTTCAATCGATCCACAAGTGCAGAGTAATAGCCGCTGTTGATGGTGGTTCCTTTTTGGAGATAGTCGATGAATATTATTCCTTTCGCATCCCAAAATACAGACATCATCACCTTACAGGGCGACTATTGGGTCTTTGCTCGCTTTAAATTCGGTTCGTCGACGGTTGTCCACTCAGCTGATTGTCTTTTGGATTCTGGTGTGTAATAGTGAAGCCATGTTTCATTCATTGTCACATATCGACGATAGAATTCGATTTGATTACGGTTTAACAGCGCCAAACACTCTTCTGAAGAATCAATTCGTTGTTGTTTTCGGATACTCGGATACTCGGATACAGAGCTTTCGCATACTCAAATGTTCGTGTAAAATGGTAAAAACACTACCATCTGATATCTTTACAATGTCAGCTAGCTCGTGCACCTTCAATTTGCGATCGTTCATAACCAGCGATGGGCATAGAGCGCTCTGGGAGCGTTGAGAGTAAGAATTGAGAGCAAAGGCTTATGTAGCAATAGAAAACGCAACACAAAACGCAACAACAAATCAAAGACAAAAGACAAACACAGAGGCTTTAAATGTAGTGGTGCCCATTCCCGTTCATAACCAATTTGTGAATTTTTTTATGTTTTCTGGAATAACAGCCTCATTTAGGCGTCCACTGCGCTCTGCATCATTTGTGCTGGTACGACCACGTTTAAATTCAGCAATCCACTTTCCTACCATTTGTCTGGATGGAACAGAGCCCGGATCATGTTTATCAAGCCATTGTATGGTTTCCATTGTATTTTCTTTTCATCAAAAAGCAATGTTTTATCCAAACTCGAAATTCACTTATATCCATTTTTTTTTTCAATAACAAAAGTTGCACACAAAATGCTATAACCCACGAACATGATACAATAAGAAGGTAGGGTAAGGAGCTTTGACAAGACCTACTGCTAATGTCAAAATCATAAAATACAGTGCTACCATATCTAAAGAAAAAATACCATGACAAATCCATGTTTCATGGTTTCAGTAGGTAAGTGTTTTATATGAAATGCATTGCTTAAAATTATAATAAACGGGGAAGTACTCAGTGAGGTTATGCAATGAGGTAAGTTACATTTTTATTAGATATCGTAAGCACATTCAATTTAAATTTTTAAATAAGAAATCAAGAATTCAAAAAGCTAAGTAAAATTATGGCAGTAGTAAATTATTGAAAATAATGCTTTCAAATTACTACAAAATTCATTGTTTCAATTATAGATACATTGATTTAATTTTTTTCTTATTTGCCCTATGTATAATTCCTTTTCTAAGTTTTTGTCCCACATTTAAGAAAAATACAGAAAAGTGGCATTTCTAAAATGCTTTTTGACATAAGCAGTAGGTCTTGTCAAAGCTCCTCGCCATCGATGTGTCATCCTATGGACTTTTTGAATGGCCTGTTACTAGTTTTATGCCGACTTCAAATGGTTATGAGTACGGTATGTTCTCAAGAAGTTTTCAAATTTTCTATTCTCTCAAGTTTGCCATTGTCTGCAGAGATGTGATGACCGACCAGAAAAATTAAATTCAATCGAAAAAGTTTTCTGTATCAGTTGGGGTTCGAACCTGTCATCGAATTGGCATCAAACGCCCCACACACTTTATAACGCACTGGGCCACAGCCGCCATTGATATATGTTCCACATATCGCACAAGACTTTAAATTTAACATTTTAATTTTGTAATTGCTTCGAAAGAATAGTATCTATCTACAGGGTGCGGCTAAAGTTACTATATGATGTAAAACAATTGTAACTTCTTTGCTTGCGAGTATTTAACTTTTTCTTTTTTCCTATTTCAGAAATTAAACTTGGGAGAATATTTAAAAATGGAACGCTATACAATTGCGCAAAGAACTAAGATTGTTTTTCTATTCATTGAAAATCATCGTTCGATAATTAATACTCAACGTGCATACAGAAGATTTTATGGTGTAAGAACTGCTCCAACGGGTCCAACCATTCGTTCGTTGGTGAATAATTTTGCTGAATATGGGACTGTCGGAGATTCAAGACGTACGGGCAGACCTCGAACTGGCAGATCGGCCGAAAATATTGATGCTGTGCGACAGAGCGTCGAAGAAAATCCGGAGATCAACGAGAAGACGATCTTCCCAGTTGCAGCTTTCTGACCGCACTCTTCGGCGAATTTTAAAACACGATTTGCACCTCTTCCCTTACAAAATCCAAGTAGTCCAAAAACTAAATCCTGAGGACTTCGTATTGCGCTTGGAATATGCTAGAGCAGTTTTAAATCTCCTTGATCAAAATGAAAATTTTTTGTCAAATTTAATGATGACCGACGAAGCGCATTTTCACTTGAACGGTTTCGTAAATAAACAAAACAACAGATTTTGGGGATCCCAAAAATCTTCATCAGAAATCTTTACACGCAATTCGTGTTACCGTTTGGTGTGGCATTACCGCCCAAAAAGTTTACGGTCCTTTTTTTTTTGAAAACGATCAAGGTGAAACAATAAATGGAGAACGTTACAGAGTAATGCTACAAAATTTTTTATTTCCGCAATTGCCACCAAATTGCTATCTCAAAGACAAAGTTTATGTGAATAAGCCCCAAACCTTGCAGCAACTAAAGGACAACATTCAAGAAGAAATTGATCGTATACCACAAGAAACACTGAACAAAGTTATGGAAAATGCCATAAAAAGAGCACATTGTTGCGTTAGAGAAAACGGTTCTCATTTAACTGATATTATTTTTCATAATTAATGTAAAAAATAACATAAAATAAACTTTCTTTTTATCATAAAATTTTTTGTTTTTTTCATTCCATTCAATAGTTATTTAAAAAACAAATCATATAGTTACTTTAGCCGCACCCTGTATATTATTATTACGCAAGCGCTTTTTTTGTGATGACCATCAAATCTATACCGTAAATGCGATTTTTATAAAGAGGGTATCAATAGAAAGGTCTTGCTCTGTAGATGTGCAATAAGGTCTTACTTTTTCTTAAAAATTGTGCATTTAAGCAAGAAAAATTAAAACAATCTTCTACGAAGAAAGTCAGCTTTCTATTTAATGCCTAAAACTATGTGATTAATTTTTTCTCCAATTTTTCAATTTCATACTATTGTATTATTAAAGCAGTTGAGCGAAGCGAAAAACGTACAAATATATTTTATATTGATACACTAGTCACAAAATAGCAAGTTCATGCAAAATCGCTATTCCAGGAGCCTTTACTGGCATCGCCGCCAGCTCATTTGAAGGAGAGCATACTTTGCACAACTAATTCAAACTTCCTATACCTCTTCTTAAGACATCCGTATTAGGTGATAAGCCCAATTCTACGCACGGAAGGTCAGGTCGTGAAGATTGCAGCTTATCCAACAGAAACTTAGTATCGTTGCATTATAACTAGGTCAGGAGACGGGCTACGGTTAATTTTAGTTAACGACAGAATAGATGTCGAAGAATAGAACGAAGATATTGTGAGTGCATTTTGGCGTTTTAACGCCATACGGGTTTACTAGTACAAACTATGACTAGAATGGGTGATTATTTAGAAATATAATTTAAAACATTGACTTTGGATTTTATAAGGATGGTTCTCAGAAACAACATTTATTTGTGGTCATCTCTTCGATTCTCACTCATTCGAAGTGCTGGACGCATCTTGTAGCAATATATTTAAAAGATGAACACGTCCATTTGCGTTCATTTTGTTTGTTTTGACCTTTGTTTTTTATTGATTTGCAAGCCAATTGCATACAGTTTGTTTTTTTACAACAATTAATTTTGTTACTTTGACATCAGCTGTTTGAAGCTCGAGATTCGTACTCGAAGAAATTTTTGAAGTAAAGTTCGAGTTATAGAGTGTGATCTTTGGCTTCTTCTTCTTTTTGTGCTGGAAAATAACGCTTCGAGTAACTTCAAGTTACTTGGAATGAGTGCGGAAAAAGACCTTATTTCACAAGGGATTCTAATAAACTTACCGTTTTATACACCTTTCAAATGTTGTGGGGACCGTGAAATATCGATGATGTGGTTATATGATTGAGTCTGACAAGAGAGTGGATGTAGTTTTGAGAGGGGTAAGTGATGTTTCTCAACAAGCCAATTAAGACAGCAAACATGAAATGGTGTCCTAAATATTACATTAATTTGTTGGTTATGCCCGGTCATAAGAGAAATATATGACTTTAATGTGAAGAGTTCTTGAGTCAAATTAAGATAAAAAATGCACTGCGTTTAATATTCGATGTCTAATGAAATAAAAGTCTTATTTTATTTTATTTTTTCTACCAGTATTTCTATTGATACCACATTCATAACATATAAGAGCATAAAATTTAATTTTTATTATTAGCCATAAGTTTTTGCTAGTTGTGATTTTATTGTTACCTATAAATTGCAGTTGTTTTCTGATCAGCTTATTACCTTACACCTAACATCTTGCTGTGGAAAATCAAACTAGTCATGCAATTATCTACTTAATTTAGAAATTTCTCTATGACTAGTAAAAAAAAACTACTCTACCTAAATAGTTAAAGAAAATTTAACCAGAAATTAATAAATAAATTTCCTTATTGTTATGCAATTAGTTAAGAAAGGCTAAAAGCATAAAACGTAAATTTAACGAGTGATTAATTTTTGAAATGAGTTAATGCAGTCAAAGTAAAAGTTTAAAGCTTTTACGAAGTATCCATCTATCTTAACTCGCTCTGTTTAGAAACTAAATAAATAAAATGAAATTAATAAATCGCTAAATTTTGAACAAAATCTAAAAGTATGCAATGGGCTTGAGTGTTTGATGGGCTTGAAAGCCCAGGTATGTACATATGTCCAAATCGGTATATACTAGGTTGTTTAATAAGATTCTAGAAACACACATAGATGGCGGTAGTTCATTCGCCATGTAATTTTCTGGTACTACTTTCTAATGAACACGCATCGAGTGTAATGCTGAAATCTCAAAGATGCGTTAGGTCGGTCGGCCTTAGACCGTACTTTGATCCACTTTGTAGAAACTTTACGGAATGAGATGTCAGAACGCACGACCTTATTATTTTGCTGCATCACTTGCTTTGGCAAGTCTTGCGTCTGTCAGTAAGATCAACTTAGGTGATGCCAATGTAAGCAGTCACATAAAAAATTCTACAAAAAAATCTCTTTTGCCTAAGTCACTCAATATATAATGGTAGTAGATTTTATTTTATTTCATCAATGAAAACTTAAAAATAGTGTAAGAAAATCGCTTGCAGTAAAATATATGTCCCTAAAAGCAGTTTTACTAAAAAAAAAAGAGCGAGCCTTACAGTAGTTGCATATGATATGTAACATCTGACACCTCCGCTTGGTAATAAAAAAAAAACGAAATGGCCGTTTCAGCCATTGAAAGGACTTTGACCGAGCTTCTAATAATCAATTGTGTTGTGCTTTTCGTGAAATGTTTGAACACAAATGATCGAGATCTAGACCTAGAAGCTTTATACCGACTCCGAACGGCTTATGTTCTCAAGAAGCTTTTCATGGCAGTTTTTACTCTCAGAGGTTTGCCATTGTCCGCCTTGGTAATAACCCTGGTTAAAAAAATTTGTATTGATTAAAATCATCTGAAAAGTTTTAAAAACATTCCTGAAGTCCCTGTTACGCAGAGTTGAATTATTCTCAATTTTTTTGGCTTTACCTATCCAACTTTAAATTTTTTCTCACTTTTTTCTGCCGGTAATCTCACATATACTCTGCTCTGGATTTCACGAAATTATTATAATCAAATTAGATTTATACATATATATTTAAAATATTAACCGTGTATGCCAAAATCAGCTGTTTGGTCTTGTTAACTTTTGCTTTCGATGTTGGAAAAAATAAGGTTATTATTTTTCTTTTACATGAAGGCTATACAGGTTTGTGTCTAAACTAAATAGTAGCATGCGCTGTAGTTAAATAAAATTTAAGGGAAATTGTGGCTTCGTTCAGTTTACTGTGATTTAAAACAGATATCAATGTGGATTGTGTTTAAAACACATGTTTGTGTTGTGCCTAAAAGGCTGCAATTAACTCTGCGATATATTAAATGGCGCTTGCTTTACCGACTTCTTGTTACGGATAGCCGTCTCATTACACGACATCCCACATGCTGGAAACCGATCGGTAAAATATTACATACATATCAAAAACATACATTACAAAACAAAAATCTGGGGCCAAATCGCCGCATCCGTGACGTAACGGCTTTCGTATGAGATAAAATTAATCGTATGAGAATCTCATGAGATTAATATCGTATCTCATGAGATTCTCATACGATTAATTTTTTCTCATACGAAAGCTGTTACGTTCACGGATGCGGCGATTCGGCCCCTGAAAGATAATAGACCTGAAGAGATAACATAACAACACCCATGAATATATGTGGTTCATATCGAAACCACATAAAAATACCCACACATTAAGCTATCTCAAATATGTATTTAACAACCCTTCCGTAACAAAAAAAAGGGAAAAACATATTTTCGTAATCGAAAAAAATCTAAATTTTTCAAACTTTCACGATTCTTATCTCCTAAACCATTCGGGAGAATAAACTTAATAATAAAAAGCATTTCAAGCCATAAAATGATTTTTTTTTATTTCTATTCTACACCATTTTCAATCACAATTCAGAGAAAATCAATTGAAATTGAGGAATTCCATTTGAAGTTCTGAAAAAATTATTTTGAATTCAGATAAGATCAATTGAAATTCAGAAAAAAACACTTGGAATTCCGAAAATATCAATTGTAATTCAGAAAATATCAATTAAAATTAAAATGTGTAGATTTATGTCTTACACATTTTTAGAGCTAAAGAAATGATTGCGAAAGCTTGTATGTTAAATACAAAATTAATTGATTTTTTTCTGAATTGCAAGTAAAACGTCGTTGATATTTTCTGAATTTGAAATGAAATTTCTGAATTTTAATTAATGTTTTCTGAATTCCAAATGATTTTTTCTGAATAGCAAATGGAATTTCTGAATTTCAATTGATAATTTCTCAATTTCAATTGTTCCTTTCTAAATAACAATTGAAAATGGTGTAGAAATACATATTTATATATATATTTAAGAAATATATCCTTGTGGTATAAAATCTTATAAAACTTTTTTATATCTGTTACCATAAAAGTTGAAATATATTAGGAAGAACAAATATCTATCAAAATCGTAATATTGGCGTGATATACCTACCCATTTGTCATCATTCAAGTAACACTACTCAAGATAATGGAATGGAATAGACGAATATATGTTAATAGAATAGTCGAGCATACTTTCTGCAACATAGTTACCATGTTATTAATATATATGGAAGTGGACGTTATAAAAAACATTATTGTCGCACAAACTTAAAATCTAGCATGTCTGTGACCAGTGTGAGTTTTGCACTGAAATGTTATACAGGAGTTGGTGCCAGAAAACAAAAGCACCAACAAAGACCTTTCTTTTTAAATTCACTAGTCAATTAGATGTAGAAGAGCTGTACGAAACCAACCAGCTTATGCGGTTTCTTTGGAAAACCAGGAAGATGTGAAATCAAGAAATTTGATTGAAAAATTGTTCAGATTTTAGAATAATTAAAATTTTATTACGAAACGATATTTTTGTGAACTTATTCTACCAACAAACATTTGGGCTTCCAGAAGGTCGAAATTTTAAATTTACAGAAGTTCAACCTGCATATCGCATCTAATGCACTTGTGCATGGGAGAAATGGGATGAAAAACGCCCTCGCTAAAGCCATCTGGAAACTCAAACGTTTGTTGGGCTTCTCTTCATTTTAAATTAAAATGCATTTTCTCCAAAAGAGGTTTTTATTTAATAGTTCTCCATATTATTTGATTAGAAATATTTTTGTTAAAGTTTCATTTTTCACTCAGAAAGCATTTATTTTGAAAAAATACCAAAAATATTCAGAAACATTGTTATAAAGGGTTGAGGTAAAAGTACAGACAGATGATTTTTAACCCATTAAAGACTAAGCATTAATAGTAATTAGATTAGATTAAGATTAACGCCAGTAAAAATATAAAGGTAAACCGCGAAAAATTGGACTGCTCCATTTTTACGTCTCAATACAGAACGTGCCATATTTTATGTCGGTATGTAAAAATTAAATAACTGATATTTATCAGCTGATTGATTTGAAAAGACAGTTTTTTAAAACGTAAATTTAGTACAATTTTAATCATTAATCGCTTTACCTCCCGAGATGTTCGAAAAAGTGTTGGAAAACGGGCACATTTTGCTTGGTTAATAGAGGCTGCCACTTGATTAAGTGTTGCAATAAAAAATGCTGACGAATAAATTGTAAAGGACGAAATTAGATAAAAATACCTCATATATTGGATCGGCTTGTTTTTTAGGTTATTCAATATTTACATAACAACATAAGAGATGGTGCACCCTTTGCTCTGTGTGTATTTAAATACCCATCTGGCAGAATTGGGTTAAGACAAGAAATATTATTAGAAACAGTTTTTCACCTACATGACAAGTCTAGCTGTTAAGATTTTTACATTAAAAACTTTCAGAGCAAATTAAAAAATTTAGCCGTATAACTTTGTCTAGCAATAATAGACAGAATGATGTCGACTTTCAGAAGTATATGTAGTAATCATGTTATATTGATCTCTGTTGCATTCAAAAAGTCCTTAATTTTAGACTGTGTTATAAAGAGCTTTTAAGAAGGCAGTAATTTCAGTATCTTCCATTAAAGAATTCAGCACAAAATGAAGTTTGACACCCAAAGACGTTGATCTCGTGTAAAAACTAATGAGACGTGTTCGTCAAAAGGTTAGATGCTTTGTCTACTAATAAAACTCTTATATGTTTAAAATAAAACAAAACCAACTTTGAGTATTTTTCAGCCGAAAAGATTTGGGTTATTTCCGATTTCAGTTCTTGTAAAAACGTCCGTTTATTTTACTATCTCATATGGATAGAGGCATCCCAAATTAAAGTCCGATACTTACTTATAACGGTGGAAAGTTACTAAAGTCACGATAAAAAATTAGAAATTGGAAAATTATAATTATACCTATAATTACTAGGCAGGATTCCAAATTTTGCAGACATATTCAAGTAGTTGGTGCAGTTATACAGTGTATATCATGTAGGGTCTTCAATACTCATATATTTTTCAATTCCCTTGCAGGTTTATATATGACTCCAAGCTTCTAACCATTCTCATATAAAACTTTATCGTAATGAAGATTGAACTGCAGTTTATTATCCAGGAAAACACCAAGATCTACAATAAGATTTACTCTGCTGATCTCGATGCTGTTAAGCTATTCTGTAAGAGGAACTTACGTTAAAAATTTATAACGGATAATTTATTTACATGCAAATATAAGTTGTTTTGCTTACACCAGTCTTCCAAAGCAACCACTTTCGACTGCAACAAACTAACATCAACTTCAGACTTAATGACATGGTCTATTTTAGGGTCATTCGCATTAATAAGATGTGTGATGTCATTCAATAATTCTGATAAATCTAAGATAAAGCTATTGAAAAGGAGTGGTCCAAGGTGGCTGGCTTGTGGAATACCCGCTGATACAGCCTCGTTTTTTCAACAAAATACCTTGGACATGACAAACAGAGATCTTTCGCAGAGACAGGACTAAGGCCAATCAGCAAAGTGCCCGAAATATCAAACTTTTGCAATTATAGATTTAGGATTTCATGATGAGCATTTCTTCTACTATTCCTACTCATTAAAATATTTTCCCAGTAATCCCTAGATGGCTGCACAGCAAATTAATATTTGTTATGAGTACCATAACTTTAATATCTTCATCCCAGACAAAACACAAATGTATGTCCCTACCGGTTCCACTAAGATCTCATCACATGTTTGTGAATTCTCCATCCGACAACTTCGATTTGGATTATGCCACTGAGTCAGTAGTGCAACATGACGCAACATGTGATGATAATTAAAAAAGAACCAGTATCCATTGATAAAAAGTAAGCTTGGTTTAATATTTATCAGGAATTCGCTTTTATCAATGCATAACCAGTGAGTTAGGTCAGTTCAGATTTACTTAAAGATGTCAGTTACTATAGGCGTTGTCAGCTGGATTAACATTTCGTGTCGCTCTCAATCATTACGTATATTAGGAGTAACACTTCCAGACTTAAAAAACCAAACATACTGAATGGATTTGTGCAAACATGTTTGTTATCGTCACTCAACATAACGAGAGTTGAAATTTGTTGTTTTGATTGCTTGTGTTTTGATTGTTTTGTCGTTGAATAACCTGGTTAATATTGTTGTTGCAATTATCAACGCATTTACGTGTATTTTTGAAATGTTACTAAAAGAGTGAGTGAACAAGAAGCAAACAATGACAACAAAGTAATTGATATCTGACAAAGTTTAAAAAGCGGAAAAATTACATTAAATAAATAATCACATCCATGAGGAGGTTCGCTATGGTTTTGTAGCTTATGTAAATACATTGATAAGATCTTTGTTATACTTAAACTATTCTGCATTTATTTGGTGCATCACTTATTGTTGTTGTTGTTGTTGTATCAACATGTTCATTTGTACGTACTTTTCATGCCCATCATTCAGCTTGTCTGTCGTCAGTCGTCAGTCGTCTATCTGTCTGACAACCATCATCAGCATAATTCAGATTTCCACTGTTGAGTGCTGTTGATGCGTTTTTAAAGACGCGTCGTTTACGGCGTTAAGGCACAGTGCTTCATCTCCATACAAACACTGGCAAGAATTTGATGAGTAAGAATTGAATTAAATTTTGTTCTAAGCAAATATTTAGGAAATCTTCAATCAAATGTATCTTAATATTTTCAATAGAAATGAAAGCAACTGTTGATTTAATTTTAAGACTTTAAACCTGCACAGAAAATAAAAGAATTGATTTATTACCTAAACTAGTTTAGCTAATGTGAAAGTTTCTATTTAACCTAATCTTTTCAACAACTTTTCTACTTACACAGTTAATTTAACAATCATGCATTAGGTAATTCACCTAATTAAAATTAGTTAATTCAACTAAAATTTTGCTTATTAAATCATCTAATTCTTCTAGTTATTTTACCTAATGCAAGTTGTCGATTTGTTCGTACACTAGGGAAATAACGCATATTAGCATTATCCACGCCTCAGTATAAATTTTATATAAATATTTACGTGGATAAATCAAATGCTTTTCTTACAACTTGTTTTTTTCCCGTATTTGAATTTTTTATTTCTGTGCAACGCAAAACATAAAAGAAGTGAAGCATATCATAAAGTGTTAGCCCAAGGAGAGCACAGCGCTCTCCTATAAAAAACATAAATAAAAACAAAGTGAGAAAATTTTACAAAAAGTAAAGTCTCATGCGAGAATTGAACTCGGACCGTTGGCGTTATAGTCAAACGCTTTACTGCTCTGCTGTTACGCCGTTTGATAACATGTGAACAAAATGTATATAAAAATATGAGGTCCACAACTCTGAAATTATTTTTCCACTGGGCATCTACAGCAATTTGATTAATTGGTATGTAGAGTAAATTCCTGTATTGGAAATTTAGCTCAATAGATAAGGCGTTGGTTGTTGAAATCTTGAGATCACAGGTTCGACTCTCAGCGGTGGCAAAGAAATTTGTTCAGTCATTTATACAATGTATATAATATATTTCTCTCATTCTATCTACTAATAAAACAAATCTTTCTTCTCTATCATGTGACGAAATGAAGTAAAGTCACCTAAGGAAAGTTTCACTTCAAAATAGAAATTGCAAAACAAAAAACATATTTTTTGCATATTTTTTGCACGGCATTCGCACTCTTAAGTGGGAATGCTATCTAAATAATTAGATGATTTTCCTACACTTAGTAGGTGGCTTGCCTAATCTGAAGTGGTCATAGTTTAAAAAAATTAGCTTATTCTTCTAATAAATTATGTGTCTTATCTATTTTATGGTTGAAGGTACACCTAAATATTTAGGTTTTTTTAGCTACTCTCGCAGTTAAACTACCCAATATAATTGCATATAATTAACATTTCGAAATTGGTAGCGCACCTAATCAAATTCGTTGACTGAAAATCACCGGATTACTTTAGCTGAATTCACTACATTTTTAGGTAAAAGTTCTACTCTTTTTTTTCTGTGTAAATGAGCCTTTAAAGCAATTACACAACTTTATGAATATATTTTCCTGGTGGCAACTTTTGACCATAGATTCATCTATATAGCGGTCTTAAGAGTCAATAGAATCTATAAAACTTTCAACAACTCCCCTGAGAGTTAAGTCCTCCTTTACTCTACCCTGTTTTTATATTTGCCCTTCATTACAATTTGCGGCTCACGAACTGTCTCATGCACGCAAACAAATTTTACGTTTACCGCAACTGAAAAATTCACCAAACGAATTCAGAGTCTAAAGGGTAACTTTGAACCATAATCAAACGAAGTTTTTAGTAGGTAAAAACAAATTTTTCGATTCCTGCAGTTTAAAATTCTCTCGCATTCATGACAAACGAAATTAATTTCCTGCAACTAAATGTCGCGTTTCTCGCAACTGATTATTATTATGATAGCTGTTGAAACGTTTGCAAATACCGATTTCATGCACGACAAAAAAAGTTCGTTTGCGGCAAATTGGTGATTAACGTTTTTTCTAGGCATGTGCGAATAGTATCGATCAAGAGTCGAGTCGAATAGTGAAACTCGAAATTCGCGAGTTATTCGATAATTTTCGAATTTTTCGCTCAAACGCGTTACTCGAAAATACGAGATTTTCAATTCGAGTTTCGAGTCGAGCTATTCGCAACGAATTACTTGCCGTTCGAAGTACTCGCACAGGCCTAGTTTTTTCTTTGCGTGTGAGCATTAAAAGTCTCATCTGCGTTCTCCTCCATGAGTGTGTATGTTTGGATAGGTACACGGAATGAGATCTCATTTTTCAAAATCTCACCAAAAAGTAAGTGGTCGTGGACAAGAGCAATTACGATTACTTGTGACCATTTTCGAATCGTACGCTCACAAAGAAATACAAGCTGATGATTCCGTACTCTGCTTGTAACCAGTGTTGCCAGAAATTATTGGAGAAAAATGTTAGATGGGCTTTAAAAAATTGCTAGAAAAGGCTAGATGGCTAGCTAAAAGAAAGACGGCGGAAGAAAGACGGAACCAATTGGCATGTTACCAATGATTCCTGCCCACACATTTACGCTTAACCGCCTTAAACTTTTAAAAAAAAATTCCGTTAAACTAACTGTTTTAATTGTTATTATAATTTATTATATTATTAATGCAATGTCGCAGTGTTTGCATTTAAAACACAAGAGAGAGGAAAAAGTGGTAAGATCGGTTTTTCGAAAAATAGCTGCTCTGATAAAAAAACAATGTATGGCGGATTTACACAGAATTGAGTAAAAAAAAAAATAAAGTAATAAAAAATTATAAACAATTTTCCTCTGGATTGTCCTCTAGGTCTGGGACACCCTGTATATAAATGAATATGATATAAAAAGGAACAATACAAAGAACACAACATAGGATGTGTTCGGAAATGCAAAGAAATGCGCAGGCTGCAACAATGCAACGCGCAAAAACACAAGCGTACGCATTGTAATCGAAAATGATGCAATAAATACACAACTGCTGATGTATAATTGACATTACAAAACACATGACATGTGCAGTGCTGCTAGATTTGCATTTCAGAACGTAATACTTCCACTGTAAAAGCATGTTGCGCATTGTTGCTGCATTTCCGAACACAGCCATATTTGAAATTGATTAAAATGGAATTCAGTTTTTCAAATTTAAATATAGAATAAGTATAAAAACCGTATTTTTTCGAGTTTTTCAGATTTTTTTTGCTTGCGCTCGGCTCCTCAAATGGTATTATTTCATCAGACGAAGTGCCATAGCTGGAGCTGGAAGTACTTTCAGTTTCATCATTAGAATCGCCTATTTTATAACTCATAGCATTATCTTCTGCGCAAAGATATTCTTATGATTGTTGTACAACTTTAGAAACTTTATTGAAATATCTAGTAAATGGAATCCAGAATTGCAAAGAATATTTTATTTTCCATTTTTCTTATTTTCTATTAAAACGCGACAAACATCAGCTAGAGTTTCACAAGCTGAAATTACGTTTTATTTATAAAGTGCTGCCAAATATGTTCTTTTGAGAGCACAGGGTTGTCCCGTGTCCATGCATCATAAGAAATATATTAAAAAAGGCTAGAAAAGGCTAGAACAAAACAAAAAAAAAAAAAAAAGGCAAAACAAAGGCTATAACACATAAGCAGACAATTTTCGGGTCGACAAAAGATTTCCAAATATTTCTAACGTGAAATGAAAGAAAAGCCTGCGGACTAATTAAGTGTTGCATGATTTGGCATTATTAACTCGTTTTGTGTTTTATGACCTCATGTTTGTATGTATGAGCAAAAATTTGTAAATAAATTTGTTTCCTTCAGAGTTATATGGTAGCGGACGAGTTACCATTACACGTTAACGTGCATAGATTGTTCGATGCCAATTTTACGAAATGCGTGGTACGTGGTTCAAATCAACGTGGTACAATACAATACGAAAGAGATAAATTACCTCCTAGCGTTGACATGTCGTGAGGCAAAATTTTGTTTTTATTTTTCTATTAATTATAATTAATTCCATATGGAACACACAAAGAAGCGGTTCTCAGCATTATTAAGTTTAAGTTAATTAAAATATTCTGTTATTAGCTTCATTAGTCTTTTAGCAAGTGTTGAACTCTTCATCCATCCAACACAAGAAGGCACAATAACACTTTTTGGAAACATGACAACCAGTGATACCATATAAATCAATGCTTTTGGAATGAGTTTTTCGTATGCGAATTTAAACTCTTGTAAATAAAAACTTTTTGATTTTTATCAGTTTTTTATAAATAGTTTTATTATGAAACGTAGCAATAATTTTTATTTTGCAAAACGATTTCACCTCTCAACGATTTTCTTGTGCAAGAAGCACGTTTGTGAAAAATTAATAGTTAAAAATTTCGAATAAAACAACCAAAAAGAGCTTGAAAGGTAATTCTAACCACTTTACGGCTGACACTTCTGGATATTTTAATTGGTTTTAGTTAAATGCAGTCAAAATTGCATTTTATATATGATCCATATAAGGTTCATTAAATTCTTAAAGCTGAAACAACTTTGGCCGACTTTCTTATAATCAAATTGTATTTTATACCAAGACAGAACGGTTAAAGTACATTAGGGCGTTTGTAAAAATTTAGATCGTATTCTAAGAGGTTTCAAAATTTTTATGGGGTTGTCAAGATCATGTCAAAATATTTTACAAAAAAAAAGGATGCCTTTCTCTCCCGCAAGGACAAAGTTGTTTTTTGGGAAAAACAGTAAAAAATAACTGTCTTAAAATGGTTTGATTCTTTTAAAAAAACTGCGTATATCTTAAAGAAAAAGTAAGTATAGACACTGTGCATTCACTATTTTTATCCACAGTGTCTTGTGTGAAGGATATTCGAAGCTAAAGGTATAATCGAGATAGTACAGAACTTTAGATTTTTACCTAATAGTCGAAATTTTGGTGGCATTGGTTATATTGTTTATTTATTCCTTAAATTTGGCGAATTAATATTGAGCATATTTTTCGAATATGCATTTTTCTTTTTTTGAGAAATGTATACTTGAACACAATTTTTAACTTTTTCAAAAAAATTTATACAACATTTTCTATCCCGGGCATCAGAAATGTTACAGAAGATAATTTCCTTAATTTGGATTCTACAAATATTTCTGAACAACACCTTGTCATAAAGTATTTATTTAAGTACCAGCTTAAGACCACAATTTTTTTTTTCTATTTAAATATTTTAATAACAGTTTTTTTTTTCAAAATAAAAAAATAATGAAAAAACAATGAAATTTGATCAATATTTCTAATATTGTTAGATTTTTAATGTTATATTTTTTTAATATAATATTAACATAAGGTACCTGTTCCTTTTTGTTGCTTCTTTAGTTTATGTGTTGACAAAGCAAACGCAAATAAACATGATATCAGCTCTTTAGACATTTGGTAAAATTACTTATTGTAAATATTAAAACCAAATTAGAAGATATGGTATTTTCTCCCATTAGAATAAGTTGAGGTCTTATGATAAATTAAACAACTCACTACTTCTCTATAGCATTTTCTTAATTTCCTCTCAAGGAATGGATTTTCAAAAAACCTCAAATGAAAAGATATACCTTTTATAGATAGACAAAAGATAAAGATAAAACCTCAAAGTTAAAAGTTTTTTCCTAATTAAAGCGCATATAAAGGCCATGTTTATCTATATGGTCATTTATTGCTAAAAAATATATTCAACAGAAACATTTTTATTATTAAATAAAGATGTCAGTAAGACTTGGAATATTTATATATGTACCGTTATGCAGGCACTTATAATCTAAAAAATCCCAGCACACGAAAGACATTTTTCGAGATCAACAATTAACTTTTGTTAAATTTCGAATCTGATCTTAAATAAGTTTTTTAATACTTCCACAAGTGCTGGGTAATATTGTTGATATGTTTTCATCACAACGGGTTTATGTGCTTAAATTATCACATCTGTGCATGAGGCGCCCGAGCAATGCGTCAAGTTCGCCAAAGCCAAACTGTACAGAGCGCGTTCAATAGGCAGCAGCTCTTAGCCGAGATTCTTCATTTGATAGGGATCATCGCCCAGGTCATAGGCCTCCACAAAGTTCTCCTTATCCTGAAATTCGCAATACAACCGATCAACATCGTAGCGAAAGTGACGGACACATGCATACGTATTGTTCCAGACATCCTGGCACTGGCAGTCTGCATCCAGTGTACATAGTGCCAAATGATCACTGCGTTGCCAGGGACACTCTGCGTTGAAGGTGTCATCGTTGCCCTCGCCCCAATATTGCACCAGCAGACTGCGATGGTAGCTCTTATTTAGCATTGCATCGTAGTTGGGTGCATTCATGAGAAAAGCATGCAGCGATTGACCATCGGCCTTGGGTGCGGTTGGCAGTTGAGCCCATTCTAGGATGGTGGGCAGCAAGTCCACCAATGCTGCTGGCGCATTCACATGTACACCGCTAGCTACGCCTGGGCCACGCACAAGCAAAGGCACACGTATATCTGTTTCGTAGGGCTGACGTTTGTCGTAGGGCTGCGCAAACTGACCCACATGATATCCATTGTCTGAGGTGTAGACAACAAATGTGTGCTCCAGGTCGCCTTGTTCTTCCAGCCGCTTGACTACAGAGCCTACAAGTTCGTCAACAGCCAGTAGTGTTTCCCAACGTTGCTGGAAGTACGTATCCATGGTGTCTAGAGTTTTTCCGGAAATTCGTTGCTTGGAGGCTATCAGCCAGTGCTTCTTTAGTGGCTGCGAGAGCTTATTAAAGTTGGGCGTGCGTAACGCTTTTATGCCTGAAAAAGCGCCGCGATGCCGTTCTGCTGGTGTAAAAGGTGCATGCGGTGCTGGTGGCGCAATCATGGCGAAAAATGGCTGTTCTGCGTTTTGACGCGACTGAAAGTTATATCTAATAAAGTTATTAAGTTATTATTTCTTACATTAAAAAATAAGTTTTTAGTGTTGTTTTTTTTTTATTAAAATGTTATTGAGTAAAAATATAAAAAAAATAAATAAATAACTAGTCATTTCAGCCCTTGAAAGGACTTTGACCTAGCTTCTTATGATCTATTGGGTTGTGCGTGTTATTAAGTTTGTACACAATTGACCGAGAAACGGACCTACAGGCTTAACGCCGACTTCGAACGGCGATGAACGAATTGTTCTTATTCTCAAGAAGCTTTACATGGCATTTTGATTACTCTCTGAGGTTTGCCATTGTCTGCAGAGAGGTGGCGGCCGTACAGAAAACTCATTTTAATTCAAATTAGTTTCAGTAGCTGCTGGGATTCGAACCTGGGTCTCTAGGTTCGTTGACATAGAGACCACGAACTATAACCAACTACGCCACGGACGCCACTAAATAGTAAAAAGAGTATAAATATATATTAATTTTAAAAAAAAGTTATTAAATTATTAATATTTTTCCTATTACTTGTATAGGGATTTTTTTTTCTATAACCACATTTGTCAGTAGGAGGTACATTGCAAAGTTTATGTTTAGAGAATTAATTTTCGAAGTCTTTGGGGGCATAAATACAATTTTTTCTAAAAAATATAACTAATTTATGTTAACATTATTGCTCAAATTTAACAACGGTACAAATTTTTCTTAATTTGGTTAAAAACGTATTTTTGATTTTTATTTTTGGGCAAACGAATCACTGTACAACGTCGTGAAAAGTTCAACAAATTATTTCCAAAGTCAAAATTTGCTCTAACAATGTGGCAAAAAGTGGAGTGAGTGGAGCGACGTGAAAGTGTATACAACAAATTATTAATAATTACCAAGTCGTTTGCTGCATTCACGCTGCGTTGCTGTCGCCAAAAGCCACCATCCAGCAGCAGCGAGAACACCGCGCATTATGCAATCCAATAAATGTACGAAAAGTCAGAGACGTTCAGGGTGTCACAAATGTTTGGCGACGGACGTTATCATTTTTATGGGATGTCATATTTCGCAAAGTTCGGCCATTCACTATTATGGCCAGCTATAATTATTTGTGAACTGTTTCATTCACGGCCAACTGTTTGTTGGTACTTTCTAAAACGCGGTAATCGGTGTCTTCAGGTCCTGTTGAGATTTATGTCTTTGAATTGTACTATTAAGTGATGCGCGTGTTGGAGATTTATCGTTATTTTTAACAATCATTATAATGAAGAGAATTGTAAAAGAGCGCTACAACACGACTCGAATTTAAAGTACGGACTTGGTTGATTGCACAACTTTTAGTCATAAAATGTTGCAGAGAATTAGTTTACTATAATTCCAACTTCAATTTAATTTCATGAGAAAAAACCATGAGCTTAATTATTACCTAATTGTGTAAATAACATAGGTATAGTCGGTTGGATTTATAGAAAATTGTTTCTGCGAAAGCTTTCTAACATTTAATTAAACAGCTGATTGAAGCATTTAGCAGGAAATATTTTTACTGATCAAAGTAACGATATTTTTATGAAATTGTGACAGATTCTGTTATTTAACATGTTTGGTTTGAAAACGCATGAAAACGTTGAACTGTTATCTAAATTCATATATTGTTAACTGGAGTATAGCGTGAGTGCTAAAAGCTAGTTTAAAATTTTAAACTGAATGCTGTTGAACCATTACCATTACAACCATTACAAAAACAAAAAAAAAAAAAAAACAATAATCGTCACCAACATCTGATTATTATATAATTTAAGTTGTACTTAATATGAACCTTTGAAGGCTGATTAAAAATAATGTTAGATTATAAGTGTCGTGAAAGACTTGAATATTAATGTGCTGTGTCGTGGACACACTCGTAGGTTTTGAAGTGACGGTGTTTCGTTATATTCCTATTTCATGTCCAAACTCTTGTTTTAATCCATGACCAATTTCTTGACTTAAGAAGGGTGGGGGGTAAGGTTTGACAACTTTTTTTTAATTTTTTTTATTTTTGTGTCGGAAAGTACACATCTGAAGAATATTGTATTAAATTTTTAGGTCATTCGGAGCAAAACTAACGAAGTTACAGTAGGTTGAATGACCGTACCTCTAACTTAGTTAGTCAGTGTATAAAACTTTAAATCGATTTTCCCAAACATGTAATTTTTAAAGTCGGTGACCAGCCTACAGAAAAAACTACTAAACCGATCGTTTTGAAATTATGTACACATATTCTGCATATAAGTAGCTCTCTAGTGACGTCGAGTTTTTTTAATTACTAACAATTTTACAATTACAAATAGGTAGATTTTTTCGTCAAAACTCGTCATTTTGGCTTCATAATGGAGCCAGAAATTGAAAAATTTAAAAATTAAAACAAACTCGACGTGACTGGAGAGATAAAGTAATAAACTAAAGAAAGCATTCTGATTTTTTGGTTTCAGATGATCCAGTGGTGCTGTAGCCTGGTCACCGCACAACAACTTTTTTCCAGGCGCCTCACAGTACTTCGTCCCATAGGAATAAATCAAGATTTTTGTTGTAACAGAACCTAACAAATTTGGTACCGTTTTTTAAATAATACTTTCACTATGAAAAATCCAAATTTTTTTTGTGCAATTGAACAATTTTTGTAGCCACTATACCTCTTTGAAGCCAACTATTTTTATTGTTGTGGAATATTTGATTTTGCACATCTTGCACAGAAAAAATTACTGTAAGCCCAATTTTAGCCGAATTCATTTGATTTTTGATTTTATTTCAAGAAAAATATTGTATAAATAAATAACTTTTAATATGTTTTCAATTTAGCTTAAGAAAATAAATTGAAAAATTTCCGAAAAAATAAAAATTCTTTTAAATATTTTCCAAAAACTTTGCAATTTTTGAGAGCAAATTAAAAAAAAAAACATAAAAAACATTTCTTCCATTCTCTAACATATTGCTATACATGTATTTATCTTTCAGATTCCAAAATTTGATAATCGTTTTCAACCGTTTCTCGGAGTTATCGCATTTTGAAAAATGGTCTAAAAATCATATTTTCCTCTAATTAATGGAAATTTTTATTTTACGCATCATTCAAAGAAAAAAATGTTGTGAGCACATTTTTTAAACATTTCGAGTGTTTTTTTTTAATTTTCAAAAATTCTATGAACGAATTTTGGTTTTTGTATTTTGTAAAAAAAAAATTGGAAATAATTTTGAAAAAATTACTTAAATTTATAAAAAAATTTTAAAAATATTTTAAAAAATGTTATATTTTTTGGTTTTTAGTCTTTCAGAAACTGTTTTCACTTTATCCGACTTTTACCGATTCTTTGAGTACTCGCGTTTCGAAAAATAGTCTAAAATTGATATTTTTCAAAAATTATTTTGCGGTAAAACGCGATAAAGCGCAAAAGCTATATAAAGAAAAAAATGTAGTGAGCACATTTTTTAATCAATTAAAGTGTTTTGTTTTTTAAATTTTCAAAAAAAACTATGAACAAATTTTGGTTTTTGTATAGTATGAAAAAAATTTCAAATAATTTTTAAAAAATTACTTAAATTTATCAAAAAATTTAAAAAACAATTTTTGAAAAATGTTTTATTTTTAGCAGACAGGAAAATAAAAGTTCCACATAATTCCAATTTCATTTTTATATATTAATTTTTTTTTATTTTATTCTTTCAGAAACTGTTTTCACTTTACCCGACTTCTTCCGATTCTTTGAGTAATCGTTTTTTGAAAAATGGTCTTAAATCGATGTTTCCTCAAAAATTATTTTTTATTTTGGTACCATATTTCTTACACTCTACCGGAGTTTGTTTATAATTTTTAAAGAATTTTAAAAAAAAAAAAGTTTCTTAACAAATAAAATAAAATTCTGATGTTATTTTAGACAAAAAAAAAAAAAAAAAAAAAAATTAAAATAAAGGTTATGTTTCCTTAAAATACTTTTTTTAGCACATAATAAGGGAAAATTAACACCAAACGAAGTGGACCGATTTTGTAACACCGAAAATCGATTTTTTTTTCAAATGGCCCCCATTTTGTTTTTTTTTCGGCGGATAAAAATTATCTTAGTTCAGGCGGTGGCCACTCAAACAAGCATTAATTCGTTTTTTTTATTTTTTCCTCAGATGTTCCAGACTGGTAATATCCTGCACACCGTAAATTTTTTGGCATTTTTTTAAAATAATCAAATAACGTCAAAAACCGCTTCAAAAATTCTGAAAAAATTTTTTGTATTTTTTAAATGAAAATAAATGTGCAAAATTTTAAAACGATATGAAAACAAAATTCCCGAAAAAATTTTGTTTTTTTTAAAATTTGTCCCTTTAAAATATTTTTTTTAATTAAGTTTTATTTACTCATACATATTAACATGATTAAAAAATAACAACACGAATATTTTTTTTTGTTTTGCAAAACATTATTTTACATGTATAGTAACATTTTTGTCGAAAAAGTGCATAGGAAACTATATGCCTACCTTTTTAAAAAAAAAAGATATTGCCAAATGGTTTTCAGTATTAAAAAGTTAAAGCCTTAATCGTTTAAAATTTTTACCAGTTCTAATAACTTTAGTATTAAATTTAATATAGGAAAATTTCGTTTTTTTTTTCATTAAAACCTAATTTTTTTAATAAAAATTACTTTTACTTTTACGGCGCAAATACTTGATATACGTAAAATCAGTTTCAACATTTGAAATGAGCAACCAAAAATTCATAAACATGCAGAATTTCATAACCATTGAACTACAATCGTATTTTTTCCTCACTTTTGTATGGGCTCAAAGTACTGTGCGCCTGCAGAGATCTACAATAAATCCGTTATTTCTCTCTATTTTTTAACAAAAATATTTTTAAATATTCTTTAAATGTTGTACTTTAATATAATAATATATAAAATAAACCTAATGTAATAATTTTTTCTAAAAAAATTCATGAAAAAGGTATTTTTTAGACGAAACAAACCTTACCCTCCCCTTAATCAAATATACCGAATCCCTTTCCTAGTTTGGATAGGTGTGTTTTAGGTGTGTCTTAATTTTTGCCCTAATCCATATCCTAATTCAAGTCATAGGAGTACTTATTTTCCAGTCTCATAGTCCTGTTTCATTGGGTTATTTTTTTGTTTGTGAGAAGTGTTGGTTGCCATGAAAAAAACTGTTGAAATCATAACTAGATTTTTGTTGATGTTTGTTGTTGTTGTTGGTGTTGATGTTGATGTTGATGTTGATGCTGGTGTTGGTTTTGGTGTTGGTGTTGGTGTTGGTGTTGGTGTTGGTGTTGGTGTTGATGTTGGTGTTGGTGTTGGTTTTGGTGTTGGTGTTGGGGTTGGTGTTGGTGTTGCTTTTGCTTTTTTTTTATTTGCTTCTCCATTGGCTGTGCTTTTCCTTCGTGCATTAACCTTGCCTAAGCTGCATGCAATTAATCCAGCAAAAGTGATGCATATGCGTCACATTACGCGGTTGCCTGAGGAGCCTCATGACGTCGTCAATTTTTTTTTTATTTTTATCATCTGCCCGAAGACCTCACCCTCATTTTCGTTCCTTAAGATTAACCGTTACTCCCGTAGTCACAAAGTTAGGTTGTAGCATTTTTCCTGCATTATGTGGTTGCCACTCTGAAATAATGACGATACAATTTTTTTTTTTTTTTTTAGTTGTGAAATATTTGTAATGTTCAACTGTCCCATTACGAGTTGATAACTGTTATTAAACGCTGACTAAAGGATGTTCATTTATTACATTTCGTATTATTTGCATGTGTTTCAACTGTCCCCAGGCACTGTTTCAACCAATACTGGCATTGGGACCGTTGAAACAAATAAATTTTATTTTACTTTGATTTTAGATATAAAATACAACCCAGTCATCTCAAATAACACCTAATCCCGATGCAATGGACGATAAAAGCTAAAATGTTTCAATCGTACTCAGTCTACCCTACTCGTAGATACTTTCTAGACATATTTGTCAAAATATCACAAAAAACTGGGACTGGGTTGTGAATTTTACTTTCATTACTTTTTCGTTCTGTAATTGACATATCGCCAATCTTTCAACTGCTAAATTTGCCTTTTGACATGACTCAATTTTTACAGTTACACCGAAGTGTACAGATGTATTGCTTGTGCCAGCGACAGACATCGTGTTAGAAAATCGACTGCGAAAATTTTCATTTTTTTTTTTCAAAGTGCTATCCAAGTGAGTGAATTTATTCCAAAAAGGATATTAATTTAGTGTTTTCTATTTGATATTGATTTTTATGAGGATATTAATTTTTGCATCATTTATGTGAGGTTTTTGCCTAAAAAACTTCCACCAAAAAAATCCATCGAATGGAACACTTCTGGCCGGCCTATTTACTTGAAGTGCGCTAATATGAGAAGCTGCGTAGCACCTACGTTCCCATGACTAGCGAAAATTGGGTGGATTCTTTAGTAGCCTCAAAAGATGTGTCCTTCTTCAGCAGAGGAATCTATATGCAGCCAGAAAGATAGCGACGGACAATATTTCGAATGAGAGAAAAAAAAAAACGACGTGGACTTGTTTATACAGAAGATACATTTCAAAAAGTCATATGAATCAATTTCAATTATTTTAAAGATATTTCACGAATAGTTCAACTTTTGTAAAAATTTAATTTAAATTTTTTCCATATTTCACCTCATAAGAAATAATAGAAAATCTCTACATAAGAGAAGGAAGCTGTGATATACTGACAAGTTGGTCTCATGTGAGATTGAATGTTAAGGAAGTGAGTGTGGACCCAACGATGCGATTGTGTCATTTAAATTTTGTTCCACCACACCTTCAACATATCTAAGAAATACAAAAACCGTAACATTACTAAAATGTTGATCCCACAGTCCTAAGCTGGTCAAAACTCCACATCTGGCTTAAGTTGACTTTAACTTCCTTTTGCCTTTTGAGTTTTTAGTCTTTTTTAGCTACTTTTTTATATTTTTACTTAAATGTTATAGACTTCATCCACAGCACCGCGATTCATAGAGATATTGTACGAAACGAGCACGTAACTAGTTTTATTTATTATTGGCCCAGTTTAAAGTGAATTGTTTTTGGTAACGCGGCCAGTACTGAGTATCTTAAACGGCTCAACTTATGTTTGCGTTAAAGTATCTAAGTACGTTGTGATTGTATCTTTAAATCTGTGATTGTATCTTTAAATCTTGATATACCCAAAACAACACTGTGCTGTAGTTTGTTTAAATTAAAATAAGAGGCCAAAGAGTCAAACACAGACTGTTGACCAGGTGAAGCAAATGAAGTTCATACGAAAAAACAAAGTTTTCAACAAACAAACAAAAGCATCAGAAATACATTTGATACAATTTATGAACAAACAGCGCATGTGATGCAATAAATTCCGCCAACTATAAAACTATTTACGCGCCCATAAAAATTGCACACTCTTGCACAAATGCACACACACACACACACACATAGACACAAATACATTGATACTCTTAACCGCTTCACATGTGATGTAATATCATAATCCATCAAGTTTAATAGTTGTATAAGCGAGTCATTGCACTCGAAATTATTTTTTGGATGTAGTATTGTGTTGGCCAAACTGCTGCAACATCAACATTAAACTTATGACTACCTAGTTTGCGTCCGCATTGGACAGCTTCGAACAGCGTAGCATCCAATATATGGATATCCCTGACCCACCTACTCCATATTTGCCGATGCCTGAATATGTGAGGCACTCATGTTGGATTCCATCAGTTTCGCGCGCTACTCCAAATATTTCACGTATCTAATAGAACGTGATCTCGTAAAAAAGCTGCTGTGCGTTTTAACGTGCGCAGCCAAGTTTTGCCGCGTGATTGAGTGAGGACTGTATCGCAGCCTATATTTCAGGAAATGTTTTTGCAACATTTTGCAGCAAATTATTTAGAGTCAAATTCGGTGAGTGGCCAAATGTTTTTTTTTCTGGATCCGTGTGGGCTTGCAGGACACCACTAGAAGCATGAGCTTTATAGTTTACAAATTATTGATAAGAGAACTTCCAGCACAAAACTGAGGTTTTAAGTAGGAAAAGACAGAAAAACTGAAATAATTTCTTTAATGCGTTAACCAACTTACTACCTTAAACTAACTTACAACGACTTATTCCCTTTTAAGTTAAAGGCTGCTTAAAAAAATGTCCCGAAATGTTTGCTGTACTCCATTCAAAAATTTCCTAGAGATTTCCTACAGTTTCTATTTCAGAAACACAAAGAGCAGTAAAGGAGACCAGGCCACTTCTATATTATTTTCGTAACTCAGTTGTATGAACACCGATGATGAAGAAAGTAGGGAAGATTAGAGTAACCTTGTATTACGTATTCTTATCGATTTTTATCTTAAATGAAGGCGAAAGCTAACCATCTCATGGTATAAAAACCATCTCTAATGGTCATGATATCAGACTTAGATCTGAACCACGCAAATAATAGACTAAAATGCTACGATGCGTGGCTAACACGGCGTCCACAACTGCAAGTGCAAGTTCGAAAAACTCTTTACATTCAAATATTTTTACTAACATACTCGCATTTTCGCACTTGCAGCCTACTTGCAGCGCTACTGTCAACGAATTTTCAGAGAAATGTCACTTGCTGCAAGTAAATGTCAAAAAAAGGGGACAAGAGTGTTGTTTTTGCTAATCTTTAGGAGATTTTACCCAGATTTTTCACAATTTAATACAACAAGCACACTGGTAACTTGTTTTCTTCATTTTCTTCATTTTGTAGCTTTTCCAGCTCTCGCAATACTGCAATTGTAGCGAGAACCTTTGCATTCGATGACATTTTTTAAATGAACTTGCACTTGCACATGTGGTCGCTGAAACAACTTGCAGCAATTTTCGGATTTTTTCGAAGTTAATATGTATTCTCTACTTGCAAGTGAATACTTGCACGTGTGGCCACAGCGTAAAGTGAAAAGCGGATTTAAAAAAAACATGTTCGGCCCTACCACCTAAAAAAATGACAACAAATCAATTTTCTCTCACCATAACACGTTTAAATAAATAATTTACATATAACACGATTACTGCGTAAGGGGGTATATTCACTCTTTCACCCCATTCCTAACACCCATAAGGAAACGTGTTCGGTATATGGAAAATAAATTGTTTATCAGCATCACTGAGTCGATTTAGTCATGTCTGAATGTCTGTCACCACGATAACAGCGATAGTAACGAAATTTAATATATAAGGTTATTTTAAATAAAAATGATTTCTTAAAAATAAAAATGAATTCGAAAAAGAGATTCAAAAATCAGGTGAAAACCGAAACTGATTAGAAAAAAAATATAAATATTAATAAAATATAAGCGAATGAAAATCCAGCCTACATTTCTATAACTACATAAAAGTTTGACATATTTTTCTGTCACTTTCAATTTGAAATTTGGCAATATCAAAAGAAAACTCCGTCCACTTCCTCCACTTCATTAAAATAGTGAAATTCCACTCCACAAAAATTAAGGTTTTGACCAGAGTTCTGCAGCGTTATACTGCAATTTCTTGCACACTCAGTTAATACCAAAGATAAAAAGATAGGACACTTCTATAGGGAAATTCCAAAAAGTAAACACACATACGAGAGAAATCCGTTCACCACAAAAAGTGAGGTGAATATGTCAGTTGCGGGTTAGCCCTTCCAACCCTTCCAATACGTTTATTATTGATTGGATTCATAACGAAAACAAAAATATGTAAAGTGCTCTAAATATTGTTATATATGGTAAAAATTTTTATTTTTCTACTTTAGCTTCATGTTCAATAAGAAATAAATTCCTCTTACAAATCTATAAAGATGGTCACTAAGGGATACACTAAGGGAAAAAAATATTAAATTTATCCAAAAATTTTTTTAATTTATCTAAAAAGCGAGTCATTTTTGCACCAATAACGCATTTACTTAAATCGACTACGTAAATATTTAAAATATATTTAAATAATTTTTTAATTAAATAAAATATTAAAATATTTAAACAGAAATACTAAAAAATATATTAAAATTATGCACGAATATATTTAAATATCTTTCAAATATTTACTATTTGAGAATAAAACTATCTCATTTAAGGAAAATTTATATAAAAATATTGAAATTAAAAAACAATTTATTTGAATATTTCCCACGAGCTGTGTCCATCAAATGCTGTTTGGTGGTATATTTTATTTTCTTTTTTCGTTCTTTAATGTATACTGTTTTTGACAGTTGGTGCAATAATATGGCATCAAATGTCAAAAATAGTATAAACTATAAAAAGCAAAATAGAGAATAAGAAGTAAATTATGCAGGTAAATGACAACCGGTTCAAGACATTCTTGAGAAAATACCGAGTTGTCACTCCACCCTACATGATTTCATCATGCATAGCACTCACCATCGCATTCACAAATCATAATTGCCAAACTTCAATGCTATATTACCCTTGCAACATTAACTAAATGAGAACTATAAGAAACTTGCGTGCGATGCTGTTGCTGCTTGCTTGTATGGAATATGTGTGTACGTGTGTGGTATAAATAAAATTTAAATACGGGAAAAAAACGAGTTGTAAGGAAAACATTTGATTTATCCACGTAAATATTTAAATAAAATTTATACTCAGGCGTGGATAATGCTAATATGCGTTATTTCCCTTAGTGAAGGAAATCAATTGAGTCTACGAGAAGTTAAAATATATAAGTTGGTAAACGTAATTGTTAAATAGTCTCAATTTTAAGAAATAACATGCTGGAAACTATAAAAACATGTGTAGTTAAATATTTTCTTATTATTTGCCCAAAGATCCATTTATTATTGCTTATATATTATTATTGCTATATGAATGAAAATTAAGTGTTCGGAATATTTCTATGAATGTAACAGGTATTCCAGCAAAATTCAGAAAGAATTTTGTTTTGCGTAGTATTCTTGTCTTCTTGGTTAGACATGCCAACTGTTCTATCTTCTACTTTTTCTAAATTTTAACATAGAAATAATATATAACTTTAAGTAGTACCATGACTTCCAACTTAATATATTACGCAGATACAAAATCAATGCAGTTTGAGAAATTTTATAGATAAAACAAATGCTAGTTCGTACCAACGCAATATTTATTCCAACCAAGCAAATTTTCAAGATAAACATTGATAGTTGACAACTCTGATGGGATGAAATATAACAGAACCTTTACAAAACGGTCGTGGTGAAAACAAAAAGCCATTTACAAATACAAGAAGTGCTACAATTTACAAACCTTTTTTGTCAATAAAGAATAAAATAAGAAAATGCATGTAATTATTTGAGTGCTATCAAATCCTTATCAGACTCCTGTAACACAACTTAAAGATTTAAATATTGAAACACTCAATCAATACATTATTTTTCTTGTTTGCAAACGAAGTTCCAGCAGAAAATAGCAGAAGAAGAACAAGAGCGTTGCTTTTTTAAATCTCACCTCAAGTAGTGGGGAATTTTGTAAAATAGCGGGGCTTTGTGTAAAATTAAAATTTTTCAAAATGTTGACAAATACAACAACTGAAGAAATTGGAAATTTCGCATGTATAGGGTGTTTTTTTTAGGGGTTTGTTTTTCGAATAATGATAAAACACAAGAAAATCGTTTTAATGTCCATCAATTTGAATTTATTGGAAGGATAATTTTCTGCCATTAATGTTTAAATATGATTTCGGGCATGTGGCCGCCGCGGCTGGCTCGAATAAAGCCAATTCTACAGGTTCAATTTTCAACCACTTTTTCGAGCATATGGGGCCGTATGTCGGCAATAACGCCACGAATGTTGGCCTCCAAGTCCCCTAACGTTTCTGGTTTGTTGGCGTAGACGAGCGACTTCACATATCCCCAAAGAAAATAATCCAATGGTGTCAAATCACACGATCTTGGTGGCCAATTGACAGGTCCATTCCGCGAAATTATGCGCTCATCGAATGTTTCCTTCAATAAATCGATTGTGACGTGCGCTGTGTGGCATGTAGCGCCGTCTTGTTGGAACCACAACTCATCCACATTTTCGCCATCCAATTCGGGAACAAAATAGTCGGTTATCATGGCTCAATACCGGTCTCCATTAACGGTAACTGACTCTCCAGCATTATTTCGGAAGAAGTATGGCCCAATGACTCCACCAGCCCATAGAGCACACCAAACAGTCAGTTTTTGTGGATGTAATGGCGTCTCAAGGATCTCATGTGGATTCTGTTCACTCCAAAAGCGGCAATTTTGCTTGTTGACGTAGCCATTCAACCAAAAATGAGCCTCATCACTGAACAAAATTTTGCGATGAAAATCAGCATCGAGATCAATCTCATTTTCGGCCCCTTTGCAAGCGTTGTTCTTTTGTTAAACCTGTTCATGATGAAATGGCAAACCAAACTGAATATAAATGACATTAGAGTTGCCAGATTTGACCACAAAATGCCAGTTTTATCTCTATTCGAAAAACAAACCCCTTAAAAAACACCCTTTATAAACTAAAATAAAGATATTCAGTTTTGGATGCAAACAGTTTAAATATTTGTATTATAACTTAAATATTTGTGTATTACAATAAATAGATTATGCATTACTAGCTAACCCGGCAAACTTCGTTTTGCATAAAATAAATTTTTTGATTGAATTAAGTTCGAGCATTCACGAAAATTATCAATCGTTAAGAAATTACGCAATAATATAATTTCAATTATAGATTGAATGAAACACTTTCGAATTGAATTCTATAGTTATTCTGTCGAAAATTTAGTTCGTATGGGTGAAGCCATGCGACGTTTTCAATGCCGGTGCCAGTTTTCCAGTAGAAATACCTGACCAATAAGTAACTCCATACTTCTAAGGCTATTAGATATCAAAAATTTAAATTGTAAATTGTATGGGAGCCATACCCCCTTTTTCAAAGCCTGTCCCAGTTTTCCAGTAGAAGGATATCATCAAGTGACCACTCCATTACATTGTTGTGCAACTTTTAGATCCAAAGATATTCTATGTCAAAAATTTAACTTATAAGGGCGGAACCACACCCTCTTTTCCAATGTCCGTCTCAGTTTTCTAGTACATAGAAGGACATCACCCAAAAGTAATTCCATTCTGAGTTTCATTGTTATGCGACATTTATTTCCAAAGCTATTCCATATCATATTTTTGAATTATATGGGCGGTGCACCACCCTCTTGTCCAATGCTTGCTCAATTTTGCTAGTCGAAGGACGCGACTAAATAGTACGCTCTTACCAAGTTTCATTGATGTGTGACTTATAGCTTGAAAGTTATACCGAAGTTATTAACTTTCGCGTAACAATTACGAACAAACTCACAGAAGGAAGTATCCAATTTGGTCCAGTTATTTTCAAGTTTTAGGCATCCTAACAAACCAAGATTCATTTTTATATATTAAGATTTTCAGGGGTTGCAAAGTGTTTTCTTTGAGAGTTTGCGGCCCGATAAGAGTGACATTCAGGGTTCAATTTTTGTCGTACTAATACATGCAGACCGCTTTTGTTTGGAAATTTTTAAAGAATGTATGAAAACAACGCCTCTCCCCTATCTAATGTGTAAAATGCATTGAGACAAAATTATTTTTAAACAAAATTGTCACTGGTTCAAATCCAGACGAAGTCGACAGAATTTTTTTTTAATAATTCCTATTTTAAAAAATGTTCTTTTTTTAATTTAATTAAATTTCTATTCTTCTCATCTCAATGAAATTGATAATTAGGAATAATTGGGTTAATGAACTTTTTTTTAAGCCATTTTAAAAGAACGTAAGCAGTTGTCGCTTTTTTCGACACAACGGATCATCACAACGGATCATTCAAAAGATCAGATTGGAACAATCTACCCAAGTTGGGCTGACTCCACAAGATCTACACTGTTCATATTAAGCGGAGCAAAGGCAGTACTGGATTTAGGCCTAGGCCCATGAGGCCCGGGCCTAGGGCGGCAACATTTTAGGGGCGGCAACGTTTTGGAGGGTTGGAATATTTTGAGGAAAACAAAATTTAAGATCGGAATCAATTACAGGCGGCAAACATTACGGTCGGCAAACATTTTCGCAGCTAGTTTATAAAGAAACTCAAATTAAATCAATAAGCTAGTTTGACCCGTACTGTAAATTTTTGGGAAGTCTTATTTTGAGCGACAAATGTATAAGGAAAACTAAGCAGCAAAAACTTCATGAAGAAGAAATGAATAAAATTACGTAGAAAACACGTGCGATCGATTACTTTTTGGTTTAAAAAAAAAAACAAAATAAATAACTGGCCATTTCAGCCCTTGAAAGGACTTTGAACTAGCTTCTTATGATCAATTGTGTTGTGCGTGTTATTAAGTTTGTACACAATTAACCGAGAACCGGACCTACATGCTTAACGCCGACTCCGAACGGCGATGAACGGAATGTTCTCGTTCTCAAGAAGCTTTACATGGCATTTTGATTACTCTCTGAGGTTTGCCATTGTCTGCAGAGAGGTGGCGACCGTACAGAAAACTCATTTTAATTCAAATTATTTTCAGTCGCTGCTGGGATTCGAACCTGGGTCTCTAGGTTCGTTGACATAGAGGCCACGCACTGTAACCAACTACGCCACGGACGCCACAGAAAGTATTTTTTGGTTTACAGAAAGTACTTCTTTAACATGGGAATGTCATTGGCGGTAATTTTAAAAATCAATCAATTAAGTAATGCATATTCGGTTTTAAATATTTTCCAAGTAAAAATTTAGAAGGGGTAAGTATAAATCTCTCTTTATCTTTGAGACGAAAATGCTAAAACACCTGTTTTCAAATTCAATAAATCAGCATTTCAATTTGTTTTTAGTCTGAATTAGTATTAAAGGATGCAAACAAACTGAAAAAAAATTGGAGAACACTCACCACAGAACGCATTGATCTCACTGCTATTGCTAAATAGTGCACATGGAGTATGTTTATAACTGTAGCTCATCCAGTTTATGAATAGTGTGGACTTTTTTGGGCGTTTTATTATTTTTTCAAGTACCTTTCATATGAGAGAGGGAACTTTTCATAACTTATCTGAAAAGTTACACCCTAGGTAGTGTGCACTGTTAGTAAATTTTACTATCAGAGTTGACCTTGAATCAAATAACAGAAAATAACGATGTATGGGTTGGAGTACAATTTTTACAAGAACTCCAAAGATTAAGGCCGACGTCTGAGCTACGTTTGAATGATTCTGCGTTTAAATCGTGACGCTTCTCTTTCTATGCAATTGATGTGATAAAAACTGGGGGTTCCATGAATTGAAAAAATCGTCGAATAAACAAAATCATCAAACTGTGGCCGCACTGTGACATTTTTATCCAACGACCATGACTGTGACTGTTACTTCAACGGAGGTTTTCTTGCACTGCCGGCAAACGTTGTTGCTGTTGCGGTTGTTGCGAATGTTGTTGTGTTGGTGTTGCTGAAGTTTACTTCAATGAATAAAACGTTATCATGGATTAGCGATCGCAAGTAGAGTATGTATGTGACTCGAAGTTTGTTTGTATGAGTGTTAAGTTGCATTGTTTTACAACTTGAATCGACTCTCATGAAAGTTTTACATAATTAATTTTAATTAATTTATATAACTGCAACACATAAGTTATGAAGAAACAAATTAAAATATCACCAGGTTTGAATTTAACGAATATTTTTGAGAAAACAATTGGGAATTGCACAAAATATTGGTAAGAAATAGACAGTTTTATTTTTGTCATTCCTAAAAAAATTCTATGTAGCGTCCGTGGCGTAGTTGGTTAAAGTGCGTGGTCGCTATGTCAACGAATTTGGAGACCCAGGTTCGAACCCCAGCAGCGACAGAAAATTATTTGAATTAAAATAATTTTTCTGTACGGCCGCCACCTCTCTGCAGACAATGAATGTTAAACCTCGGAGAGTAATCAAGTGCATAATCAGTGCAAATACATGTAATTTGAAAAATGTCGGTTGCTATTTATATTTCTGGCCTAATAATGAAAAAACAAATATTTATAATCGAAATCGGTTTTACTGTTTTTCAAAATATACTCCATGAAGATCAATGTACTTTTGGATGAGTTTGAACAAATTTGGGAAGTACTCTGATTGAGGTAAATATACACGGAGAGAAATAATATTCTTATATTAAGCAAATATTTTGTTTGATCTAAGAAAATTTAAAATTAAGCCTCATTTCAAGCACTAAAAACTAAAACTAAGAAAAATAAATTTATAATGAGCATTTTCTAAAATTGAGTAAAATGAATGACTGTTTGAATCAAGAATAAAATACTTGATTCTAGAACCTAGAACAAGTCTTAAAATATTTTCTTTATTTGAGCAATCGCTGAGTTGGTTATTAAAAATATTCTTGGATTCATCAACTATTTTGCTTGATTTATGAATATAGAAAATCATTGCAAAAGTGCTTGATTCAAGCATGTTAAAGCTATACAAGTACTTTCAATCTTAAATCTTTCAACCTTTAGCCTTAAAATTATAAGTGAAAAAACAATCATTGTCCAACTTATCATCTGAAGATATCTAATTCTTCTATCTATTCTATCACAATTAATTCAAAACAATTGATTAATTTATTAATTTATCACAAAATATCAGAAAATCTCTTAAAATAAGAACTTTAAGTTAAGTTTTTGTTTAATTTAAAAATACAAGGTAATATTGAGAAAATTGTTTATTTAGATGAAGCAAATTCTACTCAATTCTAGGAAAATAAATTTCTCAAATCAAGCAAATTAGTTTTGTTTATTATCGTAGATTGTTTACTTGTATCAAGCATTTCTGCTCCTAATAAGAAAATTATGTTTTTAATATCTAGCAAAACATTCTTGTATTAAGAAAATTGTTTGCTTGAATCAAGCAAATTATTCTAGTTTTCAGTAAATTCTTTACTTGAATCAAGCAAATTGTTCTCAATTCAAGGAAAATAAATAAATTTCTCAAACTAAGCAAATTTTTCTAGTTTTCAGCATGGTTGAATAAATAAGGTTGTCGCATGGGTGAGAGCGAGTTCCCATAAATGTCAAATCGAAGTTGATAGTTCATACAAAATCTGAAAACGAAAATTAATAACATGAAAAGTTGTTGTTGTTGCTTTTCATTGATTTTGACAATTATGGGTACTGAGAAGAGAGTACGATCAGCCACGAGACAACCTTATTTATTCAACTATAGTTTTCAGGAAATTGCTTACTTGAATCTAGAAAAAAATATTCTTAAGTTTTAAGCAAATGTTTCTTGAATTAAATATTTTTTTCATAATATCATGTGTTTTAAGTTTGCTCAATTCTAGCAAAATAATGTTTGAATTGAGAAATTAATTTTGAGGGTAAACTGATAGCTTATTTGCTTGATTCAAGCATAGATTGATTGATTTTTTCTCTCGAATAAAAGAAACACTTTGAATGCAACAACCGCTTCTTCGAGTGATGAGAATCGTTGATCACGTAGTTTTTGTTTTTTATTTCCAGTAATAAAATAAAGTCATTGTTTGAGCAAATGTGTGAGTGTTCGCATTGTAATGATGCAGAATAATTCGCCACTTCTCCGACTTCGAACTTCATTGATGACTTGTGGCAAACAAATGGTTTTGTATCATTTAGAATTGGCCGTATTACGTTCCTCTCACGCCACTGTCGCCACATGACGGGTAATGTTAAGGAAACAGGCAGTCATTTGCTTCGATGTGCACCTTCCGCGAACATTTTTTGTTGGATTTAGCCATAAATCCATGAGTCCTCACTTGGGTTATTCACAGCCTTTGATGCATCTTGATCGTATTTTTTCAACAATGCCTTGCACTAACCGATACGAGCCCTTATTTTCTCGTGTTCCGGATTATATGTGATCCAAGGTAAACGAATTTTTTTTACGGCCTTGATCATGCAATGATCATGCAATATCTTATTGCTAATTGTCAACCTAATACCCAAATGAAGTTCACACACAACATCAATGTTTTCTGGCACAGCAACCGATTTTAAATGACCTGCACCGTGCCTGGAAATTTGTCCTGGAACGAACGCCGGCTACGACTGAATTCGTTATACTAGTTTTTTACTGTGCTGTAGGTTTGTGAATTTTTGTTATCCTTATGCTGTAGGATTATATCTTGTCTTGATAATCCACTTCGAAAGAAATGAAAAATAATCGCACGAAAATGTTCACGAGTCTAGTCCACTTTTTGCCCGTGATAAACTTTTGAAGTAACTTCAAACAACAAAAATCGCGCTCAAATGGCAAAATGTTCTGAAGAGGGATATGTTCAACATTGTGTGAAAACAGGTCTGAATGAGTAAATGAACTGCTGGCAAAGTTATCAGCCTTTCTCTTTCTATCAGATGATTCCTTAGTTCTTGATGGAATGGAAGAATTATCTCTGATTTTGTAAAATTTATTGCATAATAGTTATTCCAAAATATAATGTTTTCAAAATTTATACTGAACATACCCTCTTCCTTGGATGATCATTAGAAACTCATCTCAAATGTTGACCAAATAGCATTTATTCTGTGAGTCTGTAAGCATTTGTGTAGGGAACACACCCACACTAAGATACACATGCTCAAGAACATGCGTCAATGCATGTGTGGAAAATAAAAGAAATACACTTGCAGTTATCCTCACTCATGCCCTTGCCACAGTTCCACCCAACGCCTAACAGCGGTATTTGAGGGGCATTATGATTTCAAGCAAACTCATAGGTCCACCCACCACTTTACCCTGACATTAAAACTCCCCCACACAGCCCACATCTGTGGTATCTAAGCTGTCAGTGTACCACACGTTAGCGTTTTTGTTTTTTTAAATGTTGCTTCCATCTACGTGCCAACACACGTTTCGGAAAACTACAAAAAGAAGAAGCAAATAAGAAAAAGATTCACGAAGTCACGAAGAAACGCCAATTGCATCCAAATGCAGAGCTTCCGGAAAAACTCAAACGCTGTAGCATTTCCTGTAAATATGTTGGCGAAACGAAGAAATGTGAACAGCGAAGCCAGATAATCAAGAAATCACATGATTAAAACCTTGAAGATTGGAAGAGAACCTACCCCATTAAATACTGAAATTCAATTTGAGTTTTCCATCGAATCAATCGATTTATTCTATCAGTAGAAACGTGCATGAAAACTTCATTTTCATCTCCGGACGCGTAACGAGATGCAAAGAAAATAATTTCTCACTCAAACAAAACCATTGAAAATCAAGATGAAAAACTTTAATTAGTTTAAATTTTGAGGATCTAAAAGAACAGATAAAAATAGTCTAGAAAAACTTCTAGAATTCAACTCAACAACATTGTTATCTTTAATCGAATAAAGAATTTTAAACTGTAACATTTCATTCATCAGCATTAAGGTCTTTTCTTGTGTCTTAACGAATTAATGAATTAATGAATAATGAGACGCAGATCTTCTTAGATGAGTATGTAAGTATGTTCAATGAGATTCGTCCCATTCTTATTAAAATAAGTGAAGTCCCATCAAGTTGCTAAGCTATAAATTTTGCGGTAAATATGACCTTTTAACCAATATTCGATCAACACCTTATTTTTCAAAATGATATTAATTATGATTTTCTAAAGAGACTAATTAATAAACTAATCATATATTGGTGAGTTGTCTGAGTTCAAAGTGGAAAGAATAATTAGGATTTTTTATTTTTAGCTCCACAATTTTCTTTAGAAGTATTTTATAAAAAATAGTTTTTTGCTCGAGTTTATACTCGTATTATATGAGAATTGTGGGGGCTATCAGAATGTGAAGGATTGACTAGAAGGCAACGAAATATCAGAATGGCTTTCCAAAAGAGCATCCCAACTTTTTTTTTTATAACTAATAAGAAGGTTCTAATTTCTGGACGTTCTTTTATTTATGTAATTCAAAAGTGATCTTTGCTCATTGATATATATAAAAATAGGAGAATTATATGAATTTTATGTTAAAAAAAGCATTCAATATTAATAAATAAAAATTCTTTGGTGATAACATCATTTTTTTTTAACCAGTAAAAACCAGAAAAAAACTAGTAAGAAATTATCTTCGACTGGGCCGAAGTTAAAATACCCCCACGGCCGAACCAAAGTATATTCAAAGTCTTAAGCAATCAATAAAATGTTTATCTGTAAAAACGTTGTCGTTATATTTTTAAAAGAAAATATTTGTTTTTGTTTTTTGATAAAGTCGCTTTGTATGGGAGGTGGGAGTGGTTGTCACTCAATTTGGTTGAATTTCATACACATAGTACACGTTATAAATCAAAGTTCATATTTTTTCAAGTCCATACGTTAATTTTTGTGGATTTTAGAGATATTTTACCTTTTTGATAAAGTCACTTTGTATGGGAGGTAGGCGTGGTTTTCATCCGATTTGGTTGAATTTCATACATAGAGTGTATTTTGAACATCAAAACTCATATGCAAAATTGCAAGTCCATATATTCATTTTTGTTGAATTCTAAGAGATTTTACCGTTTTGATAAAGTCACTTTGTATGTGAGGTAGGCGTGGTTTTTATCCAATTTGGCTCATTTACGAACTTGACCTTAATTTTTTCGATAAAAGCTTAAATATTGAATTTGGTGACGATAGCTTTAAAATTTCGGCTGTAATCGTGATCACAGACAGACGGACAGACGGACAGACAGACGGATATAGCTAAATCAACACGGGTGGTGATGCTGATCAAGAATATATACACTTTTCTATACCTATCACGCCTCCTTATTGGCGTTACAAACGGAGTGACAAAATTAATATACCCCCATTTACGTTTTTTAAACGTGGGGGTATAAAAATGTGCAGAAATTAGAACCAACCGTGGAACAAAGTGGTTCTCATTTGTGAGAGTCTACTGTATAAGTAAATGAGAATTAAAAAAAAAATTAATGAGAAGTGTTACAAACTTTAAAGCATTTTATCGGCATACAAGGTACTGATCAATTACGAAATTCTGTTTTTATCTTTTTGAGGCAGTGTAATGTAGAAAGTAATTAAAAATTTTCTGGCAATACTGAATATCTAATATTTCGGCTGAAAATATCCCTCTGGTTCTTTTAAAGACCAAATTTAAAAGGAAAAACAAGGACCTTCAAAACATAATAGACGTTTTGCTTTTCCTCACAAACTATGTTTTTTCAGTTGGTCAGTTTTCCTTGTAAGCTGACGATTTTTAAAATTTTTTAACGTTCATCTGAGGACGTATATTGTAAAAAATAATTAAAATTAGACAAAATATTTCAAATAATTGCAAAATATTTCAAAACATTTAAAAATATTTAAAATTTGCTCTATCAGAGCCGTTGTTATTGTTGTTGGTTGTTGCCTTTTTTGTCTTCATGTTGGCTTGTTGTCAACATACTTAGCCTAAAAGCTCAAAATTTGTTTTCAATATAAATAATGAAAGCTCATATTGAAATATTAATACTTCAAATATTTAAATTTAAATTTCAGCGAAAGATACTTGCAGAGGCTAAGTGATCATAATAATCCACTGGCTATCTCACTTCTCGATGACACTGATGAAGTACAAAGACTTAAGAGGTTCCACCCACTTGATCTACCTTTTAGAAAATCACTTACTTTAACTTATACTCTTAAAAACAAAATTAAACATAAGACTTATCCTTGTTTATACCTAAATTGTTAATAAACTTAACTTGTAGTGAACATATATTGTAATGCTTACTGAAGTTTTGCAATTCCTGTTATATCTTAAACTCTTTAAATAATTTGCTTAATATTTTACACAAAATAGATTGCAAATAAATTATTAAAAAAAAAAAAAAAATTTTTTTTAAAAAAGAAAAATAAAAAATATGAAATTTTTCAGATAATTTTTTAACCCTATTTCGGCCGACATAATTTATACTCATTAAAGGTCGACGTGCTCACACCGGTGACTGTGTTATAAAAGATGAAAAATTCATCATTATAAATAGAGGAATTTTGTACCTAAAATTCATTAGCTTAAGATGCCATGGAGGATGGGTGAACAGAATTGGTTGAAAACATATTTTTTTTGTGTGAAAAAGGTGAAATAGTCACCCCGGTGACTGATCGACAAAACTAGGATTATACTATTCTTCAATGCCGTGAGTAGCTTCAAAAAACTTTTGAATGTTTGGATATCAAAATGTTGATGAAATTGTGACAAATAAACAATTTATCAAATTCACAAACTATTATTGACACTCTTTCAACTTCATATCGGAAGTATTCCTATCTTAACTGCGAAGCAGATACAACATGTTTTTGAATAACAACATTTTAAAAGATATTTTAATGTTAAAAAGCTAACTAACGGTTGCCAGTTTGCCGTTTCTAGAGGACACCACGCAGAGGTTTGAGTTGATTTGAGACGATTTTGACATGGATAATGCTGGCCTCACCACGTTGAGGCAGTCAGGCACTTTGCCATGTGAACATCGCCCCCCTGGCCCTTACACATTTCCTTGCCAGCGCAATACGCGAAATACTTATATACGAGTTTAAATAAAGAAACACTCATTGGATTTGACTCTTATGGATCTTATGGATCAAATGGATAGGACCAAAATACCGATTATGGTGTAAGCTGTTAAAATGCGGCATCTCTTCAAATAATTTAAAAAACTATTTATGATTCACAAATTATAAATTGGGTGCTTTTTGAATAGGCTGTGGTTTTGATTTCTCTGCGGTTGTTTATTCTAGAAGCAACTACTAAAATCATGTCTACCTATATCTTTCATACTACTACACGGCAACACTTTAATTGAAGCTTCACACTGAGATAAAGAACATCATGGAATAGAGAGCGGAGTTCACAAGTCTGTCATATTTTTTTGCTGATTCATTAATAACCTCGTGGCAGCGTGAACACACATTTTTTTGCTTAAGAATTAATTTTGAATTAAAACCATCATAATCAAATGTCTATATAAGCTTCAATCTTATAAATTACAATTTAATTAATAAAACCAATTTTAAAACCATTGCGAGCTTGTACTTAAAGGTTAGTCAGAAATTGCAACAGGCAACCAGCAAAGATAGGCCGGATCCATTTGCAATATTTTGGAGAAGCCACCTGCGCTTCATCATCAACTCAACAGCGGTTAAAAAATACTATAAAAAAATCATTAAATAGGAAATACTCTGTGGGTAAAAAATACAGGAATCCCCAAGAGAATTTATTTTTCCGATAGGGACAAATGTTTTTATTTTTAAGTTGGCACTACTGTCACGGACATCAGTGCCAAATTACACATAAAAATATTAATTAGTGTTTGAGATACAAGTCCTTTTGTAAATCGTTAAAAGTACATTTTTAACAAAGCAGTTAAATTAAAGGGAGGAGGGGGGATGTAAGGTTTGAACTTTTTTTTTATTTTTGTTTCTGAAAGTACAACATCTGAAGAATATTGTATTAAATTTTTAGGTCGTTCGGAGCAAAACTAACGAAGTTACAGTAGGTTGAATGACCGTACCTCTAACTTAGTTAGTCAGTGTACAAAACTTTAAATCGATTTGCCCAAACAAGTAATTTTTAAAGTCGGTGACCAGCCTACAGAAAAAACTACAAAACCGATCGTTTTGAAATTTCGTACACATATTCTACATATAAGTAGCTCTCTAGTGACGTAGAGTTTTTTTTTAATTTCTTATTTACTAACAATTTTACAATGTGTGGCGTCCGTGGCGTAGTTGATTAAAGTGCGTGGCCTCTATGTCAACGAACTTGGAGACCCAGGTTCGAACCCCAGCAGTGACAGAAAATTATTTGAATTTAAATTTTACAATTTTACAATAACAATGCAATTTGCATTGCAATTTTACAATAACAAATAGGTAGAATTTTTTGTCAAAAACCGTAATTTTGGCTTAAAAATGGTGCCTAAAATTGAAAAATTTAAAATTAAAAAAACTTGACGTGACTGGAGAGATAAAGTAATAAACTAATGAAAGCATTTGAATTTTTTGGTTTCAGATGATCCAGTGGTACTGTAGGCTGATCACCGCACGAAAACTTTTTTTCGAGGCGCCTGCGGGGATCTACAACAAATCCGTTATTTCTTTCTATTTTTTCAAAAAAATTTTTTAAATATTCTTCAAGTGTTGTACTTTGATATGTACAATAAACCTACTGTAATAATTTTTTCTAAAAAAATTCATGAAAAAAAAGTATTTTTTAAATAAAACAAACCTTACCCCGCCCTTGAAGTTTGTGTGCGGAATGAAATTTCTCCAGCCGAAACTTTGAAAATGTTGCAGAAGGCCTTGTGTGAGCAAGCTTTATCGAAAACAAGAGTTTATGAGTGGTACAAAATGTTTAAAGATGGTCGAGAAAGCGTTGAAAACAAGGCACTACCAGGACGACCATCAACATCAGCTCATGAGCTACACGTCAACAAAATCAAAGAATTGATGCTCCAAAATCGTCGACCTTGTTGGAATATCAGAAGGATCAGTGAAAACCATTTTTAGTGACCATTTGTTGCCAAAAACGCTCAATTTCAGGGGAAAACAGCGCCGCGTTGATGTGTGTGAAACAATGCTTTCCGACTATCAAGACAAAATGAAACGCATCATAACTGGAGATGAGACTTGGGTCTATGCTTACGATCCGGAAACAGCTGATCAATCGGGTGAATATTGTGCCAAAGATGAAAAACCACGTCAAAGCAAGTACAAAATCAAGGCCATGTAGGCAGTTTTCTTCGATTATCGTGGTGTGGTACATTATGAATTCATTCCAATCGGCCAAACTGTTAACAAAGAATACTACTTGGGTGTTATGCGTCGTTTACGTGATGCTGTGCTTCAAAATAGACCGGATTTGTGGAGAGATAACTCTTGGTTTTTGCATCACGATAATGCACCATATGCATCACGATAAAGTAACTTAAAAATAAGAACATTTGTCCCTATTGGAATTACAAAAAAAAAAAAAAATCAATTTTTGGGGATTCCGGTATTTTTTGCCCACACTAGTAAGTGATATTAAAAAAAAACTAGTAAGGAAAGATCTTCGACTGGGTCGAAGTCAAAATTCTCCCACGGCCGAACCAAAGTTTATTCAAAGTCTTAAGCAGGCAATAAAATGTTTATCTGTTAAAACATTTGTCATAGTTGAATCAGAAAATATTCTCTTTTGTTATACCCCCAAGTTTAAAAACGTAAAATATTAATTTTGTCACTCCTTTACTCAAGGAGGCGTTTTAGGCACAGAAGAGTATATATATTCTTGATCAGCATCTCCACCCGAGTCGATTTAGCCATCTATCTATCTTGAATCTAAAAATAAAGACCAAGTTCGAAAATGAATTAAATCGGATGAAAACGACGCCTACCTCACATTCAAAGTGACTTTATCAAAACGGTAAAATCTCTTAGAATTCCACAAAAATTAATTTATGGACTTGACATTTTGCATATGAGCTTTCATATTAATTATACACTCTGAATATGATTCAACTGAGTATAATTCAACCAAATCGGATGGAAACCACAACTGCCTCCCATACAAAACATTTTATTGGCTGCTTAAAACTTTGAATATACTTTGGTTCGAAGATCATTTCTTATCAGTTTTTAGCTTGAAACTAAAAAAGTACCTGAGCTCATTAATACAAAATTGGTCTTCAGATAAGCGAAATTGGAAGAAAAATGAAGTGATATTTCAAATTTGTTTCGATTAGGAATAGGGCAGGAGAATTCATGGAGTCCAAGAGCTCATGCGTAGCAGGCAAGCACCATCGAGGACCTCTTGCATCATTGCGAATTGGATGAGAATTTACTCACAGTGCAATTACTCCAATAATTTGCATCTCTCCAGTAAATAAATCCTAACAGATGTTATGTTTAACATACGTTAAACAGTTCAAAAAAGTTCCGTTGCAAAGATACTCCTCTCATTGCTTACAAATGCTTTTAAAGTTCTGTCAATTCCTACCTGAAGTTCTTAACCTTAAAGACACAGATTACACTCAATACGTATGATGAATGCACACCGACTGTCTGCTTGGAGAAACAAGTGCTTCTGTGGACACTGCATGCAGTTCCCGTTGGATCGGTAAAGAGCACTTTAATACCTAACCTAGCGTCGACTAAGTCGCGCTGTGCTTGGTTGAGCAATGAAAGAACTTGTTTTACCTGCTCGCTGCTATGTCAACCCACTTTCTCATCCCAAAGCCAAATAACCTCATTTCATAAGCGCCATATACGCAACTCAAACCAAACTTAGAAACAAGATAAAGATGCAGAAGAAGAAGATGTAGTCGAGGGCGCGTGGCACGATTTGTCGATGAACTTGGCAAAATGTATCTGTTGGATACAAAAGCTGCTAGTGTTGTAGGAAAGTAAATTCGAAAATTTAACATTTAACTGCAGTTGAAACTAAAGCGTCTCGTCTGCACGTTTTCACTGCAACGAGGTTGGTTCGGAAGTTGAGCTGCTTTTTGTTGACTCCAAGTGCATAGATACGCAGTAGCTAGTGTAAGATATACGATATACAATATTTGCTGCTGAATTTTGTTGTTTTGCTGTTGTTTAGTTGCAGCAGTAGCAGCAGCAATTGCTGTACTTCTTCTTGTTTTTGTCACAGTTGCTCTGCCAAGCTGAGCATCGACGCGAATTGCATCCAGCTTGCGTTTTAACTGAACCACCAGGAATTTAGCCAACAAAGAGCAACAGCAACAACAACTACAATGAAACAAATACGTATTGCAACGAAGGCACCAACAATTGCTGACGGCATCTAACGAGCATACAACGTAAAAGTTGCTAGTAAACATATAGCGACACGCTTCAAGAATCAATGAATCAGCGTGACCGAATCCTGTGTTCATATCATAGGTAAACAAAACACTAACGTAGCGCAACGTCCAAAGTTCCAGGCGGAGGAAGGTATTTATGTAGGAATGTTTTGTCAGGATTTCCTTTTATGTAAATCAAGTGAATCGACGACTGAGCGGATGCAATTTACGTTGGTTCCGTGATCATTTCTTTATTCTTCTATAGGTTCCACAAATATTTGAATAATTTGTGTAAACTAATCAGCAGCCAGCTTCAAGCCAGATAGTGCACATTGGAGTGTTGCCTACATTCGCCTCTATCTTAACGCATTCGAGAACCGGCTTCTAAACAACAAATTCTTTCGCAACCAGTTACTTAACTTTCGGCAAATTTTGCAATCTTATCATTTGGCAATCTCGAGGATGCACGTTGAAGTATCTAAACAGCTTGAGAAAAAAACAAAAATTATACCAACACCAACAACATTAAATCTAAATCCAGTATCTGTGTATACGCATAAATTTGTATCTACAAGTTTGTTTATTTGGCAAAAGTCATTCAACTCATGCGGCATAGAATTCAAGATATACATACATAAAGCAATTAAAGCCAACACCACGGTAAGTGAAGGAAGCCTTAAAAATAAGAAAAAGATTTATTTTGGGCCAATGAAGTGACTTAAGATTAGATGACTGTTAAGATACTTTTAAGTCGATCCCCAGGAGCTGAACTATGTTTGTGCTTAAATCAAGGCCAATCCAAATGGGATTGCCTGCAACTTTTATATTATCTCAGGTATTAATACGGCTTGAAAGCTTCTCGTATGTGTGGTTCTTTAATTTTTTGTATTTTTTGTAATTTGTATTTTCTTTTTGTTTTGTGGAGGTTTTTTTTAAAGAAATAATCTTAATTTTATCTCACATGACAATATATTCTGCACTTATTTTCAAAAATTCGATAATATATGAAGTCTACAAAAAAAATTTGTACTTATACCAAAGCAGAGATCTTCCCAAATTTAATGTTTTTGAAAACAATGTTTATAGACACATAGGTTGCCTTTAAGTCTTGCGCCTAACAATCAAAAGCAGTGGTTAATCAGGGAAAATGTTTTTATTGTTTTTTTTAAGTATTCTTTAAGATGATCAATACACTTTTTCATTTGTTTGAACCAATTATCGAAACAGCTTTGTCCCTCTGAAGTTGGTACCTCCGAAACTAGGTTTTTGAAGGCCGCAACGGTCTGTTCGGGAGTAGAAAAACGCTCGCCACGCATACTTTTCTTAATGTAAGGGAACAAGAAGAAATAATTGGGTGTCAAGTCGGGTCCATATGGAGGATGACCCATAAAATCCACGTGTTCGGAACTCGATTTTCATGATTGAGGATGATCTTGCTTCGATGATTGATTTTCCTCCGAAGACTTCCGGCAAACAAATGGTTGTTTTTTACGTTGCTCAAGTAGTACAGTTGCGACATGACCGGTTTTTCTGAAAAAATAGGCCACCATTTGCTTGGATGTGCTCCGTCCGCCGAGAACTATTGTCGGGGTTTGCTCACTTTGAAGACCTAAAGAGTGGATTGCTACTTTGGTTCGAGCTCATAAGCGTTCATCAAAGATTTGTCATCTGTGGTGCTGTCGTAAACGTGTTTTGAACCGCCCCCGCTGTATTTTTCTAGAATTTCTTTGTAACAATCGGCACGAGCCTTTTTTTAGCAAATTATGGGGTATCCAACGGGAACAAATCTTTGTCTATGTTAGTCCCATTAATGTACAAAGAAGACCCTAAAAAAATAAATAACTGGCCATTTCAGCCCTTGAAAGGACTTTGACCTAGCTTCTTATGATCAATTGTGTTGTGCGTGTTATTAAGTTTGTACACAATTGACCGAGAGACCCTATCACCCGAAAATGTTCACGTTTTAATTTCCTTTTTTTTTGCTGAAATACAATTTTCAACCCACTACACAAAAAGCGCACGTACACCAAAAGGTTGTGAGTATGTTCATGCTAAAAATGTACAATTTTCGAATGGCACTGTCAAAGTTCATCTGGCAATGCTTTATGTTGCCGAGGCGCAAGACTTAAAAGGCATTCCTTGTAAATACATATACTCTCTTTCGATCCCTTGTAAATACATATGCTCTCTTTTGATAACGGAAATTATAGGCATTTCGAAATAAAACGAATATGAACTTTGTATATAATTTTTAATTTAATCTATAAGAGGTATATATTCGGAAACTTGCCATATCATTTCTTTTAACAAATTCACGTCCAAGAAGACGTAATTTTGGGCTCTTTTTAGAGCTTCAATCTTGAATGGATACGTAAAAAGTTTTCGAGTCAAATGTAAGTATTATACTATTTTTGGTTGTACTCCTACGATTTCTGGGGTCAAAATTATGTTTTTATCACGTTCAAAAAAATATGGCGGATTTTGAGCGGAAAAGTACAGAAAGATCTTTAACTCCTTTTGTTGGAGCTTACTCCTCAAGAATCGATTTTCATATATGGACTGAGTGTTAACAAAAATTGTTTTGAATTCGCCAGTTCTAATCTATTCTGGGGTCGACAATTTTAGTTTTCTTAAGCGGCATCTATGTATGTATGTTTTCAGCCAATTAGTTAATAGACACAAATTGGTTTGTGAATTTGCTCAGATGCGTTACCGATGTACTAAACTCAACGGAGTAGTTGTGGTATACTACTAGTGTGTAACGAAGTTCACCTTGTGACAAAAGGAAACTTTTCAGGGGTGGTAGGATAGAAAATAAAGAGTTGATTGAAAGTTTTCACATTTTTTAATACATTTATTTGTTTGATTTGATTTTAATACTTTCAATAGTATAACTAATAGAACAGTGGTCCCTATCAATCGTAGATCGGAAACAGTTCCTCTTATTTGAAATAAAAAGGTTAACTTCATTCAATAGCACAGGTCGATATTCAGTTCAGTAGGTTTATTTTAAAGCATCTCAAAAGCATAAATTTTGTGAACACATTAAAATGTCTTCAAGTCTGGCAACATGCAGCGACAGACTTCATTCTGCCTTTTGAATTAAAGCTTTATCTAAAACCACAGTTTTTGACTGGTTTGAAAACGTAAGCGCGTACGTATTAGTCTCAGTGAAGAACTTCGTGAAAGTCGTCTATCAACTGTTATAATTTTGCATTTAATTTTAATTGTAGTGAACTCAGAAGCAAGCCAGAAGACTTTAGTAATAACCTTGATTTCAAGTATAATACATTTCATTTTTACAGAATGCGATCAATGACAAAAGATCCATGATAGAAATAGATATCAAGGAAAGTCCAACTGTGAAATTGCGAAACAATTAAAAAGTTAAAATTGTGTCATTGACAATTTTATAAATAAGGCTGACCAATATGGGACCGCTAAGCGATCAGGAAGAACTCCACTGAACAATGACAGAGCCAAAAGGGAAATTAAAAGACTTGCTGTTAAGGATAATTTAAGCGCAAAGGAAATAATTGGTGAAATGAACTTGAAAGTCGTGCGCAACATGTACTGAAATGAACTTTGGGATTCACATTTGAAAAAAAAATGTGGTAAAACCTTTGCTCTTGCAGAGGCACAAACTGCCCAGACTTCGATTCGCGGAAAGTACAGATTTTGGGATGAAGGATGGAAGTCGGTCATATTTTCCGATGAAAAAGTTAAGTTTGGATGGACCAGATGGCTCAGACAAATATGGGCGTTGGAAAGGTGCTCCCAAAGTAAAGAGTCAGAGACGAAACTTCGGTGGAGGCTCTCTAAAGGTTTGGGGAGGTATGGTCTATAAGGAAACCACTTACAATTGCTTCATTAGCACCAATATGGACTTGCTGTATTATATACAGCTGTTGGATGAAGTACTTGTGTCCTTTGGAGAACACATTTCTACCCCAGAATATATTTTTCAACAGGACAATGCAGCAATTCATCGCTCTCGGAAAACTACAGAATTCCTGGAGTTAAGGGCTATATAAACTCTCCTATAGACTACTCCTATCCAGAAATTGTGGTCCATACTATCTAAGTTTTCTATCATGGCCGTCAATTTAAGGACCTAAAGGAGCTGAAAATGGCAATTCAGGAAGAGTGGAGAAAAATCGATCCCATGCATATTCATCCCTTAATAAACTCAATGCCAAGGCATCTGAAAGAAGTTATCAAAAACAATAGAGGTCATACTTCTTATTAAAGCTCCTTATTAAAACTTTATAAGTTTCAGAAGAATTTAAATATTTTTCAATTTCATTATTTTGTGTTTAAATCAATTGAATCATACCGTTAATAACATTTCTCTCTCATATTATAATGTAATATTATGCAGCGTTCATCTTCTGTTATTAATTTGTTGCTAACACGTGGTGAAAAAGCTCGTGTTTTTATTTTAAAAAAGTTAATATTTTCAGTATTAAATATTTTTATTTTTGAATAGTGTTTTTAGCTTAAGAATGTTTTTCCCGTAAAGGTACGTTCATAAAGTTCATAATTTCTTTTCTGCTTATGCACCTATTTCTCAAAATTGTTTGCCGCTTTTCTATAAAATACCTAATTAACAATATCCGCGGAGGCCGTTTGAGATCTACAATGGTGCGGGCGACAACATTGTTCTACCAAATTGTCCAGATCTGGGCAGCTCGGCAAACATTGTCGTTCGTTTTTCCCAAACTGTGAATGACTTTATGCACCACATCATTTACTTTGACAATTTGTATACCTCGTTGCCGTTGATAGTCTACTTGCCAGCCCGTGGTATTTTTGATTTTGGTACAGTTCGATTGAATCGCATCCCTAATTGCAAGCTCCCGCTGAATAGTGTTGTAGCAAAAGAGCAGCGTGTGTTCTCAAAGGAGTATGTGGGCTCAGTATATGGCATCGATTTTACTACTGTTCTGTGGAAGGGCAATAAATCGGTCAGGCTGGCTTCGACTTATGTAGGCGTTGAGCCCTCGACACAATTCGAATGAACAAGTGTCTAAGGGTAATCGGTACTATGGAAAGAAAAAGCAGTATATTGATATATTCGGCGTCAATCTAATGGACGGTATAATGGGAAGATAACATGTAAGAGCCAAGACACATGATGCAATGACACGCATGTTTTATCATTTCATTAATATGGCTGCAACAAACGCTTATATTCTCTACCGCCGAGTTCACATGGATAAGTTGTATGACTCCAGTAATATATCTGATGAAGGAGGAAAATCGCTACAGTTTCGAGAACAGTTTGTTGCTGTGCTTGTGCGCTACACTCAGAGGCGTACGATGGGTCGCCCATCTAGTAAACAAACCCCATTGCAACCTTCAATACCTTCAACTAGTCGATTATCTACTCCACAAGATGAACCGCTACCTAGTGCTCTGAGCGTTGGCAGAAAACTAGTCATCCTGTTGATAACGTTCGTTTTAACGCTTCACCTTTCGAAATGACTCGAAAAGAAAGGTGGTAAAAAATGGTCCAAACTTTGCAAATAGTCACACTTTGCGTGTTTGCGAATTATGTAAATTACATTTATGCTGCTCTGCCGTAAAACAATTGCTTTTTTTAAATACCATACTAAGAAGTAATCCATTTTTATTCATTTTGTTGTTATTTTTTTCAATTTTAAGTAATAAAATTTCCAATTGTACCAATTTTTTGGTTTTAACCGACAGATTACCTGGAAGCACTGTTTCTTTCTTCCCCCTGGAAGACAAACGAGACATCAAAATGACAAATGGATGATGCCATTGAGTTTCTACACTAAGGGAAATAACGCATATTAGCATTATCCACGCCTGAGTATAAATTTTATTTAAATATTGACGTGGATAAATCAAATGTTTTCCTTACAACTCTTTTTTTTCCGTATTTGAATTTTATTTATACCACACACGTACACACATATTCCACACAAGCAAGCAGCAACAGCATCGCACACGTACACACATATTTCGACAAGCAGCAACAGCATCGCACTCTGTTCCTGCAGTTTATTTCTTGCAGTTGCAGTCTTATACTTCTCATTTAGTTAATGTTGCAAGAGTAATATTGCCTGGTCTTTTGGCAAATATGATTTGTGAGTGCGATGGTGAGTGCGATGGATGATTAAATTATGTAGGGTGGAATGACAACTCGGTATTTTCTCAAGAATATCTTGGACCGATTGTCATTTACCTGCATAATTACCTTCTTATTCTATCTTACTTTTTCTTTTCATAGTTTTAACTATTTTTGACATTTGATGGCATAATAATGCACCAACTGTCAAAAATAGCATAAATTAGAGAACGAAAAAAGTAAAAAAGTTAAATAAAATATACCACCAAATGACATTTGATTGTCGCAGCTCGTGGGAAATATTCAAATAAATTGTTTTTCAATTTCAATATTTTTATATAAATTTTCCTTAAATACGATAGTTTTATTTTCAAATAGTAAATATTTGAAAGATATTTAAATATATTCGTGCATAATTTTAATATATTTTTTATTAATTTTATTTTAAATATTTTTATATTTTATTTAATTAAAAAAGTATTTAAATAAATTTTAAATATTTACGTAGTCGATTTAAGTAAATGCGTTATTGGTGCAAAAATGACTCGCTTTTCGGATAAATTAAAAAAGTTTTTGCATAAATTTAATATTTTTTTCCCTTAGTGTAATGCTCAAATTATGCTAAAAGAATTCCCAACCATTTTGGATCGTTAATAGAAAGTTGCCGGTTAGAGGGTTAAATATTTTCAAAATGTAATGACAGAGATAATAAAAAAAACTATTTTTAGATATGAAAAGTTGGATGAAGATCGGAAAGATCGATCAATAAAATTTGCATCATTCTTTAATTCAAGACTACAAAGAATGGTAAGTAAGAGACAAGAGACAACAGTTCTTTGTTTAGTAAAAAGAGCTGATTGTTTGGTGATTGTCTTTTGTGTCTTTTTTCGAGATACAGAATTATGGAGTTAGAATAATTAAGCTCTCTTCAAGCTTTCTGTGAAATAAGTTTAACATAACATCTCAGCATACATTCATTATGAATCTAGCTCCCTACATTTCTTTTCCCAGTTAGTTTAAGCAATTAAAAAAGTATAACCGGTCAAGGTCGACATTTGTAAAGAGAAACTGATATTGGGTTTTAAATATTTAGTATAATAAATAGATCTAAACTTATTTGTAAGAATATGAACTAAGGCAAACTGGATGAAATGTATCTGACAGCTATAAATAGCTACTTGAAAGTAAAAATAAGTATTAATGTATGCATATCTTTGCTAAAAACAAGAATGCGTCCGTTTTGCTTCGAGTTGTTCTCTCGAGTTCATGACCGAACTCATTATATCTTATTTTTTATTCGAATTTATTAAAATTGTAAAAGTCTGAATAAGCAAAAAATAAATGATAGCTCAAAGAAAAATTAAATCGGCATGGTTTCTCAAGTTGCGTCATTTGTGAATAATAGCAAAAAAAAAAAAAAAAAACAACAACAACCGCAAAAAAATTGAAACATTCAACATTCGTGCGCATTTCGTTACATATTCCTTAGAGCTGCGGTCTTTGGAAGCTCGTGTACAAATCATTTGAGCGCCCTCAAAGTTGGCAGTGTGTCGCACACAAGCGGTTTCAATGAGGCTGAGCCTAGCATGGAGCTTAGCATGGGCAGGTAAACATGGTCAATTGCAACATGATGCTAAAGTTGTTTGGCATGAAGCTGCGAAATATTGTTAGATGGTCGGCTCAACTTTGGCTTATGCTGAATGTGGGAACAAGGCGCTGGCTGGTAGACTATTTTTAGCCGTACATTTCATAATTTTCAACTCAAGTAGAAATGTCATCAAAGCGGTGAGTGTGCAAATTATCGATGAGTGGTATTAAATATAAGCCAGTCACATGTTGAATATGACCAACTTACATTTTCCGTCTTCAGATTCTGTTTGATATGAGGTTTCGTAGGAAAAGCTTCGTTGTGCCATTATTTTCTGATTTCTTATAGACACATATAATGAAAGTGACATTGACCAGACGAACACAACCCATACGTCAGCATTATCAGGCGAAAGTGAATTTTCCCAACTTTTATTTATTTACCTGATGCGTTTCTCTTAGGATCGGATGCCCATCGTACGAAGTGATCGCACGCTTATGATTTCATAAAAAGAACACCTTGTAACGAAGTGCGAACCCGGCTAAAAGACAAAAACAACTCGACCACTTGTCAATGAGTTATGCCAACATAACTCAGCGTAGCGCATGAATGTGTCTGCTTCTGCTCGGTGCTTAAGCAAACAATGGCTAAACGCATAATTGTGAGAAACTTAAGCTTAGCGATCAACTAAGACAGCAAAAAGGGAAACTAATTGTGAAGATAGCTCAAGATCATTTAACGGTCTTTTACAATTTAACATAAATAAATATGCAAAAGTTTTATTAACATCATTTTGAATAATCGAAACAGTGCTGCTTGCGGTGTGCGTGCTGCTAACGGTTTCTTGGGCTGTTGCCTGGCGTTCGTTCTACCCACCCGTCTTCAACAAGATCAAAACGTGTTAATTGGCTATAACTGGCAATCAGCAGGAAATCACTTGGAACAGTTTAGTCAGTTTCGTTTTTTATTCAGTTTCGTAACAGTTGCAGAGATGAGCGCATTTTTGGCCATAAACGGCATTGAGTGAAAGCCTCTCGCCTCCGATGTATTTTCTAAATTCATAACAAATCCAAATTTTTTGCAACCATCTCGATAGCCAAATTATCAAAATCAACAACAACAAGCTAAAAAGGCACAACAATATTAAATGTTGTATCTAGTTAATCATAATAGCAATAACAACAACAACAACTACAATAACAGAGAAGCGTTGGCGTTATTGCCAAAAAGTAAAAACAAAAAACTTTGCAAAAAAGTTACAGACACAAGATTTGTGTGAAATATTCACGTTTTTATTTATTTTGAAATCGCTGCCGACTGCTGCTGAGAGATGCGGCGGGCGTTCGTTCAGTCCAGCGTGTCTGTGGTATGCGCGGCAAGGTGCTAACTGCCTGCAAATTGATGTGCTTTCACTTATCTAATAAAATAGTGCTTTTACCCGAAATCCGTCCATGAAGTTTTCAAGTTGCGGAGGTGTGTCAGATTGTTTTTGTATTTAGTAGTAGTTGTTGTTGTTGTTGTTTTTGTATTCACAAGTTCATCTTTCTAAAAACCATTTTAACTCAGCTGTTTGAGATTTCTTCCGGTTACGTACTCTTCTACATCTAATATTTTGTGGTCAAAGCATTGTTTGGGGGGCAAGGATATTCAAAGGCATTCAATTTGACCTTGAATTAAGTGATAATGCACCAAAAGTTGGAATGAATTTTAAAGTCATGTGCTTTAGTTTAAATATTAAGGAGATGGAAGGTCAATGTCGATGGCATTTTCTAACTGGTCTTCTATTGCTAAAAAAATTGGTTTATTCACTGAAAGATGTGCCCCCTTATTTGCAAAGCGAAATTCACTATCTAATGATGCCTATGGAGGACCTTTCAAGGACCCAACAGAATCAGTACTCGTGCATGCTCACATTTTACGAAAACTTTAAACGAATTCTTTTTTTCAAATGGTAACATTTTGTCCTTTGTGTGGCTTATAGAATTCAAAGCTTATGCTGAGTTTAGGCTAGTATAGGGTGCATTTTTAGGGATGTAGACAGGGCATCTGGAAGTGCAGGAAAGCTATGATTGTGGTACCCCTATCATTTTCATGTAGGTAATTAATTTTCAAAGAAGTTACCAAAAACATCACTTGGATTGAAAATATATTTAGTTTAAAATAAATCACAGAAACAAATTTTTTTAAGATACTAAATAACGACTAAAAATTCATTGAAAAAAAAAAAAAAAAATGAAAACATCCAAACAATGAACAACAATGGAACAAACAAAAAAATTCTATTTGTTTTCTTGTTTTGCGCCCCAGACAATTTAATTTTTGTTTTTCACTCATCACTGTACCAAATATCACTGTACCAAATTCAAAAGAATTGCGGACTACTTAGCACGCCTTTCCCGATAAGTGTTAAAGCAAACTGTTAAAGAAAACATTTCCACTGTCAAAGTTGGTGTAGCAAACCCTCTAGACACTGACCTCTTAAAAATACAAAAAAAAAAAAAAAATAAAACAAAAATACTTGGACAATTTTTTCTAGGTGAACTATGACCTAATAAATTAAGAAATATGATCCAAAAGTAATTTTCTTATTAAGTTTAGAAGACTGGTAAAAAAAGTAAAGACGGCATAGATGCGGTCTTAAGTTAAAAAAAATTAAAGTAAAAGCAATTTTAATATATCACGCTTTTAAATGGAACTAAAAAGTATAAAATAATTTTTGCTAGAGTGGGGCTTTTAGTTCTCAAAAAAACGTGGGGCGCATGCTATAGAGAATAGTAAGGAGTGTTATTTACAATTTTAATACGTTAGTGAAAGAACGATTTATTAACTCAGGTCCCTTGACTGTCGGGATAGAAGACTTTACATGGAAGGCAGATACAGGTTTGCAGACATCTATTGCGTTCAGTCCAGTAAGACTTGTATTTCAGAATTCTTCAATATTAATGTTACGAACTTATCAAGGCTGGCAAGATTTTTTGTTAAAAATGTTTTCTATATGCTCCTTTGATGAATTATTCAAAAAGTATTTGTTAGCAATTAAAAATTTGAATATGTTAGTGGACAAATGCTTTCTTAACCAAGGTTTTCTTAACTCCTTAATATTCCCTATAGCATGCGCCCCACGTTTTTATCAGAACTAAAAGCCCCACTCTAGCAGAAATTATTTTATACTTTTTAGTTCGATTTAAATACGTGGTATATTACAAATTTTTTTTTCACCACTGAGGGATTTTTAAAAAAATTTCAATTTGTTTCATAAAAAAAAACAAAAGAGATTCATTCACATTGTTGAGGCTCGAACTCAGTAACAAGCGTACAATAAGGCGATCGCTTTACACTTTGAGCTACAGAACTCACAAAAAAATATATTCTAAATGAAGTAATAAATTCACTTCAGTTGAGAATTTTTTAAATTTGAAAATATCAATGAGCTTTTCAATTTTTATTTGTTTTTTTTTTTTAATATGTATGTATGTATGTATGTACCAAGTAATTTCGCATGTTAGCCAAACAAATAAACGCACAGACAAACAAATTAGATAATATTGTGTTGTCATCCAGTTCTGAGCTAAATTTTAAGTTTCATAACTCTAGCTCATCGCGAAGTTGGTTAAAAATGGATTCCAAGATTTGAGAATCCTGAGAATTACGACCAGAGATATAACCGTTACGACCGCTTCTAATTCAAATAAGAAAATATTTTATTTAATTTTTTAAGAAAATATTTTATTACGCAGTGAAGTGAAGTTAGGCACTTATAAGACCTAGACGGTTAAGAATGGTACTCGTATTATTGCTATTGCAGCAATAATGCCCTCTATTCGATCAACATGTACCCTTTAGCTGGGGGACCAGACTTCACTTGCGTACTCCAAGTGTGGACGCACTATTGCATAATAAGGTTCTTATCAAAATTATAAGCCACTTCTTAAACTTACTGTATTAAACCCTCGCTACAGCTGCGTTGTTTATGTTTTTGCAAAAACAAAAAATAGCGATCTAATTTTTTTTTAAATCTATAAAGAATAAGCGTTTAAAAAAAGTTAAAAAGTTGTTTTGAATTCACATTAAGTTCAATGAAATTTTTGAAAAGCAAGCATGTTTCCAAGTTAGTTTGTGCAAAAGGAATGCGCGCCGCTTTGTGGTGTTTTTTTAGGTGGGCTACCTTTTTAATCACACCTCGGACAATATTTCCAGATGCCTTTAACGTACACTCTAACAAAAATGCAACCAGCTGCCAGCAATTATTTTAGTAAAATATCGCTAAAAGAGCGTTTATTAATAATATTTCTCTCTCTTAGATTATTTTATGAGCGATAACACGCTAAAAAAGCGGGAAAAAAGAGAAAAGAAAGAAATGAGAGAAATTAACAAAAAACGCTTAATTTTTGACTGAATTGAAAGAACACGCTCCGTGGCGTCATATTTTTTATAAAACACCAATAAATGCGTAAAATTGCTCAACATTTATTGTAGTGATTTAACAATCAATTATTAGAGTGTACGCCAAACAGTCATTGGCGACACTTTTTTACTCCAAGAAGAAGCAAGTTGGGAGCATGATAAAAAGCAATTGTTTGCTTTTTTCCAAATTGTCCTCGTGAAGAATGGATTAGTTTTCTTCTTGTACTGCGTGTTTTGACATAACTATCCGGATTTTTCAAAAAATTTGCATTGACGGGGCGACTACGACCAATTTGACTTGAAATTTGGCTCACATTCAAGCCCGAATTTGAATAGACCGTAATTGACCCTTTTTATTCGTCTGTCAATAGTTTCGAACGTGGCATTATATTGAAAAATGCTTAATACAACGTTCTTTATAAGCAATAATAAATAATAAATAACTGGTCATTTTAGCCCTTGAGAGGACTTTGACCTAGCTTCTTATGATCAATTGTGTTGTGCGTGTTATTAAGTTTGTACACAATTGACCGAGAACCGGACCTACAGGTTTAACGCCGACTCCGAACGGCGATGAACGCAATGTTCTTGTTGTCAAGAAGCTTTACATGACATTTTGATTACTCTCTTAGGTTTGCCATTGTCTGCAGAGAGTGGTGGCCGTACAGAAAAATAATTTTAGTTAAAATAATTTTCTGTCGCTGCTGGGATTCGAACCCGGGTCTTCAGGTTCGTTGACATAGAGGCCACGCACTGTAACCAACTACGCCACGGATGCCACTCCCTACAATCAAACAATCTGAATAAGTTCATGTGTTCACTTTTGAATATGTGTCTTATAATTTTGATATGGTTACCAGTAGGCAAAAATGTGTATATTCAAAGTAAAAGTAACAACTTTTTTTTAAACGGTTATTCTTTAAAGGTTTATTCACTATTTTTTGTTTTTGTAAAAACATAAACAACGCAGTTTGAGAGAGGGTTGAATGCAAGTTTAAGAAGTGAATCCATACATCTTCCCAGATCTTTAACGACATCCACACGACAGAAAAGCAGTATCTTTTATCTTATAATAAAAAACTAAAGGTCATAGTTTGGCATTTATCTAACATAGATTAAGAAACATATTATTTTTGGAACATCAAACTTCAAAAGATTTCAGATCAGACTGGAGTAGGGCTGAATTGTCTTAAGAATTTATTGTTCTGTACATTTTCATATCATCCGCATAAATGAGCAAATGAGAGTTTTTAATGATATGTGTCACATCATTAATGACTAAAATAAACAGAAGTGGACCTGGTGACTTCCTTGAGGAACATCTGATTACGCAATAAACTCAGCAGACAAAACCCCTCGTAAGCTTGCAAAATATTGTGGAAATCCAATGGACTTAAGTTAAAATAAAATTAAATTGTGTTTTAACTTATTAAATGTTTTGCTTAAATCAGTGTAGATACAGTCGACCGAAAAACGTAAAGTAAAGTTGTTGCAATCTTAAGGAGGAAGTACAATAAGTAATTCAACGAATTTTGAAACGATATGAAACTACTCAGTGAAAATAAAAATAGATTATAAAAACATAAAAAAATTTCAATTTTGGCACCCCGAACATTTGGCGTCACAGGCATGGGTCTGCTTCACCTACCCCTAGGGACACCCCTGGCTGTAGATCTTTGAACTAAAAGAAAATACTGAGAAATCATAATTCAAACCCAAAATTGGCTCTATTCGAAAAAATTTATGCCATTAGTTTATGCCGCAGCGCTAGTTCGGTTGTGGCGCATTCTGGAATTTCAACGATTTTCAAAATAAATTTGCGCTATTTGTAAGCATTGTTCTGGCGTAAGTCAATTAATTTTAAATGGCAAGCCAAACTGAGTACAAATTATGATAGATCTGGCAACTGATCTGACCATAGTATGACAGTTTACTACTTTTCGAAAATATAACCTCTAAAAAACACTCTATATTATTCATCAAAGTATTGTTCCCTTGTTACACAGTATTGTGTAAACCTTTGTATAAATATTCAACTTTTTTAGTGACCATTTGGCTTAGAGCACATTTTATTTTTATTTTGTCAGTTATAATAAAAAACACTCAACTATACCTGCAACTATACTTGCTCCATCATAATTTAAGAATAATAGGTATTATTTCGGTTAAACTTCAATTTCATTTTCTTTTTAGGTTTCTTGTCATCTGCCCTTTTTATAATTAAATGAAAAATCATTGTAAAAATGAAGAAAATTGCAATAAATAATCACAAAATAATGTTTTAGAAAAAGATATTTTAAAACATAACATCTTTTAAGGTGGATTCACTGATCACCTTCGGCATGTTTTTTGCGAGAGCTCTATTGCTCTCAAAAAGAGAATGTGGCAATTTTGATTCACTGACATGTAAATCATTCTGCAAGTTTGCTGTTTTTTCATTGTCATTTTTAATAATCATACAATGGAGTTCAGTATTGCCAGATGCAATGTTTCTTTATTATAAAGGCATAGGAAATAAAATATGCCTATTTCAACTTAACAAACTACATTCTGGCAGTTCCGCTCAAAAACATTTCATGGTTTAATTAATAAGGTTGTCGCAAGGGTGAGAGCGAGTGCCCATAAATGTCAAATCGAAGACAGATCATACAAAATCTGAAAGCGAGAATTTATGACATGTAAAGCCAATTGTGGCGTCTGTGGCGTAGTTGGTTAAAGTGCGTGGCCTCTATGTCAACGAACCTGGAGACCCGGGTTCGAAGCCCAGCAGCGACAGAAAATTATTTGAATTAAAATAATTTTTCTGTACGGCCGCCACCTCTACAGGTTTGCCTCCAACAATGGCAAACCTCAGAGAGTAATTAAAATGCCATGTAAAGCTTCTTGAGAACACGAACATTCCGTTCATCGCCGTTCGGAGTCGGCGTTAAACCTGTAGGTCCGGTTCTAGAAGAAGAAGCTAGGTCAAAGTCCTTTCAAGGGCTGAAATGGCCAGTTATTTATTTATTATAAAGCGAATTAAGTTGTTTAGAAGTTGTTGTTGTTGCTTTTCATTGTAATTGACAATTGTGAGTACTGAGAAGAGAGAACGATCAGCTCCGAGACAACCTTATTAATTCAACCATGAAATATTCAGCAAGAAAATTAAAATAAAGTTAATCAAGTCAAAGAGAGTGTTTGAAAGCAAGTTTTTGTTACTCTCTCAGTGAGTGCGGAGAAAGATAGAGCGCATAAACTTAATTTAAAATAAACAGTGAATTTCACTTTTAGAAAAATTTTTTCTTGTAAGAAAATCATATTTTCAAGCTATTTTGAGGTAACTACGTCCTACGTCTGAGTTTTACGTTCTTGTGTAGAGTCCCAACAGCCACTTTAAATTATAAATATATTTTACTTCATTATATTTTTTGGTTATTTTTGTTTTGTTCACATATTATTTTTAATAAATTTAAGTCATTTAATTTAAAAAGCTGTCAATTTTGGCTTTAATATAAAAAAATGCAAGTGCGGGAATATAATCGAAAACCGGTGAATTTTGGGATGGCCAACGGAGAGAGAGAAAAAAGTAGTTGGCATCCCTGCTTATAGTACAAATAAAATATAGTTATAACAACTAAAGTTCCTTTGAGCAATTTTTTTTTTTATCCAAAAAGAAATTTTTTAAATTTCTTAAGTCGAATATATTTATTTTTTTAATTTTAATATGGTTTTAATATTTGATAGTTAAATACGAAATATAATTGTTAGGTTTAACCCATTAGCACCATTCCACGGTGACATTAACAAAATTTACAAATGCAAAATATGAGAGAAAACTTATGAATAGTATTTGGAGAGAATTAAATTGTAATCAATGAAAGTATTTCAAAGGTACTCTACCGATCATGTATTTTATTTTTTTTTTTCCCAAATCCCAAAGTGTTCATGATTGGTTGTCAATTTTACTTCTTTTAAACACTAAAATAACTCGGCCTTATTTCTCTGCCTGAGAAAAATTTTAGCATCAAACTAAAATTCAAAACCTAATTATAAGCTATTCATCAAGAACTGCCGGCTGGCTCATATTTAAGCCATTTTACCAAACACGAAATTATTTCCAAAAAATAAGAAAAGAATCTCTCCGAACAACTGCCTACATCAAAAGAATCGAGTTAAACATGCAACATTTAATTGTTCAGGTCGGCTGGCAACACAATTGCAAGCAACGCTAAGACATCATCAAAGCTGAACAAACTGGCCGGCTGAGGGGGGCCAGCGGAATATAAATGAAATATGAACGTTCAGAACAATATGAAAGAGGCAAGAACAAAAATATAAATTCGTAAAAAAAAAAACCAAAACATGTTAAGAAGAAAAACCAAAACACAAAAGCATAAAAATTTACAAATCTAGAGCACACACATACCTTTGTAAAAACATACTCTTACAGACACAATAGCTCATGTAAAGCTACACAGATAAAGCCATAAACGGTGCTGACAATGAGCAAGATTGACTGATTAATGGACTTCATAGTTGGACGTTGGTATAAACACTGCAAATTTGGACCGCGAATAAAGCCAATAGAATTTTTTTTTTATATACCACTTTCAGGTAATTGTATGAAAGAGTGTGTATGTCGTACTTTTTTACAGCCCTTGCAATTAGATCAACTTTAATCGTTTCTGAAGCACATAACTGTTTGTGGGTCAGTATCTCTAGGGAACGAATGTCAATTCGGTATAAGACGGATGCTAATTTCAGGCGAGTTTCATTTACTCAAGGAATAACTGCAACACAAATAAAGTATCCAAGCCTTAACAACAAAAACCAGCACCAGCTGCATGGAGTTTGTATGCAGCACGACTTTCCCATTTTCTGTGACTTGGACAGTGGGCCAATTTGAACGTATAAGTGATTGGGTTTAATTTTTTACCGGTTTTCAATTTAATCAAAACTGGGTGATTTTACAAAGCTTGAGCTACAATGTCCACACATGAGAAATAGACACACAGTCAGGCAGACGCACTCTGTGTGTCCTCCTTTCATATATTTTTCAGATTTCCACAAATCATCCGGTTTGGGGCTAACACACATAAAAACCACTTCAAGCGCTAACGGCTCCTGCACTTGAGTAGCTGCAAAGATATCAAGAAGTAGCACGCCATCGCGTAGCTCCCGCCACTTTTGTATCTGTTTAGATGAGCTTAAGCTGCACTTACCTCTTGGGATAGGGTATCCGTCTGTATTTGAAGGCAGTTTCCACCTCTCGCAGCTTCATTCTGAATGGTTTGTCGTTTCCTAGACTCATTTACAAAATGATGCGAGCCTATTTAATACGGCTAAGCTTCTTGCGTCTTCTTCACTTGGACACTTGGTCAGTATCTATATCTTTTTTTATAATATCTTGTTCTATTTAATTTTTACAATTTAACAAAGACACTTTCGAGAGAACAACACTTTCAGATTGAATAGTTTTGGGCTTTTATATACTTTGCACTGGTTTTAAAGAGTGAATCTGGCAAGTGGAGCACAACACGTCTTCAACGTCTGACTAACGCGTCTTAACTGAATGTTGCTGAGTCTTTGGCCGCCTTTTGGCCAACTTAACTTGACTCAGCTTCGTTCCGATCGAGCTTTGTTTGAGGCTTTCTTCTTTCGTGGATCGAACACTTGGCGCGCTTCGTTGCTCCCGTTTTAGTTGCTGTTGTTGCTAATGTTGCCATGTTTTTTCGGTTTCTTCGTTTACTCAGTTGTTTTGTTTGACAAAAAACTTAAACAAAATAATCCACGCTTAGGCAGATCTAAAGTGCTTACTTTGTTGGCTCGAAGCGAAAAAAAAAGAAAAAAAAAAAGAAAACAACACAAAACAAACCCAATAAACACCGGTTACCAAGATCGAGTTGTAAAGTTGACGAGAGCAAGAAAGGAAGAGAGTGAGTGCGTTACAGTTCGGCGAAAGGAGTTTGACACAACTTCTTGTGGAGTCGATAAAAAGCCGCCAGCGTCAATGGAACGCCTTTTAATCATCTATCCAGTGTTTTCTGTTGGATTATAATAGTCTTAAGACTGCGAAAGCCGTTACAAATGTTTCCTGATTTCCCGCATCACTTGCACTCTCTCGTTTTAAAATTGTTTCCTAGGTTTTTTGTTTTAATGTTGCCAGCCTAGTTAAAATTAATCCATTATATCGGGTTATTGGGTGCCTTGCTATGATTGAATTTGTGCTATACCGGTTAAAGTAGGCCTCTAATGAAGAAAAACGTTTTGTTTTTAATCGATAACTCTTTTTTTTGTGGACGTTCAGTATTTTAAAAATTGTCTAATGGTGTCTCCTTCACTTAAAGTTATATGATTAAAAATAAATATATTTAGAGAATTTTTATATTTTTTTATTTAATACCGAATGTTACTTATGCTGATGAACTATCCAAATTTAAACAACGTTTTCGCTTACTTAAAACGCCATCTTCTTTATATTTTATTTAGTATCCAAGTCTTTTTACAAGTCAAAGAAAGTGTGAAAGTCAATCAGCCATACAAGTCGACATTTGAAAAATCCAAAATATTATAAAATCCATATATGTATATTGTTATAAGCACCCATGAATGACCAAACACTGCGAATAAGAAGAAAGTAACGTATTTTTTATTAGGATTTAATTTTGAAAAGATAAGGCAACAGTTAACTTAATATTTATAATATGTGAGAAAATAAGTCTAAGCCTCTTAATGATATAATTATATTTTTTCAGGTTTTTCAACGAATAAATTTCAACCCAAATTATGAAAAATAGCCAGAGTTTATTGCACCTTAAAATATTGGTCCTAACTTCTAACACTTATGATTTATGAAATCTATTATATTTAATTCCAGAAAAAAAGGAAAAGCCTGGCCATAACAATGTGAAAGCGCAATATTCCAGTGTTCTTAAACGAAATGTAGTCAGTTTACTTGCCGAACAGGGTTCCAATGGGTCCGCCCAGTACCATGATCCTATGGCCTACCATTATATTTTTCAAATAAACAGGAATTCATCATAATTAATTTTTAAATAGAATCATCATAATCTAACCGGCTGCTGGGTAAGTTTGAAGGTTGGCAAAGTTTGGGAAGAGAAAAAAAAAACAAGTTGAATGGGCTGATGTAAATACTTGCGTCAGAATGAAGTTCACATGTTTTTACAGTTCTACGTAGACCTCATTGAATATTTTAATCATGTTTTCACCAAATTTCTCTTTCTTTACCCACTAATCTTTCATCTCATTTTCAAACTAAGACAGTCTTGACAAATAGTCCGGTCCTCCTTCATTAACTCCGTCTGTTAAAGAACTTTTTCAGCCTGTCCACAACTTGGAAAAAGGAGGATAGTCTCAGGTAACGGGCTCACCCTATCCTGAGAAAATGTAAGATCTTGGAGTTGGTAGTAATTATGCCAAATAAATTTGTAAGAACGGGGATAGTCTTTACTTTGGTTAACACGAATACAGTAGCACTGGCACATTTTTTTTTCAGCTTTGAACCAAGTATTTCAGGTTCGAAATGGGGTAATAGGTTAGTTGGAAGGGAGGAAAAATCAAGTGAAACATGTGTAAAATGTTCTTAGCATTGTGGAAAGTCGTTTAAACATGTGAATTTGAATCTGAGGCAAGTGTTATGCCTTTACCTCGGTCAATTTATCTTATAAGACATTCTCATCCATAATCTTGCCTACTACTAATTACAACTTTAAGTTGTAAATATTAATGAATGTGCAATGTCAGTTGATTGGAAATGAGGATCGAAAATGCCGAACGGTTAAAGCATAACACCATGGCCTGGCCAGAATTCGAAACCGCCACCTCTGGGGTGGTAGTCGATAGCGCTATCTACTCAAATGCCGAAGCCGCCAAAGTACTATAGCAATTTCGGAGTGTCAGAGAAATGCAGTCTTCTGTTAGTATTGGATATTGAGTGCTGTTGGATATTGATTGGTGACTCAGAATTAATCTTGGTGTAAATAGTGGCGAATTGAATGTCATAACAGTCATGTGTGACAATGTTAGGTATCAGTGGTGTTGAAAGGCCACAGTGTTAGGCTGTGTGTTGTGCTGTGCTGTGTGTTGGTGTTGTTTAAACCGGGAGACTAATGCAGGGATGGCCCTTCGGGGAGATCGTGCTGGCTGTGGTAGCTCAACGTCGTGAGCAGGTCAGCGTTGGTTGGCGTAGAGTTGCGTAGTGGTAGAGTCAGGAGGCCCAAATATTGTCAGAGATTTAGGAATTCAGTCTCAATTTCAACAAATAAATGTGGATGAGGATCAACACTCCATAGGATCCATAGGAACACTCCATGAGGATCCATCCATAAATTGGTACAGTTGCGTTTCAATACTGATAACTATCCACACAGTATATTTATTAAATTAAGGCCGTGTGCTATTCGGAAACTTTTCACTCGGTTGATGAAATTTTGACAGTCTGAATGAAAATATTTGGCACTTGTGAGGTGAATACGATTGTCGAAAATGCATGTAGCCACAGGGGCTAGTATAAATTTTGACAATCGGTAAGAGAATTTTTGACATAACCAATAATAGAAAAAAATCGCTTCTGAGTCGTAAAGAACTTGAAAATATTGTGCTTTAGACAGCATAGCAACCACAAGTGGAAAATATTTGCTTAAAATACTATTAATTTTTAGTATATTAACGATTTTGCAAATTACATCAAATTTCGAAAACAATTCTTTACGCGGGTAAATTTCATGCTTCGTACCGATGACTTGGCCGCCTAGATCATGAAATACCACACCTCTTGAATTTGGGGCTATGTATATTTTCAAGTCTATATGGATGAGTCGGCTACGATAACGGAATTGGAAGCTAGCGTTATACTCATCATTCGCGTATAAAACAAAATAAATAACTGGCCATTTTAGCCCTTGAAAGGACTTTGACCTAGCTTCTTATGATTAATTGTGTTGTGCGTGTTATTAAGTTTGTACACAATTGACCGAGAAAAGGACCTACAGGCTTAACGCCGACTCCGAACGGCGATGAACGGAATGTTCTTATTCTCAAGAAGCTTTACATGGCATTTTTGATTACTCTCTGAGGTTTGCCATTGTCTGCAGAGAGGTGGCGGCCGTACAGAAAAATTATTTTAATTCAAATAATTTTCTGTCGCTGCTGGGGTTCGAACCTGGGTCTCCAGGTTCGTTGACATAGCGGCCACACACTTTAACCAACTACGCCACGGACACCACATTCGTATATACCACTCGAAATAATCGAACACTTCAGAATGGAATGTTAGCAACAATAGCGGTCCACATTTGAAGGAAATAATCTTAAAATATTAATGTAAAGAATGGTTTTTCTGTATGATAATAAAGATTTGAACTAGTTCTTCTGAATAAATCAGCGTTCAGTTGAAGCGTTTGTCAGATATAAGACCAAAAATCAAATTAGTTTATATTAATTAAACAGTGTGACCACCAGAATTTTTCTAGAATAATTCCAAAAAGTCATGATTGTGGGTAAGAGTACAATGCAGGTGGTCGGACCTCTGGATCACGTCGGAATTACGAGATACTGACTTTTTTAAATTTTAACTATTTATCTACTACATCGTAAGTTCGAATCGAGAAAAGAAAAATTAATATTTTTTAATGTAAAATTGGTTGAATTTTTGTGAGAAAATAATTTTGACTACGTTTTTAGTTGTCCTTATTTGAAAAATATGTAATTTTTACACATTTCTTTCAATTTCTACAGACATACTTAACTTAAATGATTGAAATGATCAAATTTATTTCTCAGCAAGGAATCAACTAAGATCAGCGACAAAAGACGTAAAAAATCTAATTTTAGGTTTTGAAAAATGAAAATTACAATGATTACTGTGCGACACCAAAAACTAACTGATAGCCATTGGTCAATAGATATTTTTTTCATATTTTTATAAAAAATCGGTCATTTGAACTAACCCAGAAAAAATCCCTTGGAGGATATGTTCTACAGACCAATGTCTATCAGAAACCACTGGAATTTTTGTAGTTATTTCAAATTGTCCCACAGTGTTATTAATCAAAAATGTCTTAGTTTAAATCCGCGATCGAGAAATATTCAATCAAACATTAAACCATTTATATCCTGTGATTGTGATTCTCTATCTCTGGTTGGTACGAGTACAATAATTATAACGGTTGAATAATTTATAATTGCCTCAGGCAGGTACGGATAAGATGGTTAAAAGTTCTTATTTTTTTATCTTAATTTTGGACATGCCAATGGTACATTTGATGAAAAAAAGTATACAGATTGACATTTTATTGGTTTTCAAAAATACGTAGACCCTCTTTGCCAACTCGGTGTTTCTTTTCGATTTTACATAACTGTTACTCAGCAAATATTAGTTCCGAAAAATACTTGTGTATCAATTGAAACGTTAAATTGACATTGTTACAAGCTATCCAAATAATATTAAGAGCTATCGATACCTATAAAGGGGCACTACTCATATTTCGGAAAAGAATAAAAAAAAAAAAGAAAAAGAATCATCTTGCAAGTGACTCCATGTAAAACAATAAGTCAAAACTATTTTTTAACTTAAAGAGAAAGAAGATTAAAACAATATTTAAACAGTAGAAACTATCTTGCTTTTGATGACGGTAAGATCTTGAATATTGAACATTGATGGGAATAAAAACAAAAAATATTTGCCTCGATCAAAACATTTGTTCAAATACGATCAATAGTTCCCAATAGAAAGATTCTGGCAATAGTTTGAAAACTGTTTTTGACAGAGAAGCAATTTAACGACGCTGATGTTTACCATTCAGAAGGGAAGCAGAAGAAATATTGAAAACAAGTTAACAGCTCTACAAATATTTGCCAATGTAAAATTTTTCAATTTTATTTTAACAACTGCTCCCTAACATCTCTTCATGTGCGGAAGAGTTTTGGATAAAAAAGTGAAATATTAAAAACTAATGAATTTAATCCGAATTTATGTTGATACTTTAACCTTTTATAACTATCCGCATCAAGTGATTACATCAGCATTGAAGGCATTTCCGCAAATCCAACCCATTTCGCTATTTTTTATTTTTGACAGGCAATTAGCTTTGGTTGTAATAGTAAAAAAAACCTGCACAAGCTTAAATTCAGATGAAAGCGTCCTTATTCGGTAAATGCGTTCGTTGATCGTCAACTTGATGGGTGTCCACTTTATAGCGTGAACTAACATGAAAACTTAATAACACACTTTCAGAGACCAGTTTTAAATTTTTCTATGATTGTTAAAAACCAGCCTTAAGTTTTCCTATGATTGTTACAAAACTCGTTTGAAATTTTCCTTGATTGTTAAAGGAAACTTTTAACTATCTTAAGCTCACTTTTGTATTCACTATAAAAGCTTACTATTTTTATTTGTAGTTAAGGGAGGAGTATTTCATGCATTTGACATTTTGTTTGCTGGAAAAACTAGTTGATTTCTTGCGAAATAAGAATTGAAAAAGACGCTTTTTATCGTTTTATGTTTACGTTTTACCGTTTTTTCGATACACTGTTTTCTGACCGCAGTTGACCGAGTTTTTTGATTAAATGTGACATATAATATCTAATGTATTCCCCACAGCTTTATGAAACCATTCTTCAATAACATTTTAAAATATTTCCTTTTGCAATTTTTTTAAAAGAGGAAAATACATGGCGCTCGTTTTCTTCAATAACGTTATAATCCAAAAAACACAAAAATTGAGTTAATTATATAGCAACATTCGTGTTACCATGATCTATGCTGTGTACAATTTTGGTAACGATATCTTCTTTAATTTTTGCAGGAGAGTAGAATTTGTGATTCATTCACCACAATATATTTCCGATTAGATCGTATTATATATCGATAATATCCAGTTTTGTTTGTCACTTTGTATAGATTAAACCATGTGTATTACAGTAGTACTTGTATATTTGATGTTTTGTCCATATTTTGAAAATGGTGAATTAATTTCCTTTGTCTGTTAAAAACTAAAAAATGCTTCTCCTGAAAAATATAGTTTTTTGAGTTACAACGTTATTGTAGAAAACGAGCGATGTGATTCTCTTGTATGGGTCACTTAATTTTTCTTTGAATGTGAAAATTTCTCCCCAAACTCGGCTGGTTTCGCAGTAGCAAGTCCCGTTTACCCAATTTTTCGAAGAACTCGTTAAAGGCTTCTCTATCTTCGTCTCTATCTCATAAAGGCGTCTCTATCTCATGAATGGCTCAGATGGTATTGGTCGTAAGGGTCTGGATTGTTCCTTGATAATAATCCGTATAGCATCGATATTTCATCGGTTCCACGCAAAAAAGTTTAATGTGCCAAATATCAGCTTATGAATGAAAAAAGGTACGTGCACGAGAGAAAGATGAAAAGTTCCTGAGAAATAAAAAGATGGCGCCATGGTCGCAAATCTCTTGTCACAGTTGTGAAGTACAATATTTCACTAGAAGGCATTAATATTTTCAGACCGATATGTCATTCAGTTCTGTTTTGACACCCGTTGAAAGCTACAAACCCTGAAATATTTTTTAATCATTAAAAAAAGAATTTCTCATCTGGATTAAGCTCTACTTTGTTGTGGGAAAAAACATTTGAGTAATCGCAAAGCATTGTTTTCAATCATAGGCGCCGGAAGCTCATTTCAACTGGGTGGGCAGTACAACTGGGGGGGCAGAACATTTTTTATTAAATTAAAAATGTCATTAAGACGAAAAAAACATATCAATAAAATATTACGAAAAGATTGATGTAAAGTAAGTTCGATAAAAGCATGTAAAAACAAACAAAACATTTAAATTCAATATGAAACGAAAAAGTTGTTAGTTTATAGTTAAATTTAAAACTTTAAACAACCACTTTATTTTTTCTGGTGCGAATTTGCACATTTTTTCAAAACGAGAACAAAATCGGTGAAACCAATAAACTTAAATATTTCCGAAATATTTCTTCCTATCCTTTCGAGAAATAAATTCTCGCATAATGTGTGATAAACTTAATTCTTCCGTTTTTTCCTTGTGGATATGAAGAAGTGCCACATGCGTGAGGCGTTCCTGCGTCATAGTTGATCGAAGATATGTTTTAAGGCGGCGAAGGGCACTAAAAGAACGTTTAGAACCCGCTGCAGTTGCTGGTACCGTCATTATCAAAGCAATAAATATAACAACTTCGTTTAACAATTCTTATATCGAACGAGATTTTTTTAACATTGTGAGTTTAGGAGCTTCACAACTGATTACAAACATTCGATGTTTTGTTGTTTTTTTTTTTTTTTTAGCTTTGAACCAAGGATTTCAGCTGGAATACCTATTCAGTCAAGTCTTCGAAATGGGGTGATAGATTAGTGGGAAGGAAAAGCCAATCAAGTGACACACGTGTAGGATGTTCTAAGCGTGGTGGAAAGCCAAAGAAACATCTGAATTTGAATCAGAGGCAAGTGTAGTGTTATGCCTTTACCTCAGTCAATTCAAGTTATATCTCATCTCATCCACAAACTATTCTACCATCAACTACAACTTCAAGTCATAGTAAATATTGATGAATTTTGAATTTCAGTTGTTAGAAATGAGGATAGAAAATTGCAAATGCGAAAGGTTTTAAGCGAAGGACCATGACCTGGCCGGGAATCGAACCCGGGACCTCTGGGGTGGCAGTCAAGCACGCTACCAACTCGACTACCGAGGCCGCAAATTAAACTTAAAATTAAAAAAATTTAATCTGTTGGATAAAAACATTTACATTAAAAAAATTATGTACATTTAATTATTTACCTCTTTTAATCCAAAATAATACACAACTATAATTAAAGGGATGCGATCAAGCATAACGACGGTAACGTTACTTGTTAATCTACTTCTCCTTGGTGTCAACCTTACCACCACGTATTCTACCGGTACGACGGGCAGCAATAAGACCAACCTTGCGGCCAGCGGATGTTCCACGCTTAACGGTGGAAGCCTTGCCAATATGTTGATGGTTACCACCACCGTGGGGATGTTCAACGGGGTTCATGGCAACACCACGCAACTTAGGCCAGCTGTTACGCTTAACCTTGTACTTGTGATAGGCGCGACCGGCCTTCAGGATAGGTTTGTCAATACCGACCATAGCACGATTGGCAGAGGGCACCACCTTCTTGGCGCTAGGGATCGCGGAAGTGGACGACAGCCAAGGGGGCGCCACGACCTGGATCGTGAATGATTTCCTTAACTACACCCCTGATGTAGCCATTCCGTTCGGAATAATCCAAAGGTCTCAATTTTGTGGCTCCCTTACGCCTCTTGACGTGGGCCTTAAAAACAGACCCTGCTCCCTTACGTTGTGCACGAATAACACGACCCATTGTTGGCTTTTAGTTATCGAAAGCCTGTTAAAAAAGAGAAATTGTGGGAGTTTTTTACCGAGGGGGCGACTGCCCCCCTGGCCCCCCACTTCCGGCGCCCCTGTTTTCAATAAGTGTCAAAGCGGTGACGTGACATAGCCGCAAGGGATATAATCCTTTTCTTGAGGACATAATCACAAAAATTGGATTTGGAATTATATCCACTTCCAAAAAGGTCATAAGCCAAAAAAAGAGGGCATAAGCCCAAAATAAATTCGGGGTTATGTCTGTGCTCTTAGTTGGAGCTCGTAATCCGAATTTATTGTAATGGCGATATAAGAAAATATGCATTCAGAACGCAGAACAACTAAGGTTAATATGCCTGAAATAACAACTTTCCGTACAAGGGAAAATTATTTCAGTATGAAAAATTTTTGTTATCACCACTCCGTACAAGGAAATAAAATATTGATTTGCCCTTGTACGAAATCTTGTTATCACCATTCTTAAAAAATACCATAAAAAATTGATTTGCCCTTTTACGGATAACTACATTCCGCACAAGGGAAAATAATTTTCTCATGGGATGAATTTAATTTTTTTTTTTATTTTATTTCATTTTCATGTAAGGAGTTACTGTATTCTTGATAAGGAGTTATATCGTAGCCAATATGATATAACTCCTAACCCACAACCCGTAAAATTTGGGAGTTATTGCGGTTTTTGCATTAGAAGATATTCAATTTTTCTTAGGAGTTATTTCTTTAGGATTATTTAGGATTTGAAGTTATTTCGTGTAGCCAAACGGTCATACTGTTCATTATTATAATAAATAAGTATTTATTGAAACCATTTGAGATTATGACCTTTTAAAAGAGGACATAATCCCAAGTGGTCATAGCCCCAATTTGGTGTAATAACTGTTTAATAAGAGGTCATAGTCACTAATCCAATTTTTGGGACTATGTCCGCAAAAGAACAAAAGAACAAACACATTACAAAATTCTCAATTTGGGGCTATGTCATGTCACCGTCAAAACAGAACTGAATGACATATCAGACTTTTATAAGAGTTTTTTGCCAAATTTGAAACCATTTATTGGGTCTTTCCCATAAAAAATAAATTTTTATTCCATTCCACAAAGGTGCAGTGAAATTCACTGGAGAAAATGGCGACTGTTTGAGCATTTTGAGTATTGTTCAGCGCATGACAATAGAAGTGTTGGCTTTCTATTCCGCAATCTTGGCAGGCAAAGAAAAAAGCTAGGATGATCTAGGCAGAGAGTTTAGCGGTCCCAAGCGTGAAATAACTGTCCATCGAATAAACTCCGCCTGTTTTCACGAGCAGCCTGTCCAAAGCCAGGATAAAGGAGGATGGTCGCAGGCAACGGGTTCGCCCTATCCTGTGTAAATGAGAAGGGACTACCCAGATCCTGGAGTTGGTTGCCCAATCTGGGTAGTAGGTGGACCGATTGACTTGATCAACGGTAGCGTATGCCTACGAGGGAATATCAATAATCCTAAAGAATTTGTTAGCACGGGGATAGTCGTTACTCTCGACAGACGTATTGTTGCAAGTCCCCACTGATACATTTTGCATTCGACTCCTGGATAGTCTTGTAAGTCTTAGACTTATAAGGCTGGTATAAACGTTGTAATCAAGAGGTGTCAGATTGGGTACTCCGAGTGTGAAAAGTTAAACTTAGTAGCCTCGGAGTGCCGGTTTGAAAATATGGTGATATTGGGTGCTGCGAGTGACTGGGTGTTCATTTGGTGGCCTGTAGTACTAGATTATCAAGGTGTCCCAAGGTGTGATTGATAAGGTGTATCAAGGAGTGTCATATTGAGTACTCCGAGTGTGAAAAGTTTATCTTAGTAGCCTCAGAGTACAAGATTGATGAGGTGTCAAGAAGTGTCATGAGTACTCCGAGTGTGAAAAGTAATATCTTAGTAGCCTCGGAGTACAAGAGTGACGGATGTATGAGTTAACTAGTGCTGCAAGTGGCTAGGTGTTCATTCCAGTAGCCTCGAGTATCAGTATTGAAATGGAGTATATAGTGGTGACCTTGTGTCACACACAGTCAAATGCGATGTGGTCTACGCTGTAGCACGTCCAAATAGTGGTGGCTTTTTCCTTCACAGTCAAGTGTGATGAATGCAAATGTGTTGGTGTTGTGATAAATGCGTGTCGGGGAAAATCCTTTAGCCCAGGAGACTATCGTGGGCTGGCCCTTCGGGGAGTATCGTGCTGGCTGTGGTAGTTCAATGTCGCGAACAGGTCTGTGGATCGGCGTGGAGTTGCGCTAAACAACCGGGTGGCAATGCCTTACATTGCAAGAGATGTTAGATGGGTCTCGATTTCCACCAATAAATGTGGATGATGACCCAACTAATCATCCATGATTGGTACTGTTGCGTTCCAGCATTGGTGCTATCTATACAGTATATTTATTAATTTAAATATACAACTTAAGTATGGTGTGCAACCGGTGTTGAAACTACTATGACAGGGCGTTGGTCGTGTCTGGAGTTATGGAAATGACGCCTAGGAGAGGTATGACGGACGTCCTAGATTCATTAGCATGGCACTGACGTCCTGAAGATTTATCTCCTAGGCATCAATTCCATGAACCTCGACCCCATTGCCATGGGGCAACGTGGAATAAGGCCTATACGGCAGGTGTCTGCGTTACTCAAAATGGAATTTCCTTCTGTCCATCGAATTGTTTCACTGAGTAAAGTAGCGCTGTTTTGTTGGAACCAAATGTCGTCAAGATCACGGACTCCAAATTCAAGGAGCAAAAACTCTGTTAACAAGGCGGACAAAAGTAGAAGCGTGCTACTATGATAATGAAATTTAGTATGCTTGGCTACTTAAGCAATATTTTTTAAAAAAGTTGAAATCGGTCAATCCCTAGGGTACCTGCCTTGGAACTATATTAATTTTTTCATGATTTTGTGTGTACCTCACAAAAATTTGACCGATCTTATAAAAATCCGGTCATATTGCAAGAAAAATAGATTAATATATGTGTACTGAAAATAGTCAAAATCGATTTTACCTAAGAAGTAACCTCTTTGAACCTATATTAATAATTTACATGATTTTATATGATAGGTACATACAAAGATTAGCCGATCTTAACGACACTCAGTCAGAATAAAGTAAAAAAATAGTCTACCAAAAAAAGTTCAAATCGGTTAAGGCCTAGGGGTGCCTTCTTTAGACCTATATTAGTTTTATACATGAATTTGCATTTGGAAAATGTATTAGTTTGCTCAGCGATTTGTAAAAGTCGTTTGCCTGCTTCAATTGGATAATTTTTTAAATTTTCTATGTATCGGATCATTTTCAAAATCTATTGAAAAATTTAATTTAATTCTTTTCTTCCAAGTAATGAAAACTGCTAGTTTTTCTTCATAAAATCCAAAAATAAAATTCTTTTGTTGTTTTGAAAAATTTGTTTACAAAAATATTTTTTCCCACAAACATTATTTTTTTTTTTTTTGACGAATAATTTTCATCCACTTTATTTGAAGTATTAACTTTAGAACGATACCCGTTTTTTAGGTTTCGAGATAAAAACGTTTTCGATTTTTGTCCACTACACGATCTGCTGAGGGATCATAACGGGCACCAAACATATTTGCGGTCATTGCGAACACTCTCAGCTCCTGCCGCTTTATGTTTTACGCTTTGGTATATAATCCAATAATGAAAATTGGGTTTCAAAATTCGAATTGGGTTTCAAAAGGCCGATTATGTGGCCCATTTGTTTTTTCAAGCATATAAAATACATTCCTCGTTGAATACTGAACGTAAAATGCAGTTTGACTCGACTCATGTGTGATCCATAGTAAAATCTCTAATGAAAAAAAGTATCTTTAAGTGAAATAGCCTTCCACATTTTTTGTAGATTTTTTATCCGTTGAAACAACTGGTTGTTGGAAAACTGTAGGAAGAAACCCCGTTTTTTTTTTTATTTAAATGTATAAAAAATATATTTCTTAACATAAAACGAAGGTATGTCAAGTATCTGGACAACCTTATATTATTGAATCGTGATTCCAAGTTAATTTTTTGTTGACTTCGCAAAACAAAAAAAAAAAAAAAAAAAAAATATGTAAAATTTCGTTTCGCGTCTGATCAAGCCGTTGAGCTACGAGTATGTGTTAAATAATAATTTTAATTTATATGATAAAGAAACAAAAAGCAAAATAAATAATCACCAAAATTAAACAAAAAGACATTGACCCCGCTGTACCAGATGAGTAAGTTGTTCAATATTTGTAAGTTTTAAACACTGCAAAAGTAGAGAAATTGTGGGTAGATTAATTTTGTATGTTTTTTTTAAATGGGACCTATATGTGTACTATATAAAAGTAGGTATGGCAAGAGGGATTACAATTTTACTCAAATAAAAAAAATAAATAATTGGCCATTTCAGCCCTTGAAAGGACTTTGACCTAGTGTCTTATGATCAATTGTGTTGTGCGTGTTATTAAGTTTGTACACAATTGACCGAGAACGGGTCCTACAAGTTTAACGCCGACTCCGAACGGCGATGAACGGAATGTTCTTGTTCTCAAGAAGCTTTACATGGCATTTTAATTACTCTGTGAGGTTTGCCATTGTCTGCAGAGAGGTGGCGGCCGTACGAAAAATTATTTTAATTCAAATAATTTTCTGTCGCTCTTTTAGTCAAATAATTCTCTAAAATTTAAACTAGCTGTCACTCAAGGCTTTGTCCGGAGTACTTTTCATAATACAATTTTTACAGGTATTATAAATCGAGAGTGCTGAACTGTTATTGTAGGAATACAATGTCAAAATACCGTGATGACAATTAAAACAATGATCCTTCTTATATGTTTATACATGAATTTAATAGTGCTTTACAATATATTTAGGTAAATTTTAAGCTTAAATTTGTGTCAATAAACAAAAATAGCTTAAGTCGGATTTTAATGTTTTGAGAAATCTTACTTCAAAGTTTATAATCGCCATATAGGTTCTGTGAAAACTTTATAGGTTTTTGTTTCGTATCTTTAGTTTGGTTAACATAGCTACTATAGCAAGAAGCTATAGATTTTGTATGTCTGTGTATGTCAATATATATTTAAGGAATATAGCAATGTAAATAACTCAGTTCTGACTTAAGCGGTTATTGCTTGTGGACACAGAAATGTTTACTTACCCTTGAAAACTGCTCATTAAACATATGTGGAAGAGTAGATCTCAGAATTGTATATTGTATTGTATTGTATGTACCTTTACCCATTAAAAGTGATAATATCATCATTTAAATGCAATATTAAAATGAAATATGTGGCGTCCGTGGCGTAGTTGGTTAAAGTGCGTGGCCGCTATGTCAAAGAACTTTGGAAACCCAGGTTCGAACCCCAGCAGCGACAGAAAATTATTTGAATTAAAATAATTTTTCTGTACGGCCGCCACCTCTCTGCAGATAATGGCAAACCTCAGAGAGCAATCAAAATGCCATGTAAAGCTTCTTGAGAACGAGAACTTTCCGTTCATCCGTTTGGAGTCGGCGTTAAGCATGTAGGTCCGGTTCTCGGTCAATTGTGTACAAACTTAATAACACGCACAACACAATTGATCATAAGAAGCTAGGTCAAAGTCCTTTCAAGGGCTGAAATGGCCAGTTATTTATTTATTTATTTAAATGCAATATTCCATCCCATACTTTAAGCAATTCAAAGGATTGAAATTGGATCAGTGAAAAATACCAATGATCATACAAGTGTTCTCTAATAAGTTGGTGCTGTTTGCTTAAAATTGGTACCAATGATGAGTTTTCTTTGATTCTTTAATAACATGCAAGTGTTTTATAATGAAATAGCAGACATTTTTGAAATATAAATGAAGTGCTTGTGATCTAAAATAAAGTGTCTCGGCGATTTTTAATATAAATTTTTAATGAATTTTTGATATTAGCTGCGTTCGATTCACTCAATAATGCCGTTTATTTAGAAATTTGTATAGGAAAACAACAACAAAGTCTACAGCTAGTTGAGTATGGGTAGGTCAATTATCGGTTGAGTTGAGTAAAGTTGCGTTGCCAAGTGCTTATTTTTTTAGTTGGTTTGTGTATGGGATAAGGTAAAATGTAATAGATTCTGTCAAAATGTGGCTTGAGTACAAAAACAAAATAATTTTTCTTTAAGGGGGGAGAGATTTATAATTTCGAAAAAAAATGTTGAATGTATAATAGCATGTTCAAACCGACTTCATTTAACACGTTATTCGAAAAAAAAGCTTTTTTTAACATCATCGTTCAAACTGCCTTAACTTGTTTCAAAATGTCAGTTTGTTTGTTTATATTTTGAAAGAAATAAAAAATTGTTTTTTGAAAAATATAAAAAAAAAATAAAAAAAAATCACATACATTCAAAAATTCGTCAAAGAATTAAGAAAAATTTGTCAAAGAATTTATTTGTTTACATTCAAAACATCAAAATAAAAAGCTCTTGTCAGATTTGGCTGCGTTTAAAAAGCAAAAAAAGCTTTTCTGGCGTTAGCAAGAACACAAACCAGTGATTTAACGAGTTTCGAAACGTGTTAAATCATTTAACACGTTAAATTTCCAACAACAATTGTACGCATTTAACTTCCTCAAAACTTCATTTCAGAACTTGTTTTTCGATTTAACTTCATTAACTCGATTTAACATAATAAACTGCTCGGTTTGAACATGCTATAACATAATTATTAGAAATAAACCGTCAAGAGGAAAAAGCTAAATATTTAATATTTACGAAGTTATGATCAAAAACCAAAAATAATATATACATGACTATGCCATGCGCGGTGGCGTCCGTGGCGTAGTTGGTTAAAGTGCGTGGCCGCTATGTCAAAGAACTTTGGAGACCCAGGTTCGAACCCCAGCAGCGACAGAAAATTATTTGAATCAAAATAATTTTTCTGTACGGCCGCCACCTCTCTGCAGACAATGGCAAACCTCAGAGAGTAATCAAAAATGCCATGTAAAGCTTCTTGAGAACGAGAACATTCCGTTCATTGCCGTTCGGAGTCGGCGTTAAGCATGTAGGTCCGGTTCTCGGTCAATTGTGTACAAACTTAATAACACGCACAACACAATTGATCATAAGAAGCTAGGTCAAAGTCCTTTCAAGTGCTGAAATGGCCAGTTATTTATTTATTTTTATTTATGCCATGGGGATGTCACTGAGCAAAATATAAACAAACAGAACTGTCACTGAACAATAAATCGAACAGAACTATTTCGCAATACATTTCGCCTCTTCTTGCACAAACAAAAAATCAGTGGAAAAACAGAGAAAGTGTATTTTCCTATCTACGTCACGAAAGACCAAACGTCTTGCGCAGAGCAGTGCAACTTTTTTTGCCTCTGTTGGCGTAATCTGATTTCTATTACTTTTGGTGAAAAACGTCTGAGTCCGTAACCGTCACTTTTTAGGCAGTCGCAGCGCTTGGGGCAGAGCAATGCTTCTTTCACAATAACTAGATTGTAAATTCTTTTGTTCTAAGGTTGATTTAATGGAAAGATGCTTGGGTGACCATACCTAGGATGCCAACGGAAGTTTGGACGCGACAGTTTGGCGCGAATATGTCCGAAACACCTCAAATCCGGGCTGAAAATTGTCGAAATTTCAGCTTACATTGCTGCTGGAATGTTTAATGAAGGCCACGCCTCCTTTATGAAGCTTATGCACGAGCTGGGTATAATTATACCCTTATGGCACCTATTGCAAAGTTTTCGGCGAAAAGACCGATAAGGCACGAAAAGCAAAGCAGAATCGAAAGGGTCCCTCCGAGACAAAAGCAGCACGTACTGCTCGAAAACAGCAGCAGCTCCAAGATAATCAGCTTTTCGACGAGGCCGAATTGCTATTGTATGGACCCGAAATCGTAGATTGACCCGTAAGTCGCAAAAACTTATAGTTTTACCGTATAGAAGTTTTAGACGTGATTATCTAGAAACTACTTTTTCAAAAAATGCTCATGCTGAAATCAGGCTGAAATTTTGACAGGTTTCTCTCTTCCGGATGAAGAGAGAATAGAGAATAATACCGGATGAACCTACAAGTTTAAAGATATCGTGTAAAATAAATAATTTTTTTGGGGTCAAAACTGTTGAAACAATAGTCGAAAATCTGGACCTTCGATTAAAAAGCCGATATAAATTTTAATTTTTAACTTTTTTTATTATTTTACAGGTTTATCTTTCCCTTTAACATATCAGTAATTGAAGAGAAAACCTCTTTTGTTTCAGATAAGTGGAAAAATGTTGGCACCTGCAGTACTTTTAGATTCACAGCAGACGCCATTTTGTAAAAAAAAATATTAAGTTTTTTTACAGTTCAAAAGTGTACTAAAAAGAAAAATATTAGCCAATTATGTTATCAACTTGAATAAAATTCATTAAACAGACTTGTTTAGAGGATGAACATTAAACTTATATTTAATTTCGAACATCATTGTAAGCCTTCTGGCCACCCTAAAATCATAGTTTTATTTTTAGTACATGCGCTCTCCTCAGCTCACGCTGCATTGCGTTAAATAATTCTGTATTCATTCGCATTTTATCATCGTCAAGCGAGGTTCAATTTGAGCTTCGCTAAATAAATCATAACTTGAAGAACTACAACTCGTGTTTTACTTCAAGTTTCGTCGACTCAACAAGTGCTAAAAAAGCTTAGCACTTCAACAAGACTAATTTCACCCTTTCTAAAAGTATCTTCCCCCCTTAAGCAGTTTCTTCGTTTTCAATTTAGTTTATAGGCAGACTTCACGTGATCTGCAGAACGGAAGTGTTGTCAACTATTCAGCAAGTAACAGCTAAATGAATAGCCGTTTTTTCGTAGTTGAGTTGAGCACTGGCGAATCGAATAGAGTTATTGTAAAGACATCATGGTTATTTTAAACAAACATTTTCGCCTGCTCTTACGAATGTACATATTTTGTCATAATTCAACTTCAAGCTCTTGTGTTTTTCAACGATAATTTGTTCTTCACGAAACTGATTCTGATGAAGAAATTAATTAAAATTTAAATAATCTTTTTATAAAATGAAACTATGCTGTATTACTTATTTTATGGTAGGTTTAATGTAAAAGGTGTTATTAGCTTCCAAGCAATTAAAAATTTAACTCCTAAACCATTTAAAATCGACAAAATTTTATTGCTTTATAGGTTTATATGCTCATATAAGTATTACAAAAACAAGAAAAAAAACATATATATCGCCCATTTCAGATTTGAGCCAAATCGGAGATGGTCAGTGCGACTGATGGGTCACCTCAATCTGAAATGGGCGATATATAAAGAAGTCCCTAAAGTAAAATTATGCTGGCATAATAGTTGTATTTCCATGCTTGAAGAAGTTTGTGTGAAAAACTTTGATTTTAAAATAAAAAAAGGTATTTTTTTGTTTCGGTGTACATCACTTGTTTTTGACATTTTATACTCACCACTCGGCAGTGCAGTCGCTATTTATAATACCTGGTAATTGTACAATGGCGCTTTTAGGTAGTTGTAGTTATAAATGTTTGTAAATGTATAAATTGTCCTGTAAGACAACCATCACCACTTGTCGGAAGTTTTTGTGAGTATACCAAACTATATTATTACATTTAAATGCAATATTGTTGATAAAATATAAAAATTATATTACATTTTCGTAAATATCTCCACCTCAGCGCAACCTATCTGGTCCAAATTTTGCCACAGACTTTAAATATTATATGATGTGAATTTGAGCCAAATCGTTCCAAAAATAAGAATTTTCGAAAAAAAACGAAACCAGCGCCACAAGGAGGGGTCTTACACAAACAAAAACAATCTGAAGTACCAACCGAACATATGGTGTAAATATAAAGTGGATAGTTTCAGTGGTTCAACCATAATGGTCAGACATACATATGTTACACACCAACGTTTTTATAGGTATTAAGATATAATTGAAGATTATATATAGATAGAAAGCTATTGAAAGGAAGAAGAGATGAGTTAAAAAACACATAATACTTTTCACGATTTTAGGGGTCTTGAAATCCTCTTGTGAAAAATAGCAATTTATTCCTCTGTGTGGAAATAGGAACGTACTTTGAAATCTTATTTAAATTCAGTCATATTTGCAAACTTTTATCAGACTAACTAATTTTTATCGCTGGCAAATTTAGGTGCACACTCTACTGAAGAGGGTACTAAATAAACTCTTTTTTTTATTGTCTGCCTGCGTTTTCATTTATTTTTTTTTAGAATTTTAGTATTTAAGCGAATTTAAGCGAATTCTGTCAACCAAAACAATTCGCAGCAACAGTTTGCTGACACAGCACAGCAACAACAACATCGACTATGTCAAAATGCTTAAATGAACAAATATGAAACACATTGTTTTGTATGTAAATCACATGTAAATACAATTAATTACTACTAAATAAACAACAACAGCAATAATTATAACAATTACCAAGGTCCAACAAGGGCTCACGATGGCACTCAAATGCAACAGTGTAAATACAGTGGCTCCCAAACATGTTCAATGCTTTAATCTGGGGGATGAGTTTTCTGCAAGTGGTATAAAAAATGTGACTTGGGACTAATTTTAAAAGCATTTGAGTTGTAAAAAGAATATATTAATGGTACTCATGATGTAGGGCAACTGGTTTGGCAGATGGGTAAAATAACATAGATGATTAGCTCTAAACAACAACAAAATACAATATACTACAGAAAAATAAAACTATGTGCTTGACGTTTCTTTACATTTCGCGTTGATTTTTGGTGTTAGTTGCGTTAAAAGTTAAATTTTTACGAAATAAGCAGTTTTCTGCAACAATTCTGTATCTTTTAGTAAACAAAAAACAAGTAGCTCTTTAGCAAAGATGCCACATTGTTAAAACAGTGTGTTCACTATTTGTTGTGCTATTCTGCTATTTAGCTCATCTGCCAGAATACCACTATTACAAACAATTTTTTAATATTTTTTAAGAAAAAAATTACTTAAGCCACGTCTTCGAAAAAACCCGTTCCGAGTTTAAAATCGATTTAAAATGAGCCTACAATTCCCTAACTGGGCTTTGGCCTGAAAATATTGCACATGAGTTAGGATTTTATATCGTGAAAAATAAAATATTGAACAGCAACTTGCGATTTTAATAAAAAATTTTAAAAAATGGTTCAAACCCCCTGCGTCGTGTGTTTATTTTCGAAAACAGCAAAAGTTGACTTGCTCAATGTGGCAAGTGCAGCGAGGTGATCTAAATTAATGCAATGGACTGGAATGACGAGCAATATATGACGAGGCGAATAAAGAGATTTTACCTACATACATAGATGAACTGCAGAAATTTAATTGTTTATTTTTCACTTTTATACGTCATTGGTTTGGCTTTGTTTTAAATCAATCCGTGGAAACATTTAGCGATTGGTGCATTTAAATCGAGGAAAAGTACCGCGTAAAGCATTTTCTTTTAATTTATACACATACATAGGTTATCTTATATCGATAATAGCGGTATAAACTGTTTGAACTAACACTTTGATACTTACCTGGAACAAACTTTGTAGATTGTGGCTTGAATTTTCCATTTAGAGCGAGAGTCGGAGCAATAACACAATTGTTATTAGTGTCAGCAGTATTGTAATGATGATGATGCGAAACAACAACAACGCTTCCATTTAAAATGTTTATTAAATGTGTTCTGCCAGAATGTGACAAGATATTACAACTGATTGAAAATTCTAAATAAAATTTCAAAGATTAAAATAGAAACAAATAAACAAATTCATATTTCGATGAAAGCATGATACCAAGGTATATTAAGGAAGGTAGAGTTAGTAGTTGAAATTCTCTCTTGTGGTGGGTACAGCACCTGTCAAAATTGGCTATTGAACGAATAAAAGCAAAACAAATAACAAAATTTTCCAATTAGAGTTGTGTTGTTCATGAAAATTATTTAAGCGATTTAATGCCCAGAAGTTGTGCAATTTGTAAGAAGCCTTTTCAAAAAGAAAATGGCTCGTCTTTTAGTGTGCCTCTTAATGAAGCAAGACGCAATCGCTGGAACTTTGCTTGTTCCACAACATTTTCCCAATCAGCACGGGTCTGCGAAAAGCATTTTTATAAAACGGATTTTATAAATCCTCCGGGGAATAATTGCGGTCCACTCCGGTTGCAACCAGGAGCAGTGCCTTCCTTAGTGCTATTTTACCTTCACGATAAATACTAAAAATAAACATTCAGCACGCACAAAAATGAAGACTATGAATTTTAACACGTTTGACAGTTTTCTAGTCAGTTTTGTTTTTTTTACGCTCTTCTTATGTTTGACAGCTACTGTACCCACCACTCCGAGACGAGACTACCTTGTTGGATATACCTTGCATGATATAATTATACAAGGTAGGAGTGACAACTGACAATTTTCTCACGAGTGTCTAGCACCGACTGTCATTTACCTGTATATTTTACTTTCTATTTTCTTTTGTACTTTTTTCGTTCTCTAATTTATACTATTTTTGTCAGTTAGTGCACTTAGGGAAAAAAATATTAAATTTATCCAAAATTTTTTTTAATTTATCCAAAAAGCGAGTCATTTTTGCACCAATAACGCATTTGCATAAATCGACTACGTAAATATTTAAAATTCATTTAAAAACTTTTTTAATTAAATAAAATATTAAAATATTTAAACAGAAATAATAAAAAAATATATTAAAATTATGCACGAATTTTTTAAATATCTTTTAAAAATTTACTATTTGAAAATAAAACTATCACATCTAAAGGAAATTTATATAAAAAATATTGAAATTAAAAAACAATATATTCAAATATTTCTAACGAGCTGCGTTCATTTATGCCATTAGCATGGTTACTTTATTTTCTTTTTTCGTTCCATAATATTATACTATTTTTGACAGTCGGTGCAATATTATGACACCATATGTCAAAAATAGTATAAAACTATAGAACGAAAAAAGAAAATAAAGTTACCATGCTAATGGCAACAATAAAACAAACTAATAAAGCAATATATGGAGGCAAATGACAATGTGTGCGACAATTTCGTGGGAAAATGTCGAGTTGTCACTCCAACCTACATAATCGCATAAGCAATCGCTCATATGTACGACCAAATATTTCTGTTATATTACTCTTGCAACAAAAACGAAAAGAGAACTATAAGAACTAAGGTTGCAACTGCAAGAGAACAGAGTGCGATGCTGTTGCTGCTTGTCGGAATATGTGTGTACGTGTGCGATGCTGTTGCTGCTTGCTTGTATGGAATATGTGTGTACGTGTGTGGTATAAATAAAATTCAAATACGGGGAAAAAACGAGTTGTAAGGAAAATATTTGATTTATCCACGTAAATATTTAAATAAAATTGATACTCAGGCGTGGATAATGTTAATATGCATTATTTCCCTTAGTGTGCAAGACGAAAGAACTGTCACTCCTTCCTTGTATAATTGTATCATAGATGAAAGTGTTTCTTACCGACCTGGAAAGAAAAATTGACTTTGATGAGGACGTGTGTTTTTTAAAAAAATAATTTCTTCACACATGTCTTCTAATATTTTTATACTTGTAGCTTGAATTTCAAGTTATAACCCTGAGGACAATAAGAACCGCTCTTTGAAACCATACTATGTTGACGATTTGATACCAAATAACAAGGGTAACAATTGCATTTTTACTGTTTTTTTTTTCTTTGGAGTGATAAAAAAATTGTATGGTCCGAAAATCTCTCAAAGTAATATTTTAAATTGGATGGGATCACATTATTTTAGTTCTATAGGGAAAGACTTACCCTTAAGTTAAATTTCGGGAATTTACAACACTAATGTCATTCCAGTCAAACTAACGTTTCCATTGGAAAGTTTGTCATGTTTTAGCTTAAACGTATGCTCACAACGTTTTGGTGTACGTGCGCTTAATGTGTTGTTTATAGTGCTTTTAAAAGTATATTTCAGTAAAAAAAAAAATGGAACTGAGATGTGAACATTTTCGTACGATTATTTCCTACATCTTTCGACCAAGAGTGCATCGATGAACTCAATTCGACTTTTGGCGATTTAGCACCATTAAAATACTCTCTTTATCGTTAAAAATAAAAATAAATAAATAACTGACCATTTCAGCCCTTGAAAGGACTTTGACCTAGCTTCTTATGATCAATTGTGTTGTGCGTGTTATTAAGTTTGTACACAATTGACCGCGAACCGGACCTACATGTTTAACGCCGACTTCGAACGGCGATGAACGGAATGTTCTTGTTCTCAAGAAGCTTTACATGGGATTTTGATTACTCTCTGAGGTTTGCCATTGTCTGCAGAGAGGTGGCGGCCGTACAGAAAAATTATTTTAATTCAAATAATTTTCTGTCGCTGCTGGGACTCGAACCTGGGTCTCCAGGTTCGTTGAAATAGAGGCCACGCACTTTAACCAACTACGCCACGGACTCCACAATCTCTTTATCGTTGGTACACAGAATTTAAGCGGAGGTGTACTTCGCTCACTTTACACCCCCTCGAAGGGCTTTTAAAATAAGTTATTGTGCCACAAAACATTGATGCTGTGCCCAAACCGATAATGCTTAATCATCATTGGACATACCGAGAGATTGAGGCATCCCTGGCCATAACTTCTACCAGCATACATACCATTTTCTATGAACACATAGTTGTGAAAAATATTTGTTCACGCTGGATTCCACATAATTTGACAATCGCTCAAAAAAAGACTCCTGTCGATTGGTACAAAGAAATGCTCAAGAAATGCAAGCGAGATACTTCAAAAGACGTATACTCGTATAAAATCGTGACTGCTGACGAATCATGTATTTATGTATATGAACCTGAAAGTAAACAGCAACCGACTGTATGAGTCTTTCAAAATGAACCACATCCAACAAAAGTTCTTCGAGCTCAAAGCATTGCAAAGCAAATGGTCGCCAGTAACTTCCAAAAATTTGTCAAGCTGGTACGGTACCACTTGGGACACGTAGAATTGTCAATTCGGAATGATACAGAACCATTTGTTTGCCATAAATGTTCTGCGAAATAAGGAAAACAAACAAGCATCGAAGAATTATTCTTCATCAACACAATGTGAGTTCCCAAACATCAGCTCGAACAAAGGTATTTTCGAGAACTCAAAACATCGAATTAATGGGCCATCCGCCGTGCAGTCTTCATTTGGCTCACTATAATTTTTTTTGACGTAGAATACGTCATTCTCGGAGGTAAGTAGGGTGGTTGAAAGTGATCAGGTGTCGGTATTTAGGTCTCAATTTGAGCCTTTGGTGTGCCTTAAGTATTGATCGTACAATGTTGATGTTAGCACTTGTTGGTTTGCTTGATCCTCACTGGGAGAAAAATTCATGTTTGAACTCTCTAACTATTATAAATTTTACACAATTACATGAAATATAAAGCCAACATTTGATGTTTTTGTTTGCTTAAGTTTGCTACCTATTTATCGACAGTTTCCGGTTTTATCGACAAAACCATAAAATTTGTATGGGAGCCCCCCTAAGGAGTGGTCGGAGGAAATAGGTGTCCAAGGCAAAACTGTTCCTTTTGCAAAAGTAATGGGGGTCGGTCATAGATATTAACCCTCTGCGGCACTCTCTTAAAGGTCATATGCTCAGGTGTATGGAATAAATATCTTGCTAAATATTTTTTAAAAAAGATGTCATGAAAAGCGAATTGAATAATTCTACGTCTTGTGTTAGTCGAAACTACTGTATCTTTTTTTGTTCCCGCATATTAAGGACAAACCGCGTGGACAGTGATTTTCAAAAACTATGTTTTGGAGGTGTCTCAAGCAGAATGGAATAAATGTTATGACAAATGGTTCGAACGCATGCAAGAATGTTTAAATCATAAAGGAGAATATTTCGAAAAAACAATAATAGCTTTATTCAATGAAAAAAATTCGGTGTTTATATCTATTCGCAAGTATATGTAGTAACCCTCGTACTGTACAATTTCAAAATCAAAATCAGTAATGTATCGAGCATTTGACTATTTATTTTCACCGATTTTTTAGGCTTTATAATTTAAAAAAAGTTTTAATATTCACAGCTTATTCAATTTTTGTTTAATGTAGATCAGGAAGTTCTGTTTTCACGGTTGTATTTTGTTTGTTTTCCAATTTTTGACATTGAAATTTAACTGAATGAGTTATGTTTTTTATTTAGTTAAGAATTCTCAAGATGGCAGTATTTTTTGACTATTCATAACAGATACTCAATATAAAAAAAAAAATATAAAAATAGAGTGGTAGAAATAGCTGGTTAAATACCTAGACTTGAATCAAATCAAAATAATAAAGATTTTCAAATACAAACAGACCTAATAGTAGTAATTGCTCTTATTATTAAGATTATTGTTGAGGAAGTATTAACTTAAAGCATTCAAAATGGTTTGGTGCAAATAGTTATGATGTGCTCTATAAAAGACGCATGTCGCACTCCATCTTCAAAACAGACACAACTCAAAATTTAAAAATTTTCAGGAGAAGCAAAAAACCAGTTTGTTTTTCAAAGGAGTCCAAACAAAACAAGGAGATAAAACGATTTTTTTTAATTAACGAGTAAAAAAATGAGTGCAACATTTTGATAGATGATGTAGTTTATCACTACGAACAGTTTAACATTAAAAAGTAAAAATTTGTAAATTTTGAGTTGTGCCTGCTTTGAAGATGGAGTGCGATATTTTCTCTGTAAAAATTATCATTGAAAAGAATATATTTTCAATCAACGCTATCCAAATCATATAAAAAATATTTAACTTTTTACTATTCATCAAAAATATAAAGCAGACGGCCAACGGGGCATGACTCAATATTAAGTTTTGACGTAGTTACTGTAAATAAGAATTGTATTCTTGTACATTGCATCAATTTTGGATAGCTTTTCAAAATTCATCGGCGTTGATTGTTTTTCGCTGAGTATAAGAGCTATGATTGAAAAAATTGTACGACCGTAAAAGTTGATTCTTTGACTTCATTATAAAAAAAAAAAAAAAAAAAAAATCAAAACGTCAACGGGACGCGGTCGGAGCTGCTTAAGCAACGTAACTGAAAATTTGTTATGATTTGATTACTCGCTGAGTATAAATGCTAGAATTAACCCTCGTGTGTTGACCACTTTAATTGTCACATTAACAATGCGGGGGTCTAGCCAGACCCAATACATAGTTGTATGAGTTTAAATGAAATATTTCAGAATATTGTTGATAGTTTTATTTAAAATATGTAAAATTCATATTTGAGACGAATATATACATAAGTGTAAAAATTTTAATGAAAATGTATTAATTTCATTTTTTTTACTTGTTTATACGAGTGCATTTAAAACATTTGTAAGAGCAAGTTTAATACTGCTGGCAAACAGGGTCAAACATATTTCGCAGTGGATACGAGTTTTATGCTGGGCTGTATCATTGACATGGCATAACCGACAATTACCTTTTTTTCCAAAGCGTTGGTCTTACTGAAACACATTTGGTCCGTTATTGTCTGAAAAAAACAAAAAAATAAATTGCATTAATATCAAAAATAGATACACATCTGAATCATTACCGACATTGGTCTGACAAGGAATCCTTCTATAGCTAATCGGCTTGCTAATCGTTTTATAGTATGTGGCTCATAACTGCGATGGTGGCGGCCTCGGTAGTCTAGTAGGTAGTGTGTTTGACTGGGTTCGAGTCCCGGCCAGGCCATTGTCCTACGCTTTAATTTTTCGCATTTATAATTTTCTTTCGTCATTTATAATCAATCGAAATTGAAAGGTCATCAATTTATTACGACTTGAAGTAGTAGTTGGTGGTAGAGAAGTTTGAGAAGACTGAGGTAAAAGTTATAACTCTTGCCTCAGATTCAAATTCACATGTGTCTATGGCTTTCCATCACGCTTAGAACATCCTACACATGTTTCACTTGATTGCCCCTTTTCTCCCACTAATCTATCACCCCATTTCGAACCAAGGTAGACTTGACTGAATAGCTTTTGCACCTAAAATTCTTGGTTCAAAGCTAAAAAAAAAATTGTGAAATTCTGTATTGATTTGAGAAATTCTGAAAAAAAACAACGAAAATATTTTCATTTGTATATTACACTTAACAAGAAAAATACAATTTCATGAATAAATGTATGATGTACATTTTATGAAAATGATAGTTTATTTATTATAACTACATCACATTTCGTTCTTACTCCCTGAAGTTTGCCATTATCTGCCATATATGTATGTAAGTGACGGCGGAACAGAAAAATTAATTTAATTGAAAAACTTTTTATGTCTGGTGAGAATTGAACCAGGGTTCTCTGTCGTATGGGCTACGCATTTTACTCACTGCACCACGGCCACCACGCATATACATATATATGAAAAAAATTTATGTGAAATCGGATCGGATTTATTTTTTATGAAATCGTAACATATTGAAGAATTATGGGCAAATATCAGATAGTCTGATTCCCGTCTAAAAATCGTAAGAAACCCGATATATGGCGGACCATATGGTAACACTGCTGAACGGATCACATGGCAACACTTCTGGTAATCACTTAGCATAAGACAACAAAGAAACTAAAAGCGGAATTCCAAAATATATTCTTACAAAATGCAAAGAGTCTGGCTGGACCCCAACGTTGCGATTATGACTAGAATTTTAATTTTTTAAAAAACAGGGCTCATCCTGTATTTTTTAAAAATATTTTTTTATAAAGTTATTTAGAAAATGTTTCTCTAGGAATTCGTGAAATATGAAATCGATACGAAAAGTAAAAGTATTAAAAAAATTGGAATATAACCTAAAAGAGTCTGGCCCGATCCCAATATTTATTTAAGGGTTAAAAATATGATACACCAATAAAGGCCTGTTTTAAGCCCTCACAACAAAATTAGACGAAAAAATTAGACGAGCAAGCAACGGCGTTGCATTGAATTTTTACTCAATGAGTATATAAGCTACGATAAATGTTTACGACGGCCTTACGACAAAAATAAAAAAAATTTTGACTTCGTCAGGTCGTGAAAGCAGGTTATGTAACAGAAATGTAATATCGTTGCATGGAATTATTACTACTCATTCAGGAGAAGTGCTGCGGTAAATGTTTGTTTTACGACAGCAAAGAGAACCGTCTAATGTGACGCATATGCATCACTTTTGCAGGATTATTTGCATGCAACTAAGGCAAAAGCAATGCACCAAGGAAAGCAAGTAAAGCAACATCAACACCCACACCAACACCAACACCCACACCAACACCAACACCAACACAAAAACCAACACCAACACCAACACCAACATCATCAAAATCAATCAAAATCAAAATCAAAATCAAAATCAAAATCAAAATCAAAATCAAAATCAAAATCAAAATCAAAATCAAAATCAAAATCAAAATCAAAATCAAAATCAAAATCAAAATCAAAATCAAAATCAAAATCAAAATCAAAATCAAAATCAAAATCAAAATCAAAATCAAAATCAAAATCAAAATCAAAATCAAAATCAAAATCAAAATCAAAATCAAAATCAAAATCAAAATCAAAATCAAAATCAAAATCAAAATCAAAATCAAAATCAAAATCGAAATCAAAATCAAAATCAAAATCAAAATCAAAATCAAAATCAAAATCAAAATCAAAATCAAAATCAAAATCAAAATCAAAATCAAAATCAAAATCAAAATCAAAATCAAAATCAGAATCAGAATCAGAATCAAAATCAAAATCAAACAAAACCAACAACAACAATAAAAAATCTAGTTAGTTATGATTTCATGATTTCAACAGTTTTTTTCGTGGAAACCAACACTGCTCACAAACAACAAAATAACACAATGAAACCGGACTATGATGCCGGAAAAGGACTATGACATGAATTAGGATATGCATTAGGACAAAAATTAAGGCACACATAAAACACACCTTTCCAAAATCCGAGCATTCTGCATAATTTTCGTGAGAACCTTCAGTGATGCACTCTTGTTTTCTTGTTTTTCTGTTTTCGTAATTTTTTTTTGCCCACATTTCTTTAAACGTTTCGGTGCTAAGTCCATTTTTTTGTCAAGTTTTGTTTTTATTCGGTCCACTGATGCTCGTGAAACAGAAGCAATCGACGCTATCTTTGAGAATGCATCTGTGCTCTAGAGACAATTAAAAAATGTTTAATACCACACAGTAAAAAGGCAAAATTTTAAAAACATTCTTATGTCTTAAAAATACCATAAGCCCATCCTTTTGTTTTCAACTATAACTTCAAACGTGAACGTAAAGTGAGAAATTATTATAATATGATCACGCACTGTAAATATTAATCATAATAATTTTTAAAATAATCCAAAAATGGCTTATTCTATATTCAATGACTAAACCTTTATTTTATGTTAAAACATTTGTTTGTTTACCCACAAAAAAAAATTTTATAAACATATTAATATCTTTTCTTTAAAATCGCAAAATAACAATAAAATAACAAGTAATTTTGAACTTTCCGAAGTCTTACGATGTCCAGGAGCCATAAATTATTGTCCAAGAACTTGAAAATTCACTATTAGATGCAGAATTTTGTTCTCTATTGAACTGTGTAATTTTTTTTAAATTTCTAAAAACAAATTCCCAAATGTTCACGCTTTAGGGTCGAATACTCCACAGTGCGACAGTCAGCTGGTGTGCTGATTAAGATATACATATATATATACTTTTCTATACCTAATAGCCCTCATTATGTGTGAGGGTATATATATATATATATATATATGAGGGTATAAATATAGTATATATGAGGGTATAAATATGTATATGAGGGTACAAATAAAAATACAAAACATAACATTTTTTAAGGACTAACGTTTTCAAATACAGTGACAAGATTTTTTTTTCTGGCTGAAACCAAAAAGCAAAATTAAAGTTTTGAGTCTCGATATTAAGAATTGACATAATACGTATAACTTTGTTTGATAAGTAGGTACTATAAAATAAATTTGACTTCTTATAAAAGAGATCAATAGTGCCACTTAAACGGTAACAAATACACGGCAGTTTCATAAAAAAATCTCTTAAATACCATAGCTAATGTTAAAGATGATGTGTTATTGAGGATTTTACTTTTCTGAACGCCAAATATGCTTTTTTGGTTTGTTTCGGTTATGGTGCATAACACTATGAGAAATTCTGTTCCGTCTAGTCTAGCAAGTTACTGTGGAATATTCGATACAAAAACAACGATTAGAAGAAATCTAAAACGAAATTACAAAATTTGATAAAAAATAACACGATGTTAATAAATAACAAATTTTACTTTTTTTAAGTTTTATTAGTTCTTACTTAATTGAGCATTGCGTGTACGACATTGCAGAAGAGCAAGATGTGACGAGAAAAACTCTGCTGTTAATAAAAAATGCACAAGTTGTGCATTTTTGCAAATAGTTTGGATTAATTTGTGAAACACAATTCGACTGATGCAAGAATTAAAGTCAAACAATCACAAGAAGTTGTCTTGCTAGTAAGGAGCTGAATCTGTTGGAAGCGACAACCTATTTTTGTTTACCGGAAAATCTTGTTCATGTGTGAAGCGCACTTTTATGCTATGAATGGTTTGCTAACACACAAAATTACACAATTTTGAGTGACCTGAATGCACACGAGAGCCACAAAACGTTTAAGCAACCAGAAATGATGCGGTGTAAAGAATATAAGGCATGCATTTAATCGTTGTGATCGCACCTTATTTCTTGCAAAATAATGATGGAGAATGAAATGAAAAAGCTCAATATGCATGTAGGAGTTTTGAAAATTACAAATTAAAAAAAAAAAAAAAAATAGAAGGAGGTTACACCAAAGTTTGCTTAAGTCATATTTTGTTCATGGAAACTTAATGTGTTCATTTTTATATTGAAATACGGTTTCTTAATATGACTTGTCACAAATATATGATCTACCTACATATATATTTACTTTTATGTAAATTGATACTCACAGCCTTATTTGTGATCTCAAAATCAATGTTTTGTATGAAGCGAGATCGGTAACAGCTGAATCAAAAGTATGATAGTTCTTTCACTTTTTAGTTGATATGATGAGTGGAATTAAAATATTCGGCATGATTAACATTTCTGGGCTCCGCGATTTGAAAGAGTTTTTTTTGTTCAGAACAAAAACCGTGTTTGGTTGAAAAAAATCGATAACTTAACTCGATTATATTTTATTTATTTTTTTAAATTTTTTCTTGCTACAAGATCTGTTCAAAAAAACATCTTTAACTTCACCATTATCCAATGGATCTATGATATTGACACGTCATTTGTAAGATATTTAAATTATCTTTCAGAAAAATTCAAAAGAAGTATATTTAAGCAATATATTGAATTTTATGAGCAATTTCATATTATGTTTAGTTTTTATTATCAATAAAACCGTTCTTTTCTCAAAAATTTGCATTATAAAGTTGCTTAAAATATATTTTATGTTTAAAGCAGGGACCGTAACCGTTAAACCATTTTTATAAAAAAGTTGAAAATTTTAGTTATTTTTTGTGTTTTATTATATTGAACAAGAATTAACCAGAATTTTTTAACTTCTATTTTTTCGCACAAAAAATAACTGTTATTATATGTGGGATATTTTTTCCCACAAAATATCCCACAAATCGCTATATCTAAGAAACTGCTTATTATAGGGTCATACAATTTGAAAGATAAAAACATGGCAAGTCTGTCGCATAGCCGGAGATATTTGAGGCGATGAGAGCAAGAGTGGCCTAACCCACAAAAATATGAAAATTAAAATAAATGCAGATCTAGCGTCGCAACTGCTGCTGCTAATCCAAATATTGACGTTTTGTTATAATATACCACTAAAAAGCAAATTTAGAAAAAGCAAATAATATTGTGAATAAACGAAAAAAATAAAAGAAATTCAATTGCAAATCTTAATATGACTCCATTAGATATGTTGGTGGGTTAGGCCACTCTTGTTCTCATCGCCTCATTTGTCCATATGAATGATTGACCACGTGCTTGTTTTTTTTTTTTTAATACAACGTTAGTCTTGTGCATTGAAGAAGAGATTTAGTTCTAACTCATGGTATAATAATACAAGGTAGCATTGACAGTTGGTTGGGAAATCATATGCTGTCAAAAAATATACTCAAAAAGAGAGCGCTCACAATCCGCCATTGAAAATAAGCAGTTGTCAATGCTACCATGTATTATTATACCATGGTTCTAACTGTATCTATATGAATGAATTGAGCACATGCTTGTTTTTTTAAGGGAACTCTCAGTAAATCACTAAATTCCATAATGTTAAATCAGCAAGTGCAGCGTTTCTATCCGACTTGTAGATGAAATCATAGAATGTAAAAACAGGCGTGCCCCACCCATTTGTCATATGGTAGATATTGCATTCTTATTTTCACCAGTCAAATTTCATGACCCTAGCATGAACAGTTTTGTAGATACAGTGATTTGTGGGATATTTTGTGGAAAAAAATATCCCACAAAAAATAACAGTTATTTTTTGTGCGAAAAAATAAAAGTTCAAAATTTAACTGGTATTTTTAAACTTTTACTTTAAAAGTCGAAATTTAAAACACAACCCAGGACTAACAAGGGGATGTCGGGGGATCATAATGGTGTCATCCAAAATGTCCTCCGACTGTTCCAACTACTTGTGGTTTTCCCTTAAAAAATGAGACCATAACTGTTATTTACGGTCCCTGGTTTAAAGTTTAAAGCTTTACCTTTCATTTGCTATACAAGAGTTTTAGATTTTTTTTGACGTAGAATACGTCGTTCTCGGAGTTAAGTAGGGTGGTTGATAGTGATCAGGTGTCGGTATTTACATTACTTTTTGAGCCTTTGGTGGGCCTAAAGTACTAATCGTACAATGTTGATCTTAGCACTTGTTGGTCTGCTTGATCCTCAATGCGACAAAAATTCATGTTAGAACTGTCTAACTTATATCAATTTTACACAATTACATGAAATATAAAGCCAACATTTGATGTTTTTGTTTGCTTAAACTTGCTACCTATTTATCGACGGCTTCCGGTTTTTTCGACGGCGAAGACAGCGCCATCTAGCGTGAAGACATAAATCTTATAATTAAAAAAAGCATACTTTTGGGGGCATGTTGTTTTTAACAGACTCGCGTAGCCCAGTAATACTGAGTAATTTTGAGGGGCATGCTTTTTTAACAGAATCTGTTATTGAAATGTCAAACGCAGCCAATTAAATATCCGGGCATATTATCGACAGTGAAATTTTGACACATGGGTTGTTGAACTTGATAGCATTGAACAAATTTTGTTTGCTTGTTTAAGTTTTCTACCTATTTATGGACAGTTTCCGGTTTTATCGACAAAAGCATAAAATTTGTATGGGAGCGCCCCTAAGGAGTGGTCGGAGGGAATAGTTGTCAAAGGCAAAAATGTTCCTTTTGCAAAAGTAATGGGGGTTGGTGATACATATTAACCCTCTCCGGCGCTCTCTTAAAGGTCATATCCTCAGGTGTATGGAATAAATATTTTTAAAAAAGATGTCATCAAAAGCGAATTGAATAATTCTACGTCTTGTGTTACGACATAGTCGAAACTACTGTATCTTTTTTCATTAACACTGTACTTAATATATTAGTTTTAAAAACAGAACAACTAAGATAGATATGTTTGAAACAACAACATTATACTGGGTTAATCATTTAAAGGGGATTATATACCCAGAGGCCGACAAAAAAAGGTCTTCTTTGTGAATTTTTTTAAGGAAGCCCAATAATAATAATAATACTAATATAATGAACTGGCCATTTCAGCCCTTGAAAAGACTTAAAATGTTTGTACACAATTGATCGAGAACAGACCCTACTAGTTTTATGCCGGCTCCGAACGGCTTATATTAATATTCTCAAGTAGCTTTACATCGCATTATTTACTCTCTGAGGTTTGCAATTGTCTGCAGAGATGAGGAAACCTAAGGGATATTGTTAAAATTTCTGTTAAAATTTTAAAAGGATATAGAGCAAAATGGACACGAAATATATCAGTTTCTGGAAGAGATAGCCAAAAACAGATTGCAGATTTAAAAAACATGGTATCGAAAACCCGGGATGGTTCCATTAACTCAAAATTTTTAAAATGGTGTATGGAGCACCTGACGACGATTTTATTGAAATACCAATATTATAATAAGTTAATCATTAAATCATAAAAAACACCATAAACTAGTAAGAAATGATCTTCGACTGGGCCGAAGTTAAAATACCCTCACTCCCGAACCGAGGTATATTCAAAGCCTAAAGAAATCAATAAAATGTTTATTTTTCGTTACAGTTTTAACAGAAAATATTCACTTATGCTTTTTCGTTGAATTTCATACACAGAGTACATGTAATATATCAAAGTCAATATGTCAATTTTAAGTCTATATATTAATTTTCGTCGAATTATAGAGATTTTTACATTTTGGATAAAGTCACTTTGTATGGGAGGTAGGCGTGGTTTTCATCCGATTTGGCTCATTTTCGAACTTGACCTTTATTTTTAGACAGAAGCTTAAATATCGAATTTCGTGATGATAGCTTGAAAAATACAGGTAGACGGACATGGCTAAATCGATTCGGGTGGTTATGCTGATCAAGAATATATATATTTTTATACCTTCCACGCCTCTTTATGGGCGTTACAAACGGAGTGACAAAATAATACGTATGCTAGGGAATAACACTCTCGAACTTTATTTCCTGATCAAAGTTCCTTAGTGATAAAAACTTTCGAATGGATGAAAAAAAAAAAATGTGGATACTGTTTTTTAACGGCCCACCTCCGTGACCTTTTGTAAAAGAAAAAATTGATTTTTTTGCAGTTTTTGACGCATATCATCCACACTATTGAAATGACGTCATTGCAATGTATTAAAGCTAATTTCAATACGAACATTTCGATATACTGCTAACTATATGAGACATCTGGTTCCCAAAATATATATTTTTATAAGGAAAATCTGAGGTGTATAAAAATTCCTTTTTTTTACTTTTTAATTTTTATTAAAAAAACAGCTATTCCAGATACGATATTGAAATGTTCTACACCAGTTTTCTTTAATGCATTACTCATCTTTATGTACAAAACACTTAACTCTAATACTTTCTTTTAACCCATACCAGCCCAGCTAGCCCAATATACCCTTCTTTTCGACAATTTTTTTTTTGTGTTTGATGTAGCTAACACTGAACTTTACTAGAATTGACATTGACCTTTAACGATGTTGTCTTTTAGTGAACTTTGAACTCAAAGCTTTGCGGTATGGGTTAAAAAAAAATATCTAAATTTTTTTCCATAACCCTTTTACGTTTTTTAAACCAGGGGGTATAAAAATTAAAAAAATCTTAAATGTTTTATACCAAATGAAAGGGACATTTTTGAGCTTTAATAATTTTTTATATAATGTATAGTAGTAAGGGTACTTTTTAAGAAAATAATAGTTTTATGTGTGGCATCCGTGGCGTAGTTGGTTAGAGTGCGTGGCCGCTATGTCAACAAACCTGGAGACCCAGGTTCGAACCCCAGCAGCGACAGAAAATTATTTGAATTAAAATAATTTTTCTGTACGGCCGCCACCTCTCTGTAGACTAATATGAAAAACGCGACTGCTGGACGGGATTTAACGATTGCATTGTTAATTTTTTTTCTGAGTGTATGTTCACATTTAATATAATATAATTTTAGTTGTTTATTTTTTTCTTCCAAGTTTTCAAGGCCACATGTAAAGTAATTATAGTTAATAAAAAATATAATCTATATATATAAATAAGGAGCTTATGTTTGTAAGACCGCAATAGACTCCTAAACTACTCATCCGATTAGCATGAAAATTTGTGTAAAGACGTTTTTTGGTACGGTGCGTGCTTGTGAACTACCAATTTTGATCCACCTTGAACACCAGAGGGTGCTGTAGTACAAATTTTTTACAAAACTGCCTAAAACTCACAAACCGCTTATGCGATTAGAATGAAAAGTGGTATACAGTGGGTTTCATGTACGTTGAGTGTTTTGCTACTATCTTTTTTGACCTATCTTGAACACCAGAGGGCGCTATAGTACAAATTTTTTGCAAAACCACCTAAAACTCCCAAACCGCTCCTTCGATTAGAATGAAAATTGGTATATAGTAGTTTTCAGGTACGATGAGTTTTTTAGCACTATCTTCTTTGAACCACCTTGGACACCAGATGGTGCTGTAGTACAAATTTTGTACAAAATCGCATATTTTTAGTTGTTGTCTTAGGTTACATGTGCAAATATGTACAAAATATAAAATATTTCTTAAATTTAGTAAAATTAAAAAAATTCCGTTATTTTGATATCAAAAACATGAACATATCTTAAAAACTATGAAAAAGTTTACTACAACGATATATTTAATGCAACATTGTACACAAAATTACGAAAAAACAATCAGATATTTAATTTTGTGACTTTGGATTCAAATACCTCCGCTGCTTTTTTATATATTGTGTTAAATTTTGTTTTGTCTTAAAGCTTCATCAAATTACTATGAAACCCTTATTGCAAAAATACCGTTAGTTGAGTGTATATATTTTAAATATTTTTTTTTTTCAAAAAAGGTCTGCAATTTTGGAGTTTTCCTCAAAATAGTCAATAATCTTTATCCAAAATATATATACAAAAAGCAAAACGCTGTCTGTGTGATGGACGCCGATAGAGCTGAAATTTTGGCAATACATTTTTTTCAAGTACGAGATGGCTTAAATTTCTGTCACACCCCCTTTTACCGCCCACAAATCCATAAAAATGCTATATTTCCTACGATTTTCGTCGATTTAGCTACATTTTGGTAATTTAGTCTGTATGTTTACTGTTGGCAACTGTACTAAAACTGGGCAATGTCTATCTACTAGAAAACTGGAATGGGCATTATATAAGGGGGTGTGGCTCCGCCCATACAATTAAAATGTGTATTATCGAATAGCTTTCAAAGTAAAAGTATCTGTACTTACATACAAACTCAAAATAGAGTTACTATTTGGTGATCTCCTGCTACTGGGAAACTGTAACGGGCAGAGAAAAATGACAGTGGTGTCAAACTATGAGTCTAAGAAAAGTGTTGAATACACCTATTATGTTTCCATATAGTTGCAGGGTGTAGCAACGCGCACCGGGAAAAGGCTAGTAATAAATAAAATAACAAAAGAATGAGATAATAAAGTTAATAATTATTTCATTTAAATTTTATGTTTAAGAAGAATGTGGTTCGGGACAGTTTTCAAACAATATGTCTTTCGGTAAAAAGTAGCTTTGCATTTTCAAAAAGCCAGAGTTTGACACTTTTTCACAATGCTTTTTTCAAAATCCCCATATGTTGTAAAAATTTCTTTTAGGGATCTTGCAATTAAATTAAGAAAAAATAGAAAACATCAGCTTTATTATTTCAGACAAGCAATTAAGACTGTAGCAATTACCGTAAAAGAAAAAGTTAAATAAGTTGCATTTGTTGTTGAGCAAAATGTTGTCGTCAAGAATTGCAGATATTGCTTTTTCATAAGAAATCTGAAATATATTAAAATAAAAAAAAAATAACTTTGAACATCAGTTTACTTAGAGAAAAACAGTTATATTTAGAATAAGTCCCAAATAGAAAATCAAAAATGCATTGATGCACCGTTTATTGCTCCATTTGGAGTAATAAGCGAGGTATTGACGTTGTTTTTTTTTCTAATTTTGATGAATCAATACATTTTTTTGCAAAACTAAAAAGAACGCTTCAATTGCTAGCTTATTACTCCAAATAGATGAACAGGTCATTACTCCTTTAGATATTGATCCATTTGGAGTATTGAGCAAGGTATTAACAATTTTTTATTCTAATTTTGAGGAGTGAATATAAAACTAAAAAGAAAGTTTCGATTGATGAAAATAGCGAAGGTACTTCACGTGTCGCAGCTGACGTGCTCCAAATTTAACAATATACCTGACGTGGGGTTTAGCAGACCTCACTTTTTAACTGATTTTCTATGATGAAGTTTCTGACTGTAACTTTCTGGACCTTATTCAATTTAACACCAAATACTTATTAGGCTAACATAAGAATACAATTTTAATTTAAATGCGGTATTTTGAAAGATAAAAAGATACATAATTTTTTATCTTCGAATTTCACATTTGTAAGGACGAAGTTTTGATTTTCGGTGTCTGTCAGACTACGACATCAGCTGCAGAGGGTTAAACACATAAAAGATATATGTAAATAAGATGTGTAAAATTGTTTTAAGCCAAAAAATGTTACAAAATGTTAATACTTATAATCAGGGCTGCGGAGTCGGTTCGAAAAATCACGACTCCGACTCCGACTCCGCCAAGTATTGAAGCACCGACTCCGACTCCGACTCTGACTTCGACCATAAAATTAAATATCATTTATCTTTTAAATAAGGAAGTTAAAAATATGAGGAAAGTAATTCAAATTCATTTAAATTTAAATAAATACTGATATATCGGGTAGTGTCAATGAAGATCGCGATATGTCAATTCGTCGCCATTCTCAACAATAAGACTTGTGTTATTTGACCACCTGGGACATTTTACGTAAGAACCTCGGTATGAAACCATACAAAATACAGCTGGTGCAAGGATTGAAGTCGGGTGACTTACCCTAACGTCGCTTGTGTGATGAATGGGCCTTAGAAAAGTTGGATGAAAATCGACTTTTTTATCGGTAAATTGTTTTTAGTGACGAAGCTCATTCTTAGCTCAATGTGTACGTTAACAAACAGAATTGCCGATTTTGGTCTGAAAAGCAGCCAAAGGCAATTCAAGAGCTGCCAATGTACTCTGACCGTCATTGGACCGTTCTTTTTTAAAAATAATAATAATAATCACAACGTTATAGTCAAAATGTATGAATTGATATATATAAATATTTCATTCACTATAGCAAATTTTGTTTTTTTTTTAAATTTTCAAAAAGTAAACGCTAAAAATCACCTTTTATATCTATTAAACTTATAGATATTTTTAATCTATAAGAAAACTTATAAGAAAAACTGGCAAGTAAACTTTTTTGAAATATTTTTTGAATTTTCACTCATGAAACTCATCGTACGAATTGATTTTACAATAAACATTTTTCGTTTGATTGCTAATTTTGTTACTAACACATCAACTAGATGAACAACTGGTTGATGTAAAATGAAAAAATTAAAACTTTTTGATATTTGGCAACTGATTGATTAACTGATTAAAAGATTAGAAATGACATCTGAAGTACCAACAGACGACTTCTTTTAAGCAACCAGCAACCAGTTTATCGACCAGTTTTGCTGCTAGTTCGTCTATAGGGATCGTCTATAGGGCCCTTTACATATTAACATAATTTTAAAAATTAATAATTTTTCTTTAAGATTTTGTTCTATGGCGATATTCGTTAAAAATTGGTAATGATTTTTTTTTTATCGGAGACGGAGTCGGAGTCGGAGTCGGAGTCGGAGTCGGAGTCGGTGCATTTTCTAAAACTCCGACTCCGACTCTTTCACCCAAAAATCTTTACAGACTCCAACTCCGACTCCTCGACTCCGACTCCGACTTCGCAGCGCTGCTTATAATTATAGTAATGTAGCGGGAAAAAAAATTGGTGATCCGGTCGAAATTACCAGCTAATACATTTTCTTTAGAAAGTTTTTTTTTGCTTTTTTTTTTGCGGTGCCTCACAAAATATTCGGAATTGATAATCTTTCCAAATTAACCACAATTTTATTGAATATAAACGAATTCTGTCAATTAAAAATCACTTTTTTTTAAAATCGCTTTTTACAGATATGATTACTTCCAATAAAAAATTAAACTAAATCTTACTTACAGAAGTATTCGGAAATTGCTCATAGCTTTCCTTTTTTCAAATGTACCGTTATAAATTCCACTACATTTAGTAACAGCTTAGTTTCTATACGTGTGTGCGTTCATTTATGGTACGCATTCATTTAGCGTATGCACGCTTGTCTTGCTGCACGTGGGTAAAAATGGGTAGAAAATTCGCTGAAACTACTATTGAAGAAAAAAAAAAAAAATTATTTTTAGAATGCGTGAAAAAGAGAAAACGCTTAAAGAAATTTCCAGTTCTACAAAAAGAAGCATTTCGACTACTCAGTCACGGTTGCCACTTTGGTCATTTGTGTCCAAATTTGGTCATTTTTGTTTCACTTGGTCACTTGGTCATTTTTTTCTACATCTGGTCACTTTTTTAAAGAAATTAAATTTGTAAGGAAATAAAAAAATAATTTGATGTTCTCAAAAATTATATGCATGAACTCAGTGGCGTAGATAGCTTTATGCAATGGGAAGGGATGAAATTTATTTTCGTGACAAGCATACATAAAAAAAAAATTTGTAAAAATCGAAAACAAGTTTAACTTTTCTTTTTATATTTTTTGTTAATGTTTAAAAAACGAAAAATCCAGCTGGCTTGGGTTGTTAACTTGTTCAGGGATTTCTTCAGCCGGTGTCACTATTTCTTGATGAATCGCCAGTGCTGTCAAACCATTAAATCGGCCCTACATTGGTAAAATATAAGTTATTACAAATATTTTGTTAATAAAGAAATATTTTTATCTTTTTTGGATTGTTTTTATCATCTTCAAAGCCGAAATGGTACCCTCAGGCGTGCTTGTGGATACTGGCAGCTAAAATTTTTAATAGCACGTATGTGTTTGGAAAATAATCCTCTATGATTCAGATATAACTTCCACATTTCCAACCCTTTAAAAACTTAAGAGGTAATAACGTCAAGAAATTTACTATAAAAGTTAACGGTTTTTTTAATTCTTTAACTTATTTGTCAATTTCTGTAACTTAAAAGAGGGACGAAAATCCTTCAGTATATTTAATCCTTTAAGTATATCTTCGTGCTTAGCAGAGAGATTCTGCCAGACAAATTTTCTTGCTCCGTGATTTCCTTGACCGATCACGAATGAAGTGTCCAGGTAACGTATGTATACGATGTGTCAAAAAAAAAGTTAAAAAATTAACCTGTGTTCGAAACTGCCGGTACAAATTTTTCTGCCATTTGATTCATGCACATATAGAATGCTGTTTGTAATAGGCCTTCGTCTAATGGTCATGGTAAGTGTAATAAAATTATAAAAGTTATTATAAAGATCAGGCACCAATTAAGCCACAATATTACAATAAGAAACCCCTTATTGAGCAGACACTTTTACAGCTATTTAATTAGTACACGCAAAGAAAAAAAACGTTTATCGCCAGTTTGTCGTGCTTGAAAACCTTATTTGCAAACGTTTCAACAGTTGTCACAATAACAGTTCAGTTGCGAGAAACGCGTCATATAGTTGCAGGAAATTAATTTCGTTTGTCATAAACGCAAGTGGTTTTTAAATTGCAGCAATTGAAAACTTCGTTTTTCCCAACTGAAAATTTTGTTTATTTTTCCCTTCGTTGTATAAACATAACGCTTATAGTTTAGAGTTACTTTTTGGACAAATTGTAACTATATAAGGAAATTGGTAGTTTGCTTAATACGCGGACGGAGATAGCAACAGAGGTGCAATCCATAAGAAGATAGACGGATATAATGAGAAAAATTATTAATATAATAAATAATAATGACCGAAATAGCTTGCGGTATGTATATATAAGATATATTTTTAAGTTGTGACAACTGAATATTCGTTTGCGGCAAATACAGCTCGCAAACGAAGTATAGTTGGTGAATTTTTCAGTTGTGGTAAACGAAAAATTTCTTTGCGTGTAAATATGTATATTAAAAAATTCATTTCAGAGAAAACAACTATGATAAGTGCATAAAAAAAAAACACTAATATGCGTCCAGATTAAAAACCTTGAAAAAATACCAATATTGCCTTCCTCCACTTGTCGAACTTTATTCCGACAAGTGCTTGCAATGGTTGAGACCCTTGTTCACTGCCTTTAGCAAACAATACACAAGGAATGCAAATATTCAACTAACCATTTGTTTTGTATGGAAATATTACACAGCGAGTCTTCCAATTTTGCCAGCAGATGAAATTTATAATTTAAAGGCGTAGCCCACAAAATTAATTTCTTCTACATACTATCTTCACTTAAAACTATTTTCTGAACCAGTGCAAAAAATTCTATTGAAGGGGGAGATCTATCCCCTAAATACTGCACCTACATAAATTAAAAAATATAGCAAATTATAATTTTGTGTGCATGCACTACATTTTCAGATTTATAATGTTTTGGTCACTTTTTACTGCATTTGGTCACTTTCATTTTCAATTTTGGTCACATATTTTATTTTCAAGTGGCAACCGTGCTCATAGTATTTTAGAAAGGAACACGTTTCGTGTTGGACAACGATCAGGCAGGTAAAAAAACCTCAGTACTCGCGATGAGTTAGCAGGGACCTTTCCGAATATCACGCCATACATGTAAGTGATGAAACTGTTCGGAGAACGCTCAGAACTGCTGGTTACAATGAAAGAACATCCCAAGATAATTGCTATAATTAAGCCATTAATAAGTTAAAACCATCGTAAAAAATGCTAAGAATTTGTGAAAACATGGAAAAAAAAAACGAAAATTACTTTTGGTCACGGGTAATACTCAGAAATGAAACAAAATTTAATATTTTTGAACCGGATTCTGGAAATAAACTATGGGGAAAGAAGAATACTCAAATTAACAGGGTTGGTAAAGCCATTTATGGTGGTGTATGCATTTAACGCCATTAATGGTGTTGGCAACATTCAGTTCATAACAAACAGAATGAACTTTATTTTCAGTTTCAGAAGTATTTTTTGAGTTTTTTAACATAAATATTCAATAATGTTTTTCTAGAAAATAGGAGAGGAAAAAAAAATCTTTTTGTTGACGTTCGACCCCTTAAACCACCGTAGCTCAGTCCCGTTTTTATAAATCGGAATACTTTAAAATCCATGTCATTAAGAAGATGTTGTACAACATCAACAATATGCAGATCTATGCCGTTGGGTGGTCGTGGCTTCAGTTTCGAAGGTCTACTTAAAGATGTGCATTGGCGTAAAAATGTAATCGATGGTGCGTTTGTGAGGCCTGAAGTCACACAGAAAGGTTTAATCAGCTAACTTACGATACACGCCGTAAAACTTAATATTATTAATAATACTAATATTAACAAGCAATATTAATATAAGTAATATTAAGTAGCTAGTTTAAAAAAAAACATTGATTCCTAGTGTACTTGGCATGTATAAACTGATCAATTAAATCTGTTGATCATTTTTAGTCGCTCCGTTTCCTTAGCCTTTTCACATAAGTTTTTGGAATGCGTGGTATTCAAAACCAAAACAGCAGCAAACCGAAAATATAATTAACTCAAAGACAACAAACATTGGGACATGACATTGTGATAAGCATTTATCTCCCAGCTTGCAATTGGGAAAGCTAGTTATAAAGCGGCGTTGTTGTTAAATTAACCCATTAAATCCGGGAAGAGCACAATTTTAATATGATGTTTGAGACTTATTTTCTGCTATAAAAAATTGGAATAAAAAATTCCAAACATACCTATTCTACTATTTTTGGGGTCGCTCTTTCGATTGGTTCGGTCGGATTTGCATAATAATGACTTTTGGAACCAATATGGCGCATTTTTATTAAAAATATAACGAAATTTTTTGCATTTTTCTTTTTTGTGAATCTTTTTCGCATAAATAAAGTTACTGAATCGGTGCCAAACTAAAACCAAAAGTGCACAAAATATCTAAAGTATAACTATGAATATTTTTTTTTTGGTTTGAATCAACCTAACCTCTTCAATACATCAATACGTAAAAAATTAACGTTATTTAGTAAATTATGAGTATAATTAATAAAATTTACATCTCTAATAATATAATTGTCCCAAAAATATATAAAGAAGGGGTTTTTGAGATCGCTGATCACGAATTTGAGGTAAGATTTTCAAAATTTAAGATGGCGGATTCAATATGGCCGACCGAATTTCATAAAATCTTCAAAATTACAAGAAAATGTGTATAAGGCGGTTTTTGAGGCCGTTGGTCACGAATTCGAAGTTAGATTTTAAAAATTCAAGATCGTCGATCTGTAGCCGATTAAATTTCATGAAATGACTGAAACTAATGCGATAATGTTTATTATACGGGGTGTTTACGATGTTTGATTGTTTCCGTCCGTTAGTCGTTGTATAAATGTTTCGCAACTCAAACCAGGTGGAGGTGGACACCAAGAGTATTTTTTATTTTTTTTTATTTAATTTTTTTTATGGTTTTATTTTATTTTGTTTTTTTATTTATTTTATTTTTTATTTAATTTTTTTTTTTTCTTATTTTCCTTAGGATTTCGGATTTTTTAAGTATCTAAAATTACGAATATTTCAATATAAAATATTAGACTTAATTTACAAATGCTAGATAACTTCGTTTGAATTATAAAAATATACAGGTTTTACAAGGTTCCAGTTAGGAAGCGTTTATAAAACGGCTAACGGATGGAAACAACCAATTTTTTATGAAATTCGGTCGGCCATATTGAATCCGCCATCTTAAATTTTGAAAATCTTACCTCAAATTCGTGATCAGCGATCTCAAAAACCCCTTCTTTATATATTTTTGGGACAATTATATTATTAGAGATGTAAATTTTATTAATAATACTCATAATTTACCAAATAACGTTAATTTTTTACGTATTGATATATTGAAGAGGTTAGGTTGATTCAAACCAAAAAAAATATTCATAGTTATACTTTAGATATTTTGTGCACTTTTGGTTTTAGTTTGGCACCGATTCAGTAACTTTATTTATGCGAAAAAGATTCACAAAAAAGAAAAACGCAAAAAATGTCGTTCTTTTTTTAATTAAAATGCGCCATATTGGTTCCAAAAGTCATTATTCTGCAAATCCGACTGCACCAATCGAAAGAGTGACCCCAAAAATAGTAGAATAGGTATGTTTGGAATTTTTTATTCCAATTTTTAATAGCAGAAAATAAGTCTCAAACATCATATTAAAATTGTGGTCTTCCCGGACTTAATGGGTTAAATAGCTGCGCATCTGCACCACACGTTAAGCAACACCAGCAAATACCGTCATCTCTTGCTTCTCGTTCCCGACGTACCAGTTTTGCTTGCTCTGTCTTTTGTAATTGAAACTCTTAAAACATGTTTTCAAATATTTATAGTGCATTAAGAAATAGTGTTAAAAAAAATAGCACTTTAATCTTGGTTGGCTTTAGTCTTTACATTCATCTTAATCACAATTTTTTGTAATGATTCATTTTGAATGCCGTTACTCTTATAATACCCGTGTGATTTTTTTAGTATACTACAGGAGTTTTATTTGAAAATGACATTCACAAAAGAACACATAATATTTTCAAAATGATTAAAAAGTTATATCGCAAATTCGCAGATTACACCGGTGAACGGAATCATATTCCATCTGAAAAATTTTTTAACTAAGTGAAGTTGGCAGCAGTGCTCTCTGCGTCAAATAAAACTATGTTAAGTCAATTGTTTTGACACGACAGCGTTAGTCTTAGGACTAAGGTTAAAAAAAAGTTGAAAGCAACGGCGCGTTGCATGGAATTGTTACTCTGTGAGCTTGGGTGCTTGGATTAAATTTTGGTACGATAGAATAGGTAAGTTTTTTGACCTCATAAGTAGAGGTGGGTAATAGCACAATTTTTGGTGTGCTGACTCACTAGCACATGTGCACCCTTAGGAGTCAGCACACTGTGCTAGCACAATTGTGTCACAGTCGAAAAAAGCACTTCGCAGTCGAAAAGCAAAAGCAGTCGAATATTCGTCGCATAAGAAATACATGCAAATCAGCTGCGACCACAGCAACCGCATTTGTCTCATTTACTCTTTCGTGTTTACATAAAAAGACGAAGGTTGCTTCACACGCGTGTGTAGTACGGGGTTAACTCTAATGTAAATGAGAACTGACAGTTGGCGCTCGGTTCTTGTTGCACTCAATGCGGATAGGCAATAAAACAAATTGCATATTGTCAATTATAGCAAGTGAGCCAAAGTGAAACAAAAACCAACCTTACTGGGTGTGCCACTATGTGTGTCAACGTAGTGTACTAGCACACATGCTCACTACTGAGTGTCACACAATACATAATAGACACTTTAAGCGCAAAATTGGTGGTCTTCATCGTGACTCACTATGTGAGTCAATGTAGTGTGCTGGCACACATGGCACACTGCAGAGAGTCAGCACATTGCCATAGCACAGCACTGAGTTACCCACCTCTACTCATAAGACCTCACAGGGAACTACTGTGACGTAAATGCACCATCGTAGAATGTATTTAGTGAAAGGCGCTAAGCAGAAATAAAAACAAAAGTAAAAGCAAAAGCAAAAGCACATGCAAATGCAAAGGCAACAACAAAAGTAAAAGCAAAAACAAAATCAAAATCAAAAGCAAAAGCAAAAGCAAAAGCAAAAGCAAAAGCAAAAGCAAAAGCAAAAGCAAAAGCAAAAGCAAAAGCAAAAGCAAAAGCAAAAGCAAAAGCAAAAGCAAAAGCAAAAGCAAAAGCAAAAGCAAAAGCAAAAGCAAAAGCAAAAGCAAAAGCAAAAGCAAATGCAAAAGCAAAATCAAAATCAAAATCAAAATCAAAATCAAAATCAAAATCAAAATCAAAATCAATAGCAAAAGGCAAAATCAATAGCAAAAGGCAAAAGGCAAAAGCCAAAAGGCAAAAGGCAAAAAGCAAAAGCAAAAAAAAAGCAAAGTAAAAGCAAAAGAAAAAGCACAGTAAAAGTAAAAGCAAAAGCAAAAGATAAAACAAAAATGAAAACAAAAGTAAAAGCAATAGCAAAAGCAAAATAAAAAGCATGGATTATGAAAAGGATTAGGATAAGTATTTGTACAGAATTTCAACATGGATTGGGATAAGTATAAGGACAAGGTTAATGACAAGGACTTGGCCAAGGATTCACGCAATGTTTAAGACACGGATTAGGATAAGGACTATGAAGAGAATTAGGACAAGTATTGGAAGAAGTAATTGGCCAATGTTTAGGGCAATAATTTGGCCTAGGATTAGCACAAGGATTGAGATGAGGATTAGGACAATAATTGGAACAATTATAAGAAGAAGAATTCAGACTGGAACAAGGATTAGGTAAAGTATTTGAACAAGGCTCGTATTATGATCATTTTTGATGCTAGAGGCAAAATAGTAGTTCTTAAAGGCTCTGAATTCTTAAGGAGTGCGTCATTAGAAATTGGTGAATGCATTTTCGACTACAACTTTGAATTTTTTAAATGAGGGTAGCTTTAAAAAACATTTCAGAGAAATCATGACTAATGAAAAAAAATTCGTGAGCAAATAATTAAAATTTTTTAAATAACCCTTTAAAAGGAATGCAAAAGTGGTAAAAACGAAAAGAAACACTGTGTCTCGAATAATTGGAAAGTGTAAGGCCAATTTAAATGTCGATCGAAAGAAAGGAACGTGCAGAAAAGAGGCGACCATGATAAGGCTAAAAAGGTGGTGACCATGCTGAAGATGAATCCTAACCTGTCCGGACGAAAAGAGGGCTTTGTTAGAGGAATGCTCCGAATCATTTGAACGGAGAGTGAAAGGCGAAGCTGGTCTGAAGAACTTTAAACTTGAAAAATTCCCGAATCGGATTGTTGAAAAGAATCGCGTGACCAAAACTCGCGCTCAAAAGCTGTGCAAAAATTTTGTCAGCAAGTATGAATGTTGCATTATGGATGATGAAACATACGTTCTTTCCGCAAGTCGCATTATTCCGACTTGCGGAAAGGACTGATGAAACATGTACCTCGGAAGTCGAGTAGGTAGCTTGCTCGACTGCCATCCCAGAGGTCCCGGGTTCGAATCCCGGCCAGGCCATGGTCCTACGCTTCAACCTTTCATATTTGCAATTTTCTTTCCTCATTTCTAAACAACTGAAATTGAAAACTCATCAATATTTACGGTTAGAAGTCGTAGTTGGTGGTAGAGAAGTTTGTGGATGATTGACTTATAACTTGAATTGACTAAAGTAAAGGCATAACACTTGCCTCTGATTCAAAATTTACATGTTTCTACGGCTTTCCGCCACGCTTAGAACATCTTAGACATGTTTCACTTGATTACCTTTCCCTCCCACTAATCTATCACCCCATTTCGAACCAAGGCAGACTTGACTGAATAGGTATTACATCTGAAATTCTTGGTTCAAAGCCTAAAACAAAATAAATTTACAAAATTTCACACTATTCTATAGTTGTAACTTCAGATAAACTTCAATAGGGGTATTCTCTATGTCTAGCATATGTTTTTCGAGTTTTGCATGAACAATTTCCTTTGGATTAGATCGCATTTAGACCGTCAAAGCATATAACATCACTTAGGTGAGAGTTTTCTCTGCCTTAGAGATGGAAAAATGCGTTGCATGCGTTAATAAAGAGATCTTCTATGTCTTACATGCTTTTACTTCATTTCTATTAGAAGAAACGATCGCATTACAACCAGCAGGTTAAAAGATCGACACCAACCGTCTGTTCGATACGTAGAAATCAGCATTTTATTCTCTGCTTCTTTTGAGATCACATCTTTTCCGATAAGCTTTTGATTGAATAGGTAGAAGTAGTCATTGATCATTGATTGAGTTAATTAATTTTCAATAACAGTGCTTATGATTTCTTTTTCATTTTACTTTAGCAAGAAGCTTGGCACCGTTTAAACTGCTCAAGTTTGAAATTTTAAGCATAACGACTACCTAGCACAGTAGTTGTTTCGATCTTTACTTTGAAACAAATGAATATCATGAAGTATCGAATATCTACGCTATTATTGGTTCGTTAGCATCAGAGCAACTTTAATTCTTTCAACCATAGAATGAAAGAAAATATCAATAAATTAAATAAAAAAAAAAAAAATAAAACCAAAATACTGTCGAACTCTGAACTTATAAATATTTATAAATATTTCTACCACGCTATCAAATTGAAGTTCACTAACCTTTGACTTAAGACCGCCAACATTTATTTATTTTGGTTTCTTGTTTTTTTTTTAATTTGTTTTTTTTTATAGTTTGACATGAAGTAATTTTATTCAATTCTTAAAACGAGTTCTTCACGCCAAGTTGATAAAATTCATTCAAAAGTTCTTAGCATTAAGTCAGAACTTTTATCTGCACGGTTAAAATTCTGAATAATTCATCTTTGAACGGTAAAGACATGCCTTAAATAGAGGTTTGTTATAAGGGGCACGTAACATGAATTTCAGTCTCAATACGGAGGCAATTAATTTGGCGAAATTATTAATTTGGATTATTTAAATTTTTGTTAGAGTAAACAAGGGTGTGACAAAATATTAGGCATGACTTCAAGGGTAAATAAGTTGGGAGTGGTAATGTTGGAAAGCCAAGAAGCAATAAAAGCAATTAAAACAACGAGATCATAGTTGTCAGGAATGACATTGAGAGAAATGGAAAAGGAAAGTTAACCAACAAGAACGAAATGGAAGAGTCACTCATCTTGAGGAATGATTAATAAGCTGGGTCACTTCGTTTAAAATACTATATGAAAGTGCTTATCTTGAGTAAGTTTCGGCGCCATAATATATCGTCAATAGATCAGATCAGATCGTTAAATGCAATATATCTTGAAAAGATCTTAAATAGTGAGATTCTCCCGAATTGTTATTATTCACTCATTGTCAGCTAGTTTTCGGATTCGTCCCTTATTATTTTTATACTTCCCCCCCCCCCCCCCCCCAGTTAACCGCGTAGTGTGGTTGTACCAAGTTACCAAGGTGTACACAAAGTTTGTCACTCTGCTTGGACATTTGCAATTAATCTCTAACTTGCGGTGATATTATAAATTACTAGAAAATTGCTCAAATTTGCCCCGTCCAAATTGTCAACTGTCTCCGAAAATTTTGAAAGAACTTTTAAAAAAGGTTTTATTTTTCTGAAAACGTTCTATAATTTTATGTTTTGAAGCCTCTTATAAAATTGTAATAAGCCAACTTTTCAATTTTGATTTCATTCCAGTTTCTTAGAATGGTTAAAATCATATCTTACCAATAGACTTTGTTACGTTTCTATCGAAAATGCTTTTGAAGTAGAATTATGTCTAACAGCGCGATTGTATAACCTCTTGTAGTAGATATAAGCATTAAATATGCAACTAAGTTTTGACAAAAAACTATGCGAATATCAAACAGAAACATCAAATTTTGGGTTTATGTTTCATATTATTTTGTAAAATGTATATAAGTTAGAAAGTTCTAGCATGAATTTTTCTCTTAGTGAGGATCAAACAGATCAACAAGTGCTTAAATCAACATTTTGTGATCAGTACTTTAAAGCTCAAAGTGTGACATAAACATAGTTTGCTGATCGCAATCAACTACTACTCTACTAACCTTCGAGAATGCCGAAAAATTACCGTAATTCTATGCCAAAAACGAAATCAACTGAATTGTATCTATATATCGATGGCTTACTATAAAAAATGCGTAACTCATTTTTTATCGAATTCGCATTTTTAATATATTCTGGTAAACCATTCTCAAATAACCTCACTTAAAAAAAAAGAGTTGGCTGTGTCGTGGACACACCCGTATGTTTTGACGTGACTGTGTTTCTTGTTGTTGTTTTTTGCTGTTTTTGTTATTTTGTTATTGTTGTTGTTGTTGTTGTTGTTGTTGTTGTTGTTGTTGTTGTTGTTTAATGTTGTTGCTGCTCTTGATGTTGATGTTGATGTTAATGTTAACGTTAATGTTGATGTTGATGTTGATGTTGATGTTGATGTTGATGTTGATGTTGATGTTGATGTTGATGTTGATGTTGATGTTGATGTTGATATTGATGTTTATGTTAATGGTTATGTTGATGTTGATATTGATGTTGATGTTGATGTTGCTGTTAATATTGATGTTGATGTTGATGTTGATGTTGATGTTGATGTTGATGTTGATGTTGATGTTGATGTTGACGCTGATGTTGATGTTGATGTTGATGTTGATGTTGATGTTGATGTTGATGTTGATGTTGATGTTGATGTTGATGTTGATGTTGATGTTGATGTTGATGTTGATGTAAATGTTGATGTTGATGTTGATGTTGATGTTGATGTTGATGTTGATGTTGATGTTGATGTTGATGTTGATGTTGATGTTGATGTTGATGTTGATGTTGATGTTGATGTTGATGTTGATGTTGATGTTGATGTTGTTGTTGATGTTAATGTTGATGTTGATGTTGATGATGTGTTGATGGTGTTGGTGTTGGTGTTACTTTTGCTTTTATTTATTTGCTTTCCATTGCTTGTGCTTTTCCTTGGTGCGTTAACTTTGAATTAGTTGCATGCTAAGCAACACCAATTAATCCAGCAAAAGTGACGCATATGCGTCACATTAGGCGGTTCTCTGAGGGGCCTCATGACACCTTTAATTTTTTTTGTTATTTTTATCATGTGTCCGAAGTCCCTACTTTCATTTTCGTTCCTTAAAATTTGCCGTTACTCTAGTACTCACTGAGTTAAAACTCCATGCAACTTTTTTTTATGGTTGTAGCATTTGTACTGCATTATGTGGCTGCCACCCTGAAATCATGACCATAAGGATATTTTTTGTATTTTAGTTGTAAGGCGTAATAACACATCTATGCTGTCTTAAAACAAACTTTACCGTATTACGTCTCCTGAGTGAGTAATAGTTCTATGCAACGATATTACATTTCTGTTACATAAGCTGATATCTTCATGACCTGACGTCAAAAATTTTTTTTATTTTTGTCGTAAGGCCAAGTATAAATCCTTCATTTTCCTTTGTATACATTTATCGGATTTTATATACTCACCGAGTGAAAATTCAATGCAACGTCGTTAAATTAATGTTGGCATTGTCGATCTTTGAGAGGCTCTCTCTGTGTCCCCATGACATCGGAAATTTTTTGTCTAAATTTGCTGTGAGAGTTTAAGACAGGCCTTTATTGGTGTATAAGATTTTGAATCCTAGCATTAATACTCAGTGAGTTATAATTCCATGTAACAAGTTTTAAGTTGCGTTGCTTAAGCGGCTCCCACCACGTCTCGTTGACGTTTGAATTTTTTGTTTGGTTTTTATAATCAACTCAAAGAATCAACCTTTACGGTCGTGTCATTTTTTACAGGGTGCGAAGAACGATCAAAATACGATTGTTCTCACAATTAATCACAGCTAATAATTTCATGCTTTCAATTTCTCATGAGTGAGAAAGTTATGCGACGAACAAAAGCATTTACGATCGCTCACCATCAAAAGCAAAGTTCGTAAATATCACGAATGAAAAAAACTTCGCTGCAAGCGTCGTTGGCTTGCTCACTCACGATCGTTTTTTTTTTTGTGAACGCTCTTTTTAAAATTCGATACGTAACTCATATTGTGAAGATTGAATCTTTATAGCCCGAACACAATACGCGCGACGAACGACGAGCAGCACGTCTCCAATCTGTCGTTGTAGAGAAATGTTGAGCGACTTGATTATAATACACGCGACACCAGCAAACTTCAGCAGCATGTATAGTACACAAAAAACAATGGCTGTTTTCAGCCGACTCAACAGTTGCCGTTTAGAATAACAACACAATCAGAGCTCAAAAAGAAATCCATTAAATTTCATTTTATTTTCAAAAAGTTGAATGAGTGAATAACGAAATAAGAATCTATTCAATGAATGCAAAATTCATTTATAAATAAAAATGTTATTTCACATTCAAATTTAAAAAATTCATTAGTTATTCGTTAAATTTATATCAATTAATGAATAAAAAATCAATAATAACTAAGAAATTAGTAATGAATAACAAATGAATAATGATTAACAAATGAACAATGAATAAAAAAAATTAATAACGATTAAAATATAATTATTTTAAAAAACAATTGCAAATTCTAAAATTCTTTGTGAATTGCATTCTTTGTGTATAGTTTTCATATGAATAAAAAATTGAAATATTGACAACAAAAATGATTTATTGAAATGAATAATTAATCAAGTTGTTAAAACTAAATGTGAATTAAAAGTTTATTTATAAATCAATTTTGCATTAATTTATGGATTTTTATGTCGATATTCAGTTGTACTTATTCTGAATATGAATGCAGACTTAACAACTCTGAATAAAGTTCAAACAAAACATCCCTCACTACCATCGCTACCATAAATTTCACAACAGTTTAGTTTGCTGCATGCCAGAGATAAAGAGATGGGAAACTTCGATGTGAAAGGGATAGCACTATGCCTGCTTTATGTCAAATTGAAGTCAATACTAACACAATATTATAGTTGTGGTCGTACATTTTGTTGAGAAACTCACACAGTTTGGGTTCCAGTTTGAGTTGAGTTTGAGTTATTCAGCTGGTTCGGGTTCTCACCACTGTGTAAAATTTCACTGAGCTTAACCAAACTGACCACGGTCAAAACCTAAACAAGTAGAAAAATTGCTGGTCTTGTACTCAAGTAGCAATAATTTATAATTTTCTTTTTTTTTGTCTAATTAAAAAAAAAAAAAAATAAATTTCAAAAGAGCAAGAATGCATTTTATTAATAAGAAAAAATTGCTTTTATCATATTTTCCAAATAAAAACTCCTTCTTTATTAAAGTAATTAATTATGTTATGAATTTGTTTAAAAATATTCATACATTTTTTTTTATCTGTTTAACAATTTCGTATTTTTAAAAACAAAAAAACAAATTAAAAATCACCTTATTGTTTAAAGTTAATTACAATTTTACAATTATTCATTTTAAAACATGATTTACTTCTTTATTTAAAACTATAAAATATAAAAAATATTAATATATGACGAAACATTAAATAAATAAAAAATTGCCAATACTTTTCTTAAATTCTTTCTTTATTATTTCTATGGGAATCGAAGGGGAAAAACATCAATTACTGTTCATTTGCGAAATCTGGGCTATCAAGCACTGAATAGCTTGATATCCCCTGCAGTGTAACCAACTAGTTAAAAACCAGTCTGCATACTAGTTGAAAACTGAACAGTACTAGTTCAAGATCGTATTTTTTTTATATACCCAACTGGTATTTTTAACATGGCGATGTCATACGAAATATCAATTGTCCTATTCTAAGCACATGAAAACTAGTTTACAACTAGTATGTTATTGTTACTTAAATTCTAGTTTGTTGTGACTAGTTGTAAACAAATCATATATTGCATAAATTTGAACTAGTTTATAGTTTAACTTTTCGAGAATTTTTTCTAAATTAAAAGCAACTGACAGCAAACAAAGTTGCGATAAAGCTTTTTTAATCCAAAATCTGAATTTCAATTAAATTTGGTAAAAATCCAAATTTCAGATTTAGACTTAGATATGGTAAGCTGTGTTTTTTGATATCATCTGAAAATGTTTCACTATTTTAATAACTATTCGGCTTTAACTAGCTGGTCAAGTGGTTACTTTTGACATTATTTAAACTAGTTTCACTTGGTTAGTTTCACAACTAGTTTATTGCGATTTAACATTAACTAGTTGTGTTTCAACTACTTTTGTAACTAGTAAATTGTGACAAAATATGAACTAGTTTGCTTTGAACTAGTATAAAAACTGCTCATGATTTACTGCTGATTAGTCTTACACTGCAGGGTCGCTACATCCATTTCTTTGCTATGAACACTGTTGTATTCGCTGCAAGTTCCATCGATTTATTTAGCGAATCCGGTTTTGCCTCAATTTGTTCCAGTACTTCTTGAACGCCAGAAACAGTAGGTGTTGACTGCTTATATTTGTAACCAATATATTTGGTGTTTTAATGGCATTGAGTAGTAGTTTTAGGTTTTCACCCTATATGCGATCCTCGGCAATAACATGTGTTGCATTATGGGACATGTTGCGGTTGATTGGCATGTATGAAGGATGCCATCCGCTCGGACTTAGAATATATTTATAATTTAACTTAAGTACATATCCCATCAAAAAGAATAAAAGAATTGGTGCCATCAAGTTGTATGAAAAGGAGATTGCCTTTTAAATAAAATGGTTAGGTGTAAAAAATGTTAGAATGCATTTAGGTTAATCATTATTTACTTGAAAACGAAGACATTGTAGCTGTACACTTTTCAATAAGGAATTCGGATTGCTTCATAAACAATTCATTGAGGTACATTATTAGCACATCTGGTCGACAAATCCAATTTTAAATTTCTAGCTTTTCTGTAATAAAAATGAATAAGAATTTTTTATATATCTATTTTACATATAAACAGCCTCTCACTCACTTCAGCTGCTTGACTTGCATATTTTCATTGCTCCAGAAAAGAATCCAAACAAGAAAAAGCTTTATGGCCCATGCGAATTTAACCAATTTGATTACGATTGTGCAAGAACCAGCAAAGTAGAATTGCAGCAGCCACGATCAGAGTAAATTGAATCTGCAAAATACATTATTGTAATTTAATTTCATTTGAAATTTTTTAAATGATTATACAAAACATTTTGTATGATTTAAATTATTAAGATGAAATTGATATTTTTAATATAAAAGTATACAATATCAATATTTGGGAAATGACATGCAAGGAACATGCTTACCTCGGATATTTTCAACAGTTCAAAATTATCCATGAATATGTCCAAAACTATATCAATTATTCCCATGCTGCTGTCGACGTTACTTCCGAACACGCTATCCAGCTCAAGTGGATCACTTAGCTGTTCTAGTTTTTCCTACTGTGCTGGTAGCAGCGTGAAGCGTAATGAGTGATGATACAGCGGAGCACCCTCATTAAGCTGAAATAAGTTACATAAAATAATAAGTTATTTTAATTAAAAATTAAACATAAACAAATGAAAGCTTCCGTTTATTTTTCATGCGTAGCAACATTTATGCTATGGTGTCATCACTGCCTACACGGGCGTCTAAATTAATTTCTTAACTCCACATGTGCATAGTTCTTACCTGCAATTTTTGACGAAGTCCTTTCATCATTGAAATATGTTCTTTACATCATAAGATAAAGTAAACTGAGCAAACAGCTTAGATTTTGCAAATGCCAATGACACCGCAGCCAATGCTCGCGCCAGCATTGCCAGTAGACTTGCTCAACTCGTGCCCACCTTTGCCCAAAGCATCGGGATGGACATGCACAACAATAGTACGTCCAACGATGCTCTTGGCGCCGCACAATGTGATTTTGCTGTCGCAAATGTCTACCTCAGTGGGTCCGCTTGCTTTGGCTTCAATGTTGCCCAAATCGCCCAAGTGACGGTTTTCATTACCGGGTGCGCCATGTTCCTTGCCATGGGGATTGAAGTTAGGGCCGACGGAGGTGCATCTATTGGTGTCACCAAATTCATGCACATGGAAACCATGTAGGCCTTGCGTGAGACCATTAACTTCACCTATAACCTTAACGGGCGCGTCGGCACTCTCTTGTTCAAAAAGACGGTGCCACTAGCATCGCTATTGATAACGCACAGCTTTTGCAGGCATATTTCTTTAGTTTTATTACTTTATATTTAAGAATGACCACAACTTTATAAAATAATTATAAACTTTTCTCGACCCGAGCTAACGTTGGAATGAAAAATTAAATCACATCAAAAATAAAGTATTTGAAAAGCAGACAATTTATAAAACAAATTTACAAAATTATAAAACTTCACAACAGCTGACGGCCGACACAGCAATTTTTGACAACTATGAGGTGAACTCACATACACAATACGTGAGGACATAAAAAATGAGAAGAACAAGCACCATTTTGGCGCAAAATCAACAAAAATGACAGCCGAATCGAAGTTTCCCATCTCTTTATCGCTGCTGCATGCGACCAGTAATAAACAATGGCGGAAACTTGCTTTTGCTGCCTTTCAAATTAAAATTAAATTTAAGCCGACGGCAATGTCGCGCGACAATGTTGAGCTACAAGTCTCCAAAATACGTCCCATAAGAAATACATGTAAAAAAAAAGTGATAATTGGCGCTGCCGCTCGTCGCGCGTATTGTGTTCGGGCTATTAACCGTTCGTGACCGTATTTTTGCAGGGATAAATTTTTACTCTGACAGCGAAGAAATAAGTAAAATTTTGTTCAATTGAAAAAAGGCAATAAAGTCGAAGAAAATTACATATGAAAAAAAAAACATCAAGTATTATAAAATAACAAAAATAAATTAGAAATTCAGATTATTTAGCGTAGTTACACAGGTTGTCATATATTTTTTGGTTTTTTGATGGTTTAAATGTATAAAAGAAAAACACTCTTCAACTCATACAAAATAATACAAAAATTTGTTTCTTTATAATAGGCAATCATTTTTGCCTATTAATATATTTGATACTCTGTATCATTTTTCAAATTAACCAAGCGAATGCAGAACAAAGCAATTTAAGTAATCGATTGCGTCTATCTGCTTTCGTCCGTTTCACAAGAGAATGAATTTAAAGATTTCTTCCCTCTGCGCTATACTCATAAACTTCGCAAAAGTCGCTCACGAACGATTAAAAATTCAATCTTCTCACGATAACTCATTTTGCGATTGTATTTTAATTTGATGAATACTTTAGATATTGAACGTTCACGATATAGAGCCTGAACAGAATCAAAAATCGTTGCGACCGCCGATCTTTGTTGTTGGTAAATACATGCAAAATGTAGAAAAAAACGCAGCTCTTTTTCCGCAACGATAAATCGCACAATTAGAATCTATTCTATTTCTTCTCTTGCGACAGACGATTCTCTCTCTGAGTGCTATAAGTGTTGCCATATTTTTGCTAGAAATGGGATATGTTCAAAGACATTTCCTTAGTTTTTATTATGTCTTGACGTTTCTTCTTTGTGTGTGTTATATTCACACAATTGAAGAGACCAATACATTGAAATGAAATAGAAAAAATAAATAAAAAAATACTAAATAAAAGCAACTTTGAATCGTCAGTCGCAATCGCATCATTCTGGACACATTCTCTGCAATCGACGACCAGAGAGGATCGGCGGTCGCAACGATATTTGATTCTGTTCGGGCTCATATGCAGTTATTTTATGTAAACATATTTCTCATGAATGAGCTACCAAAAACGATTGTTCGTAAATTGAGCGCGGGAGCAAAAAATCATTGCATTTAGTCTCTCGTGAGAGAACACGAAGGCAATGTTTTCGTGAACGTTCGATTTCAAAAAAATTTATCATAATAAAATACAATCGCAAAATGAGTTTCCATGAGAAGATTGAATTTTTAATCGTTCGTGAGCGAATTTTTCCGCACCCTGATTTTTTATCATATCCTTTATACTCAGGGAATAACATTTCAATACAACACTGATGAATTTTGAAAAATTGGCTTTTTCAACTTTTTTGGAAACCTGCGCGGTAAAACGTAACTTCGTCACGTCAAAAACGTCATTCCATATATTGTATTATAAAAGATATTTTATTCTAAAGGAACTTCGAACACCTCTACAAAGCTCTAATAATAAAACTAGTAAGAAATGATCTTCGAATGGGCCGAAGTATATTCAAAGTCTTAAGCAGTCAAAAAAGTGTTTATTTGTAAAAACATTTTCGTTATAGTCTTAACAGAAAATATTCGGTATTGTTTTAAATGAAGTCACTTTGTATGGGAGGTGGGTGTGATTTCGTTGAATTTTATACATAGAGTACATGTTATTTATCAAAGTTCATATGTAAAATTTCAAGTCCATATATTAATTTTTGTGGAATTTAAAGAGATTGCACCTTTTTAATAAATTCACTTTGCATGGGAGGTGGAATTATGAAATTCATACTCAGAGTGTATATTAAATAGCAGAGCTCATGTGCAAAAGTGCAAGTATATTAGTATATTATATATTAGTTTCTGTGGAATTCTAAGAGTTTTTCCGTTTTGATAAAGTCATTTTGTATGGGAGGTAGGCGTGGTTGTGATCCGATTTGGCTCATTTTCGAACTTGACCTTTATTTTTTAGATAAAAACTTAAATATAGAATTTCGTGATGATAGCTTGAAAATTACGGCTATAATCGTGATCACAGACAGACGGACAGACGGACAGACAGACGGACATGGCTAAATCGACTCGGGTGGTGATGTGATCAAGAATATATATACTTTTCTATACCTGCCACGCCTCCTTATGGGCGTTACAAACGGAGTGACAAAATTAATATACTCCGTTTTCGTTTTTTAAACGTAGGGGTATAAAAATAACCGATATTTGCAAAGAAAGCAAAGGATTTTCAAATAATTTATTAGAAATGAGTGAATGATTTTCAGTTTAATTATAATAAATGAAATAAATTAAATCTGTAAATTCCATAATAAAAAATTAACTTTTTGCTCCTGAAAAGGGCGCAGAAAAATAAATATTAACAATGGAAAAATACAAGCAGCGTCGAGCAAAAAGGGCATGCGATACGCAGAAGGAGTTCCTAAACAAATTTTTGGAAGAAAATGTTGATATTGCGAATGATAAGTAAGTAATTCTTGCTTTATTAGTTTCGGCAGTTTCATGCTGCCACAAAACTAATCGTTTTACAATTTCTCCAAAAATGGCGAAAATACTAGATGGATTCAATGTAAAATTCTTTAGCCTCGGTTAAGCAGTTAGTGGCAATTAAAAGTTTTTGGAACATTTTACTTGGAGGTACTTGTAGAACTGAAAAAGAGGATATTCGTTTAGATCTTATTCGCTTAGATCTTTCGTACGTTAAATCTTTGGCCCATTATGATAAACAGAATAAAATCGTTTTTCAATATAACTTGTCAAATTGCTTGATTAAACCTTATATAATTGAATCCTGGACAATATTTATTGTAATAGCTGCGGGGCCGTGTTTTGATTTAAATCCACCGACATATAACAGCATTTCAAAAAAAAAAAAACAAAAACACCCTGAAACACCCTGCACTCTGAGTATAGTATTGCCAGCACTTACTTTTCTGATTTTACACTGGATAAAAATAAATTTTTTACACTGTATAAAAATAAATATTAACAATGGAAAAATACAAACAGCGTCGAGCAAAAAGGGCATGCGATACGCAGAAGGAGTTCCTAATCAACTTTTTGGAAGAAAATTGCTTGATTAAACCTTATATAATTGAATCCTGGACAATATTTATTGTAATAGCTGCGGGACCGTGTTTTGATTTAAATCTACCGACACATAACAGCATTTCAAAATAAAAAAAAACACCCTGAAACACCCTGCACTCTGAGTATAGTATTGCCAGCACTTACTTTTTCTGATTTTACACTGCATCTCTACGAAGATGCCTAAAAGTAGGCTCTGCTTTTCAAAAACCGACCACCTACCATTCAATTCTCTCTGTTGACGTAATGATTTTCGGAATAAGAAAACAATTATTATTTTTGCAGTGTTTATATATTTCATTTACTATTTGATTCAGTGCATTATTTTTATAAATACAAAAAAAAAAAACAAAGAAAATTAATGAATAAAACGAAAACTACATCCAGTGTTTCTTAATGAATTGAGAGATAAACGAAACGTAAACATGATTATCTAGCATAAAATTGTTAATATCGAGATCTCTTATTTACATTGAAAATACTGAAGGTAACATAATTATTTTACATTTAAAGTGTTTTGTTCTGTTTTGACTTTTGTTCATCAATCTTCATTCATTGTTGACAGCGCGTTAACTCAATGTATCATATATTTTGATGAGCTCTCAGTTGAGAGTATTGCGGAATAAGCATTAAGTCGAAAATTTTACAAAATGCAAATTGAGTTTCATCTAAAATATTTGAGAAATTTAATTATTTCGATTTTTACAAAAGTGAACACGGGATGATTGGTGATTTCCACAAAGCCACAGAAAAAACATTTTAACGGTATTAACAAAAGTGATTTTTTACCTATTTTTATACATATTTTGGCTTTCGACAAGTTGGCACACTCTGAATTTTTGAAAAAGTTCATGTCAACAGCTCAAAAATTTAAAGAAATTAAAACAAAATTAACAATAATTACTTGATTACTATTAAATACAATACCTATCGAATGCATTGAACACAATAGAATTTAGTTTTGCATTAATTAGAATGTATCTGTATAAAGTGCGCGGTTCTAGAACGAATTAATTTACAATCTTACAATATATTTATTTATTTTAATTTCATTTAATTACTTAATCCAATGATTTCTATACCCATGCGTTAAAATACTTCCCCGCCAGCCTTTTGCAATCATCAGATTTTGCTCAATTCAATAATTTCATTGCACTTGTGATTGTTTTCCATCTCTAAAGATTTATCCGGCTGGTTGGATTTTGTTTAATTAATTTTCTTTGATTTGTATCCTCCTCTCCCCCTTAAATATTACAATAATTTTCTTAAATTCTTTTCTTGTCTTTCGCCTTGCTGTTTAAATTCTCTTTTATTTTTGCTAAATTTTAAAATGGTTTTCTATTTTCCGTAGTTATGAATGTGTGTTTGTTTGTAAATCTATGTTTGTTTTTTTTTTCTTTTTTCTTTCTTTTGAGTTTTAAATATATTGTATCTCTCAATTGCTTGATTCCATAGAAAAGAATTCTTCACACTACGACTTCTACTCCTCCTCCATTCATTCATCAGTACTCTACTTACATCGAACCTAATTGAGTAGGAATAATTTTTTTTTGTTTTATGTTTTTTTGCTCTTTAGATTATTTATTTTATAGTTTTTTAACTTTCTTGGATTTTGTTTTTGCTTGCAATCTGCAATAATTGATTAAATTTTTCCTTAAAGTTCTTCGTCCTTGCTGAGCGTGTGTCTGTCGTATAAACTTTCTTAGCCTAAATTATATTTAATTGCATTCTTAAGGTTTTGTGTTTGTAGTTGAGTCATTTAAGCGGATGGTGTTGGCAGTAGGCGCCTCTAGCAGTACGTAGCGGCAGTCGTAGACGCCATGTTTGGCGACGCAAAGCGGAAGTCGAATTTGTGCGAATTTATAATACACCCAGTGGGCGTTGGGGTGTTGGCGTGAATAATTTAACAAACGAGTTTGTAATCGGCCTAAAATGCTGCCACATAAAATAAAATAGGATCGTTTTCACCACGCTTTTCCAGGTCTAAGTACCTTGTTAATAATTATACCGCATGTAAAGGTTCTGGGTTCGTACTGGAACGTGTCGAGAAAAGGGGTTCAAAAGCGTTAAGCATAGAATGCAGCGTGGGCTGGTGGGATACCCTTATCAAGCATTGCGTTAACTTGAAATAAACATTACAATGAATCCTCGGTTGAGGTGATCAAAAAGTATAAAAAAGTTGAACAAAATATGTATGAAGAAGATTGTTTGGATGAATAAATTTGTTTATTTTAAGCTTATCTGACCTTCTTCGTGAAATAGCAACCCGCTGCATAAAGAAATGAGTTGAAGCAGGAAAAATATAAAACAACTTGAAAACTTTTCATTGGTCTATTGGAGGTAATTTAAAAACAATCAAATTGATAAGGGGAAGAGAAAGAGGGAGAGAGAAAGAGAAAAATTATGCACTCCAAGGATAGAAAATAAATAGTCCCAGGCATTCGCTCCTTGTCGCAATAATTGGAAGAAATATTCTAAAAGACTTCTTCATTAGAAGTTATAAAGTTTTAAAACTTAAGTTATATTCTGTTGGCTCATAATTCTACACAAAATATCTTTATTTGAGGCGAAATATGTGGAAATTTTCTTTCCACCACGGCAAGGAAATTTTAATTCCTTAGGAAACAAATGGATAAAAGCACAAATTTTTTATTTTTAAATATTAATTCACTTGCCTTCATTTTTTGTATACCATGTATATATTGAGGATATTATTACTCTGATTTTCCAAGAAGAGATAATTAAATTTCTACAAAAGCTCAAATTTTTTTTTGTTTTCTTTAAGGGAACTATTGGAAAGTGATAACTGGAAAGTTTCTTTTATAACTTCTATAAATAATTCAAGTTTAAAAATAATGACCACAACTATTCGAGTGACCTATTTCAAGGCTTGCGATAATCCCAATATTACACAGTCCCATAATTTGACACTTTTTGATCGTAACAAAGTGACCATGGCATATTTCTGAAAGGGCACATCATGCTAAGTGACTTTTATACTGAACAAAGTAATAGTATGGAGCTCTTGAATTTGCTATTTACGCTAAAAGTTTATAGCGGGTGTTATGAGCCCCCATTTCTGAGGCAAAGTTGTTTCTGGTTACATGTATTTTTGTCTCCACATGAATACCCCAACCCTATCTGTTAAAATATTCTATTGAGTAAATTATTTAAAGAAACTTGACGGAGCTTTCAACAAAAGATACTGCTTATAAACATTATTGTGGGTCTTAAAAAAAAAACTTTCATGGAAAAGCGGTGTTAGGGAGATACGAGTATATCATATCAAAAAGTGATTTTAATAAAAAAACCGAATGGTGTTTTTTGCTTTTTGAAATCCAAGGGAAGGATATGAAAATTGCTGATTTGAAATTCTTGATCAGAATTTAGATTATTCAATATTAATAATAATAATAATAATAATCTGGCCATTTCAGCTTTGAAAGGACTTTGACTGAACTTCTTATGATCAAATGGTGTTGTGCGTTTTAATAATATTTGTGCACAATTGATCGAGAACTGGACCTACTAGTTTTATGCCGACTCCGAACGGCTTATGAGCATGTTCTCAACAAGCTTTACATAGCATTGATTACTCTCCGCGTTTTACCATTGTCTGCAGGGAGGTGACGGCCGAACAGAAAAATTAATTCAATTGAAAAAACCTTCTGTGTCAGATGGAAATTGAACCATGGTTCTATGGATAACGCACTCTACGCACTATGCCACGGCCGCCACAATTATTATTCAATATTGCACTATTTTAATTCGCAAGTTAGAAAATTAATCATAAAAAAAAATTAAATATCTGGCCATTTCAGCCCTTGGAAGGACTTTGACCTAGCTTGTTTGTGTTGTGCTTGTTATGATCAATTGTGTTGTGCTTGTTATTATTAAGTTTTTACATAATTGACCGAGAACCAGACCTACAGGTTTAACGCCGACTCCGAACGGCGATGAACGGAATTTTCTTGTTCTCAAGAATCTTTACATGGCATTTTGATTACTCTCTGAGGTTTGCCATAGTCTGCAGAGAGGTAGCGGCCGTACAGAAAATTTATTTTAATTCAAATAATTTTCTGTCGCTGCTGGGGATCAAACCCGGGCCTCCAGGTTCGTTGACATAAAGGACTCGCACTTTAAGCAATTACGCCACGGACGCCACTAGAAAATGAATCGTTTAGAGTAATAATGGAGGGGGATTGTGGACATATTAATGCAGATTTTAAAGAATTATAGTTTGAAACCGGGGCCAAGTTTTAAAAATTCAAAAAAACCTGAACGGTTTATTGAATAATTCCTCTACGGTGAGAATTTATTCGTTAGTGAACAGAATTTGTCTGTGGGCATGATCTGGGTGCTTTAGAAGTAACGCTTTCGATTTTCGCTTACGTTGTTCCCTTAGCCCTTTCATCCCCAATGTTGCGTATATGTTTTCTGACTTTGCCCCACTGAGTGCATATTTTTCATTCGACGCGAAGAAATATGTAGCAATTAGTAAGACTCTAAAAAAATTTTACAATTTTAGTTTGAAGGTGAGTGTTTCGAATGTGTTTATTAACTTTCTAGTGTAAATGGAAAATATTATTTAATGAAAAAGATTTTAAATAATATATTTCGGTTGAATTTGCTAAAATGTAAAGTGGAATGTGATCTGCTGAGTTTTTTATTTGTTGATGTTGCGTATGTGCAACATTGGGTATTGATGTGAGTGCTTTGTTTTTTTTTTTTAAACATTTGTGGGTCAATATGGCTAGTGCTCGTAAAAAACTTACTGAGGCAGAGATGATTACGTTTTTAAATTATGATCGGGACGATTCCGATCAAGATGGTGATTTGGAAGACGATGAAGACGATGTTATTGAAAAACTGTTTGAGCAAGGAAAGAATTTAGCAACAGAGGATGCAGAGAGAGATGGATCTGATGAAATTAATATGTTCATAGGTGCGGTAGACGCAGCTGAAAGAGTTGAGGATATTCAGCAAGATGCTCTTGAAGAACTACTATCAGGAAAATTAAAAACAACAGAAATAAGATACATACAAATGGCGTGAAAAAGCAATGGAACAGGTTAACTCAGAATGGAAATCTCAAATGCCAGAAGTTACAAGTTTGATAGGGACTCCACTGGATTATTTTATGCCTTATATTGATAACGAAATAATCGAACTAATTCCTGAGGAAACTAATATATATTGTGTGCAAAAAACTGGTGTAGCTTTGAAATGCAAGCAGGCTGAAATATAACAGTGTTTTGGCTGTTTATTATACTTTGGTTTAATTAAAGTTGCTCAGCTAAAAATGGCTTGGAAAAAAGAAATGAAAATGCCTTTGATTGACAATGTCATGTCACGCAAACTATTTGAAAAATTAAAACAATTTTTACATTTCAACGACAACTGCAAACAAAAGCCAAAAGATCATCCCGAAAATGATAAACTATTCAAAATTCGCCCATTACTTGATAAGTTGAAAAGCACTTATGCTAACATACCTCCAGAAGAGTTTCAGGCTATAGATGAGCAAATGATTCCATTCAAAGGTTAATTAGATAATAATTTATTATCTTACTTTTATATTATTATTAAACAGGACGATCTCAATTGAAACAATATTTACGAATGAAACCTCACAAATGGGGACTTAAAGTCATGACTAGAGCAGGGTCATCCGGAATTATTATTGACTTTGAAATTTATGTCGACAATAGCACATGTGACGTGGCGTCCGTGGCGTAGTTGGTTAAAGTGCGTGGCCGCTATGTCAAAGAACTTTGGAAACCCAGGTTCGAACCCCAGCAGCGACAGAAAATAATTTGAATTAAAATAATTGTTCTGTACGGCCGCCACCTCTCTGCAGACAATGGCAAACCTCAGAGAGTAATCAAAATGCCATGTAAAGCTTCTTGATAACGAGAACATTCTGTTCATCGCCGTTCGGAGTCGGCGTTAAGCATGTAGGTCCGGTTCTCGGTCAATTGTGTACAAACTTAATAACACGCACAACACAATTGATCATAAGAAGCTAGGTCAAAGTCCTTTCAAGGGCTGAAATGGCCAGTTATTTATTTTTATTTATTTATAGCACATGTGAAGACTTTGGTTTAGGATTTTCCTCTAATATAGTTTAGAATTTAGCAAAAAACTTACCACGTCATCAGAATTTTAAAATCTTTTTTGACAATTGGTTTTCTTCAATGAGTCTGGAATATTTTGCTAGAGTTATACAGAATCGATCACAAATCCACAAAGTACTACACAGAAAAAAAAGAGTAGAACTCCTACCTAAAAATGTAGCGAATTCAGCTTAAGTAATCCGGTGATTTTCAGTCAACGAATTTGATTAGGTGCGCTACCAATTTCTAAATGTTAATTATTACAATTATATTGGGTAGTTTAACTGCGAGAGTAAATAAAGAACCTAAATATTTTGGTGTACCTTCAGCCATAAAATAGATAAGACACATAATTTATTAGAAGAATTTGCTAATTTTTTTTAAACTATGTCCACTTCAGATCAGGTAAGCCACCTACTAAGTCAAAAAAAATTATTTAATTATTTAGATTGCATTCCCACTTAAGAGTGGAAACGACAGCTACATATTTTAGAAAAATCAACTATTTATTTTAATAGTTTACCAACTTCAGATTAGGAAAAACAACTACTTATTTAAGGAAATTCATTCAATTCCTTAGATCATTTTTCCACTTAAAAGTAAGGAAATTACATTTTTGTAGCCAAATTAGCCAATTATCTAGATACATAAACCAATCGAAAAAAAATAATATTGTAAAATTTTAAAAAGAAAACTCACATAATAAAAAGAAAGTGTAATTAAATAACAACGAAATAAAAACAATTGGTTCTTTAAGGATTAACCCCTAAGAGCTAACAATCAAATGCTACATTTCATAAGAACAAATCGACAACTTGCATTAGGTAAAATGACTAGAAGAATTAGATGATTTAATAAGCAAAATTTTAGTAGAATTTACAAATTTTAATTAGGTGAATTACCTAATGAATGATTGTTTAATTAACTGTGTAAGTAGAAAAGTTGTTGAAAAGATTAGGTTAAATAGAAAATTTCAGATTAGCTAAGCTAGTTTAGGTAATAAATCAATTCTTTTATTTTCTGTGTACACGCGTATTGCGTATTGGTGTCTAGTCACGGCTGTTTTGAACAGTTGGCTTCTCTATAGACGGCACATGAAGGCAAAAAGCCTTTAAATAAAGTCAATGCCGCTCATAGAGTTCCAAGCAAGTGTTGCAAACGGTTAGATAAATAAAAATAAATCAGTGCAAGTTACTAAAAAAAGGTCGTCCGTCAAATACTCCTGAAACTAATTCACGGGAGAGTTCTCCGGTATCAACAGCATCGTCATCTTGATATAAAATAACACCAGCACCGGAAAACAACGCTCGACTCGATGGTTTCCACCATTGGGTAAAATAGGAAGGGCGTGGACGTTTTCGTGGCTGTAAGACTGCTTTTCCTAGTTCTAAGTGCGTCAAATTTAGTGTTTACTTATGTTGCAATCCGAAAAAACTGCTTTCTTAATTAAATAATGGTTAAATATCCTAACCATTATTTTTTATTAATATAAACATGAGTAAAAATCATTAAAACAAACAACACTTATTTCAGCAATTATTACCGTGGGTACCCAATGTTGCATATACGCAACATTCTCTAAACTCCGTTTCAGTGAACTGATTTTAATAAAACGTTAAAACTATCTTATTTAAGAGCCAAATTAGTTAAAAACACCTAATTTATATTTTTGCCACTACTAGAAATAATTCGAGGATCAAAGGGTTAACTCGACAGTGATAAGGTGCCCGGTGTGTCTTTTGTATGCTCTGAGCCCCAAGTCGTATTTAAGAATGCGAGAGATCGATTGCGTCAAGATATTCATCCCTCGCTAACGCCTTGATGGCTCGTGATGTTCTTACAAAACGCGGACGGTTGGATTTTGGACGGTTGATTATTCCACCAGTATCCTCAAATAACTTTACAGAATGATACACAAAACTTAGAGTGACTCCGAGTGGTCGCAAGGTCCGAAATATATCGCTTCTTTCTATTCCACATTTTTTTTAGACCAACAAAAAACAAAACGATTTTCGAGCGAGCCTCATTCCATCATTATAAACAACTGCCACCAAAAATTTTTTCGCGAAAAAGAAACAAAAATGCTATAAATGTGAAAAGGCGCCAAAACGAAGCGAGTGCGTTCAGTCGTGTACCAAAACATATGAGAGTACTATGTATGTAAAAAATTTTTAATTTTTTATAATTTATGTATCATTTTACTAATACTCCAAAATATAAAATAAAATATAATAAAAATATAAAGCAAAATTTCTCCAACTCCAAATGACCACTGAGATTATAGAAAAGCAAAATGGGCTACGGGGGTAATAATTTAAAAATATGTCTAATTACCTTGTGTAATTTTTTTTGACAGAGATTAGAAAATAAAGAATATTTAGATTACAATGAAGCAGAGAAGGAAGAATATCTTAAATATATTTGAAGCCTCCACACAGCATAATTAACGATAATTTTCAATCTACACCACAACCTTCATCATCCAAAGAATAAAAAAAAAAATTGCTTCAATATGTCATTTCGTTAGTTTTACATTTACACTTGGATGATGAAATTTTGACAGTCTGCATGAGAACATTTGGCACTTATAAGGTGAATATGATTGTCAAAATTTCATATAGGCCTAGTGGCTAGAATAAATTTCAACAATCGGCATGATAATTTTTGACACAAGCACAAATAGAAATAAAAACACTCGTGAGTTCGTGAGTCGTATAAAAGTTAAAAATTTTGTGCTTCCGACAGCATAGCAACCAGAAGTGGGAAATATTTGCGTAAGATTCTGTTAATTTTAAGTATATATTAACTATTTTGCACATTAAATTAAATTCTTGCGCTAATACACAACCGAAATCTAAGCCGTCAAAATTTAATGGTCCTTTTGGCATATCAAAAATGACAATTATATTTCAAAGGACAGAAATTGTATTCAACTCAGTGACTTATTTTTTACCACGAGTGAAAAGTTTCCGAATAGCACACAGCTTTAATCTATTATCTATTTCTTTCCGAGATTTGGAATTTATGAATATTTATGCATACAAAAATTAATTGTACTGAGTGACTACAACATTTTGAAAGGAACACTCTATTTATGAAATTGAGGAAATTGAGGATACTTGAGTGAAGTACAATTTTCGATAAGTGTAGACTCGTGCATTTTGATTAATATGCTATATTCATCCCATACTGAGTAAAGTTGGGAAGATGAGTGTACTCAATTCACTCAGTTTTATTAATAGCTACCATTATTTTTCTTGTATGGACTTGAAAAATACTTTTGCCTAAGTAAAATTTTGAAGATAATAAGTATAGTTAGTATACTTATAGTATAGAAAAGGAGAGTGCAAAAAACGAATATTCTTGTATAAATTTCATTTACAGTGAAATTATAATATGGATTATTTCTTCTAATTCTTTTTGCCCTGCAAATTACTGTCTATTTTTGGAGTTTTATGTCTATGACCTGCCTATAAGTTTTCATGTCTATTAAACGTCCACAAAATCTAGATTTTGATCTAGATTCATACCTTAAGGACGTAGGTACTTCTAATTACTATAAAAATATTTGGTCATATGAATAACTCGGTAACGATAGTTTTTTCAAGTACAAATCTTTAGGATTTGACAAATTAACTAATAGTCTGTGCAAATGATATTGACAAATTGAAGACTGCCACTTATGGCTATTTTCATTCCTTGTCAGCAACGAATAGTGACATGGACAGCAACGAAAATGTGGACTTATGAAAACGATAGCAAATTATATAAAACAATAAAATTTCTAGAAAAACTTTTAAAATCTTCTCAACTTGGCTCTAAAAAGTATCCCAGCAATAAAAAACATAAAAATATAATTAACTATATTTTAATCTGCAGGTATTTTTAGAGCAATATCCTTAATTTACACGATTACTTTCATATTCACTCCTTTGTTGTCGATTGTTCTATGGTATCACTAACGTTACCTAGCGATAATGAAATGAGCAATAACACTCAGTTTCGACAAATTCTGTTCTTTTTAATATATATTCTTTATATCTCTTGGGGAGAAATAATAATGGGGAGCATATTGAAGAAATTGGGGTGTAATCAATATGCTCAGACTAGCTGTTTTAATCATCAGAAAAATATTAGAAAACTAAAGTTATATGCACTCCACGTAAATGACTTCTAAAAGTTTGAAAATCTATTAACTTCCTGGTTGAGTTGTTTTTTTTTTTCAAAACTCAGCACTGAACATTTTTTTAACTAGTTACATTAGTTAACATTCATAATAAAAACTTTGCTTATTGAATTGTTTATTTTTCGAAATGCTCCTTACATCTTTACTTATCACTTCTTATACTGCTTTTTTAAAAAATAAATGAAAAATGCATCTTCTTCCTTTCAAATTTCGGAACTTTTTTACTTTTGTGTGAAATTTGCAAAATAAGGTTCTTACGAGAAGAATTCTTAAACTATTTCTCTGTAATTTTTTTTTTGACGATTCTTCATATACACGTATATAACGAAAAAGACCTGTCTGCTTTTAGGCGGGTATTGACACTTGTGTTCATAAAAGAGGTTGAAAAAATACCGCCCTTAGGCATTCCATATCTGGTATACTGCAAATAAATTGATACCATCCCGAATAAATACATAAATAAGCCAGACACGTGGAGAACCCTTAAGTAATACTTTCAATTAGGTTTTATGAGTCCTGTCTTCCCACATTTTTATGATAAAATGCCTAAAATATTATTAAAACGCCCATTTTGCCTCTTTGTCACAGACCAACTTAATTGATTTCACATTAAAACCCATCCGCTTGAATGACCCTCAACTTTGTATAAATTATATATTTTTTTTTTGTTTTTTTTTTTGTTTGTTTTGGAAAAATGCATTTATTCTAGTTTAATGTGAGTCAACATCACAACACTTTCGAGATTTCTTTGAATTCCTCTAAATTTAAGTCCTACTTACGAGTCATGCCTAGTCTTTACTTTGGTTTTTTATTTGCTTTTTTTTATACTTTTTATGTTAGTCTTAATAAATAATTTAAGTCATAGTAATATTACGGTTTTTTTCTTTTTTTTTTTTAATTATTTCGCTAATTTTACATTTATACAATTCAATTGTAACTTCATTATCTGCTATCAATGGTTTTCTTGCATTTCTTTCATTCGAAGGTACCTAATTTACAATAGTTGGTTGTTTTTGTTTTTATCTTCTTAGCTCTTTTTTTAACATATAAAAATAACTGTAAGAACTATAAAATACTTTGTATAACTTTAAGTAAGAAATAACCTTGTGTTCATGGATGTTATAAAGAAATCCAAGGATTCAAAAATAAATGCTTACATAGAAAGTAGTGATGAATTAAGGCAGTGATTGTATCGATTTCATAGTCGACGCATGTACTCGAACGTAGAATTCTTCGAACTGGTAATGGAGAATATTAATTTTTTTTTATTAAAAAAAAAAAAAGAAATGAAACCGAGGACTAATTTGCTTAAATTGTGTGCGAGATGAAGAAGCAGTTAGAAAACTTTAATTGGTTTTGGCTTAGTTCGTATTAAAATAGTTGTAGTCAGACAACATATCACACGGTGGTCTCTCGGTCGACGTGGATGTACTCGACCGATTGAAGCCCGTGTCAGGAGGCGGGGTCGATGAAGAGTGACTCCTTTTTTATGTCCTTCTTGAGTGTACCGTTTAGAATGGTTTTCTGCACAACCGATTTCTTACGTTTTCTCATCAGACCGAATATGCAGAATATCAGGCAGGCTGTAACAGCGGCAGCTATGCATCCAAGTGCTGCAAATACTCCACCTGGCAGTTCTAGCAGTTTGCGAGCAGTACCACACTCCTCTTCGGACTCGTCAAAACCGGAAGGGCAATTGTGACGACCTGATAGAAGAAAAGAAAAAAGAAAATTTAATGGACATTGATAATAAATGGAAAACAGTTCTTATGTTGATTGTTTGGAAGCGAGTCCTTATGCAGTTCAAAATCGAAAATATGAACATTATAAATACGCACTTTATGTTAATTTAATTTACTATATTTATTCTATATTTATCTACAGGGTGGGCCATCTAGTGGTTTCTTTTTAAATTATAGGTTATTTTGACACTGACAGCTGTTTCCCGCTCGAAATCTTGACATAAAGTCAGAATCGTACCTCCGCGGAAAGAAATGAGTCACTTTTCGCTTGAACAACGTTGGAAAATATTGGAAACTTATTTCCAAAGTGAGTGCTGTGTAGCCCGAATAGTGCGTTATTTGAAAAGAAAATGATTTGGGCGAAAAATTATCTTTTCTGACGAGGCATATTTTCATCTCGGCGGCTACGTTAACAAACAAAATTGCCGTATCTGGGGCTCGGAAAACCCGCACGTTATTGTTGAGAAGCCGATGCATCCACAGAGAGTGACAGTTTGGTGCGGATTATGGAGTGATGGTAGCATTGGACCATTTTTTAACCGACTTCAAAAAGGAGGAGGTTCTCAAGTTCGTTGGTTTGTCCGCTTTTTTTTTTTTTTTTTTTTTTTTTTTTATTTTTGTGCATCGATAACTCCTACAGCTCTTGCCCGGTTTCCGTAATTTTTTGTCAACAGATAGATACCATGGGCGATATTCGACAAAGGGGCGTGTCAATATAAGAAAAACACTGTATTTCAGTTAATATTGACACTAGGGTACTGAAATTTACAGAAAAAATACTGGGGTAGGCACAATTATTACAAATTACGGTCAATAAAGTGGCCGTTATTTGACAAAGGGGTGTGGCAATATTAGAAACACACTATATATCGAATAATATTGACACTAGGGTGCTGAAATTTAGTACAGAGGTAGACAATATTTTTAAAAATTACTGCAAAGAAAGTGGGCGTTATTCGACAAAGGGGTGTGGCAATATTAGAAACACACTATATATCGAATAATATTGACACTAGGGTGCTGAAATTTAGTGCATGGGTAGGCATAATTATTACAAATTACAGTCAATAAAGTGGGCGTTATTTGACAAAGGGGTGTGGCAATATTGAAAACACACTGTATCTCGAATAGTATTGACACTAGGGTACTGAAATTTAGCACAGGTGTAGACACAATTTTTAATAATTACTGTAAAGAAAGTAGGCGTTATTCGACAAATGGGTGTGTCAATATTAGAAACATACCATATATCGAATAATATTGACACTAGGGTGCTGAAATTTAGTACATGGGTAGGTACAGTTACTACAAATTACGGCAAAAAAGTGGGCGTTATTCAACAAAAGGGCGTGTCAAAATTATAAAAATACTATATCTTAGTTAATATTGACACTAGCGTACAAATATTTGGTATGCAGGTAGGTGGGTAGGTAGAATCATTAAAAAAGTGAACGGGATTGTACACAGGGTGTGGCACTTTAAGGAAAGTACTATATTACGGTTAATATTGATACTTGGAAACGGAAATTTGGCACAGAGCTAGGTAGAATCATTATAAAATACGGTAAATAAAGTGGGCGGGATTAGAGAAAGGGCGTGGCACTAAAAATTTCAAAGAAGCAGAAATGAAAAATACCCAACAAACTTTCAAGAATTAACAAAACAAATTTTTTAAGAACAAAGTTTCATGTTTGAAATTTTCCTCAAGAATACTATTACATAAAATATTTCATATTCTCTAAAAAGGAAGAAATAAAAACTTTTTAACAAAACAAAAAAAACCGACCTCAAAATCACTACAGAGTAAAAAATAATTTTAAATAACTTTTCCCATTCATTTATTGGTCATATTTTAAAAGCTATTTATATGTATTATAATATTGGAAATCTTATCATTTTCATTTTTTATATTTTGTTTTATTATCATCAATATATTAATTGTTTTATGAACATAAAAGCTTTGAAGTCGGCGCTCATCTTTGACACACAATCATGATCTTTTACCATCCGTGCACTATTTGGTGCCTTGGTGACACTGTAGTAATTTTTAAAGCTTTGTACACATTAAATTTCTCACTAAACCGGTTTGGGTGAGCTTGTAAAGCTCATATTGAATATGACATAATGTGTAACAGCTGCACAAATAATGCATGGAACACATTGGCTACATTCAGCGTACTCAAAAATTGCCAACTGAAAGAAAAAAAACGCTAAGAAGCTTTTATATTCATAAAGTTAATAATATTTTTATGATAAAACAAATTAGAAAAAATTAAAATAAAAAGATTTCGACATAGTAAGATAAGCACTGAAGAACCAATGTTATGCCAACAAGCCGGAAACGATTCAAGCACTTAACGCCAATATCATCCAAGCAATCCTTGAGCTACAAACCAGCCGAAACCATCAACAAGATGTTGAAAAATTGGAGTGACAGAATGCGCTACTGCGAAGCCAGCCGAGGCAGCCACTTGAACAACGCTGTGTTCCATAATTAATGTAAATGTTTGCTTTTACTAATATGGCCATCATACATGAAAAAATCTCAAGTTTGTTCATTTTATTGCATATAAAAAATGTTGTATTTGGCCCACCCTGTATGTTTCAGAGATAAATTTCTGTTTTTATATAACCAAGCTCATTAGATAGATCCCCGTGTGACACTTGTTAAGCCATGCGTTGCTATGCCATGCGATGATCTCTTTATGAACTCTCTAAATATGACAACTCAATCAAACAATAAATTCACCACAAAAAGTTATTAAAATCAACTATGTTCGAAAACAACCAAAACATGAATCAGCTGGTTCGCATCACAGGTTGTGCGTTTACGCAATAGGTTTAAGCAGTTGCAAAATTCAAGAAAAGCTGCAAAATTGCTTTCAATGTGTTTGTTGTTCGAGTGATGCGATTCTGCATTTTCGCATCGTCACAACTGCATTTCGCATCAACCCGTGAATACCCGCTATTGTTTTATCTGATGCTTCTTCTGTTTTCCAAAGTACACAAAACAATATTTGTGGCGTCCGTGGCGTAGTTGGTTAAAGTGCGTGGCCGCTATGTCAACGAACTTGGAGACCCAGGTTCGAACCCCAGCAGTGACAGAAAATTATTTGAATTTAAATAATTTTTCTGTACGGCCGCCACCTCTCTGCAGACAATGGCAAACCTCAGAGAGTAATCAAAATGCCATATAAAGCTTCTTGAGAACGAGAACATTCCGTTCATCGCCGTTCGGAGTCGGCGTTAAACATGTAGGTCCGGTTCACGGTCAATTGTGTACAAACTAAATACACGCACAACACAATTGATCATAAGAAGCTAGGTCAAAGGCCTTTCAAGGGCTGAAATGGCCAGTTATTTTTTTTTTTTTTACAAAACAATATTTACTGTGTAACAATTTAATACGTATCATCCGAGCAGATTTAAGAGCTTTCCCTTCAATCTATATCTATCTATATCTATACTATCTATAGTATCTATACTATCTTTTGTTGCCGCTAATCTCCAAAACTACTTGGCCGACTTTTATGAAATAAGTTTTAAAATATCAAATTTGTGCCACAAAAGGATATAGGGGTATTTTCTTTACGAAATTTTAATAATAAGTATCTTTAATTGAAGTGTAAAGTTTTTTAAAAATCATCACTAAAAAGAGAGAGAACTGAACTAAAAAGAGAGAGGTATATATGCAAAAAATTCTGCTTGGCTTAAGTGGTCACTTTTAAATGAACATAATTCCGATTATGTAAGTAATAATTTAAAACTGGTAAATATTTTTATTTATCACTGATTTTTTTTAAAGGAAGCAAGAATTAGAACTGGAAAAGGTGGCAGACCTTAAATACAATTCGAAAGCGCTTCAGAAAAAATAAAAATAAATAATGCGAAGGTTTGAAACGCTTATAATAAAATTTATTTGAGTATATAAAAAACTTTCTCAAGTTGTATCGATGGGGCGTTTTTTGTTCATATTGAAAGATTGATAGTTGAAGTCTTTGTGAAAAAACAAGGTAATGAAATATAAAATCGTGCTGATAGCATTTGATCAAATAGTAACAAATACGTATATGTAACAAACATAAATATTGCTATTGTTTTCAAAACTGGAATCATAAAACAAATACTTTTGAAGATATATTTCAATTTCAAGACTTTTTTAAAGTTATTATTTAAAACAAGTTTATGACCAATTATTAAGGTATTTGTAGTAACAAATTTTAGATTTCTTACTGTATATTTTATATAAAATACAACTTCTTTTCTTTCGACTATTGCCAAAATATATAATTTTTTATCATATTAATTGTTAGCATAAAACACAAAAAAAATTTTTTACAACGCAATTTACTCAAAAATCATAACATTTTTTTATTCATTCCGAAGCGAAATTTCAATGAATTCCGACCACTCTTTCTATTTTTGTCCATCGTTTGTATGAAGTCGATTCACTGTGCGACCCTGGCTTTTATATAGATATAGATATTTATATTTATATAGAAGGCGCTGAAAATGGCATTGAAAAAAATACATCCAAAACGGTTCGATGGATATGGCCTTTCCGAATTATCGGAAACAAAAAAAATCAAATGACATTTTAAAGCATAGACCATATATTAAGCATCGCCCCTACGCAAAACCCCCGGGACTTATTGAAAAGGGCTTAAAAAGTTCAAAAAATAGATAAATTTTCTCGCGCCCTTTTTTGTTTATAAAAAAAAATACTTGAATTAAGGGGGGGATGGTTAAAGGACAAAATAACGAAAAAAATGCAAAAACAAAAAATCATTGAAATTGAACCAATAGATTTCGAGTTATCTATCGAACTGTTTTAAAAAAACTAGTTTCGAGGAAATTAAACATTAAACATTAAAATGTGTATGTACAGTGTTGCGCAAAACAAAAGCAACAAAATGTACTCCAGACTATAAATACATAATTTTCATAAAAACAAAATAATTAAAACAAAGCTTACTATTTATTTTCACAGAGGTATTATTAAGCTATAAAACCAATACATTACAACAACAACAACAACAATTTCGTTTAAAACAAATATGAAAAAATGTACAGCAGAGTCGGAATTCACTTGCGCAAAACAATAGCAACAAAGTAGAGAAAGAAGAGCATAGGTTTAAAAAGAATGCGATCTAGCGGAACTTTTACAATGTTTTTGAGAAGCTGCTGTAAAATACTTTCAATTTGTGCAATATTTGATTCAGTTTGTCAACGATCTTTGCATATTAACGACGTTAAGAACATGGCGAGGGAAAAGTTTAGAGACAAATTAAAAAGTGAAATAATTAATGACTTTTTAGGTGGTAAGTTTTAGCAGAGATAGCAAAAAAATTTAAAATTAATAGATCGTGCATTTGCCGGTTGATAAAGAAGTATCGGCAGACAGGAGAAGTAAAAACTAAACATTTAGGTGGAAGACCTCGAAAAACTTCAACTCGGACAGACCGTGAAATTGTTAAGATGATAAAAAAAGAACCGTTTATTTCGTCAAAAATAATTGTAACATCTTTAAAACTGAATATTCATCATAGTACAGTACGAAGACGGGCTGTAGAAAACAATTTAAAAAGTTACAGACCAGCCAAAAAACCATTGCTTACAAGAAGGCATGTAAAAATAGATGAGTTTTTTTTAGTGTAATGCTTTATTAATATTAACATTATTTCTCTGGAAAAGGTTAAAATTTGCTAAAAGTCATCGCAATTGGTCAGTAAATAAGTGGAAGACAGTACTGTTTAGCGATGAATCTAAATTTAATCTAATTCAATCGGATGGAATGCAGACCGTCAGGCGACACAGAGCACAACGTCTTAAAACCAAGAACATCCTCGTCACTGTAAAGCATGGTGGTGGAAATATAATGGTGTGGACATGCTTTTCGGCTCAAGGACCTGGTCCATTTCATAAAATAGATGGAATAATGAACGGTGAGGGATATCGAGCCATACTAGAACACCAAATGCTACCCCATGCAGAGTGGAATATGCCACTTCGATGGGTGTTTCAACATGATAACGACCCGAAACACACATCGAAAGTGGCAAAGGAGTGGCTAACAAACAATAGGATTCAAACTCTTGATTGGCTGGCACAATCACCTGATTTGAATCCTATTGAAAACCTTTTTGGCATCCTTAAAAGGAGAGTGGCAGGACATCGGTTTTCCAACAAAGAGGAGCTATTCAACAAGTTGAAAACTGAGTGGGAAAACCTTCCGGAGGACTGTTTTTATTCATTAGTTGCCTCGATGCCAAAAAGGTGCGAAGATGTTATTAAAAACAAGGGCGGATACACAAAATATTGATTTTGTTGCTATTGTTTTGCGCAAGTGAATTCCGACTCTGCTGTACATTTTTTCATATTTGTTTTAAACGAAATTGTTGTTTTTGTTGTAATGTATTGGTTTTGACGTGACGAAGTTACGTTGTACTGCTCTAGTTTCCAAAAAAGTTGAAAAATGAATTTTTTAAAAATTAATCTGCGTTTCATTGCATTGTTACTCGCTGGGTATAAGAGCTATGATTAAAAAAATAGTATGACCATAAAGGTTAATTCTTTGACTATATTAAAAAAACAAAAAAAAAATTTAATACGCCATAGGGACGTAGTGGGAGCTGCGTAAGCAACGCAACTGAAAATTTGTTACATGGATTTATTACTCGCTGAGTATTAGTGCTAGGATTAAAAATATGATACGCCAATAAAGTCCTACTGGAAGCCCTCACAACAAAATTAGACAAAACATTTCTGACATCATGGGGACGCTGAGAGAGCCGCTCAAAGATCGATAACGCAACATTCATGCAGCGGCGTTGCATTGAATTTTTACTCAATGAGTATATAACCTACGATAAAAGTTTCAAAAGGAAAATAAAGTTTTTATACATGGCTTCACGACAAAAAAAAAAAAAAAAATTACGGCGTCGTCAGGTCGTGAATATAGCAGCTTATGTAACAGAAATGTAATATCGTTTCATGGAATTATTACTCACTCAGGAGGAGTGCTACAGTAAATTTTGGTTTACGACAGCAGGGATGTGTTATTACGCTTAACAACTAAATTACAAAAAAAATTTTGTTTGCATGATTTCAGGAATGCAATCACATAATGCAGTAAAAATGCTACAGCCATGAAAAAACGTTGCATGGATTTTTAACTCTGTGACAACTGGTGCAACGGTAAATTTTAAGGAACGAGAACAACGGTGAGGTCTTCGGGCATATGACAAAAATAAAAAAAAAGTTTGACGGCGTGTCAAAAACCCTCAGGGAACCGCCTAATGTGACGCATATGCACCACTTTTGCTGGATTAATTGAAATTAGAGCACAACCAATGGGGAAGCAAAAAAAAAAGCTAAACGAAAAGCACCAACTCCAAATCCAACAACAACTCCAACACCAACACCAACACCAATACCAACACCAACACCAACATCAACATCAACATCAACATCAAAATCAACATCAACATCAACATCAACATCAACATCAACATCAACATCAACATCAACATCAACATCAACATCAACATCAACATCAACATCAACATCAATATCAACATCAACATAACCATTAACATCAACATCAACATCAACATCAACATCAACATCAACATCAACATCAACATCAACATCAACATCAACATCAACATCAACATCAACATCAACATCAACATCAACACCAACATCAACATCAACATCAACGTCAACATCAACATCAACATCAACATCAACATCAACATCAACATCAACATCAACATCAACATCAACATCAACATCAACATTAACATCAACATCAACATCAACATCAACATCAACATCAACATCAACATCAACATCAACATCAACATCAACATCAACATCAACATCAACATCAACATCAACATCAACATCAACATCAACATCAACATCAACATCAACATCAACATCAACATCAACATCAACGTCAACATCAACATCAACATCAACATCAACATCAACATCAACATCAACATTAACATCAACATCAACATCAACATCAACATCAACATCAACGTCAACATCAACATCAATATCAACATCAACATCAACATCAACATCAACATCAACACCAACATCAACATCAACATCAACATCAACATCAACGTCAACATCAACATCAATATCAACATCAACATCAACATCAATATCAACATCAACATAGCCATTAACATCAACATTAATATCAACATCAACATAACCATTAACATCAACATCAACATCAACATCAACGTCAACGTCAACATCAACATCAATATCAACATCAACATCAACATCAACATCAACATCAACATCAACATCAACATCAACATCAACATCAACATCAACATCAACATCAACATCAACACCAACATCAACATCAACATCAACATCAACATCAACATCAACATCAACGTCAACATCAACATCAATATCAACATCAACATCAACATCAACATCAACATCAACATCAACATCAACATCAACGTCAACATCAACATCAACATCAACATCAACATCAACATCAACATCAACATTAACATCAACATCAACATCAACATCAACATCAACATCAACATCAACATCAACATCAACATCAACATCAACATCAACATCAACATCAACATCAACATCAACATCAACATCAACGTCAACATCAACATCAACATCAACATCAACATCAACATCAACATCAACATCAACATCAACATCAACATCAACGTCAACATCAATATCAACATCAACATCAACATCAACATCAACATCAACATCAACATCAACGTCAACATCAATATCAACATCAACATCAATATCAACATCAACATAGCCATTAACATCAACATCAATATCAACATCAACATAACCATTAACATCAACATCAACATCAACATCAACGTCAACGTCAACATCAACATCAATATCAACATCAACATCAACATCAACATCAACATCAACATCAACATCAACATCAACATCAACACCAACACCAACATCAACATCAACATCAACATCAACATCAACATCAACATCAACATCAACATCAACATCAACGTCAACATCAACATCAATATCAACATCAACATCAACATCAACATCAACATCAACATCAACATCAACATCAACATCAACATCAACATCAACATTAACATTAACATCAACATCAACATCAAAATCAACATCAACATCAACATCAACATCAACATCAACATCAACATCAACATCAACATCAACATCAACATCAACATCAACATCAACACCAACATCAACATCAACATCAAAATCAACATCAACATCAACATCAACATCAACATCAACATCAATATCAACATCAACATAGCCATTAACATCAACATCAATATCAACATCAACATAACCATTAACATCAACATCAACATCAACATCAACATCAACATCAACATCAACATCAACATCAACATCAACATCAACATCAACATCAACATCAACATCAACATCAACATCAACATCAACATCAACATCAACATCAACATCAACATCAACATCAATATCAACATCAACATAACCATTAACATCAACATCAACATCAACATCAACGTCAACGTCAACATCAACATCAATATCAACATCAACATCAACATCAACATCAACATCAACATCAACATCAACATCAACATCAACACCAACACCAACATCAACATCAACATCAACATCAACATCAACATCAACATCAACGTCAACATCAACATCAATATCAACATCAACATCAACATCAACATCAACATCAACATCAACATTAACATTAACATCAACATCAACATCAAAATCAACATCAACATCAACATCAACATCAACATCAACATCAACATCAACATCAACGTCAACATCAACATCAACATCAACATCAACATCAACATCAACATCAACATCAACACCAACATCAACATCAACATCAAAATCAACATCAACATCAACATCAACATCAACATCAACATCAACATCAATATCAACATCAACATAGCCATTAACATCAACATCAATATCAACATCAACATAACCATTAACATCAACATCAACATCAACATCAACATCAACATCAACATCAACATCAACATCAACATCAACATCAACATCAACATCAACATCAACATCAACATCAACATCAACATCAACATCAACATCAACATCAACATCAACATCAACATCAACATCAAAATCAACATCAACATCAACATCAACATCAACATCAACATCAACATCAACATCAACATCAACATCAACATCAACATCAACATCAACATCAACATCAACATCAACATCAACATCAACATTAACATCAACATCAACATCAACATCAACATCAACATCAACATCAACATCAACATCAACATTTACATCAACATCAACATCAACATCAACATCAACATCAACATCAACATCAACATCAACATCAACATCAACATCAACATCAACATCAACATCAACATCAACATCAACATCAACATCAACATCAACATCAACATCAACATCAACATCAACCTCAACATCAACATCAATATCAACATCAACATCAACATCAACATTAACATCAACATCAACATCAACATCAACATCAACATCAACATCAACATCAACATCAACATCAACATTAACAACAACAGCAAGAAACTTCGTCACGTCAAAACCTACGGGTGTGTCCACGGCACAGCCAACTCTTTTTTTTTATAGCTTAATAATACCTCTGTGAAAATAAATAGTAAGCTTTGTTTTAAATATTTTGTTTTAATGAAAATTATGTATTTATAGTCTGGAGTACATTTTGTTGCTTTTGTTTTGCGCAACACTGTATATTCTTAAAACTATAAAGAACACATTAAAAAAAAAATTTTTTTTTTTCGAAAAGTTTACACGTTACAAACCTTAAGGTCAACAATTAATTTTTAATATGCATCAAATATATTTGTCGCCTTTTCTTCTCGTGAGTTCTTTTGATCAGCAAGAGTAATTTGAAGCAAATTTTGAAACAAATTTCGAATTTATTTGAATAACCAGGTATGTATTTAATGAACAAATTAATTGTTGTGATAACATGTTTTATGTTCATATTCAATTTCAATGATTTTTTTTGCATTTAGTTCGTTATTTTGTTCTTTAAGCATCCCCCCTAAATTCATGTATCTATTTTGTTTTTGTTTTTTTTATATAAACAAAAAAGTGCGCGAAAATCTATCTATTTTTCGAACTTTTTACTTCAACTTCCGTCATAATTAAAAGAAAAAACCCCGATGATCTTACGTAGGGGGGATGCTTAATATAAGGTATATGCTTTAAAACAGTGTCGGCCAAAAAAATACATACACAGTTCTTTCAGTTTTGTAGTAGTGTGCTCCCAAGTGAGAGCAAAGAATCTCTCTTTGGCTTACACTGTGAAAATTTTACTTCGCAAGAGGCTTAAAGAAATTTTTTATGTGAAAGTGAATTGAAATTAATGAAATTTCTTACTAGGTAAATAATGTGCAATATTATTTATTGTTTAGGGGCCGCGTTATTAATAATAATTAATAATAACATTAATATTAATATTTTATTAATAATATCAATATGCATATACATATTATTAATATCAAAAATACATATTTATTTGGAAAGTAATCTTTTACTAATAACATTTTACCGACTCCTAATAGTACTAATATTATTTATATTGCATATTACTTCAAAATAAAACACTGGTAGTGCACCCTACTTTCTTCTGACAAATTAAGTTTTCGCTTCCCCAAAACAATTTTTAAAGAAAAAATATGCTAATTTCCACATTTGGTTGAATATTTTTTTACGTGTAAGCATTTAAAATTACGCAATAAATTGCGCGCATAAGTTGCATAGAAGCGTGGTGTTAACTAGCCAAAAGCGAAACATCGACTGAACGCTCTTGCTACGAATAATCGGCAGCGTCGGTGTAAAAGCACGACAGCCAGTTTTATGTCGGTGTAAGAAACCGAAGTTTCACGAAGCACGCGTGCATAGGCGTCGGCCGACACTGCTTTAAAATATCATTTGATTTTTTTGTTTCCGATACATGGGAGAGGCCATATCCATCGAACCGTTTTGGATGTCTTTTTTTCAATGCCATTTTCAGAGCCCTCTATATGAAAGCCAGAACTGTATTTAAAAACAAAAAAAATATTTTTATAAAGTATTTTTTATGTACAATAACCTGTATAAATTAAAAAAAAAAACAATAACTTCTTACATCTAAAAAAATTTTTTGAAAACAACTCCTGTTTTTGGTTTTTACACGTATATTATACCTTAAGTTATTGTGATTGTGAAATGTTCAAAATGAGTCGCTACTTCCTCCAATTCTTTAAGGGGGGTAAGGTTTTTTTCGTCTAAAAAATACCTTTTTTCATGAATTATTTTAAAGAAAACTATAACAGTAGGTTTATTTTACATATAATTATATAAAAGTACAACATTTTAAAAATATTTAAAAAAATGTTTGTTAAAAAATAGAGAGAAATAACGGATTTATTGAAGATATTCGCAGGTGCCTCGAAAAAAATCTTTGTGCGGTGACCAGCCTACAGCATCACTGGATCATCCAAAACCAAAAAATCAAAATGCTTTCTTTAGTTTATTACTTTATCTCTCCAGTGACGTCGAGTTCTTTTCAATTTTTCAATTTTTGGCACAATTTCGAAGCCAAAATGACGATTTTTGACGAAAAATGTACCTATTTGTTATTGTAAAATTGTTAGTAATTAAAAAATTTAAAAAACTTGACGTCACTAGAGAGCTACTTATACATATCGTCGTTCGTAAATGATTGTGTTCTATATCACAAAATTGAAAAAATTGAGATAAGACTGGTATATAGGCAAATTTTTCGAGATCTATCGATCTGTGTCATCAGTTTGCTTTTATCTTTTATAGTTTTCGAAATATGAGACATCGACTTTGTGCTATACAACACTGTTGTGACAAGCTTCGTAACCTATTGTGTTCTATATGCAAAAAATCGTGCATATAGAACAAAAACGAAGCAAAAATACTAAGTAAAAAAAATATTTTTTTATTTTGTTCTATATGCAAGTCTAAATAAAGTTATTAAAGTTATTATTTGGAGGTCTTTGTATTTTGCTTTTTTTTTTTGTTTTTTTCTGGTTTTTTTCTTAGCTTCACATTGCACTTGGCAAATGAAATGAAACAAAAAAGAAAAAATCCCGCTTTAGATTGCAGTTGGTAAATAAAATGAAACAAAAACGAAAAGGAAATACCCATCATAAATAACATAAGGTTAGAAGTTAAATTTTACAACAACGTTTAAAAAAAGCTTAATACTAAGAATCAGAATGGATAAGCAATAGATAAGAAGATATCATTGGAGAAAGTAAATGATGTGAAAAGTTTATAAGACTTTTTATCACTTGATGCAGTGGCATACTACCATATGGGTATTCACGGGTTGATGCGAATTGCAAGAATGCGAAAATGCAACATATTTTTCGCACTAACGCGTGAACATCAATATGGTAACTTTACGATAGCGGAAAGAACTATATTGCCACCTTATTTCAAAATAACAAAAACTTATTTAAATTAACGTACAAACTTAGCCTTTTTTAAGTTTTACCCAGATGGCAACTATGCTTGAAAACACCCATAACATGAATCATCTGTTTCGCATCACTGTTTGTGCGCTTTCGAAATAGGTTTGAGCAGTGCGTAATTCAAGAAGAGTCCCAAAATTGCTTTTAATGTGTTTGTTGTTGGAATGAAGCAAAAATTCACAATCTTGCATTTTCGCATCGTCGCAACTGTGTTTCGCATCAACCCGTGAATACCCATAATAATTTGTTTAATACAATTTAAAATATAGGTACAACTTTTTGTCTTCGTTTTTTTAACAAACTTGCTTCAATTAAAAAATCTCCGTAAATCAACAAGCATGAACTTCGTGGAATCGAAGTCAAATAAATTTGGTTAATTTTTTACTTGATTTTGTAGTCGAAACTTACCTTTTAAGAAATTAACAGGTATTGATTTAAGTGGACTCATAAGAACATATGTATAAGATTAAGTTTAAAATTAAGTTAATATTATAATATATGAAATAAAGTTTTTATTGAGTGAAATCACATTGCTTTTCACATGGTTGAATAAATAAGGTTGTAGCATGGGTGAGAGCGAGTTCCCATAAATGTCAAATCGAAGTTGACATCTCATACAAAATCTGAAAACGAAAATTAATAACATGAAAAGCCGTTGAAGTTGTTGTTGTTGCTTTTCATTGATTTTGACAATTATGGGTACTGAAAAGAGAGTACGATCAGCCACGAGACAACCTTATTTTTTCAACTATGGCTTTTCATTTCTCCAATACATATTATATTTTGTTCTATATGCTATAAAACAAGAATAGTTTCGTAAATAAGTGCATATAGAACAAATTATTTTTTTTTAAACGCATCTTACTCTAAAAAACGCTTCCAAGGATGAACATTTTTTTTGACAGAAAAAACCACAAACTCTTGAACTTTCATTGGTAAGAAAATCGCGGCAGATTTTTCGGTTCAGTTTTTTACTAAACTTTAAACTTGATTTACCAAAAAAACATTTTTGTCATATAGAACACAATAATTTGCGAACGACGATATGTAGAATATGTGTAAAAAATTTCAAAACGATCGGTTCAGTAGTTTTTTCTGTAGGCTGGTCACCAACTTTAAAAATTACATGTTTGGGAAAATCGATTTAAAGTTTTGTTCCCTAAGCAACACTAGTTGGAGGTACGGTCATTCAACCTACTGCAACTTCGTTAGTTTTGCACCGAATGACCTTAAAATTTAATACAATATTCTTCAGATGTTGTACTTTCAGAAACAAAGGCACCCCCTCCTCAACATAAATATATAATAAACTCGCCTTTTCAGCCCGTGCGTGTTATATAATGTTTGTACACAATTCATCGAGAACTGGACCTGTCTGCAGAGAGATGTCGGCCGAACAGAAAAAGTATTTCAATTGAAAAAACGTTCTGTGTCAGATGGAAATTGAACCAGGGTTCTCTCGTATGGGTCACGCACTCTACCCACTGCGCCACTACCGTCGACAATTCTTTTTAGGCACTATGTTTGTTTGTAATGGGTTCTATAGGAGGTGGGCGTGTCTCTGGGCGGATTCAAAAAATATTAAAAATCATTCAGGCGAATCATTTTTTGCCCCGGGCGCTAAATTTTAGTAAATATAAGAAGTGGTATAAGAAGTCTCAATTTCAAACCCATATTAAAACGCATATGTTGTGCGAAAAAGTCACACAACAACAACAACAAATATTCTAGAAATGTACAACCTTACACATTTATATATCACATTTCCATTAACCCCCATTCCAAATTTTATTGTGATATCTTTATTTATTTTAGAGTTATAAATATATTACCGCTAAATAAGCCATTTCGTTCGACATAAGTGAAATGCCCATATTCGATATTCTATAAATTGATATAGAACTTTAAGCGACATTTTTTAAATTTGTTTTGGTTTTGTCGCTTATCGTGTTTCTGCACTAAGCCCACTTTCTGTTCCCCAGAATATGTTCTACTTCTTCATGAACTTTTCGCAAATTTCATTTACTCAAACCACAAAGATTCTGGTAAATGTCAAATAGAGAATTTTTTATTTCACTTTAAATCTAAATATTTATAACATCTTAAAGGACCTGCTTAGAAAAGAAGAAAAATAGAAGATAACAGAGAAGATTAGGCAACCAAATGCATTAACAAACCGCACACAGAAAGAAGGACTTCATAAAATAAACAAGCGATGAATTACAGATGCAAAGACAAATCAAGACATCATCGCTTACACAAGGAACCGCAAGGAATGAAGCAACAGCAAAAGCCGTTCCACTCGACAGAAACTCCTGCAGCAGGAGCAGCAGCACCCTGCAATACTGCAGAAAACTAATTACAATTAGAGCAGACGACAGTCTTGTAGCACTTAAAGTCAATCCAGGGCTCCAACAGAGAAGAAGCAGAAGCAGCGCCAACCACGATGTGCTAAAGCACACCCAAGGATCCACAAAGCCTCTGTCGAGTGTGAGAGTTTTGCTCAGCTTGAGTCGGATGGCAGCAGCTGTTCAGACATAGCCCGCAGCCGAGTTCAGTTTGAATTGTTGCTTCTTGCCTTTACTTGGTTATTTTTTCAACTTCAATTATTTATGTGCAACCATCCGGTAGAAGCGCCAAAAGAGAAGCAATTGAGAAAAACTAAACAAAGAGGTTTACCACAATCGGCATCCGAATTAGGAGCTGTGCTGTGGCTCCACACTTTGTGCGGCCGCAATAGTAGAAAGAAACACTGGCTGGCCGATGAACGATGAAACGATGTAACGATGTAGTGCAGGCATAAAATGTTGACATTTGGAAGGACCTTTTGTTGGCTGCTCTTAAAAGTGGATAACAAACTTCAAATTGGCGTTTTTTAAGTAGAGGCTAGTGAGGAACATTACTTAAAGGAAAAATGAAAATTGGTTCGTACAGAATGAACTATTAATACATGAGGTTTTTTCAATTAACTGTATTTCTTTGAAATCTCTGTAGGTCAAAAAAGTTTAACTGCATATGTACAATCGAACGCTTTCACCAAAGGAAACCACAAAAAACCAAATACAATCCATAAAAACCGCACAGAAAAATACAGGTAATAGCAACGGTTCATTCATGCACCTAGTCATGCCTGATTGTTTGCAATGTTGTATTTTTTTTTTAAATCAGAACCAGCACGGAATAAATAAAATTCCAGCCAACAAAAAATAAAGCTTTACGTCTTCATTTCTTTTTTCTTGCTTTAAGTGAGTTTCCTGTCTTCTCAGACTGCAGTCTTAAGTTTTCCGAAGGCATGAACGTATGTGTGATTGTGTAAATCACTCAACTTTGTAACAGAATGATTTTTCATTCTGATGTGATTGGTCAGTGGAAAAGGAAGCTAAAAAAACGAATCAACTTTAAAATATTTTTGTTCTCTATTTATTGGCGTAGGACGTTCTGGGAAAATCGACCATCTCACAAATTGACTTGAAAAAAATTTATTCACAACCGATTTAATACAATTTCAGACGAAAAAGTAACGGTCTAATAAAAAGCTCGAAACGGCTGTAAGATACATCACCAATTAGGTAACTATTTATAAGCCAGCTCAGGATCGCTTTCAAACGATTGCAGTTATCGGATCTGACCAGTAGTAAAAATGTTAAAATCTCAATTTTTGTTATACGGCGCACTCTTGCTAGGCGGTATTGCAGCTTGTCCTCTGACAGTTTTGGAGTATCTTCGACTTTATATAGGGTGTTTTTTTTATTATTTTAGTTTTTGAGCAAACCTCTAAGAAACTGCCCAACCTAACGTTGAGACCTATAAAACTTTATTTGAATTGAAGTAAAATAGTAAAATTACATAATTTCAAACCGAATATTGGCTTTATTAGAAAGATTATTTAGTGTTTATGTAGTTATGATTTCGGGCCACATGTCACTGTTGACTCAGATGTGGAAATGGTTCGGCGAAATCTGGAAATTAAATTTTAGACCACTCCAATTTTTGCGCTCCAATTTCTTGGGCTCATTGGGCAGCAAATTTTACTTCAGTGTGCACTGTACGACACCTTTGCGGATGAGTATTATCATTTAGAGTTTGCTAATTGCAAATACGATCCATGGTTAATTCAATTAGTCAAATGGACGATTAAATAGTCTTTATGGACATAGTGCACAGTAACATTCCCGCACTGAATTAAGATTATCAAAATAAATTTGGAAAATTTGCAAGCGTGTTTCTGGCGTACGTCTACTTATGGCAAATCAAACTTAAAACAGATGATAATAGCATTGCCCGATAAAAGCTTTTTAATGTTAAAAAGTCTTTTAAAATTCTGTTATTCATAAATTAACAGACTGCTTTGCAGTTAAAATAGGAACACTTATAGCATGTTTAAACCGAGCAGTTAATTATGTTAAATCAATTTAATGAAGTTAAATCGAAAAACGAGTTCTCAAATGAAGTTCTAATGAAGTTATATGCGTACAATTGTTGTTGGAAATTTAACGTGTTAAATGATTTAAAACGTTTCGAAACTCGTTAAATCACTGGTTTGTGTTCTTGCTAACGTCAGAAAAGCTTTTTTTTTTGAAAAAAGCTTTTTAATTTGAAGTTTTTAATGTAAACAAATAAATTCTTTGACAAATTTTTCTTTACTATTTGACAAATTTTTGTTATTTTTTTTTTATTTTTTTTTTATATTTTTGAATAAACAATTTTTTATTTCTTTCAAAATATAAACAAATAAACTGACATTTTGAAACAAGTTAAAGCAGTATGAACGATGATGTTAAAAAAAAGCTTTTTTCGAATAACACGTTAAATGAAGTCGGTTTGAACATGCTATTACGATTTGAAATGGGAAGAGTGTCTATAATGGTTTGTGTATTAGATGAATTCAATAACTTTTTATTTATTTGTTACAATTCCGTCTACATTTTGATATCTAAGCATCAAAAGTTTTTGTAAATATTTTGAAATGTTTTGACGAATTTTCGTGTTTTTATTTACTTTTTTTTTTGGAATTTTTTTTTTTTTACATATTTTCTAATTGTTTGAAATATTTTGAATTATTTGTTTATAGCACGTTTCAGCCATTTTTAAAAATCCTCTACTTTATAAACAAACATTTTCAAGCAATTTTTGACATTTTATTTTGTTTTTGATATATTTTCAAATAATTTGATATATTTTTGACAAAATCTGTGCTCAGATAAACACAAAAAAAAAAAAAATTAAAAATCCTTCATCGAGGGTTTATTGAAGGTTTCAACCATTTTAAAAGTTCTCTCATTTATGAAGCATTTTGTTGTATATGCAAATCAGTGATGTGATTTGGTGGGATTTCGGGCTCATTTCGGGATATTTGGCCTATTTGAGAACGTGTGGGATTTCGGATGCTTAGGTGGGATTTTCTACTGAATCATAATTTTTTAAAGTGTAAATTAGCAAAACTGGTTGGTATCACTTTTTTGTAATCTTTCAAAATTTTTCGTTTAATTGCTGTATTATTCATTCTAAATATGTAAGAAAGGGATATGTATATTCAAGAGGCTTAAAATTAATGAAAATAAGATCCTCATTTAAAAACAAAAAAATATAAGCTCAGTTTCACTTTGATGCAACGAAAGAAATTTACGATTACTTCATACACTTGAGAGAATTTTTATAAAAAACGCAGTGTTTAACTTTTCGTATTTTTTTTTTTTTTTTGTGGAAAATTTGTTATATTTATTGAAAAATTTCATTATTTACATTATTAAACTATAAAATTATTATAATGTTAGAAAAATGTAGGGGAGGATGCGCGCCTACCAAACACGTTTTGCTTGGAGGCTATACCTTTGGTTTAAAACATAATTTTTCAGAGCTCTTGGTTTCATTTGGAAGCTAAGTTCAATAACTAACAGGAATTTTAATCAAAATTTAAAATTTTCAAAAATTATAATTTAGGCAGTCGATCTAGCAAAAGTCTCGAAATCGATCGCTGAAAAAATCGGACCAGCTACTGAGCACCTAAAACAAATCGTTGAAAAAAATTAGAAAATGAAGTAAAAACAATAGTGTTTGAGAGTTTATAAAAAGTTTATTCTATCAATAGTTCATAATGACTCTTTGAACTTCAAACAATAGAGATTTGAATATCTTTGTAGGCTGCAGCCATCGCATTAGAATTTATATTCGTTCTTCTTTTCAATTTTTTTTTAGGCGACGCCATTCTAAAATTTTATCTGAACGTGGACGACAATCACGAAAACTATTTTAACTTATTTCAAACACTATTTTCAATCATATAAATGCCAATTTTTTACTTACACGATTTCTGAAAATTTGTTCGGAAGGTGGACCAACGTTTTGTTCAGTAGGTGGCCAGGCACGCCATCATGATATGACGAGAAATATTTTTTTCCAATTTCTCAATATTGTTCGATTGCTCGTCGAATTGTGAAAAATAAACATTAAATATAGAATTCTACTCATATTCACCTTTTTTTATCGATAAGAAACACTCTGAAATTCACTAAATAGAGATGAACTATTTTTGCTTAGCTTCGTTTTATTCGAATATTTTATTTCTCAACGGCCGTGGGGCTAAAGCAGTATGCGCATTCATCTCAGTGAATTATCAAAAGTGAACTTTCAATGAGATGTTACTGCAACACTTTACACATTGGCGCATCATACTGACGTCAGAACTCACAGTGTTCAGCAGTAGGTGGGCCTCCTTCGGCAGGTGGGCATCCTTATTTCTTTTCAAAAATTGCATAAAAAATCGTTATTTGTATAAATATTTGGGTTGGATTTTTTGTGGGTTTTTCGTGTCATTTTGGTGGGATAAACAGGTCTAAATCGGGATGTTATCGGGATTTTTTACTAAATCAGAATCACATCACTGATGCAAATACATAACTGCTTATTATTAAATTCACCACGCATTCTCTCTCTCTCTCTTTACTTGTTCTGAATATGAAATTGTAACTTAGTCTTAAGTCAGTTTTTAGTCTTTAAGTAAATGCCTAATAAAGAACACTTATACACGAAAACAACACCGGCTACTTGTACATCACACATTTAAAAGAGATTTTTAACACTATTGAACGTTTATGAATAATGTTTTTAAATTTTTTTCTTAATCTATTTTTTTTTAATAAATAATAAACTGGCTATTTCAACCCTTGAAGGAACTTTGACCGAACTTCTTATGATCAAATTGTGTTGTGCGTGTTATTAAATGTTTGTACACAATTGATCGAGAATTTGACCTAGTTTTATGCCGACTACGAACGGCTAATGTGCATGTTCTCATGACGCTTTTATGGCACTATTTACCCTCTGAGGTTTGCCATTGTCTGCAGAGAAGTGACGACCGAACAGAAAAATTAATTCAATTGAAAAAACTCTGTGTCAGATGGAATTGATCCAGAATTCTCTAGCGTATGGGTCACGCACTTTATCCACTGCGCCACGGCCACCACATTTTTTCTTATGTACACCGAGAAAAAAGCAAGAAGAATTTTATGTAAAATTCATAAAAAACCTAGTATGATTTATACGATGGCTTTGGCAGTTTTCAGCCTCCTAAGTTTTTGGGCAAAACACCTAAGTTTTACATGTGAACTTACCGATATTGATTTGGATTATAAATTAGTGAAGTATTTTGTAAGTTACACATTAGCTTCGACAATTTATATGAGCGTGCTTGCTTGTTCTGCCGAACAAGAAAACTTTGTTGAACTAAGAAAATTTAATTAGATAAATAAATATACAGGAAGAAGTATAAAATATACATCTGCTTAGGTAAATTACTTTATACTGTTTTTGTAAAAAATTTCCAAAGACAAGTATGAAATATACATATACTTAGGTAAAATTTTGTATATTGCTGTTGTGCAAAATTACCCAAGTACTTAAATGAAACTTCTAAATAAAATGAACCAAAATTTTTAATTTTTACTAAGGAAAACTTATTTTAATTAATTTAAATATACATACATTTACAAAGTTTACAACATTAATTTACAAAGTAAAAAAATTATGCATTTAGATAGCATATAAATATATCTAATTAAATGCTAAGAAAAAGCACTCACGAAGCATTGCACTTTGGCTAAACATGTAGGCTATATCATTTTCATTACAAAAACTAATCGAGAACTATAACAAATTGCGAGTATTCAGCAACAAATTTTGCTCATACCATTTTGATGAAGTGTCAAAGTTTTCGTTGATTTACCTACACTATTGGTTAAAATGTTATATTCTTGGCTTGGGTGAATCAAACATTTTTTTTGGCAGGGTATCGAAGTAAATGCTCTCAAAGCAATGTATTAAACAAAATATTACTTTGGTGAATAACCATAAGTTTCTAATGTCCATACAATTATTTTTACCTAAGCCGACTGATTTTACTATTGCTTTTTTTCTCGGTGTAGGCTTTATAAGAGGTTGAATACTGATGAATACCGCCGTTTATTTTCAAGGTTTATTCATTATTGATTTCTATGCACCTCTTAAGAAATATCTTAAGAAATATTGAAAAAAAAAAGAAATATTGAACTTATATTTAAATTCCGAGAAGGCTACTTTCCAAGCAAAAACTAGTAGTAACCTAGTAAAGAAGTATTTTTGACAGCATGTAAGAAGAGAAATAATTAATTTTGAACTAGTTGGATATGAGTGGAAAAATACCCGCTGTTGCTCAGTACAGGTAATATATTTAAGGTGTGTAATGTGTTTGAAACGTGGTGAACAAGTTCTGCAATCCCACATGTCTTGTCATTATCTCACATATCCTGATATTAACTCATTCCGAGTAGTCATTATCTCTGGTAATAAAATTTTCGTTTCCACAGAGTTAATAACCAGTGCTTATAATAGAATGCTTGGTAATAATCCTGCCCAAATTATGGAAAAAAAATATATTCTATATATCTCTTAAATACGAGGGACATTTGATAATTCTGTGAAAAATGAAGCAAGGAATGATTTTTACGGCAAAAAACGTTTTCTTTCTCAATATAGTCTCCTTTTACCTCAAAAAATACGTTTTCGGAAGGTCCTAAAAATAGGTCTCTGTTGCGGTGATGAGCTCCTCTATGGTCTTTGATCTCTGATCTATTTCCGCCGACCCATTTCTTTAGGTTTGGAAACAGAAAATAGCCGCTGGGGGCCAAATTTGGAGAATATGCTGGATGAGGAAGCAATTCGTACTTCAATTCATGGAATTTTGACATGGGAGGTGGGCATATGTGAACGCGCGCATTGTCTTGACGGAAGATAACTTTTTTCCTCGCCAAATGGGGACGTTTGTCTTTAAAATGTCGTTGAAACGGTTCCATTCGGCTGCTTAGTATTCGCCATTGATTGTTCTTTTTGGTGGAAGGTAATCGATGTCGATTATACCGCGTTTATCCCAAAATACTGTCGCCATAACCTTTCTGGCCGATAGTACCGACTTCGCCTTCTTCGGGGCACGTTCGGTCGTTGAAGTCCACTGTTTCGACAGTTTCTTTGTCTCTGATGTGTACATGATGGGTCCATGTTTTGTCGACGGTTACTAATCGACGGAAAAAATCCTTCTTATCTTTGTTCAACATCGCCAAACACGCCTTTGAATCAGTCACACGGTCACCTTTATGATCGAGAGTGAGCAAACGCGGCACCCATCTTGCGGATAAGTTTATCATATCAAAATGATTTCGCAAAATGTTCCACACCCATTCGTCTGAGATGCCTACGGCCTCAACAATCTCACGCTCCGATCGGCCAACACGATATCGTGAATTCTGGTGACCATTTCTGGTGAGGTCTCCTCATTTAGGCGTCCAGAGCGTTCGGCGTCACTTGTGCTTGTACGACCGCATCGGAATTCAATAAACCTCTTATGAATCATTCCAATCGATGGTGCAGAGTCGCCATAGTATTTTTCATGCCTTTCCTTGGTTTCGCTGATGGTTTTTTTGCGCAAAAAATAATGCTTGATGAGCACACAAAATGCACTTCTTTCCATTTTCGCCAAAATTTACAAGAAAATCTGCTGTCAATGGTTGCCAAACACAAACTAAGAGCGCGCTGAAATTTTGACAGTAGTCTACTAACAAATAGTAGCTGACAGCATCAGTGTTGCATTTAAACTACGCAGGAAATTAAAAAATTCACTAACTTCCCAAATTGCCCTCGTATGTATTTCCCCAAAGATTTACTTCTTAAAAGCAGCGGTACTTTCTATAAATAGGTACACTAAAGAATCTACTGCCTTTAGGATTCTTATATTTTGTATGAAGGTGAAACCATTACCTTGTATAACATACACTTTTTTATGGTATGGGTTTTTAAACACCCACGTTACTCCATGAGTTTGCTTAAAACAGTTGCAATACAGAATAAGGGAATTTGTTGTGGGGACATTTCAAATTGCCTCAGTTATAAAATCTGACCTTAACTGAGCCTTAAATCCCACTTCATCAAAGGATTTTTAGTATAAAAACTTTTCAGTATAAAATACAACGTAATTATAGAGAATTCCATCAAATATAACTCCTTGTGATTTGTAAATTGCCAACGAGTAGGCGGGTATTAGTGAAGAATAGTATCTTTTAACATGAGTGGGTTTATTTTTTTTTGAGAGGAACTGTTATGAAATAGGATATACATTTGAATAGTTATAATAATTGGGATAAATAATAAAATAAACTGACCATTTCAGCCTTTGAAAGGATTTTGACTGAGCTTCAAATGATCGAATTGTGTTGTGCATGTTATTGAATCTTTAAACGAAAATAATCGAGAACGGGATCTACTAGTTTTATACCGTTGAGAAAAGTTCAGAAAAATGAATTGCAATTGAAAAACTTACTGTTGTTTCAGCTGGATTTCGAGCCTGGGCTCGCATTTTCATCGAGTGGTCGACACACTGTTTAACGCACTCGGCCAAGGACGCTACAAGAACATATCGACCACTGTTTGGAGTACATAAAGATTCTATCTTGTGTTTAAAGTTCTGTAGTATGGTGAAAGCACTGCGAAGTATCAAACACATCAAACACAGAGAGGATTTAATAATTTTAAAGTGACGTTATCTACTTATTTTATTGTTATTCATCCCACTATACAGCATTATTGAATGGTTAATTATGATGTAAACGCTTTTTACTGACAAACATTGTTTTCAGTGCAGCCAAGATGTGGACGTTAAAAGCTTTTAATGCTTTTCATGCACACACAAAACGGTGCCAAGTCAGTTTCAGACAATTCATCCATTCCAAAGCTGAACAAAATTCATTGATTTATTTAACTATAGAAATAAGAGTGCATTTCCACATTTTTAGAACCGGAAGCAAAGTTGTGGAAAACATTTAATGCATTCATACAAACTTCATGAGGCAAACATTTTTCGGAAATATTCCCCAAAACAAAAATAAAAAACTAATGAACAAAAGCAAAATTGAAACTACAGCAAGCTCAGGTTAAAGCCATCTGAGAGTTACCTTGAGCTTCGTCAATATATTTACAATTGCTTTTTTACTTTTCGACTTAAAATCAACTCCGAGTTCATGAATAGCCGACGTGTTATTGTAACAACAACTACAGAGCAAGTAGAGTAGCTACTTACCGTCACACCATAGATTGCCAGCAATGCATGCATCAATTTCCGGGCATTTGTATTCACAATCAGATTCCCTTGGATAGATTCCAAATTCTGCAACCGTCTCGTTCCCACTGGTTGTGCTGGCGTTGCTCTGCAGGTCCAGTTGCTGCAGCAGCGATGTTTTGGTGCGATGTATTTCCAGCCACGTGAACGCAATATCTCCGGGCTCCTTCAAGATTGGCTCCAACACCAAGCTGACCGGTCTGCAAGAAATAAAATTAGTTAAATTCCTGTTAAAATTGTATTATTCCAATGTGAACATTTTTGTTGCATGACATTTTTTGCTGATTCGACACTTTTGCTAATGCTGTCGTTCTTGGTCAAATGAATATAAGTGCCAATTCTCTTTTTTGCTTTAGAAGACAGAAAATCGAGTTGAGGGCTATCAAACATGCCCGAATGAATTTAATCAAATTAATTGTGAAAATTCTATACTTATTTCAGAATTTTGGTTTCAATTTGAAGTTTCAATCAGAATCTGCTGACGATGAGCATTTTGAATGCTTGATTGTTCATTTTTCGCAATCAACTATTTCTGTAAGATTGTAAAGTTCGTTGTATGTGACCTTATTTTGTCACTTGTATTGATTACCTTTCTTTATTTGATATCTTTTTGTACCAATTTATTAAACTACAAAACGATTTTAATGAACTTATCAATATTTGAAACTTAGGAGGAAGACCTACGTTTATGGAGCCTCCGAGTTAGGCGTGAAAAAGATGACTTATTAATATTAATAAAGAAAAATGCATTCCTTCTAATGCAGCTTCGCAGTTTTTAAAAATTATTTTGGCATTCTCTCTTCATTGATAAAATATCGTCGTTACAAATGTGAAGTTGCGAATCTGAAATATTCAATTTTACTTTTACCATTGTTACTTATTGTTTAGTGGAGCTATATGCTGTGCCATACCATGAACAACACGCAAAAGGTTATGTTAAAATATTAAATATTGTAACAAGAACAATAATGATGGCCGTACCGAATTGCTCTTGAATAAAAAAGGTAATTTTTTCGTGAAAAGGTAATTTTTTCGCGAGTTCACATTTGTAACAACGATACATCGGAGTAGAAATTAACAAAATATGCATAATATAGAGATATAAAATATAAGTAGATTTCTAAAAAAAAAACTAAGTTTTCAAAATAAATAATGAATTATTTTTTCAATTCCTTTTTAAGGTAACAGCACACTTAATAAGGCAAAAAGTACACTTTTGCAATATATTTTTCTGAGGTATTTTAATACATTTTAACAAATTCACAAATATTTTGCTGTAACAATTCACCTCATTTATTTAAAAAACTAAAAATATATTTAAAAATATTAGGCATTTGCTTGGCATTTCTATCCGTAAAATTAATTTTTGAATTGAAAACAAATTTGAGCTTTAGGTTAAGTATGTTGAAAAAAAGACAACTTGAGTGGATCACAGTGAAAAGTCTAATGAGTTGGTGTAAATAAATAAATAACTGACCATTTCAGCCCTTGAAAGGACTTTGACCTAGCTTCTTAGGATCAATTGTGTTGTGCGTGTTATTAAGTTTGTACACAATTGACCGAGAAATGGACCTACAGGCTTAACGCCGACTCCGAACGGCGATGAACGAAATGTTCTTATTCTCAAGAAGCTTTACATGGCATTTTTATTACTCTCTGAGGTTTGCCATTGTCTGCAGAGAGGTGGCGTCCCTACAGAAAAATTATTTTAATTCAAATAATTTTCTGTCGCTCTGGGGTTCGAACCTGGGTGTCCAAGGTTCGTTGACATAGCGGCCACGCACTTAAACCAACTACGCCACGGACGCCAATGAGTTGTGTGATGACTAAAAATGATGACTACTGATGAGTTGGTGTAGCGGCCAACGAAACAGTCTGTATAGTCAAGCTGTGTGATTTGCTCTATGCAGAGCCGTTGTTGTTGTTGTTGGTTGTTGCCTTCTTTGTCTTCATGTTGCCTTGTTATCAACATACTTGGCCTAAAGCTTAAATTTGTTTTCAATATAAATAATGAAAGGTCATATTCAAAATATTAATAATTTTCGAATTGTTTGGTCTAAATGTCGTGAATTATCATAAAAATTATTTAGAAAAATAAAAAGCACTAAGATTTATTGAGATATGATAAGTAGTTTTGTAGATTAACCCCTTGGAAAAGCACAATTTGAATATGATGTTTGAGATGTATTTTTTGCCATAAAAAATTGGAATAAAAAATTCCAAACATACATATTCTTCAATTTTTGGGTCGCTCTTTCGATTAGTAATTCGAAAGATTCGCATAGTAATGACTTTATAAACCAATATGGCACATTTTAATTAAAAAAATAACGAAAGTTTTTGCGTTTTTTTTTTTTTTTGTGAACCATTTTCGCATCAATAAAGTTACTGAGTGGGCGCCAAACCAAAACCAAATATCTAAATATAACAAGAAATATTTTTTTTTTGTTTTGAATCAACCTAACCTCTTCAATATATCAATGTGTAAAAAATTAACGTTATTTGAAAAATTATGAATATAATTAATAAAATTCACATCTCCAATGATATAATTGTCCCAAAAATATATAAACAAGGGTTTTTTGAGATCGCTGATTACGAATTTGAGGTTTCAAAATTTAAGATGACGGATTCAATATGGCCCACCAAATTTCATAAAATGCTTTTAAATTGCAAGGAAATGTGTATAAGGGGGTTTCTGAGGCCGTTGATCACAAATTCGAAGTTAGATTTTCCAAGAAAAACAACCAAGATTAAAAATTGGTTGTTTCCATCCGTTAGCCGTTTATAAACGTTTTCAAAAGAAAATTTGAAAAAGAAAACAATAAATTATAGATAATAATATTAAAAGTAAAAATAAAAGTAAATTTGCATTTATAAACAATGCATGTGAAACCGTCTTTGGCAAAGTTTTTCAAATTTAATAATTAAAATCACGAATTTTTACCTACCTATAATAAAGAAACGCCACATGAATTAAACAAGAAAAACTTTTTGACTTGTTTTTTCTATCTGCTCTGGTGGAAATCCGTAATATGGTTCTTAAAAATAGCAAATAGTTTCTTTCTGCTTTTAATGCATAGGCAAATTAAATGTATTTCATCAAAGTTAACTCTTTGGTTTCAAAACAAAAATGCCATTATTTTAATATTTTTTAAAAAAGCATAAGCCCGATATTGTTTTTATTGCGGAACATAAATTAAACATTTGGCATAAAATTGAATTTAAAGATTATAATATTACTAGCGACCACCTGTGCGCGTTGCTGCCCCCAGCAACTATAATAATAATAATAATAATAATAATAATGCTAATAATGATTATAATAATAATAATAATAATAATAATAATAATAATAATAATAATAATAATAATAATAATAATAATAATAATAATAATAATAATAATAATAATAATAATAATAATAATAATAATAATAATAATAATAATAATAATAATAATAATAATAATAATAATAATAATAATAAAAAAAAAAAATAAATAACTGGCCATTTCAGCCCTTGAAAGGACTTTGACCTAGCTCCTTATGATCAATTGTGTTGTGCGTGTTATTAAGTTTGTACACAATTGACCGAGAAATGGACCTACAGGCTTAACGCCGACTCCGAACGGCGATGAACGGAATATGTTCTTATTCTCAAGAAGCTTTACATGGCATTTTTATTACTCTCTGAGGTTTGCCATTGTCTGCAGAGAGGTGGCGGCCGTACAGAAAAATTATTTTATTCAAATAATTTTCTGTCGCTGCTGGGGTTCGAACCTGGGTCTCCAAAGTTCTTTGACATAGCGGCCACGCACTTTAACCAACTACGCCACGGTCGCCACTAATAATTATAATAATAATAATAATAATAATAATAATAATAATAATAATATTCTAAGAATTTTGCCGTTGTTTGCAAGCGCTCTATAAAGAAGCGGCAGAATAAAGTGAAATGTGAGCGGAAAATTGCAAATAAAAAAACTTGTATGTATCTTGGTTGCGAGCGTTCAGCGCGAGCGGCTTGCGAAAGCTTTACACTTTTCTGACTTTCATTTTGTTGTTAACATACGCTCTATTAAGAACCCAGCAGTTATTTTGGAGTCAATTGAAAAAGTGAACTAGTTCATTTCTAGTGCAGTTCGCAGTAGCTCTGAAAAAGCACAAAAGGCGTTCAGTGTAGAACAGTTATCTTTGCTTTTGTTTTCAAAAGTATTGCTGACAAAAAAAAAACGCGTTCTCGCTATTTTTTAAAATTTGCTGCGCACAAGAAAAAATAATAAAAAAAAAATGTTTATAGACAAAATGTTTTCTGAATTGTGGATGGAAAAGATGGTACAAATGAGATCTTTAGGACCTTTCCATTGCACTAAATTCTTACACTTTACTTTTGATATGTTCACTTTAAAGCTAGTTAAAAAAGAACCACTTTCAGGCTACTGCGAAAGCAACCAGTTTAAAAATGTTCCTAATGCAACTAGTTCAAATATAGGGAAAAAGGAGTGTTTCTGGGGACAATTGTCTTTTCCTATGACATCAACCCGCAAAAAGCGTCAGTTCGTTCAATGTTAAAGGGTATTGTAGTGGAACTAGTACTGGTCCTTTTTGGAACTAGTTCAGAACTATTTCAAATTTGGTCCACTTTTCTGCTGGGAAGAGACATAAGAGAGCGAAATGTGAGCAGCGAATAGTTTTGCTCTGAGTTTGATAACGTTGTTGTCAGCTGCTCTGTTAATAAAAGAAAACCAACATAACAACAACATATATGTGCAAACTTTAATAACCTATAACTTAAAAAATATAAATTTTTAAGAAATAAAAAGTGCAGTTTGCACATCTACAGGTCTAAACCTATCAAACCATACTAAATTTATTAAAATTGGACTTGTACTTAAAAAGCCTTATGCCGGACAAAAATTGGGTTTGCGTAATATATATAAGAAGAGAAGATTAGACAACATCGATAAGCAGGCTTAGGTGGTGGAACTGCAATTTGCATAAAGGAACATTTTAGTTATAAAAAAATTGAATTAAATCTTATTAGTATTGAAAACACTGCAACCAAGTAAACCTTATTGATGGAAGCACTATTTCTTTTGTTTCTATGTATTTAAGACCTACGGACACTCTTTCTGTGATTGACTTGAATAAAATAATAAGTGTTATTAATCCTGATAAATTTATTTTGGGAGGCGACCTAAATTCAAAACATCCTAGCTGGGGCAATGTGACCACTAACGTTAATGGAAGGATTCTTTCAAATTGGGTAAAAAATCAGCCCTTAATCCAAATTATTCCAACAAAATTCTCTACTAGACTCTCTACTTGTGAGTCCTTCTTGGATATATTTCTAACCTCTACTTCCCGAAACATTGAATTAAGGTATAATATACGTGTAGCAACCCAAAAACAGGAGCTGTTTTCAAAAAAGTTTTTTAGATATAAAAAACTAGTTTCGAGGAAATCGCGGTTAAAGTTTTTTATTTTGAGACAGATCACAATGCCTTGGAACTAAATTTATTGAGTTGTAATATTGTAAGAAATCCTCTGGTTGAAGTTTATAATTTTAGTAAAATGAATATTAATCGCTTCAATTTAACTTTGGAAAACAACCTTGTTGAACATATTTTACCTAATGATAGAACCGTTTTAAAGTCGAAATTTATAATTGCATTTCACAATTAGGTCCTGCGCTTGAATCAGCAATTTTGTTACCTACTCCTAAAAGAACTATTCGGAAAAAAGAACAAATTAATATTCCACAAGATATTATTAACTTTATTTGAGGAAAAAAAAAATCTGAGAAAAATGCCGTATAGATGTACTGATCCGCAGAGGAAAAATACACTAAAAGCAATTATTAGAAACCCGGACAAAATAATCAAAGAACGTATCTCACTACAAGAAGACAGATACTGTTGTAGTTTCAGCAAAAAAATTAAAATGAATAATAAAACCTATAAAAAAAAAAAATAAAAGTTTATGCAGATTGAACAAAACATATGATCTTCCTGATTTCGTTGACGATTTTGGTAATGTTATTTCTGAAAACATAAATAAAGTGAATATATTAACTGATAATTTTGAAAAAGTTCATGGTCAAAATTTAAATTTAGGGTCAGTTCAATTTACGAATTTTGTGAAAAAATGCCAATTTTCAATTTTAATAATATATTCACTGCTGATGGAGATTCGTCTGTAGGAAATGGTGATGGTGTCTTCCAGATAATTATAAATAATTTATCAATTCTGATGACGTTTGTTGTTCTCTTAAATTCGAAAACAATAAAAAGTTTTGACGAAGATGGGATCTTTAATTTTGTTCTGAGAAAAACTACTTTATTTATTTGGAAATTATGCGCCCTTATTTTTTATCATATTTTTAATTTATGCTTTTTCCCAATGAGTTGGAAATGTGCAAAGGTTTCTATCTTAAAACCAAACACTAATGCAAAAATCCTACGAGCAATAGGCCGATCTCGTTAATATCCAATATTAGCAAACTTTTCTAAGAATTTCTTTTAATCAAAATCGAAACTCATATTTCAAATGAAAATATATGAAAAACTTACCAAATTGGATTTCGTAATTCACCTTCAACAAATCATGCGTTAATGCTACTCTCTGATTACGTTTCTACAAGTTTAAACAATATCATAGATGCGCAACAATAGCTGTAAGCTTAGATTTCGAAAAAGCTTTCGATATTGTAGGGATTTGATAAAAATGTATGTAGAATCATATTAAATTATTTAACGGACCGTTTATTATATGTGGTTAATCGTGATCAAAATTCAATTTCAAAGTCAGATTTGGCTGGCGTTCCACAAGGTTCACTTTTGGGTCCTGTACTGTATAACATACTTTTGGCTGCTATACCTGATCCAGGTCCAAACATGCTCTCCTTAATTTATGCAGACGATATTTTGATCTCTTGTTCTAAAGCATCTATGCGAATAGCCTATAATTTGGTTTATCAAAAATTACAGTCTCTTCTTGAGTACTTTAAAAAATGGAAACTTGAATTAAATATAAATAAATGTGAATGTACAGTTTTCAAAGATTTGTATAAATATTTATATCCTAACGCCAACAATAGAAATTAATGGGCAAATTTTAACCGACTAAAATATTTGGGTGTTATACTACAGAGTACATTTACTTTTTATCGACATATGGATTTTATTTTAGTCAAGGCCGAAAAACTATTTTTCAGTTATTCAGGTTTTTTAAAAAGAACTGGAGATCTCCAAAATCGCATAAAATTAAATTGCTACAAATAAATTATTTGACCCATTTTATCTTATGCATTTCCTATTTGGATCAACATCTCTTCTTGTCAGATGGAAAGACTAAGGAAATTTGAAAGAAACATATTACGTATTTGCACTAGTGCAAATTGTCAATCTATTCAGAAGGGCTTTAGAAAAAGAATTTCAATTTCAAATTATTATTGTGAAATTGAGCGCATTGACACATTTTTTGTTAAATCAGTAATTAAATTCCTGCAAAACACACCAAACGTTGACAACGAATTAATTTCAATATATTTAGAAAAGGAAAATCAAATTACATACCCATTTAGTGAAAGGTATTTGTCATCAATTCATTCAAAAATTCTCTATAAAAATAAAAATTTGTGTTCAGAAAATTAACTCTTATTTTACCACAAAAAATTTAATTCATTTGACATCACCAACCTTGTACTCGTATAAAACATAAATCATTACACTAGTAACTTAAATATTGGGTCTAATGCATAAAAATGAGATGTTTCTCAGAGATCATTCGTGTGAGATCAATCTCAAGAAGTGAGTCATAAGAACATTCTCAGTCTCAGTCTCAAGATTGTATGCATAAAAGCATGGTATAATAATACATGGTAGCATTGACAGTTGCTTGGGAAATCATATACTGTCAAAAAATATACTCAAAAAGAGAGCGCTCACAATCCACCATTGAAAACACAAGCAATGTTGAAAACGTTGAAGTGAAAAAAAACAACAACCACAGCAGCTGCAGATGTATTTCCACAAAAAGCTGTTTTTGACAATTTATGTTTTCCTGTTGAAGAGAAAATAAGCAGTTGTCAATGCTACCATGTATTATTATACCATGGCATAAAAGGAGATCAAGCTCATGACAAGCAACTCAACATAACTGAGATCGATCTTAAAGCTTCAGTTGAGCTTTAGTTTATTTAAAGCAGGCTAAAGCAATTAATCCGTGGCGTCCGTGGCGTAGTTGGTGACAGTGCGTGGCCGCTATGTCAACGAAATTTGGAGACCCAGGTTCGAACCCCAGCAGCGACAGAAAATTATTTCAATTAAAATAATTTTTCTGTACGGCCGCCACCTCTCTGCAGACAATGGCAAACTTCAGGGAGTAATCAAAATGCTATGAAAAGCTTCTTGAGAATAAGAACATTCCGTTCATCGCCGTTCGGAGTCGGCGTTAAGCCTGTAGGTCCATTTCTCGGTCAATTGTGTACAAACTTAATAACACGCACAACACAATTGATCATAAGAAACTAGGTCAAAGTATTTTCAAGGGCTGAAATGGCCAGTTATTTATTTTTTTTTTTAAGCAATTAATCGTTAAAATTGCTTCTTAAAATTTCAAAAAAATGTCCGAAAGCGAATCTGGAAGTGAACAAAACTGTAGTTTATCAAATAATAAAAATAATAAGCTGGCATAATTTCTAATTGATCAGTTAAAAGAAACTAAAATTTTACTACAGAAATCTAATCTGCAGGTGCACAAATTAAAAAAAGAAGCACTTGAAAAGTTTCGAATTGTCCTAGAGACTGATGAATTCCTATGTCCTCACCAATTCCATTTTGAAATCCAGGATCAGCCAAAAATCTTAAATATGCTCTCATTTTTTCAGAATTAGTAAGAGCTCCACCAAGCGATTCCAATGTTGGCCCTAGCAAATGCTCTGCTAACCAATCGATGTTTTCTTTATTAAAACGAAATAAAAATTTACTGCTAGATTCTTCAAGATGTCTACGCAGCTTATAATTTTTTTTAGGACTATAAACGCGAAAGTATTCTGCCACTTCAGTTACTTGAAATAAACTGTGAGATCACTTGATAGGAGACTCAACATTTACCGAGAAAGTTTTCAGACATGTCAGCTTCATCTCATGATTATGCATACCATTTTAAGAAATTTCTCACAAAGAGCTTTCGTTTTAAGAAGTTTCTCAGGCCTTGAGATCCATCTCAATGAGCGAGATCTTTCTATTGAGTAAATAACATTTTATGCTTACGACAACGATTAAATTCTCAAAATATCGAGTAAAAAGTAATTTCTCACTTTTATGCATGAGACCCATTATGTATTATTCATTGTACCTTGAATATGTTATCATTATTTTGTTATGTTTGTTTAAAGTCCAGTTATTTATGTTAGGTTAATTAAAAATCGCAAACATACATATTCCTTTTTTACCACCCTATTTTTTTGGAAATTTGAACTTATTTAATTCTATAAATGAATTTTAAAACCAATAATGTATTTAATGTACGTAATATATCTAGGAGTGACAAACGGACAGCGGACAACAAGAAGCGGACTTAGTTAGTAAATGTGCAACACTGACGACTGAACGAATGAACGGACGAACAAAGTGAACGGACGGAAAACGACGCGGACAATCCGGACCAGGGATGGGAAATGACTTTTCCGAAATTGTACCAAGCCGAAATAAAAATTATACTTTTTGGCATCAAATTGTACTAATTTTTATTTCTCCATGAATAAAGAAACTTTTTTGATATACTTAATAATTTATTTAAAATAAAAAATTAATGTAGTTAAATAAATATAATACTATACATTCAGTTTTTAAAATTTAATCAAGCAAATGTGCGTTTTCTGCTTCTTCAACATAAATATTTTCAAAATGCAAGTTAACGCGATTCACCGCGCGTATGTTAAAAAAAAGGCCGGCATTGGCTAGCACAAGCTAGCCCCACGGGCCAAATAATTGAAACTCACAATTTAGAGATTAAGTTTTATTAGAATTTATTTAACAATACTGGACTTAATTCGTAAGTAGCCAAAATAGAACTGAACTGCCTAATTTAGAATTATTCTATAAGAAAACATATTTCACTAATACAACCTTATAAACTACCTGCGCAAGCATACATTGGTCCCACGATGTGACGGAAGCTATCCAGACGCTGACTCGGCTTAAATTGCATGCGCGTGCAGTGAATTATGCTACACTTGCATAAAGCGGTAGTTCGTACTGTGTTAACTTGCATAGCACTCTTAATTTTTATGTTATAGCAACATTGCCAGTGGCTTTTAACAAATCTTTTGTTTTAATTAAAGAAGAAACTGAATCAACAAGCAGAAGATTTCTGCACTTTGTTTTTATTAAATTTTGGATCGAAAATATTTTTTCAATTTTTTTGCTGAAGAATGTGAACTTAATAAAATATCCTGTGTAATTCTGATAATGTTTCCAAAAAGTGGTTCATTGAATTCATTTGTAATAGTTCTCACTTTTTTTTAAAAATTCACATGTAGAAAAAGCTTTAAGACTTTGAATGTGTTGTAAAAATGGCTGTAAAAATGCACAAAAAAGACACTGAAAACTTTTTGGAATTTAAGAAAAAGCAAATAAAGTCGATATGAAGATTGTGTATGAGATTGTACTAAAAATGTCTTCGTGGTACTTACGTACTTTTTATAATAAAATTGTACTGAAAAAGTACAATTGTACTGAAAAATTCAAGACTGATTCGGACGAAGCTAAAAACGAGTTGTAGTTAAGAAATGAACATAAAAGGTTGTGCGCAACTAAGCGGCATCCTTACAATTTACTAAATGTATACTGTACTTAATATAAATATAAATGCAAAATGTAATTAATACAATACAAATTATAACTAAATAAAGATTTAATTTAAAGTTATTGACTCTTTGTTGTGTTTGTTTTTATGGAATTTTACATATATTTAGTTTATATAACTGTAATTATTTAATTCCTAGTTAAATACGAACTGTATGTTAGGACCATGTAACTTATTTATAATTGTAAGACTTGTAATTAAATTTGGGATACATAAATGGAGTTTAAATAGAGTTCAGACGCATAAAACTATAAAATAAAAAATCTTTTTAATTGGGTCTTTTATATATCATATAAAAGATCCATTCTTTTTTCATGGCCTATTTTGAAGTTCAAATTTTCGTTGAAGCGTCAAGTAATGTCGGCTTTTAATCCCGCAACAGTAGCAGGCTAATCCTAAATTTTGGACTTTACGTAGCCAATAAAAAGGTGTGATATCTCTCGATCTAGTAGACTAATTCGCCGGTCCGAAACTAAAAATTTCTTTTTCACCGTATTATTTTCGCAATAAAGCCATAGTGTGGCAAGTAGCGCCATCTTTTTGGAACTAAATGTCGTCAAGATCACGGAGAATCTTTGTATCTTAAATTTCAGGTAGCAAGTAGTTCATTTTCAGTGCACGGTAAGGAACGCCATGCACTGTTAGGCTCCATCATCCATCATACGCGGCATCATCGTGTATACTCTCAGCTGACTCCACTATATTGATTACACTACTCGATGGATATGGTCTATTTGGTCGCGTTTTGTCCAATATTGAAAATTAGGTTTCTAATTTTTCGATGGTATATTATTATTGGCGTCCGAGGCGTAGTTGGTTAAAGTGCGTGGCCGCTATGTCAACGAACCTGGAGACCCAGGTTCGAATCCCAGCAGCGACAGAAAATTATTTGAATTAAAATGATTTTTCTGTACGGCCGCCACCTCTCTGCAGACAATGGCAAACGTCAGAGAGTAATAAAAATGCCATGTAAAGCTTCTTGAGAGTAAGAAAATTTCGTTCATCGCCGTTCGGAGTCGGCGTTAAGCCTGTAGGTCCATTTCTCGGTCAATTGTGTACACACCAGTGATGTGATTCGGATTTAGTAAAAAATCCCGATCGCATCCCGATTTTAACCTGTTCATCCCACCAAAATGACACAAAAAACCCACAAAAATCCCACCCAAAATATATAATATAAATAACCCAAACCAATAACGTTTTTATCCAAATAATGAAAAGAAATAATCATCAGAAAATTTTTATATTGAAATCTGAACTTTTTGCTTGAAATAGTTTTCTAAAAATTTACAACAGAATAATCGATTTGGTCATTACAAAAAAAAAAAGGCGAGTCATTGCATTCATCCTCCAGGGAATACTTATTTACCCCTACAAATTCGAGGGGGAATTGCTCTAAAGCAACTTTAGGGTCCAAAACTTCTTAAGTTTCACTCCAATTTGCTAGCAAACTACAATGCAAGGTTGCATAGTAAGTCATCTTGTAGCTGCCGGAGATTTAATATATTTTAGTGGAAAAGTTAAAAAGATTGCTGGAACTCTTTTAATTGGGCTGAGCTTTTTGGACTTTCTTATACTCCTATATCTCTTAAAACTATTTCACATTCATCAGGCAAACAATTTTTTCCTGCTTTTAAAACCAGTGGAGATGAATGGCAGATACATTTAATCGGAATCAAGTTATGGGCTTGTTGAATATACATATCCCATTCTTAAATATACAGAATCAATGAAACTCCAATTGAAGGAACAATTGTAAAAGATTACAAAAAAGTGATGCCAACCAGTTTTGTAAAAAACTTAAACTTGTAAAAATTATGACACAGTACAATATCCCACCTAAGCATCCGAAATCCCACACGTTCTCAAATAGGCCAAATCTCCAAAAATGAGCCCGAAATCCCACCAAATCACATCACTGGTACACACGCACAACACAATTGATCATAAGAAGCTAGCTCAAAGTCCTTTCAAGGGTTGTAATGACCAGTTATTTATTTTTTCATTTTTTTATATTATTATGCCGACAATAAGTTGCTCTAAGCATACGAAGCATATTTTGCGTAAACGTTGATTTCCATAAAACAGCTGAGTAATTTGTAGACGTTGTGCCGGGATAAGTCTTTCCAATATGAAATATAAAACAATGCTACAAATTAAAATGTGAAAGCAGAGAATGGAAAAAAACCGTACCTTATACGTAGCGCTACAAAAGCGATCAAAAACTTTTTCTCTCTGCATTCCGTTTGTTGCTCTTCGGTTCAAACAAAAGCACTAGCACCATAGTGCAGAAATGAGAGATCGGAACAGAATGGTAGCGGATTGTTTTTCGAGCATAAACCAAAATTTGCTGTGTTGAGGTTTTTACTCGCCATCGCTAACTGAAACCGTACCAAATTCCAGTTCGGTTCTGCAGTTGTTCGTTTAAAAATGTTATTTTGTTATTGCTACTGTTATTGGCGCCAGCGTCTTCCAAAGAAAATTTGTGGGTAGCTGATTTCGAATCCGAGGTCTGAATTTTAAAATTTAAGATGGCTGCTAGGGCTGCCACCTATTTTTTTTTTATTTTTACGAATTTGGTGATGTGGCGAACACTAGGTAAAAATGGGTAGCTGAATCCGAATCCGTCGTCAGAATTTCAAAATTGTGTAATTTTTAACCCTATAGGGTTGCCACCTAAAAATATGCTTTTTTAAAAGTTTCAGAATTTTAAAATTCAAGATGGCTGATAGACTGATGTTGAAAATTTCATCATTTTTAAATTCTGACAACGGATTCGGGTTCAGCGACCCATTTTTACCTAGTGTTCGCCCCAACATCGAATTCGTAAAAATAAAAAAAAATTAGGTGGCAACCCTATCAGCCATCTTGAATTTTAAAATTCTGACATCAGATTCGAAATCAGCGACCCCCTAAAACTGTAGGATCGTGTTTAAAACTTTTAAAAAGCATATTTTTAGGTGGCAACCCTATAGGGTTAAAAATTTACACAATTTTAAAATTCTGACAACGGATTCGGGTTCAGCGACCCATTTTTACCTTGTGTTCGCCCCAGCACCGAATTCGTAAAAATACAAAAATTAGGTGGCAACCCTATCCGCCATCTTCAATTTTAAAATAAAAAATTATCAATTGTCCAAGTAGTCCATAGAATCCTAAAAAGTCCTAATACGATTAGCGTTTCCCACACAAGCTCTTTGAATTATTTGGATACTTTCAAAATGATTGCACAAAGAAACGCAGAAACGAACGAAACATTTGGTACGGTTTTGGTTCTTGTTTACGATGGCGAGCAAAAACCACAACAGAGCAAATAATGTTTTGTGCTGTTTCAACACAACTTTTCCATTCTGTTCCACTCTCTCTCTTCTGTGTATTAAGAGTAGCGCTTGTGATTGAGTCGAAAAGCGATATACGAATGAAGAGGAATAAAGGTAGCGCTTGCTAAAAAATGCAGAACAGATCAAAAACGAACCGATCGTTAAGGTTTTTTTCCATTCCCTGTGTGAAAGTGATTTAAATTTACACATTTTTTGCTTAAATTCACATGAGTTCTTCGAAAATATTCACAATAGATTCGAAAATATCACATTGAAAAGATCCAAAACTTTAATCAAATAGAAAGTGCACATAACTACGGTTTATGTTAACACACTCCATCAGAATGAAAGATTAAACTAAGCCTTATGTATTATTCTTATTCATTATTATTATTATAGACGATATGGAATCAACTGACACAAGTTTTTAAATTTGTAGAGAAAAGTCATAGTATGTATAAAAAATGTCTTTTTTCTATTACTTTTATTGGAAACCTTTGGAATGTAGAACACATTATTCAGGCATAAATAAATAGATACAGAATTAAACATAATTGAGTGTGTTTCGACAGTCCTGAGAACTCTGTCCATATCAAGCTGTCCACATATAAACTGACATGTTTCGAAATTTAGGTCATTCGAGTGTGTAGGGTTATATCCGTTCAGGAAATGACTTTTCCTAGTAGCGAACATTTATTTTTCCTGTGTTGAATAACACTGCTTCAATGACCAAGTTTAAAGTCAGAGTATGACAGAGAATGTGTAAAAACGAAGAAGGAGAACAGGTTGATAAAAAGTACATTGTTGATAGACACAAGTTCGTTTCGTAGCGGAGACCCATTCCAATTTTGAAAATGAAAGTATTTACCACGGTAATCAAAAGTCACAACTTCTGTCTGCATCATTTGAAATTACATTAAATACACTTTCTAAATCGTTCACAAGAATATTGAAAACGATTAAGTAAAGTTCACATGGACAGATTAAATTTAGTTAGTTCTCTACCTACGTAGAGATTAAAGACTTAATTTGAAGGTTCAAGTTAGTGATACGAGTATAAAGACTATTTTCCTAATGACACGGTTAGTAAAGATCTGGATTGTAAAGCCTACTATCTAGCTCGACGTTTCAATTTCATGTGTGCATAAAAGTATGCCGGAAAACTTAATTAAAACTCATTTGAAAGAGTTCAGAATCAGATTTTTTTGTTTATTAAAATGATTTCCCTACGAGACCAAGATACTCCATGGCACAATATAAACAATCGACGACTAAGTGTGTCCTCTGACTTTGGGTGGCCTTCTAGAATAACAACTTCACATTCCCCAGACCAGCTTTTTTGCCAGATATATGTAGAAGGTGGCAGTTTGGTTTGAGCTTAAAAATAGATTTAAAAGAAGAGCAGCAACTTAAGGATGCATACAATCAATTTTAATGAGAGGGAACAATAAGTTCGTTCACACTCCCCAAACAAGCATCCACCTACCTGATGAAACAGATATTATGCTGCCTGGTGAACACATAGCTGATACTCAAATACTTCCAAATAATCGTACCCAGAACACATAAACACTCATAAACACACTTACACCCACACTCACAGGCTGGTGAGCACACATGCTCGATCTCTGAACTGCAGCTCCATACAGTTCAGGTCAACGATTTGCCTGGCTTCGCTTTGGAGTACGTGTGGCCATTAAATTTTATTACCATGCTACACGAATTCCACTCCACACTTTTGTCCAGTTGACTTGCAGGTATAAATTTACCCATGAACACCAACAAACCTACACATAAACACTCACTCTCACATAAAGGGGGGCCGAACTTTTTGGTCTGGAACTTAAAACTCACTCCAATTAATGGTCCTTGCATTGAGAGTTAACCCTTGTAGCACGTTTTATTGTTTCCTGAAATTCTGTTCTTATTATTGAATATTTGATGGAAAACTGAACAAAGTATTTAAAAACTCCACAATAAAGAGAACCAGGGTGGGTGTATTGCCAAGTCATTTTGATCCTCATTTGAAAAAACACATTTTCGCTCCAACTAGTTTAAATAAGATCAGGCCTCGTGCGAACATAAAAATTTACCAACAGATATTAATTTGGAAACATTTCGAACCAGGAGTTGAAGGTGGTACTTAAGGTCATAGCTCGTTATGGCTAAATGTTCTGTTGTTGTTAGATATTTATTTAACTCGTTGAGCAACAAACAGTTAGTTGTTCAGTTAGCTTTTATTAACAGAGAGGTGAACAATTTTATGGCACCCTGAAGGGTCATTGCCAAAAATTTAACTTTTCCAAATAAGTGTAACGGCGGTCGAGCTGAGACAAATTTAAAGGTAAGTTTTACCCCTCTTACGTACACACATATGTGTAAATATAAGTTTAGGTCAGAACTCTTGAATAAATTCAATAACCATGAATATTCGTTACTACACAAGAAATGTTTGGCACTTCAGGGTAAAAGTTTTCTATTGATTGCGTCGTAATAAATATGTATAGATGTAGTAGTTGTAATAATGATTATCTAAGCTTAAATAATAGTGGCCATTAAAACTTACTTGTTGGTGAAGAGAGGTTGTCCATTATTCCAGTCCTCTGAGAAAATGTGCAGTGATGTTGGTCGCGGCCCACTTTGAGCTGGACATATCACACGCATAACTTTTAACGGTCGTCCGGAGTAAATCATGAGGCGGTTTTTCGTATGACAGCGCATTGCATCCTCCGAAGTCGGGTCCACTGGCAGATATGAGCCCCATGTCTGCACAAATAACGAGTGCTCCAGCATCTGTGACTCAATGTACCAGGAAAGACCCTCACAACTAGAGTCTTGCGACTTCATTGGGTATTTAATTTCGTCCTCGCCCCCAGATCCTTTCAATTTCAGCCGCTTGCGACACTCACTTACTCGTTTGAACTCGTACGAGGCGGCAAAGTAAACGTCCGCAAAGTCCTCGGATATGTTGAGACGACTAACAGTAAACGTCAACTCCATGACTCTCGAGTTGGAAATGAAAGTAAGAGGCGCATTGTTGTAAAGCGCACTGGTGTTGTCGCAGAAGCATCCTAGCGGTATCTTGACGTCACGAAAAGGTACATCATAGAACTTAAGTTCTGTGATGCGACCATCAGGATCCAGCTGATTGCATCTCGGTCGCCCAGTGTGTAGATCAGAGTCTGTTGTGCATGCTGTGCCATCACCAAAGGAGACATTGTGCAGCACCAGCTTAACACGTTCTGAGGGTCCAGCTTCGAAACGATACAGGCAGGTAAGGTTCTTGGCACCACCACGGCCATAAAGAAACACGTTCCGCGGCACCTGAATGTTGCCCTTACGCTTTCGAAAGACCCGTGAGCAAAGTGGCGGCACAGGTTCTTCGCCGCGTCGACCAGGCCAGGGCTCTCCACCCTGCTCGGTATCCACAAACTCAAAGTTAAGTGCAAATTGAGCCGGAAACAGCGCAGTTCCGGTGTGGGTGTGGAACTCAAGCTTCTGCAAAAGAAAATAAAAATAAAACGAGAATTAGAACCAAGTGACTATTTTGTAAGACATCTCAAAGTATCTCATGGAAAATACATAACCCTGAGTAGCTAAACTTAATCTGTATATTTGTGCAACAGAGCTATTGCGGCGAAAACTCTTCATTTATTTAACAAAAATGTCAATCCGCGAGTGACAAATTGAAGTTCAGCGCCAATAAGAATCCAACTTGAAAGCATCAGTTGTCAGCACCGTGTCAATTCCTTGCCTCCTCCCTCACCAACATAAAGCTAAATAAACGTAAACATTAATTTCCCAAAAGAGCGTACATTTGCTCGATGACAACATAGCAACGCGAAGGCCGCTGCTTCTCAAGCGAGAGAAGCATTTCTTCTTGTGCAGCAAAAGCCTTAATTAAATCATACGGAGTCGCAGCTTTCGTCCTTGCTGTTGTATTTTGAACACACAACGTTTGCACAACGAAGGCGTTTCTTCCAATCTAACTGTGCACACACACAAATATTTGCAATGCCATGACTTTGGCCGGCCTTCCTACCGTCCGTCTCCCATTGAAACCATCCAGCCATCTACTCATCCATCTATCTATCCATTTATCTATCTATCTATCTATCTACTTTGCTGTGTATGTATCTTTGTTTGTCTGGCTGTCTCTGTCGGCATGGCTAAACAATCTGCATTGCAAGGACAACATATTTTCGTTGACGTTGTCGGTGGATTCGAATTTGAAAATGTCGCATGCTGCGCTGCTGCTCCTTGCTGCACTTCGTTAGTTTGCAGCAACAAGGCCGCACTCAGTGAAGTCAAGTGTTTAAATATGATTAATTCTCGCGCGGGAATTCAAGTTTAGTGCAAATAAAAATCCTCACGTTTATCATTTCATAAAAATACAAAGTTTTATTCGTACGAATGAAAAAAATAAAAAAAACACGTACACAGAGAACCGGAAATACCGCAAATTGGCTACTTGAATCTAGGAAGCGAAGGCGAATGATGTTAATGCGCTATGTTGAAGAATAATGGTGTAGCTGAAAATGTAGTTATAATTCAAGAATTTCATTGAATGTTGTCAAAAACTTTACTTTTATAGTTTATATAAATACTTAATATGAATACTTTTCAATAACACAGGGATGATGTCTACAAAAACGCTCTAAGACCTCTCTCACGGAGAGAAATTATTATCTTATATTAAGCAAATATTTTGCTTTATCTAAGAAAAGTTAAAAATAAGCCTCATATGCTCAAATCAAGCACAAAAAACTAAAATTAAGAGAAATAAATTTATAATGAGCATTTATTTCTAAAAGAGTAAAATAATTGATTGCTTGTAATAAGAATAAAATACTTGATTCTAGAACCTGGAACAAGACTTGAATCAAGAAAATATTTTCTTGAAATCTAAAATTTGCTTGAATTGAATTCTAAATATTTATACTACGTTTACATTTAGCCAAATGACTCATTTCAGCTCATTCAGCCAAATGAGAACCGAAATCATCTCATTTCTCATACGAATTCTCATTTGCAAATCATCTCATTTGAAATAAATTAATTAGATTGGATACGTTCTTAAAACTAATTACAAAATATTTCGAACGCATTCAATGCAGAATGGATAAAAACACACCGAACGCACTAAAAAGAAAGGACAATGTCAAACATATTAGGGGTATTCACGATCCGGAGCTCTTTGTAGAGCTCTTTTGCAAAAGAGCAAAAAAGCTCAACAAACTGTGAACACACCTTATACACAGACCTAGCAATTGAAGTTAAATTCAGTCAGCTTTGAAAGATAGTGATGTGAAATTATGATATTAAAGAAGTTAGTACCTAGAAGTGTTCACAATATACCATCACTATTTGTTTACTGTCAAAAATTCACAAAATGAACTTAAGAGCTCAAGCGCACTACAAAAGAACTACAGGGTATCGCCAGTGTGCTTGACCAAAAAAGAACAATTTTGACAGCACGTGTATTTTGTTATTGTAGAGCTCTTTTTTGTTGCACTTTTACTCTTTTGCACAAGAGCTCTACAAAGAGCTACGAATCGTGAATACCCCTATTGTGAATTGAATTCGAAAACAAAGAACAAGCTGTCAAACTAAATGCGATACGTTCGCAAAAAAAATCAGTGTAAACACATTTGAATGACTCATTTGAAATGGCTCATTTGCTCTAATGTAAACGTAGTATTAAGCAATCGCAGAAATTATTTTAGTTTTCAGCAAATTGTTTACTTGAATCAAGTAAATTTTTCTCACGTAAACTTATATTGGCATGCTTATAATTCACAACATGTTTAAGATGGTGCGGATTGCCAAACTATGGCATGGGCGTCTATATATAGGCTTCTGCAAGATATATATGAAGTATAATCGAGTAGGTTTTTATACCGCAAGCTATTTCGGTCATTATTATTTGTTATAGTTATATTAATAATCTTTCTCATTATGTCCGTCCGTCTTCTTATGGACTGCACCTCCGTTGCTATCTCCGTCCGCGTACTAAGCAAACTACCAATTTCCTAATATAGTAACAATTTGTCCAAAAAGTAACTCTAAACTATAAGCGTTATGTTTATACAACGAAGGGAAAAATAAACATAATTTTCAGTTGGGAAAAACGAAGTTTTCAATTGCTGCAATTAAAAAATCACTCGCGTTTATGACAAACGAAATTAATTTCCTGCAACTATATGAAGCGTTTCTCGCAATTGAACTGTTATTATGACAACTGTTGAAACGTTTGCAAATAACGATTTCAAGCACGACAAACGAAGTTCGTTTGCGGCAAACTGGCGATAAACGTTTTTTTTCTTTGCGTGTACGATAAAGCCATCTTCTTTTCAACTTTGCCAAGCTTTTTTTGAAAAAAAAACAAAAAAAAAAAAAACAAGTGAAAAATCGATATTGGTTGGCCGAATTTCGACCACGGACAATACTAGTAGCTTTAAATATAGCTTTATTATAACAAATTAAAACATAACTTTGGAGTTTATTATAACTAAGTAAATGAATTCTGAAATTCAATCAAATTGTGTTGATTTCTAAATAAATGAGCAAACTTTTCCTGAATCTTATCGTGTAAGTATAGAAATTTGCTACTTTGTGTTTTAGTTAAACAATTGCTTAACAATAGCGAGAACATTTACTTAATGTTAGCATTTTATATGAAAATAATGAACGGAGTGCATCATTTTCTTGGTCCAATTACGCAGATAATGATTAATGTTCAAGTTAATTTATGTTCAGCAACTTCAACGATTAGGAATTTATACTTTCCGCTTCGACGAAGGTTCTAATATTGATGACGTCAATAAATATGTGATATTCAAAGAGCATTGAATTAACTCCAACTGTTTTCTTTCATAAGTATTATTTAAAAGATCATACTTATTCTCAGAATTTTAAGCCAAACGATACCTACCCTGCAGTTATTTTGGAGTCAATTGAAAAAGTGAACTAGTTAATTTCTAGCGCAGTTCACAGTAGCTCTGAAAAAGCACAAAAGTGTAGAACAGTTCACTTAGCTTTTGTTTTCAAAAGTATTGCTGAAAAAAATAAACGCGTTCTGGTTATTTTTTAAAATTTACGCTACACAAGAAAAAAACTAAAAAAAATTTCCGTTGCAGAAAATGTTACGGTTAAAGTGCATAGAACCGATATATAATCTATGATTTGACTTCTGAATTTGGAAAAAAGGTTTTCAGTTCTACATTTTAATACAAACGTAAGTTTGCCTAAAGGCATTATTATGCAGTAGAGGGTTAAGTGACTGATCCCATGACAGCTCAAATGTAACTTATTACAGGACAGGTCTGATATAACTTGTCACGGAACAGGTTCTTTGTGCCTGTTACGGGGCAGATTTGATTTTACCCAGCACCGGACCAATTTAATATGATGCAAGCATAGTCAGATCGATTTAAACTCAAAGCTCTTTTTGTATCGTGTGGAAATTCAAAGTTGAAAAAAAAAAAAATTGCATCTCTCACAAATAATTATTTAACTAAAATAAAAAAATTAACTAAATAAATAAACTAAAATAATTTATTTTTATTAAGTGATGAACAATCAGAGTTGCGATTATTGACGATTTATCGTCACTTTGACGTTTTTTGGCTTCAATTATGACTTGACGTTTTTCATTCATTTTAATGCCAAAAATTACGTTTTTAATTGACTTGTTTTATATTTTACTGTTAAAAATTTTAGTTAGCACTCTTTGATTAATGTTTGCTGATTGTGCTTAAGTTTAGGTTTACTGGGTCGCGTGAACATACTGTGTTGTTGCGCTTGCCTGCAGTGTGTGTTTCATTTTCTAGCTTTCTTTGCTTTGTTTACTTATTCTTTTCTTTCTGTTGCTGTTGCCGCGAAGTGCAGATGACTAAAACAATTTGAACTCCAATTAGATCAAAAATTAAAAAATGAAGCATTATTTTAAACCAGGTAAGTTTCTATTCACAAATACATAAATATAGCACTAATTAAATAAAATTAACTTAAAAAAGCACGAATTAATTTTAGCTGAAAAAGGTCAAATGTGGAAACAAGCACACCAAGCACACCAAGCACAGGAGATGGAGATCAACCGCCGCCAAAGGTAACATTTAACAAAAGAAAAGTTATACAAAAATACAATTATAAAGACTTATACAAATAAAAAATTACTATATTACTATACTATTGTACCTTAAGGTTAAATTTCTCGTTTGACAAAACGGACTTAGACAAGAGATGCATAAGAACATATTATAGCAATTGTTTTTTCTCTTATTATTTGCGTTAAAAATATAGAATAATATAATAAAAGAAATAAAACTGTAGTCCTTTTTGTCAAACGTGCAAATTGGTCTTAAAATAAAATGCTAGTCGAAGTTTTAGAAATTTCAAGCTCAAATTGAATGTAATCATTTTTTAACTTTATATTTAATTTTATTTTTGTTTGTTTAATGTGTTTTTTAAAGTTTTAAGAATACACATACATATTTTTAAATCGATATTTAAAAAAAAACAGAAGTTATAACGGTTTTCGTTAGCCTATGTCCAAGCTCCACACAACAAATAAAAAACTTTAACTTTAAGGCGATTTTCTCGAAACTAGTTTTTTAAAACGGTTCGATAGATAACTTGAAATCTATTGGTTCAATTTCAATGATTTTTTTTGCATTTTGTTCGTTATTTTGTCCTTTAAGCATCCCCCTAAATTCAAGTATCTATTTTTTTTTTTGTTTTTTTTTTTATATAAACAAAAAAGCGCGCGAAAATGTATCTATTTTTCGAACTTTTTACTTCAACTTCGACCATAATTAAAAAAAAACCCCGGGGGTCTTTCGTAGGGGGGGGGTGCTTAATATAAGGTCTATGCTTTAAAATGTCATTTGATTTTTTTGTTTCCGATACATGGGAAAGGCCATATCCATCGAACCGTTTTGTATGCCTTTCTTTCAATGCCATTTTCAGCGCCCTCTATATAAAAGCCAGAACTGTATATAAAAAAAATTTTTTATAAAGTATTTTTTATGTATAATACCCTGTACAAATTTAAAAATAATAATAACTCCTTATATCTAAAAAAATTTTTTGACAACAGCTCCTGTTTTTGGTTGCTACACGTATATTATACCTTAAATGAATTCTTCATGTTAAACATAAATGAATTCTTAAAAATTTTATTTCATTTTTATTTAAATCCGTATGTATCGAACATTAATAAAAACGATTATAAAAAAATAATTATTATTCCAGTATTGATTTGAAGAGAATGACGATTTTTTGACGTTTTTAAAAATATGAAATGAATTTTTAGACGTTTTTCACTTCGTTAAAATTACGTTTTTATTTTGTTTTTAATGGCAGCTCTGTGAACAATATCGAACGATTGTTCAGCGAACAACGAAATTGCTCAACGAACTACTAGATAGTTTTTGTGTTTTCTTAATAATTAATTTTTTTTTTATAAAATAATTTACTTTACTAAAAAACAAAAAAAAAAGTTGTTGAAGCAACCCTATCAAAATCCAAACTTCGTAATTGAAATTTATCCCAACTTCCAAGAGTTATGGCTTATCCAAAACTGATAAATCCATTAAAGCCTGACTATAAGTCGTAATTAGATTAGATTTAGATTTTTGTCTTTGAAAAACTAAAGGTAAACCGCGTAAAATTAGACCGTTCCATTTTTATTTAGTTAGACCCATCCTTTCTCTTTATTATAAAGAAAAATTACCACAATATCTCTCACCTGACGATGCTAGAATTTTTTACGTATCAACACTTTCTTGGTTATTTAACCCTTTCATCCCCAAATTCGGCCTGGCAGTTACCCACATTCCGAACTTCGTTGAGGATCAGTTTTTGACAAATATTAAAAAAATTTTTAAAAATTCTAGTCCTCTAAATATCACATATTTATTCTAACTTAAAATATAAGTATGTACTATACACTTTTATATTTAGTTTCCTTTAAAAAATAAAAATAAATAAAGGGCCATTTCAGCCCTTAAAAGGACTTTGACCTAGCTTCTTATGATCAATTATGTTGTGCGTGTTATTAAGTTTGTACACAATTGCCCGAGAACCGGACCTACATGCTTAACGCCGACTCCGAACGGCGATGAACAGAATGTTCTCGTTCTCAAGAAGCTTTACATGGCATTTTTGATTACTCTCTGAGGTTTTCCATTGTCTGCAGAGAGGTGGCGGCCGTACAGAAAAATTATTTTAATTCAAATAATTTTCTGTCCCTGCTGGGGTTCGAACCTGGGTCTCCAAGGTTCGTTGACATAGTGGCCACGCACTTTTAACCAACAACGCCACGGACGCCACATTTAGTTTCCTTTAGCTTTAGAAAATTCTCGGAAATATTTAAAAATATAATTTCTTCATTTGTTGTTGCTTTGAAGTCGCTTGGTCGCGTAGTCGCGCACATGAGTTCACTCGGATTAACTTTGAAAAGCATGTTATAAAAATTAATTTTCGTATTTTTGATTTTGTCATCCTAATTAGGTGGTCCCAAACTAGAAACAGAACCACAAAGTTCGAAGTTGCCTATGGCTGAAAGGGTTTAAGCAGAAATGAGTCAAAACCCTCAACTTCTTGTCATTTTTCTTTTTCATGCAATTCCCTTTTGATTTATACGAATATTGTTGGATTTTGAGACGGAGATTATTTTGATTTCTGGTAAAAGACAATGATAGGCCCTCTGCCCTCAATAGCTAAAAAAAATAAAAATGTGAACAATACAATAATCATTTGCACATAAAAGTCATTGTAAAAGCATTTGTGACATTTGAACTCGGTCAAATTTTGTGAAGCATCAACAAACCACCTTTTATTTGACAGTTTCATTTTCAGTTGGTACTTATTTTGAATTAAATCGGTTGCTGCCACACAAATTGCAACTTGACCACAAAAGGTCCGTTAATATTTTATGCTTATAACCAATTCGCAAAAGTCTTTGCAAAACTTTTCCTAATGAAAAATTTAACAAATGCCTGTTGCTGCTGAGCACATAAATAATGTGTGTGGACATTTCGGAATTTTCTGACCGCATGTGCCGCATTTGCAGTTGCACTTAATTGGAAACAACTTTTTCGGCAAAGTTCACCAGCTTGTGCTGTCGAAAAAGTTGGTTTGCAAACAAATTTGTTGCAGTTCGGTTGCAAACTTTAGCGTCGTGTTGGCAAAATAACAAGTTATTAAAATATGTTCATTAATTGTTCAGACGGATGAATAGTACACACGGCAAACAGGACAATGAATACTGAATGCCAGATGCCGGATAAACTTACCAAATCTCTGCTCGAACTGACGTAACTCTCCAGGGGGCTGCAGGGACGCAACTTGGTGCCGCCAAAGCTTGTGATGGCTGTGTGGTCGCATAGCTTTGGTGTCTCATAGTCGTAGATCTCTAGCATGAGACGCCGTTTCTGCTTGCCAGGCCCAGTCATCAGTGCTGTGCCTGCTGCTATTCTATCGGTGCTGACAGAGGATGTTGATTCCTTGGAGGTTTTCTCCAAACGGTTGGCAATATAATTTAGACTCTCCTTGACGCTGCTCAGGCCGTTGTTGGTCGAGACAGGACCACCAGGTGACTTTGACAGTGGCTGCTGATAGCCGCTATATTTATTTTCTTGGTTGAAAATACTCGATTGGGTGGGTCCGTAGATGTAGTTGTCCACCGGATTCCACGCATTGTCGATATTTACACGAATATTCTTTCCGAATTTCGGATTCTGTGGGCTGTAGTAGTAGTTGCCGTAGCTACTCTGGTTGAGGGTCGAAAGCTTGCCGCCGGCAGATGATGCCACAGGAGGTGGTGGAGGCGGCTGACCTGTTGTTACACTGCTGGTGCCTTTCACTGGCACATACGAGCCATAGCTGTCCCACATACGCAGCCTTGTTATCCATGGAGGCAAATCGGCCTAGTTCCAGAAGAAAACACACACATGAATACAGCGTGTTGAATTGTGTTCAGTGCGCGTAACAAGAAAATAAAAACGAGAGCAAAAGAAAGAGAGAGAGAAAGAGAGAAAACGAGAAAGACAATAAATGCAAGTTATTTTTAAGTGCTAGGATTTGTGCAAAGCGTGTTAGTTTTGTTTGGTTTTATATTCTTTTTGTTGTTTTCCCACATTCAAACATTTTGTTCTGGGTTTTCACTGCAGGAAAACTTAACTGTTATCGCGCGCCTGAAGGCCATTGTTGTTGCACTGTGGCAACACTTGCAAAGCGAGGGTGTCATGCAAATCCTGTTGTAGGACAATGACGCCCCGTGGCGAGAAGCCGAAGCAAGAGTTGTTATTTCTTTTTTTCAAAGGTTGTCAGTGCATTTGGAGAGAATTTGTTGCGAACATTAGTATTAGATGGTATTAACCTTGTGTTGATTTTCTACTTTTATAAATGTTGAATCGGATTCAAATATATTCAAGCTGCTATTCGAAATTCAACACTCCGCTAGTTGTGATGGATATGAATGATTTAGTTCTATTCATGTACATGAAGTAAGCCCTACACTATTCGATTCGAAAACAATCAGATTCAATGTTCCCGATGTGTGCTATTAAGTGCCGCATTGGAGGAAAAAAATGTATTCTATGTGAAAGATTTTTGGGCAGTGTTGCTTTTTTTAAGTAAAATTTAGGTAAGCTTCTATTTTTTTGGGGTTAGGTCGGGTTGTGGTAATGTTTACTGGAGACAAACAGAATTGTAAACCTGTTTACAAATTAATCAGGTGGGATAAACTTTTTTATTAAGCTCAGTCTTGATTTAGTGGTGTGTTCGGAATAAGCTAAGTAATGAGCAGCCAAACCCGAGTATATAAGTGAGCAATTTACATCTAAGTAGACGTTAATTCAAGCTAATTTTCCAAACCGAAACCAATGTCCTTAACCCTAGATAACCAATGTTAGTTGTTTCGACTAACATTGTTATTTTTTTTCTATCTCAAAAATTAAGTAGCTTATCGAAATATGTCAACAATTAAATAAAAATCAAAGACCAATATTTCCTTTTTTTGATTTCTAGTGAAATTTTCTATTGTTTTTAATTTTAACAGCTTTAAACGTATTTTATATACCACCTTAGAAATATGATTGGTTATCCAGGGTTAATAGATTAGAATGTGTTTTTAAATTTTCGGGGTCAAAATTTCACTTTCATAACTTTTCATAATAAAGAAGGATGCAATTGATTGTCCAATGGATAAAAATATATCTTTATTGTTCTGCTTACTCTTAAGCATATCCTTTCCGTTCCTTTTCCTCATTCTAATCTACATTCTTACATATGTTCCAATACTTGTCCTTATTCATTTCCTGGTTCTTGACCCATTTCTGACTCCAATACTTGTCCTACTCTTTGTCTTAATTTTTGTCCTAAGTGTTGTCCAACCCTGACTTTAGTCATGTCCTAATCTTTTGCAGAATTTTTTTGCTTATTCCTGGTTTTATTTCTTGTCCTCGTCCTTTTTCATATTCTTGTAAAAATAGCTTTCTAATACTTATCCTAATTTTATTTATATATACATACTATACAGGGTGGGATAGCTAGTCATTTCTTTTTAAATCGTGGGTTATTTTGACACTGACAACTGTTTTCCCCTCGAAATCTTGACATAAAGTTAGTATCATACCTCTGCGGAAAGAAATGACTTACTTTAAGTTTGAACAACATTGGGAAATATTGGAAACTTATTTCCAAAGTGAGTGCTGTGTAGCCCAAACAGTGCGTTATTTGAAAAGAAGTTTTGGCTGAAATGAAGCACCCACCATGCTTGCTGTACGCAAGTTTGTGCAAAAAGTTCGTGAGGTCCCCGTCGTTATACGGTGCGCACAGACGAAAATGTGACTGCTGTAGCCGAGAGTGTGAGACTCAATTCAAGAACATCAACTCGCCATCGATCTCAATGGTGAGCGTTACGGAGGCATGTTAACCGACTTTTTTACTGAAATTTGAGACATGAATTTGGACGACCTCTGGTTCATGCAGGATGGCGCACCATGGGACACAGCCCATGCCACAATCGATTTTTTGCGCACCAAATACCCAAATCGTGCTATCAGCCGTCTTGGCGATGTGTATTGACCGCCTCGGAGTTGCGATTTGACTTCTTTGGACTTTTTTTTGTGGGGAACCGTGAAGGACCGATATTATGCCAACAATCCGGAAACGATTCAAGCACTTAAGGCCAATATCATTTAAGCAATCCGTGAGCTACAGCCCCAAACCATCAACAGAATTGGAAAATTCTAGAATTGGAAAAGAAGTAGTTGCTAAAAGCTCTGTTATTAGTCAACAGTGTAATTGTATATCAAAAGAGGCTTTTAATCTATCAATTCTTTTCAAGTTTTTAAAACAATTTTGTCATTGAACAATTCGAAATCTGCTACTTGTAATTCGGTTTCCAATAATTTTTTAAAAAAATAGTTTATTAGTTTAAAAATTAATGAAATCTCGCATTGTGTCTTTTTTGGAAAACAATTATTTTTTTAGTGAGTTCCAGTTTGGTTTCAGATCTGGCCTATCAGCAGAAGATGCTTTATTGAATTTTTACGCAAACATTTACTCTAGTCTTAATAATAAACGGATAACAGCAGCTCTTTTTGTTGATATCACTAAAGCTTTTGACACAGTCGACCATACAATTTTGCTGGATAAACTTTATATGAATGGCTTCAGGGGATTAATTTTTAATTGGTTTCAGTCCTATTTAAAAAACAGAAAACAGCGTTTAAAAATATATATAACTGTTATAGTGTATTGGAATTGTTGACATTAGGGGTTCCTCAGGGCTCCGTGCTGGGTCCTATCTTGTTTTTAATCTTTATAAATTCGCTTTTTTCAATAAAGTTCCGTAGTTAATAATATCCTTTCGCTGATAATATGGCCTGTGCCTTTTCTTGTAACTCGTCCTTGCAATTGTCTGTGGACCCTAAGCTTGCTGTTTTAAGGCACTGCTTTATGATTCATAAGCTGGTTATAACTGATAAAACTAGAATAATGTTCTTTAATGCGAATGATAAATATGAAGAATGATAAATATGTATCATTTTTTTTCATGGAGGCCAATGTGAAAGATATTGTTTAAGTAATGATATATTTTACTCGTCTAGTTGTACACAAACGTTCTATGATCACAAGTCGTGTTCTTTAAACTGCTTTGCTATTATCTTGGCATTTGGTTGGATATCGTTATGAACTGGACAATTTATACACGTGAACTTAAAAAGTACCTTTCGACTGCCACTAGGCATTTATATTTGTTGAAGTCATATTGTTGTCATATACTTCTCCAGCGTATCTACCAGTGGCGTTCCTAGGCTTGGTGACACTCGGGGCGGATACTCATGGTGTCACCCCTATAAAAAATTTCTAAATGAAAAAAGAAAACAATTCGATGAGTTTAAGTGTTTTTATTATTATCTTTATGTTTTCCGAAAAAAAAAACAAACAACATATCGTCCGTCCCCTTCATGCCAAAAACGCCAATGTGAATTTTTGTGTTTTTTTGGGAAATTGAGTTTAAAGATTCGAATGGCTTAGAAAAAGCAAAACATCCACATTTTGCAAGATTTCTTTTCGGAAATGGATGACACATGTCTTCGTTATACACAGTTAAAATTTGGTTCCAGTTACTCTACAAAAACATTAAAAAAAAAATACTTATACTTTTTGTGCAATCATGTAACAATTATTGCTAAAAAATTGTATTAAAATAAATCTCAAAATCATGAAAAAAGCTCCATCAAAAAAATGTCTTTCAAATTATGTTCTTCGTCAACAGAAAATAACAATCAATGTCATGTCCTATCTCATCGGTAGCGGGTACAAGCTCATTTTTAGTGAAAAAATGTGCATGCACATTGGCGTTTTTGGCATAAAAGAAATTAACGATTCTGAAAATTTTGAACATGTAAAAAAATTACATGAAAAATGCTATTTTTGAGATTAAAACAAATCACAAAAATCGAAATGGACACTTCTTGCCAGTTTTTTTTATCAAAATACATTGTCCTCAGCTTTCTTCAAAAATAGAAAAAAAATCATTGATCCATCTCACCACTTTTAAGCTCAATTTTAGTCTCAAAAATCTCAAAAATAGCATTTTTCTGGTAATGTATTCATTTTTTTCCATATAACTACCAGGTCAGAAGGTAAATTTCTGAAATTATTGGTTTAAGACATTAACAATGCTTTGAAAAATAAACTGCAGAAGGACTTTTGCAATTCTCTTCATTACCAAAGTTGTTATAGAGTCGCATGTACAAAATTTTCAGAATTGTTAATTTCCTTTATGCCAAAAAAACCAATGTGCACATTTTTTCACTAAAACTGAGCTTGTAACCGCTACTGATGAGATAGATCAATGATATTTTTTTTTCTATTTTTGAATACAGGTGAGGACAATGTATTCTGATAAAAAAAAGTGTCAAGAAAGCTCCATGTCGATTTTAGGGAACTTTTAAATCCTAAAAATGTACCATTCTTGAGAGAAAAGTTAATTCTTAGCTGCTACAAAGTAGGAAGACCACTGGTTTTCTTCACTTTTGATGGAAAAAAATTATTCTGAACGTATCCTCCAAAGAAAAATAAAAAAAAAGTTATTTACTAATATTGGAAATATTTAAAGTGAAAAAAATGTGCACATTGGCGTTTTTGGCATGAATAAAATATCAGAAAATACACATAGATGGTTTCAGCATGGAATTTTTTTGTTTTGGGGGAATATTCTTTGCATTAAAATGCACTAGATGCAATTAAAAACTCAAAACCCATGTGTTTTCACATTGGCGTTTTTGGCAGAGAGGGGACGATATGACAAACAATAAGAATTTGTAAAAAAACAGAACAAAAATATTACATTTTCAGGTGTCTACATATTTAGATATGTAGGGATAAGGTAAAAAAGAAAACTTATTAACTTCGCAGTCTTAAAAACTGACGGAACAAAAACATTACATTTTCAGGTACATATTTTTATATGTAGGTATAAGGTTAAACAAAGAAATCTTATTAATGGCGTTGTCTTAAAAACTAAATTTTCTTACTTTAAGAGCTGCAACATTTGAAATAACCGCATCGAAATCATTATTACTTGCAAGCTCGTTTTCAATGGATAAAATAGCAAGATTGGAAAGCCTTGCCTGTCACATGGAAGACCTTAAATAAGTCTTCATTAATTTTAGCTATGAAAAACTCCTTTCGCATGAAGCTACTGATACACAAATTGTTAGAAATAATTTCAATGCGACAAAATGGGACACACATTTTTTAACGTAATGTATTTGTACTTTTCTCTTTCTGTTTGAGAAATAAAAAAAAATATCGATATGGTGTCACCCCTAAAATGGTGGTACGGGGGCGGACCGCCCCACCCACCGCCCCCACTAGGAACGCCACTGGCATCTACTATGGTATATTTCACTCTAAACTTGAGTTGTTGGGAAGGTACATTTAAAAATAAAATATACTCACTTCTTGTTTCACAAAAGCATGTCATTCGACTAATTTGTAATAAGAACAGACTTGATAGTAGCCTTTTAATTTTCAGAAAACTTGGTGTCTTTCCTCTATATTTCTATAAAGTATTAAAAATCTTTCTTATTTAATGTGGTTATCTCCTAAGCCGACGCTCAGATATCTATAATTTAAGAGTTAATGAGTACAATGTTGCAATGGTTCCACCGTACACATTGAGGCTATATCTAAATTTTTTTACTTCAGTTGCTCCTCGGCTTTATAATAGTCTTCCATTTGAAATCAGAAACCTTCGTGTTCAATCCATCTTTCTAAAATATTTAAAATTATTGCTTTTAGACCATGATTACAGTGACATTGACACATTATTAGCTATTGGGGTCTTACTTCAGAATTATCTTAGAACTTTTTGCTCTCTAAAAAATAACTTCTTCATTAATTTTATAAGAATTTGTTTTTATTTTATCATTTTTATTTCATGTATCATTTATTTTATAATTTTTATCAGTTGCATTCGCCTCTAGTTCTTTAGTGAACTACAGAAGCAGCTTAACATTCTTTGCACTTTTTGTATTTGTATTACATAAATTTTCTTATTCATAAATTGTTATTATTATTATTATTAAGATTGTAATGAATTGTTGAATAAATACATATATAAAAGGTCTTGGAAAATTGGAGTGACAGAATGCGTTACTGCGAAGCCAGCCGAGGCAGCCACTTAAACGATGTTGTGTTCCATAATTAATGGGAATCTTTGCTCTTACTAATAAAGCCATAATACATGGAAAAAATTAAATTTAGCGCCCACCTGTATGCATATAATTACATTGAGCAATTCCATATGAAAACGATCAAAATTGGCAAATTTTTGGATGACCCCTCTCCGATTTTAAAATAAATAGTCTCAATCGATTGCCCAGCAAAAAATAATGTACCTACATATTTTTTTTTTTTTAATAGTGACTGGTTTAGTGGTGGTGTACACCACTGTCATGTGACAAAATTGAAGAATTCTTCATAAGGGACCTCATTGAAAGTTGTTTTAAAAAAAAACTACTAAAGCGATCGCAACAAGTGATAGCTCGTTGGAAAGGTATTGAATCAGGCTTTAATTGAAAAATAAAATTTTCCTTATTTTATTCAGAAATTTACCTTTTTTCCCATGAAAATTAAATTTTCCGATTTTAAGCAGAAGCTCCTAAATTTTCCAGCTAATTTTATTTTTTTGGATTCCTCATAATTTTTGCTTTAAGAATCAGCAATAAAAAAATGGGCCCCGACTCCTTGTTTGGACAGGAGAAGAGCATTTAAGAGACCGTTTCGTTTCAAAACTTCGAAGAGGAAAAAAACTTCGGATTTACGAAGCTTCGAAGCTTGACTATTCGTTCAACATAATAGGCATTAAAAAAATTCGAAGCTTCGAAGTTTTTACTCAAAAATATTTCATACATTTTTTGTGCCTGTGTGCTACACTTTGATATAAGAAAAAAACATGAGTTTCTGGGTGTGGAGCTATTATACTAAAAGTTCCGATTCTCAATAAGTGATTTGCAATGTATGCGAGCGAGTATTGCAGTCGCATGGATCCACGAGTTCACTTCGTGCGCATCTAAACATGCATTCAATTTTTCCAGAAGAACTACAAAGAAAACGCCAGCATGAAGAAAGGTAAGTACACGGTGGGATGCTGTAAGGCCAAAGGTTCAAGACCATATTGCCATTATAACGTTATTGTAATGATAAGAAATCAAAAGCAATTTTTCATTTGCAGAAAGTAATTTTTGGGTTTATAACCGTAGCACTGATTATTTTTTTAATTTTTCAATTAAAAGCCAAATGCGGCATTATTACATTATTACAAATGTCGCATAACAACGAAACTAAGTATGGAATTACTATTGAGTGATGTCTTTCTACTACAGGGTTTTCTAATAAGAGGTGTTATTGTGAATCGCCCGCTTTTGTGAATCACTCACTTTTAAAGCTTTTATTCTTTGGCATTTGACAAGTAGAAACTACGCCATTACTAAAAATGGAACGATACACGCTTCAACAACGCATTGAAATTATTAAAATTCACTACAAAAATGATGAAAATCTTGAGCTACGTGCCACACAAGCAACGAAACCATTGATCTTTTACGGGAAAAGTTTCTGGATCTCTCGGAATAGCTTTGGAAGCAGAAGGAAACTGAATCTCAGAATGGAGCTTTTATTTTTTCTTTTTATTTCATCTTGCGTGTAGTAAAGCGTTTTATAGAAACCGTATTTTAGTACAGGGGTAGAAAAATACCCTTCTGGGCCAAAATGGGTTATGTACATTTCAGAGAGCTTACGTTTATAAAACGCGTTCAATGTCGCATTGAAAACTGACTGAAACAAGTATTAGCATTTTTTCTGCATCTATGAATTACCCATTCAGAAAGCAATAAAAAATTGTTCACAAATTAAAATTAATAAATATGTAGTAACACAATATGTATTTCAAACTGAGTATCATTCGAATACTCGAAGAATTGAATTCTTCGAAGTTTTTCCTATTCGAATAGTAACATTCGAAGCTTCGCCTCAAAAACTTCGAAGTTCCGAAGTTTGCTTCGAAGCCTCGAATACTCGAATACTTCGAAAAAACCGAACATGAACAGCCCTATTAACCACGGCTTGGAATGGATCCTAATAATGTTTTTCATCATGAAAAATAATTTAAAAAAGATCACTTCAAATCTAGTAAAATACAAGGTGGGCCAACTCGGACTTGCTATCTTGAAATACTTATAATATTTTAATTTTGAATTTGCCTATTTTCTTTTCTTTTCTACGGCAATAAAGAAGTTTGTCAAATTTTACAATTCCATCATACTTAGTGCACGAAAGAGTACAAATTCTTGAATTGTATTTTGTTTCTGAACGATCAATTGTTACAACACAAAGAAAATACCGACAGCATTTTAATAGTGCGAAACGCACAACGACAATATGCCAATAGATTAATTTTGATTGCAAAACAAAATGCTAACTTTTTAAATAATCTCATTGTGAGCTGTGAAGCATATTTCAATTTAAATGAATATATCAATAAACATAACCGCCAAATTTGGGGTACGAAGAACACGAAAGCAGTGCATCTGCGACAATGACACCCTCTAAGATGCATTGTTTGGTGTGGAATTATGGCTGATAGAGTTATCGGCCCATTTTTATTTGAAGATGAAACTGAGTATAAAGAAAGTCTTTGGGGCGGTATATCGGATCATGTTGGAACATTTTTTACGTCCCTTAGTTCTCAATATTCGTGACACATGGTTCATGCAAGATGGAGCTACAACTCATATCGCGAGAGAGACAATGGCGATTCTGCGAGAACTTTTCGATGACCGATTTCGCATGGCCATGTTTGGGATCGAGCCAGGAATGAAAAATGTCCTATAAAGAGCTATTAACTGCCAACAGGAAAATGGAAGCCATTTCAGGGATGTCATTTTTCATACTTAACTTAAAAAATTGAATAATTAATACTTTAATTTAAAAAAAAAATAAATAAATAAAAAACTTAAGGTTAAAAAAAATTATAATCGCTTCAAATTAGCTAGACCAAGGTAGCCCACCCTGGCCCAAAAGCATTTATAATAAGAATATATTTTGTGTCTATTTAAGAATGAAGTCCAATTTAGAGCCCGAGTTTGCGTCTTCTATCTCAAAACTCAGCAAACGAGTTTAAACTTCTAGGCTTCTAGAAGACATTAATAGAATCTCTTAGAATTTCACAAATATTTGAATTTTAAAATCTTCCTGCTGAAAATTGTGGCAAATTTCAAGGATATTACAGCTCAATTTTCAATATGGACTAACTTTTACACATAAAGAATTTTACCTAATCGAAATTATGTCCCCATAGCCAATTATTTTTTACAATGCGGCACTAAAAGCACTTATCAGACACATTGCAGCGCCATCTCTTTATTTTTTAATAAATGTTAAAATTCAGATAAAATTTCATGCCTATTTTGACCTTTAGAAATAAAAATATTTCCATCTTTTTATACATCAATATCTAACATTTCTAGCAATTTATTTTGCAATTTAATCTGAAACATTAAAACGAGTTCACATTTCACAGTTCTATTCAAATAACGATTGAGTAAAGTGCTACCTCTTCATATTTTTTTTTTCTGTTCATAAGAAAGAAAGGTGCCAAGAACCGAACCTGTCGCTCATTTGTTTGTAGTGAGCACTAAAAAAAAAGAAAGAAAACAGAAAAACAAAATTCATAAAAAACCATCTGGTAGAAGTGGCACGAATCAGTGTAGATTTGTAAACTGAAGCGTATGAATAAAACAAGAAGGAGCCATGAAGATGCTGACGAATTGAGGACGAGCACAGTACGAAAAATTCATGCAGTAAAAAAAAACGATTTGTTAACTTTTTTGGCACTGCTTTATGAAGGAAACTTCTCCTAACACTGAAAGTTCAGACACTTATTATTTAAGGGAGAAAATGTGAGAACACACATTAATGTACTTTGGCTGTACCGACTAGACTGGTCAACAGTCAACATTATCATCTTTTTTCTCGTTATGTGACCCAAAACGAGAATGCATTCATATCTGAATGCAATGATTAAGAGCTTGGAACTTCTTTGTTTCAGTAGGTGTTCAAAGCCAGCACAATTCTATTATAATCCAAGTCATGAACTTTGACTAATGTTACTTTTTCCCCTCTGACAGGATACAGTTTGCACAAGTGTAAACAAACCTTAAAGGATCATAAATTTTGTACAGTGCTTTTTGATCTCAATCGAGTAACTGTTTTACAATTGAAACTGAAGCACTTTGACATGTGTTGCAACTACAGAGATTAAAAATTGAAGTGGTTTTTTTGACAAGCATTCTGCTTCGAACACTCACACCCAGACTATTCATTTGTTGTTGCTGGTACTGCTGATGTTGTTGTTGTTGTTGTAGTCAGTTTTGTAGCAGGCAGCAATGTTGCTGACTCTTCAGCAACACTCATTTTCATCACTGAGAAGTTTTTTAATTGGATAAAAACAATGCGCACGCATCACTGAAGTTTCATTCCAAAACAACTGCAGTCATTCACATTGCTCTACTCACAAACGCACACAAGCACATATAAATACACACACGCCCACATGTTCTTGTACATTCCAAAATTTTACATATTCGTACAATTTTTGGCCCACACTTACCCGACCCAGCGTGTTGTTTTCATGTATTGCTTGCTGTAGAATTTGTAGATTGTAACTCGTGAAAGATACCCAAATCAGGTCACCGGGATATCCATAGAAGAAGTAGGTGCACGTTGTGTTTGGTGGCAACGTGTGTCGAGGACTGACAATCCGACCCATCCGACCACGACGCGAAAAAAGTACATCATCTGAAACAAAATGGAAAATATTTAATTTTGTTGATGATTTTTTTTCAACTTAACTGAATAATATTAGCCATGGAAAATTTTTTTTCGGTTCAGAGACTAGAACTTTTTTCTAATTTATTTTTAGCTATGCACATTTTGTTCACTGTATTAATAAGGTAGAGTAATTTTTAATGAAAATAAAAAGCTTCGATAATTTTCAAAAATAACATCCTGACAAAATTTTCAAATAAATAAATGTTCAGAGGTATTTCGATTTCTACGTTTTAATGAATAATTTCGAGTTACAACTCCCTCATAAAAATATTCTATTCTCCACTACATAAAGTCCACCATAAGATTCGCTTCATTATTTTGGACTTTATATTTGTCAACAGTGGCCGTTAAATTTCTGATGAATGCTATTGGTTGAAGGAAGCTAGAGGATTTTGAGAGCAATTGTTTCGAACTTTTTTATCCAATCTCACCCCAAAATTTAAGAGAGAAAATTATGAGAGTTTAATCGAAGCTATTGAAAATCACTGGAAAAGGTGTATCGAGCTAAAAAGAGACTTTGAAGAGAAAGATATAAATATATTTTTTCGAAATGTTTCGTGTTTTCTTTGTTAGGTCGTGTACTTCTGGAACTACCATCGTATATAAACTAGAAAAATTTACATTGGAAGATAAACATATGGGCTCAATATCAAGTTGTAAATCGAAAATGGACGTTGTTTGCCCACAAGCATGGATATAATGAGGTATAGGCTATTTCATGATCAGTCTAAACCGACTATGACCTTTCCTTACGAGGGGTACTATTTATACTTCGGGAACTGGCAACACTAATGTCAATAGCTAAAATCTGGCATCACCATAATAAAGTTTGACATTTGTTAGCATAAATGTACTCACAACGTTTAAATGTACAAGTGCTATTTGTTTTGTTTACAGTGAGTAGTTCGTAGTTCGGTCGCCGGCCAATTCCGTGAAGGTCGTCCAAAACGTGAACTAATAATGCAAGATCGTCATGTGACATATCGTGAGATAGAGGCATCCTTGCACATTAGTTCCACTTCAATACATTCGATTTTGCATGAACACTTATCTGTAAAAAATTTGTTCTCGTTGGATACCCCATAATTTATCAATCGTTCAAAAAAAGTCTCGCGTCGATAGGTGTACGGAAATGATTAAAAAGTTCAATCGTGGTGCTTCAAAAGACGTTCAGTATAAAATCGTAACAGGTGACGAATCATGGATATATGCGTATGAGCCGGAAACAAAACAGCAATCGACCGTGTGGGAATTCCAAGACGAATCAAATCCAACAAAAGTTGTTCGCGCACGAAGCACTGCGAAGCAAATGGTCGCCTGTTTGTTCCACCGAATGGGTCAAGTGGCCACTGTTCCGCTTAAGCAACGTAGGACGGTCAATTCTGAATAGTTTTTGTTTGCCAATTTGAAACGGCAATTTGTTTGCCGGAAGTCTACGGAGAAATTCGCGAAACCAGCCGCCAAAGACGAATCATCCTCCATAATGATAATGCGAGCTCTCACATATCTCGTCAAAAATGTGCATTTTTGAGTTGTCAAAATGTCGAATTGATGACTCATCCTCCATACAGTCCTGATTTTGCACCCAATGACTTCTTCTTGTTCCCGAATATCAAAGGTAAACTGCTTGGTCAACGATTTACGAGCGCCGCAGAAGCAGTTGAAGCGTTCAAAACCCATATTTTGGAGGTGTCTCAAGAGGAATGGAAAAATTGCTATGACAAATGGTTCGAACGAATGCAAAAGTGTATTGATCATCAAGGGGAATATTTTGAAAAGCCATTCTCATTTAAAAATGTTTGTTTTTATTTGCTATTCCCGAAATATAAATAGTAACCCTTGGAGTTCTGAATAATGAATTAGACGACTTACTTTTTGGTTTGTCTGAATTTGCTTGAAGTAATTGATGTAAAATGTCGCAGATGCATCCATTTATTAAAACAAACACGTTGCACTTTCGCAACTCTTTCGCCAAATCCAACTACTTAAACAATAGTTTGAATTTAATTAAATTCTCTTGGGATCCAAGTTCTCTCAAACGATTCACGAAAGTGAATTAATTGCATGCTCGCTGTTGTTTGGGGAACAACGAATTCCCTGCGATGAATTCGTTTTAATTATATCTATTTTAACGTTTGAGCATTCCTAAGCATACATGCATCAGATGCAAAGCGTCGATTAAGTTTAGCGTGGCCCACTTGTCAGCGCTTCCTTTTCACTTCATTTCGCACAAACGAATGGAATGAAACATTTTTCACATCATCGTCTTCAACTGTGACTTTCTCTACATCTCAGGCGGCTATCAGCCTAGACGCCTTTATTGCTTGTGGTGACAAATTGAAAACTAAACTAAATTCTACGAAATTCTTGACGAACAAGCAAGACCAATGAAAGGCCGTATCTCTGGCAATCGCAATATGTGCGCAGTTCCAATGACAGGTAGAAGTTGAATGATGCAAGGATGAAAGGTCGATTTATTGCAGTGTGTCGTGACAAGCCAACGAAACGAAAGTGTCAAGATTAGAAATCGCTAGAAACGCTCAATGAAAGTACGTTAATGACTTTTTTCCTACTCTTAGATGCTACCGTTCTAAAAGGCGCTTCAAGGGGATGCATTTGTTAGATTTGCAAAGGATGGGGAATCAAATTTCATGTGATCGTTTATTTCACAGGTAATTTTTGTGTGTTCAAATATTTTGTGGGTCGTTCACAAAACTCTCGATTGATTATGGAGTGCAAAATTGGTAGGGAGGAGGAAGTTCTTTTGCTTCTGTTTATGAGCGAAAACGAATTGCTTTTCATTTTCAAAAACGCCATGACATGAACAGGCGACTGCATTTGATACTTTCAGAAAAATTAAGCTTTACCCAGCACTACGATGAAGTAAGAATTGGCGGGTGGGACGAAGTGGAATTAATACCTTTGGCTTTATAGTAACTCATTTAATGATTTTACTCATAAAATTTATTTGGCACTTAAATGCAAGCAAACTCACACCATCAATAATTTGCTCCAATAGTCTCCACTTCATATATATTACCACAAGTGCATAAAAAACGCTTTTTGAATATTTTAATTAAAACCAATAAAATTATTTCCGCAGATTTTTAATGCCATTTGATTTAGTGTGCATTGCTTTCCCCCGGCACTTAATGCACGGGAATTAACAGTTTGTGAGCTCTTGTTTATATTGGGTCCAAGTGGCTGACCACACGAGGCCATATTCGTCGGCCACTTTACTGATAAGCGAATTAAATTACTACGTATTAATCATTTCCGGTTTGGCGCAATCGCTCGATTGTGGCTGCCATTACTGTCGAAATGGCAAAACAAATTTATTGCCACGCACCTACCATCAACTGGCAGGGTTGCCATTCGTTGATTGTGATGTGTTTCATCCGAGCTCAAAAACAGACTCATCTAGATAACATGCTATTGCGAAATCAGCTCAACGCTCGTTGTTGTTTTTGCTGTTGTTACTGTTATACGTGTATCGTTATTGCCGTTAAAGTAGCTAGCATCCGCCTGTATTCCAAGCACCAGGGATTTTTTGAAGAATAAATTCAATTTGTTGCCAACAAAGATTTTCAAGCTAGCCAATAAACAAGATGAATGTGTTAAGGATAACTTATATTGAATGTATATTTGTGAAGTGCGCCTGCATCTAGTGCCATTTCAGTTATCTTGGAACTATAAATAAAAACCCGTCAAATCTTACGATAGCCTATCAGTGAAAGTTGATAAATCAGGTTCAAAGTTTCTATTGAATATCGGTCAATCGAAAACGAAAATTTGGAAGCGGCTCAACAGAATAAAATATGAGTTCAGAGCATGACCTAGCGTTATTTTAAGTTTTATGTCAATACAGTTGTGAATAGAACTTTCAGTTCTCGAAACTTCAAATTTTCTAGAAAGTTGGTGAAAGTAGAAATATGCTTGATTGATATATAATTTTGTGTGTAAGTGCAAAGTGCGTGGACTCCTCTTAGACATTTTACAACTTAGCTCATATCTAAGCGCTTAAAAGAAAATATGGAATATTTGTATCAAATTTAAGTAATGGGACTAAGATCAACATCACTCAACAAGTTCGCGGGTGAGTAAACTACTTGTATTTCGCGGCAGGGAGTACTGAGATTCAAATAATATCTGTCAAAATTTCATAACAATCTCAAACAATCTGACGTTCAGTTCAAAAGTTGCAGTGGTTTTTGTGACATTTACGTTTTTTGTCGATTTGGGCGGTTGCCTCAGCTGACTGACGATTGACTTTGAAGTTTTGTGATGGATCCATTCTTCTTTGTCACTTTCCGCACAAAAAAGCATCGAGTTTAATTTCTGTGGTAATTTCGTGGAATACTTAAAATGGCGGCCTCGGTAGTCGAGTGTGCTCGACTGCCACCCCAGAGGTCCCGGATTCGATTCCGGCCAGACATGGTCTTACGCTTTAACCATTCGCATATGTAATTCTCCTTTCAATGTTTCTACGGCTATCCACCACGCTTACAACATTCTACACATGTTTCTCTTGATTGCCACTTCTCTCCCACTAATCTAGCAACCCATTTCGAACCAAGACAGGCTTGACTGAATAGGTATTACACCTGAAATAATTGATTCAAAGCTAAAAAAAAAACAAAAAAAATGATGTGTTATTTTATCGCTTCGCCATCAAACATAATTTGTAAATTTTGATCTTAAACTTTCCAACCAAAAAATCATAGTGTTACCAAGCGCGGATCCATGGTGGGGCGATAAGGGCGATCGCCCCCCCCCCAAAGCTTTGAGAATATACAAGTTCTCTAAGCTAGTCTCAAAACACATTTAGAATAAAGCATTTATGCCTGAGTATTTATTTTAGCGTAAGCAAAGAGTTCTATTATATAATACAAAACCAGTATAGTATAATTTAATAATATAGTATAATGCAAAACATTTTCAAGTCAAAAGAAAACATAAATAAACATTTCCCTCTTTTCTTCTTTAATAGTATTTACAAGAAGCATCATTGTTTGAATGTTTTCTTTCCATTTTGACACTATTAACCCGTTTAGGAAAGAAAGTACAACATGTCAGACGAACCGACAGAGAATTCAAATTGATGTTAAATCAGCGCAGTATACGATTCAAGATACTTTAAATTTATTACAGAAGAAACGAGAATCCTGTGAGACAAAATTTGAAACTCTTTTTAAAGAAGTTGAAAACTTTGCAAATAATATTGGAGTAGAAATTAACATGCCACGTGTAGCAAGTTTTCGAAAGAACCGCGATAATTATCCAGTAAAAGATCCCATAGCATATTTCAGACAAGCTATTTATATTCCTATGCTGGATAATATGATGATGGATTTAAAAAGTCGATTTTCAACAACTACTTTGGATTTGTATTCATTTTTAGTACTGTTTCCTTATTCCATTACCTCGAAGAGCATTACATTATCTATACAAGCTGTGAGAAAACTTTGTAAAAGATATTACATTTTCTTCAAAGAATCCTCACAGGTCTTAGAAAGATTTTTGATTAATGAGTTGGATTTGTGGCACTTGCAATCTGAAAGAGAAAAGTATGATTCAAGTACTAGTGCAATGCAACTATTACACTGCTGAAGTATATCTTCTTGGTAATACTCTTTTTAAAATTTTAATAACATTGCACGCAAAGAAATTTTTCGTTTACCACAACTGAAAAATTCACCAACTATACTTCGTTTGCGAGCTGTATTTGCCGTAAACGAATATTCAGTTGTCACAACTTAAAAATATATCTTATATATATAAACCGCAAGCTATTTCGGTCATTATTATTTATTATATTAATAATCTTTCTCATTATGTCCGCCCGTCTTCTTATGGATTCCACCTCTGTTGCTATCTTCCTCCGCGTATTAAGCAAACTACCAATTTTCTTATATGTGACCCGGGCTACGAAAAGGGACCTTCGGTGTGAAAATATCATTTTTCACTTTTTTGGCGATTCGATTAAATAAAATAATTAAACGTTTACAAACAGCTGTTTTCTCGAAAACTTGTTTTTACACCGAAGGTCCCTTTTCGTAGACCGGGTCACATATAGTAACAATTTGTCCAAAAAGTAACTCTAAACTATAAGCGTTATGTTTATACAACGAAGGGAAAAATAAACAAAATTTTCAGTCGGGAAAAACAAAGTTTTCAATTGCTGCAATTTAAAAATCACTCGCGTTTATGACCAACGAAATTCATTTCCTGCAACTAAATGACTCGTTTCTCACAACTGAAAATTTTGTTTATTTTTCGTTCAACGTTTATGACAACTGTTGAAACGTTTGCAATAAACGATTTCAAGCACGACAAACGAAGTTCGTTTGCGGCAAACTGGCGATAAACGTTTTTTTTCTTTGCGTGTGCCTTCAAGTGGAGCAACTGCTGAAAGATCATTTTCTACATTGAAGAGAATTAAAACCTATTTGAGATCTACGACAACAGAAGAAAGCTTGAACGGACTTGCTCTATTGCACTAAGATAAAAAAATATTAAATTTATCCAAAAAATTTTTAAAATTTATCCAAAAAGCGAGTAATTTTGCACCAATAACGCATTTCGCTTAACGCATAAAATTTATTTCAATAGTTTTTTAATTAAATAAATATTAAAATATTTAAACAGAATTAATAAAAAATATATTTAAATGATGCACGTTTATGTTTAATCCAAAAATGTAAGCAAACAATTTTATATTTCCCTTTTCATTTTTATATAAGTTATGTAAAATGTTTTTTTAATTCATGTACATGAAAACTGGTTAATCTTTTTTTATTTAATATATTCCAAAAAAATAAATAACTGGCCATTTCAGCCCTTGAAAGGACTTTGACCTAGCTTCTTATAATCAATTGTGTTGTGCGTGTTATTAAGTTTGTACACAATTGACTGAGAACCGGAGCTACATGTTTAACGCCCACTCCGAACGGCGATCAGAGCTGTAAAAGATTGAATCATTTCGGAATGCATACACTCTTAAATCATTCAAAAGCTGCATCAACCAGATTGCAATCTTATGCTTCTGTAGAGTAAATGAATTACAAATGCACAATTCATCATTCTTTGAAGACAAAAGAATGCACACCCAATGCTTTATACACAGAAAATAAAAGAATTGAATTATTACCTAAACTAGTTTAGCTAATGTGAAATTTTCCATTTCACCTAATCTTTTCAACAACTTGTATTTCATGAATTAAAAAATCATGCATTAGGTAATTCACCTAATTAAAATTTGTAAATTCTACTAAAATTTTGCTTATTAAATCATCTTATTCTTCTAGTCATTTTACCTAATGCAAGTTGTCGATTTGTTCCTATGAAATGAAGCATTTGAATGTTAACTCTTAGGGGTTAATCCTTAAAGAACCAGTTGTTTTTTATTTCGTTGTTATTTAATTTCACTTTCTTTTTTGTTATGTGAGTTTTCTTTTTAAAATTTTACAATATTATTTTTTCAAGTTGTTCTTTATTTAATTTATTTCGATTGGTTTATGTATCCTTACTTTCAAGTGGAAATATTATCTAAGGAATTGAATGAATTTCCTAAAATAAGTAGTTGTTTTTCTAGTAGTTGGTAAACTATTAAAATAAATAGTTGATTTTTCTAAAATATGTAGCTGTCGTTTCCACTCTTAAGTGGAAATGCAATCTAAATAATTAGATAATTTTTCTACACTTAGTAGGTGGCTTACCTAATCTGAAGTGGACATAGTTTAAAAAAAATTAGCTAATTCTTCTAAGAAATTATGTGTCTTATCTATTTTATGGCTGAAGGTACAACAAAATATTTAGGTTCTTTATTTACTCTCGCAGTTAAACTACCCAATATAATTGTAATAATTAACATTTAGAAATCAAGTTCGTTGACTGAAAATCACCGGATTACTTTAGCTGAATTCACAACATTTTTAGGTAAAAGTTCTACTCTTTTTTTTCTGTGTAAGGAATGGGGCTTATGAAAAATAGAAATACGATGAATGCACTCAGTTTTATCATTCTTTTCAACTCTGAAACACTGGAAATTTTATTTACTACCATGAAATACTACTTAATATAAAGCATTTTGCATTTTGTTGTCATTTGTTTTCGACGGCCGATCTTAGTGACATGCTTTTGTCTTTCCTTTGACATTTTCTGGAATAATAAAGTGCTTATTAACAATAAATATTATTAACAAAATGTATAAAAATTAACTTTTACAATTTGTTGTATATAATACTTTTTCTATACATGATATCAAGCCAATGGCAACCCATCACAGTCATGCCCAACAGTCACACACGCATACACAAATACACACAAAACAACTTCAGACAACAACAAATCCTTGCGGCTGAAACCACCGCCGTCTGCATTCACTAAAATTTCAATTCGGCTGCAACTATTGATGGTTGCAGCCATCGTGGCTGAAGCCATCGGTGGCTGCACTCGTTAAAATTTCAATTCAGTGTGCATTCTTTACGTTTTACAATTCATGACTTGAAAACAATTTTATTCAGCCTAAAGACTTAAGCCTAAAGAGTTCACACTTTGAATGCTACAAAAAAAGAGTTCAGCTTTTGAATTTTTAAACAAGAGAGTGAAAACTGAAAATGATTCAATCTTTTACAGCTCTGACGGCGATGAACGCAATGTTCTTGTTCTCAAGAAGCTTTACATGGTATTTTGATTACTGAGGTTTGCCATTAACGGCAGAGAGGTGGCGGCCGTACAGAAAAATTATTTTAATTCAAATAATTTTCTGTCGCTGCTGGGGCTCGAACCTGGGTCTCCAGGTTCATTGACATAGCGGCCACGTACTTTAACCAACTACGCCACGGACGCCACGTCCATGATTTGATAAATCAAAAATGATAAATTTTTTTGTGAAACATTTTAACCCATTATATCCTTGTTTTATGGGTCTATTTTGACCTTTTTGTTATAGGTATAGGAGAAGTTAGGGGGTTAAAATGTTCTACAAAAATATTCCTCGTAGTATTTTACATAAATCCTCACAACACATCCTATACCCAAAATTTAAGAATAGCATGATTTCTTATGCCGATTCACTATAATAATGTTCAAAAAGGGGGAAAATTAAGTACCCCCTAAAATAATACTCATACGCAAACTTTCAAAACGCCGATACACGAGTGTTGTTTTTTATCCCCTCTACCAGAATCCATTGTCGGAACCTTGTTATTTAAGAAAAAAATTGATTTTGTTGTTCAGTGTTATTGAAAAACGACGAATTAGTCATTTTAGCGTTTCAAAGCATTTTGACCGATTAATTAATGTTTGTGAAATGTTCATTAAATGTTTGTGGACAAGTGATCGAGAACTGGACCAACAAGGTTTATGCCAACTCTGGACGACTTATATTCATGTTTTTGAGAAGCTTTACATGATATTTAATTACTCTTTCAGGCTTGACATATTCTGCAGAGTAGTGTCGCCCGTTCAGAAAAATTAATTTCATTTGAAAAAATTCTGTGTTTTACGGAAGAATCACATCACGGTCTTCGTGGTTCACAAGATTTGCATCGAACGAACCACGCACTGTTAAGTGAAAAAAATCACTGCGTTTGGACAAAACCCTTAAAATCACGACCTTTGGACAATTTTATTGTTGTAGAGTTTTTGTTTTTGAGAGTTTTGGAAAAAATATTTTTGTAAACACATTTTTCAAAATATCGGAAGAATTTTATTTTGGTTTTTATAAAAATGATCAAAGAAAAAAAAACAGTTTTCATTATTTTTATATTATTTTTATTATATATTTTATTTTATTTTATTTTATATTATTTTTATTTGCATTATAAAAAAATTCAATTGAATTTTTCTCAGGATTTTGAAAGTGGTCAAATATATAGGAAATATAAAAAAATTTCCAATTGAAGCAGTAAAAAAAAACTTCATATTATCAAACGTTTCGTAAGAACATTTTATTGTCTAACAGGTTCTATAAAAAAATTTGGCGAATTTTACTGATTCTTTGTAAAATCTCATTTCTAAAAATTGTCTAAATTGCTATTTCACAGAAATTTCATTGCCATGCATTCATTTGCATTAAAAGTGTAATATTATATTTTATATTATATAATAAATATATTTCAGTAAAAATTAACTTCATATTTGTAAGGACGATACGAAGGTTGACTTTTGCGATATGGCAACACTAATGTGAATATGTCAAATTTGACATTGTCATCGTAAAGTGTAATATTTTTAATGGTGAACGACTAAGCATGTCTTGTCATACGAGTGCTATTTGTGTTGTTTACAGACACTTCACATGGTAAAAAAATGGAATTAAATCGTGAACATTTTCGTGCGACGATTTTCTACGACTTTTGATGTGGATTCAACAGCAGTGTGCCGATAAGCTCGCGTCGACTTGTGGTGGTGAAACACCATCTCGAGTCACCATGTTTCACCAGGACGAATTTCGTGAAGGTCGTTCAAAATCGGCTGTGACATACCGTGAGAAGCAGTCATCCTTGAGCCTAAGTGGGACTAGCATACAATCGATTTACATGAGCATTAAGGCCTTAGGAAGATTTCTTCCCGTGGGATACCCATCTTTTGACGGTAAAACAAAAAAAGGCTCATGTCGATTAGTGCAAGGAAATGCTGGAAAATTACAGCGGGGGTGGCACAAAACACGTTTACGACATCGCCACCGGTGACGAATCATGGATCTACGCTTATGAGCTCGAAACAAAGCAGCAATCTACTGTTTGGATCTTTCAAAGTGAGCAAAACCCGACAAAAGTTGTCCGAAGACGTAGTACGTACAAGCAAACCGGAAATCAGCAAATCAGAAAAACCGGATATGGCGCAACAGTACCATTTGAGCAATGGAGAACTGTAAATGCTGAATTGTAAACAACCATTTGTTTAACAGAAGTTTTCAGAAAAACCAGGGAAGCCAATCGCAGAAGACGAATCATTCTCCACTACGACAATGCAAGATCTCACACATCAGTTAAAAAAAAAAAAAGTTTTTGAACATTCAAAACATCGAGTTGATGGGTAATCCGCCGTACAGTCCTAACTTGGAACCCAATGATTTCTTCTTATTCCCGCAGATCAAAAATAAATTGCGTGGTCAACGTTTATCGGCGCCTGAAGAACCGGTTGATGCGTTCAAATCAAATGGAAAAAGTGCTCCGGTTCAAGCGTATGCAAAAGTATATTGATCTTCATGGAGAATATTTTGAAAATCAATAAAGCCATTTCCGATTGTAAATATTTATTTTTATTTGTCTATCTCAAGACTTCAAAGTCAACCCTCGTATGAGTCTTTTCTTTCAAATTTAAAAATAAAAAAAAATAAATAACTGGTCATTTCAACCCTTGAAAGGACTTTGACCTTCTTGTTGTGCGTGTTATTAAGTTTGCACACAATTGACCGAGAACCGGACCTACAGGCTTAACGCTGACTCCGAACGGCGATGAACTGAATGTTCTTATTCTCAAGAAGCTCAAGAAGAAGGCATATTAATTACTCTCTGAGGTTTGCATTGTGTGCAGAGAGGTGGCGGCCGTACAGAAAAATTATTTTAATTCAAATAATTTTCTGTCACTGCTGGGGTTCGAACCCGGGTCTCCAGGTCCGTTGGCATAGAGGCCACGCACTTAAACCAACTACGCCACGGACGCCACGTCCTTAAAATTTACGTGAAATAAAAATGCACCGACTCTTACAGGTCGCTGAACAAACTTTTCAAAATACAAATTTCTGTATAAAATGAATATAGGTTCAAGGGAGGAACCCCTAGGGCCAAACCGATTTTTGACCATTTTCAGTTCACAACTATTACTCTATTTTTCTAGCTTTCTGACCGATTTTCGTTAAGATCGGTCAACTTTTGTATGTACCTCTTAAACAAAATCACGCATGAAATTAATATAGGTCCAAGGGAGGTCCAAGGGAGGTAACTGACCGATTTAAAATATTTTTGAAATTTTTCTTCAAATTTCATTATCATAGGAGCACTCCTTCTATTTTTGTCTAAATTTTGTATGGGCTCAGCCTACTGTGTGGCGAGATAATAAAATTTAATGCAAAATACAGGACGTCCCGTTAAATACTATACATCTGGCAACACTATATACCCACTATAGAATTGCAAAAAACCTTCTTTTCATAAAACTTTATTATTACGAGGGTTGCCTTTTAAGTCATGCGCCTAACAATGAAAAAAACAGTTGTTATCTGTGAAAATTCTTTTAATTATGGTTTTTTAAAGTAATTTTGAATTCGTTTGAACCAATTTTCGGAACAGTTTTTCTACTCTGAAATTGGTATCTCCAAATCCAGGTTTTTGTATTTGTACATTTTATAATTTGAAGTAAGTATTGGCATGGAATTTTCTGAATACCATTTATAGTCTGGTAAATCAGGAATTGGTTCATCGGACTGACCATATTTTGCCGAAACATGGTAATAATCAATTACTATTGACTTTCCATATCTCTCTTATTGCATTTCCGCCAAAACCAATATGAAATCTTTCTAAATTTTCATTAATTGTAACGCCATGTTGTCCAAATCAGACCCAGAATGGCCATGAGGTATCAAACCAGCCAGTTCCCGACTTAAAGAAGAAATTCTTCTCTCCACTCGGTTATACGCAGTTCTGCCAGAAGCATTTGTAGCTACAAACAATGCATCAAGATCATGTCGCTTAAAGTGTTTTAACGCGGATTTTCATCTGGCCCTCCATCAACCGTCATAATCACCACTAGTTTTAAAAATCATGGTCAGTTTTGTTTAAAACTCTTCAAGGCTGAAAAGAGTCTTGAAATATTGATCAAGAGTATCAGCAATGGATGCACTGTGCTTTTCACTTTGAGTACAGTGCTGAATCATATGTTGGCCAGGAATATACAAAAATATGTCCTAGCATACTAGGAGTTATTTTAGTATCAGCATAAACGGAGATTTCAATCCATGCCGCTTGGGGATTAGCCACAGTCGTAATAAGGCAATTTGACTCTATATTCCATAGGCAATGGAAGAGGTGATTGTTTATTTGCCGGAGTTACACCAATAGGGTGCCGAGCTATAATATCTTGAGATATGAAAAATACTTGATCTGGCCCAAGTATTGATGATATGTTCTCAAAGTAATGGATCGATGTCTCGGCGAATCGGCTAAGTGGTTTTTGTGATGATCAGTCTGTGTCCGAATTAGCTTAACAGGGCCTTCCGCTTTCGATCATAGGCAAGTAGGGTTGCCATATGTGTTCAAATCAGGATCTATTAAATTTCAGAAAAAATAAATAAATACATATTGCTGAAGTTATCACCATCCAGCGTCCTCCCCTCCCTGGTCACTAATGGCATCAAAAATATGCAAAGCATAAACCCCCACCTCGCTTTTGGTGCTTACGTATAACTTTAAAGACTCCTTACTACAAGGTGGCGCAAAAATAACCTTCCGATGTTTTTTGGCTGTAATTTAAAAAAAAACATTAAAAACTTTGATTCTGCTTGTGGATTATTTTTATTTGGTCTTTTAATTTTTTTTACATCAAGTCGAGAATATGATGTCATGTAAATGGCCGCCGCCACAGTTGATTGTCATTTGAGCCCTTTTTATGGCATTTTCCATCACTTCGGCCAAAACTTCCGGCGATAGGTCCTCACATTCTTGACGGATATTGTCTTTAAGAGCTGCAAGAGTCTGTGGCTTGTTGACATAAACCCGCGACTTCAAAAAGCCCCACAAAAAGAAGTCTGGAGCGGTCAAATCAGGCGATCTTGCTGGCCAGTGCAAATCGCCAAATCGGGAGATTAGGCGCCCGGGAAATGCATCCTTCAGCATATCGGTTATGGCACGTGCAGTGTGTGCCGTTACACCGTCCTGTTGGAACCACATGTTTTCCAATCCCAATTCATCAAGTTGCGGCAAAAAGAACTCGTTGATCATTGCTCTGTAGCGCTCACCATTCACAGTAACCGTTTGGCCCGCGACGTCTTCGAAGAAAAAAGGTCCGATGACACCTCCAGCAAAAACAGCACACCATACAGTGACTTTGAGCGGGTGTAATGGCTCTTCGTGGATTACACGCGGATTTTCAGTGCCCCAGAAGTGTAAATTTTGCTTATTTACGTACCCGCTAAGATGGAAATGGGCCTCATCACTCATGATTATTTTTGATGAAAATATTCGTCAAATAAATAGTCAGCAATATTCCGCGTTCTGGAGCAGTGTAGCATAATATTGTTTATTAACGTGTATTTCGCATGTATTTACTACACAAATGTCAAAACAGAACTGACATTAGGGGCCAATCGCAAAATTTATAGCATTTTCTTATAGGAGGATTACTTTTGCGCCACCTTTTACATACCAACGATTTGTTATTCTGATTATGATAGCCGTGCTCTTTTGTAAGCGAGTGACAAAAGAACGCTGGAACTTGGTTAAAATTTGCTTTTAGTTGCTTAACAACACTGGCAACAACTGTCAAAAAACTTATGATTAGTTTGTTGAAATAAACAGGAGAAAATGAATATAAAAAACGAGTTTGACGTTTGCATGAAATTTTCTAAAGATTTTTTCAGAGCTCATTCACAATAGAGTAGTTTTCTAACTTTTCAACACTGCATATCAAGTCGGATATTAGTTTACCGAGTTGGGTGAACTCGTATAAATAACCGAGTTTGTGTTGTTGTTTTGCATGTATTTAGTTATGTTAAAGAGCTTATGTTAAAGTTAGAAAGCTACGGCGGCCTCTGTAGTTGATTAGGTAGCATTCTCGACTGCTGCCCCAGAGGTCCCGGGTTCGATTCCCGGCCAGGCCGTGGTCCTTCGCTTTAAACCAGTGGTGCTCACTACATGGTTTCCCATAGCCCGCGGACGTCGTGTGTTGTTGAGCTTTTGCACACGAAGAAGCAATCGGCTCGCTGTGCTTGTACACTGCGTCATGGTGTAATAACAAGAATGATAGAAAAATAGATTGCGCAGATCGTAAAAATAATTTTCAACGATCTGCGCATCTACGTCACGATAGATTTACAATATGAGCTTACGATATGGTTTTCTGTCAAGTCGTGTTTAGAATGTGAACAAATATGAAACAATGGAAAAAGATTCAGGAAACAAACTTGGTCTAGCGTGACGTCATGATCGTAAAAAATGCTTTGTTCGTAGCTAGAAATGTCAAAATGAAAAGTAAACAACCATGGTATAATAATACAAGGTAGCATTGACAGTTGCTTGGGAAATCATCTACTGTCAAAAAAAATACTCAAAAAGAGAGCGCTCACAATCCGCCATTGAAAACACAAGCAATGTTGAAAACGTTGAAGTGAAAAAAAAACAACAACCACAGCAGCTGCTGATGTATTTCCACAAAAAGCTGTTTTTGACAGTTTATGTTTTCCTGTTGAAGAGAAAATAAGCAGTTGTCAATGCTACCATGTATTATTATACCATGGAAAAATAGATTACGCATTGTGCAGCTCCGTTATGTTGTTAACCATGGTATAATAATACATGGTAGCATTGACAACTGCTTATTTTCTCTTCAACAGGAAAACATAAACTGTCAAAAACAGCTTTTTGTGGAAATACATCAGCAGCTGCTGTGGTTGTTGTTTTTTTTTCACTTCAACGTTTTCAACATTGCTTGTGTTTTCAATGGCGGATTGTGAGCGCTCTCTTTTTGAGTATATTTTTTGACAGTAGATGATTTCCCAAGCAACTGTCAATGCTACCTTGTATTATTATACCATGTATTATACCATGCACTGCGTAAAAGTTTGTGTTCTGCTTTAAATTTCAAGTCAGTTTGCTTTGAGCGTTCATGTGGCATGATAGACGCTCGCTGTTTTATATATGAATAATAAATAAACGTAAATATTTTGCAATGTTTCGGTAAAAAAAAAATGTATTAATCATTCCATTCTTCACTTTTACCTTTTTTTTGATGGTTTTTATTATATTTATAAAGTTATACATTATAAAGAAATGATTATATTGAAAATTCAACACTTGACAGGATTTCCTTGCACCAAATGTTGTGAGAGCTTTTAACAACTTCTTGGTTCAGTGTAAAGTTGTGCACTCGGAAAGCTCTCTTTGTTGTTGTTTGAACCGTGCGTTGATCACCACTGCTTTAAACCTTTCGCGTTTGCAATTTTCTTTCCTCATTTCTAATGAACTAAAATTGAATACTCATCAATATTTATGGCTAGAAGTCGTAGTTGATGGTAGAGAAGTTTGTGGATGGGATTGACTTATAACTTGAATTGACCGATGTATAGGCATAACACTTGCTTCTGATTCAAATTCACATGTTTCTTTGACTTTCCACCACGCTTAGAATATCCTACACGTGTTTCACTTGATTGCCATTTCCTTCCCACTAATCTATCACCCCATTTCGAACCAAGACAGACTTGACTGAATATGTATTCCACCTGAAATCCTTGTCTTAAGGCTAGAAAAAAAAGAAAACAGCATAACACTGATGTTTCTGAATGGTTCTTAGCCGAGGTAGTTTTGAACAATTATCGGTATAATCATAATTTTAGAATTTCTAAACAACTTTTGTGAATTCCCAAATGTACGCTGCCAACAAAAATTGTCAAAATAAACAATAAATTCTTCCCAATAATTAGAAAAAAAAATTGAATTTTAATTAAAGTTTGGTAATTTAAAATTTGTATCAGTTTTGGCAGCACTATAGATGAAATCAATTCATTTCAATTCAACAATTTTGGTGGATCCACTGGCTTAGTTTGAGTTTAATTTATTTTTGTAAATTATGCATTTATGTATTTATGTGTTTGTATTTGTGCGCTTATCGAACGAATTGCTCAAACTTATTATAGATTCAACTGAATTCAAAATTATAATTGAAATAAAAATAAAAAAAAAAATAAAAAAAAAATAAAATATTGTATAAATAAATTCAACAGCATTTCATAAATTGAACAAGGAATAGAATTAATGCTGTGCTCTTCATTGATAATTTATTAATTGCTAAAATGCAATAAATTATTTACCGGTTTTTCTAAAATACATACGTGTACATCACGAGCTGGCTTAGCAACGTTGCAAAAAAATTAGAATAAAATATCTTTTTTGAAATCTCTATAAACTGAATTATTTACATTAAACTTAATAGATAAGGCAAATATTTAAATGTTCTCACGCTCCTAGATTTGCTCTTTTTGTGCGATAATTTGTTAATTTATTTGTGAAAGAGAGGAATTGTATGAAATGTCAACAAAATATTGATTAAATAAAAAAGTCGAAGCACATTTCGCTGTGATGACATTATGGAGAGCTATGATTGTTTTCAGAATAATCCCAGTGAATATTTTGCAGTTGAAATAAACTGACTGCAAGCTTATACAGGAAGCATTTTTATACCCCCACGTTTAAAAAACGTAAAAGGGTATATTAATTTTGTCACTCCGTTTGTAACGCCCATAAGGAGGCGTGGTAGACATAGAAAAGTACATATACTGTCCGTCCGTCTGTCTGTGATCACGATTATAGCCGTAATTTTCAATCTTTCATAACGAAATTCGATATTTAAGCTTTTATCTAAAAAAGAAAGGGCAAGTTCGAAAATGAGTCAAATCGGATGAAAACTACGCCTACCTCCCATACTAAGTGACTTTAACAAAACGGTAAAATCTCTTAGAATTCCACAAAAATTAATATATGGACTTACAATTTTGCATATGAGCTTTGCTATGTAATATGCATACTTAGTATGAAATTCAACGAAATCGAATGAAAACCATACCACCTCCAATACAAAGTGGCTTCCAAAAAACAAAAGCGAATATTTTCTGTTAAAACTATGACGAAAATGTTTTTACAAATAAACACTTTATTGATTGCTTGAGGCTTTGAATATTTGGTTCGGAAGTGGGGGTATTTTAAATTCGGCCCAGTCGAAGATAATTTCTTACTAGTTTTTTTTTAAACAAGCTTTCAAAATGTTTGGAAAACCATCACTAACCCACCTAACAATTGAACATGTTCATATTTCGAGATTATTGGATGTTTCCACCTGGATATAACTTTTGAGGTATGTGTAAATACAAATTTGAAATCGTTATACTACGTAAATAAGAACTTGTGAAGTCAAATTTAAAATATTTGGTGAACGAGGTTGTTTTATTTGCTTTAAGAGAAGCTCTTGGAGGGTTGCCTTCCAAGTATTGCGCCTAACAATGACAAAACAGTGAAAATGATTTTATCGTTTTTGACGTGACGAAGTTACGTTGTGCCGCTCAGGTTTCCAAAAAAGTTAAAAAATGAATATTTTAAAAATTCATCTGCGTTACATTGAATTGTTACTCGCTGAGTACATATATAAGCTATGATTAAAAAAATGGCATGACCGTAAAGCTTAATTCTTTGACTTCACTATAAAAACAAAACAAAAATTCAAAACATCATTGGGTCGCAGGGGGGACTGTTTAAGCAACACAACTGAAAATTTGTTACATGGAATTATTACTCAATGGATACGCTGAGAGAGCCGCTCAAAGATCGATAACGTAACATTCATGCAGCGGCGTTGCATTGAATTTTTACTCAATGAGTATATAACCTACGATAAAAGTTTAAAAAGGAAAATGAAGGTTTTATACATGGCTTTACGATAAAAATAAAAAAAAATTCCGGCGTCGTCAGATCGTAAATATAGCAGCATATGTAACAGAAATGTAATATCGTTGCATGGAATTATTACTCACTCAGGAGGAGTGCTACGGTAAATTTTGTTTTACGACAGCATGGATGTGTTATTACGCTTTACAACTAAATTACAAAAAAAATTCTTGTTATCATGATTTCAGGGATGCAATCATATAATGCAGTACAAATGCTACAGCCATGAAAAAACGTTGCATGGATTTTTAACTCTGTGACTACTGGTGCAACGGTAAATTTTAAGGAACGAAAACGAAGGCGAGGTCTTCGGGCATATGACAAAAATAAAAAAAAAATTGATGGCGTGTCAAAGACCCTCAGGGAACCGCCTAATGTGACGCATATGCATCACTTTGGCTGGTTTAATTACATTAGAGCACAACCAATGGGGAAACAAAAAAAAAAGCTAAGAGAAAAGCACCAACTCCAAATCCAACACCATCACCAACACCAACACCAACACCAACACCAACACCAACACCAACACCAACACCAACACCAACACCAACACCAACACCAACACCAACACCAATCCTAACACCAACACCAACACCAACACCAACACCAATCCTAACACCAACACCAACACCAACACCAACACCAACACCAACACCAACACCAACACCAACACCAGCCCCAACACCAACACCAACACCAACACCAACACCAACACCAACACCAACACTAACACCAACACCAACACCAACACCAACACCAACACCAACACCAATACCAATACCAACACCAACACCAACACCAACACCAACACCAACACCAACACAAACACAAACACCAACACCAACACCAACACCAACACTAACACCAACACCAACACCAACACCAACACCAACACCAACACCAACACCAACACCAACACCAACACCAGCCCCAACACCAACACTAACACCAACACCAACACCAACAACAACACCAACACCAACACCAACACCAACACCAACACCAACACCAACACCAACACCAACACCAACACCAACACCAACACCAACACCAACACCAACACCAACACCAACACCAATACCAATGCCAACACCAACACCAACACCAACACCAACACCAACACCAACACAAACACCAACACCAACACCAACACCAACACCAACACCAACACCAACATCAACATCAACATCAACACCAACATCAACATCAATATTAACATCAGAAACAAGAAACTTCGTCACGTCAAAACCTACGGGTGTGTCCACGGCACAGCCAACTCTTTGTTTTTTAAAATATTCTCCAAGATGATCAATATACTTTTGCATGCCTTTGGACCAATTTTCGAAACAGTTTGCCACTCTGAAGTTGAAACTTCCGAAACCAGATTTTTAAAGGCCTCAATGGCCTATTCGGGCTGTTAACCCACAAACGAGTGAATTGCCCCTTAGCACCCCTTAATATGAACGGTATGGACCTGGCGGAGTCAGATGCTCTTGACGTTCTGGGCATATCAATCAGATCTGATCTTCGCTGGAACGATCACATTTTCGAAGTGTCGAAAGATGCGGCCAAGTGCTTAGGTTTTTTAAAACGGTGTAAGAAATACTTCACTCCTACTGATCTACGAGTGATCTATACCTCATATATTAGGCCGAAAATAGAGTAAAATTCGCACATGTGGGCAGGAGCTTCAAGATTTTATTTGGAGCTTCTGAACCGAGTTCAAGGACGTGCGATATATCTGATAGGAGATGCAAACATTTCATCTTCTCTCAACTCTCTTGGGCATCGACGCAATGTTGGTTGCCTTAGTCTTTTGTATAGGTACTACCATGGGAAGTGTTCAAGGGAGATACATGACCTGACGCCACCAGCTCGTGTGTTTCCCAGGTCCACTCGGGCAGCGCACCAAGCCCATCCCTATACTTAGGCCTTGATGCCCAATAGAACCTCGCATTACCAAGATAATTCGTTCTTCGGTCGTACAATAAAATTGTGGAACAATCTCCCTGCGAGCGTGTTCTCCGGCAGTTTTGAACTATGTAAATTTAAAACTAATCTTCACCGACACTACTCCATATTTCCACCCTCCAACTAACTATCACCCTTCTTCCGAATCAACACAATGCTTTCGCATTTATAGGGGGCATCCTCTGAGCGTTGGTTTAGTCTAAATAAAAAAAAAAAAAGATTATCGGTTTTTCTGAAAAAAAACTGGCAACCATGTATTTGGATTTGCTACGTCTTCGAACAACTTTTGTCGGGTTTTACTCACTTTGAAAGACGCAAACAGTAGATTCCTGCTTTGTTCGGAACTCATAAGCGTAGATTCATGATGCCAAACCACCCCCGCTGTATTTTTGTGAATTTCCTTGCACCAATCGACACGAGCCTATTTTGAGCAACCGTCAAATTATGGGGTATTAACGGCAACAAATCTTCCTAACGCCTAAATGCTCATGTAAAATCGAATGTATACAAGTTCTATTTACTAATGCCCAAGGATGACCCCATATTACGTTACGTTACATGTCGGTCTGCTTCCAACAGTTCATGCACAGCATCGATATTTTCTGAGGCAACAACCGTTCTTGAACGAACTTCACGAAATTTGTCTTGGAGAGAACGATGACCACGCTCGAACTCATTAAACTAGTGTTTTATAGTAGCTGGGTGTGGTGCTTCATCACCAAAACTCGAACTAAGATGATCGATGCATTCTTTTCTTGTCAATCCCCGTCGAAAGTCGTAAAAAAGAAACTTCACTGGTGGTAGGATAGAAAATAAGGAATTAAAAGTTGTACTTTTTCTAATACATTAATACATCCCAGTTGGCAATAGCAAGGCATACATCATTTATATTAATTGAACTTAATAGTAGAATTAATAGAACTACTATGGATGTCAACGTTTTTACCATGGTAGCCGAGAACATTAAACTAAGCTACCATAGCGAAAAAGTTCAACCGGTTTTTTACTGTCCATCTTATGGTGTTTTCGTTTCTTCAAAAAAATGTTGCCCTACCACAGTGCAACATTTTTCAAGTGTTGCACTCAACCTTCAAAAAGTGCAGGTTTTGAACACAAAACACTGCCCTGCTTACTCAATCAGCTGATATATTTGTGTGCGCCAAAAATAAAAAATTTGCTTTATTAAAAATATTATTTAAGTGTCAAATTATGAATGCATATATTTAACCTTGTCTAACACACGCATTTCATAATATTTTCGTTTAAAGCAATCTGCTGATTTTCAGGGCAACATTCTCCCCTCAAAAAGTTTCGCAGCGCAAGTAATGTGCCTTTTTTGCCCTATATAAATGTAACATTTTAAGAAACGAACACAGATTTTTTTCACCCGTTTGCACTTACTTAACAATCGAACACGAAAAAAGAAGAGGGCAATAAAAAGGTAACATTTTTTGGTAGAAACGAAAACACCATTAAACAACTGATCAGATTATTCTGATAAAAATCAGCAGGGGAAATATGACAATATAACATCTCCATGGTAATATAATTCAGAAAAAAATGTATTAATGAAAGGCGTCCACAGGGGGGTGCAGGGGGTCACTTGCCCTCCCCCCTTAACTGAAAGATTTCTTATACTATGTTTACATTGCCTCGAAACTACGCAGTTAACTTTGAAACTGGATACTTAACTGCATAGAGTCCCATACAAAATCTTAACTATCTCGCAAAGCAGTTAAGTTGAAACTGCGACCTAAACCCATTTTCCATGCAACACTGTGTTTTCAACAAGAACAAAAGGAAATTAAAAAAATTACAAGGAAATGTCACATAAAAAAAGCAAAAAATATTTGAAAACAATTCCTTTTCTTTTGATGATTCGGTCAAAGACCACCAGTTTAGAAAACACTTCCTGCTGATGATGAACAAAAACTCATATAAGATGAATTTCATTTAAAAATCTAGATAAAACTGAAATTTTGAACCCGACCACCTCAGATATCGATGAAATTTTGTTCATAGCTAAATTTGATCAATACAAACAAACCCTCATTTTTAGAAATGACTGATTTGCGATTTTTTGGGCGTGGCACAGTGGGAAAGTTTTCGAAAAAACGCGAAAATGGTCGAAAAGAGCTCCATTTAAACTGCAATAACTCAGAATTGGCTGAACCGATTTCCATGATCTTGGTATCATTAAAAAGATATTTTAACAGGCTTTATGACACGTTTAAAAAATAAAAAAAATTACACAGTAAAAAATTTTATAACAAAAAGAAAATTTTACCTAACGAAAAAACCAAAAAGATCAAGGGTTTTTTTACAGTGTATTACTTTTTTAGAAAGGTTTATCCTTCACCTATAACATATCAAAAAATAAAAATGAGTTCTTTTTTAGTTTTTTTTATATAATATTTTAAGTAGTGGCACTTCTAGTAATTGCCCATATATTTTTATATTGAAGCCACGAAAAATAGCCAAACATATGTTATATTACTGAGAAGTGTTCAAATTTCAGTTATATTCAAAATATACTTATAATGTGCAAAGATTATTGATATAATATGCATAAAAGAAAATTATGTATGTATACAGGTAAAAAAAATAAACATTGTCCCAGAAAAATTATGAATATGTTTTAACCCCAAAAAGTTCTTGCGGCCGTACCAGCCCAAACCAATAAGTATACAGGTAAGCGCATAAAATGCTTACTGTAACTGTGTTTCTAGGATTAGCAAAATAAACACAATGCAGGTACCCCTAATTAAAGAATTGATTTTAAAATTGCCTTCAATATTGCTATATAAATGCACCTGATGAACATACCCAAATTCATAATTATAAGCCGTTTCGAGAAGCCAAGATATCCCATTACAATTTTTACGTGTATATTTTAAAATTTTGAGTGAATATGAATTCAAACAATAAGTACAGATGCATAAAAATATCTAATAAGTGTTGCGCTTCGCTTCGTAAAATAAGTGAAAACGAGGCTGCAAATATAATTGAATATTTTCCAGCTGTCGCCAACATTCATTGTAGCCGTATTTGCGAAACTTGCCGGAATACACTAAGAAAAGCGCGCAGTCGTAATGAATCCAACGTGGAGCGGAATGAAGTCTCAAATTATTTACCAACAACCAATTCCGATAAATGAAACGTCTGTATATGTGCGCAGATATTCTGACTGTGCCAAATTTGAGCAGCGCAAAATTTCTTACAAATAATTAACTTAAAAAAAATGTAAATAAAATAAAACACAAATTAATAAAAACATGGCAAATAATATAAACAATTGTTGATGGTTTTTATTTGTAAACATTTAAAAAATGTTAGAATTGTTGAACTATTTTGTAAATGTATAAGAATGTGACCTGATATTTTCGCTGTTATTCGAATTATTTCGAAAACTTTCGGTACGTTCATCAGGTGCATTTATATAGCAATTTTTAAGGCAATTTAAAAATCAATTCTTTAATTAGGGGTACCTGCAGTGTGTTTATTTTGCTAATCCTAGAAACACAGTTACAGTAAGCATTTTATGCGCTTACCTGTATACTTATTGGTTTGGGCTGGTACGGCCGCAAGAACTTTTTGGGGTTAAAACATATTCATTTTTCTGGGACAATGTTTATTTTTTTTACCTGTATACATTAAACCTCTGCACAAATGCACTCGTTTTTTCCACAACAGTAGATCCAACAGTGCAGAGTTCAGAGCTTGACAGAACTCTGTTAGTCAAGCAGAGCTTATCCAAGTCATTTAATAACAACAAACAAGCACTGCAGAGCACTCGTCGACTTCAAAGAGAACTATGTTCGCCGTATGCTTTAACAGAGCACGATGTTGTTTGTTTAATAAAAACAGAACAATTTATAACAGCGAAAAATGCACCAATCACACCTAACACAGCAGAACCTTGGCGAAGTAATTATTTTTGTTTCGTAGTGAGTGGTGGTTTTTTAACAATTCTTTTAATTTTTATTTTTTTTGGAGAGAATTTTTTAAATAATTGCTAAAAAGAATGGATGTAAATGACGTAAGTTATTAAAATTTTAATTTTATTACAATATTTAATATTTAATATTATATATTTATTATAATGAATGTTTCATATTATTGGATTGTGTTTATTTTTTGTTCAATCATTAATTTATATATGTAAATTTTGTGTAATTTTTTTTTCAAGTTGTAAAGTTTGTTTGTTAGTTTTTGTTGTTAGTTAATGTTGTTGCTTGTTTTCTTTTTATCATTCCTTTTTGCGCGTCATTTGTTTATTAATATATATATATTAAGCACAGTTAACGTCTGCATTATTGGTACTTTTTTCAATTCTTTGCTAAGCGTTAACCCTTTAAGCGGCAGAGCCTTGGCAGTAGTTATTATAGAAATTAGTTATAGGAAGTAATTATTGTTATTTCGTAGTGAGTGGGGTTTTTTTTTGACAATTTTTTGAATTTTTGTTTTTTTTTGGAGAAAATTTTGTAAATAATTTTATTTTGTAAATTTTAATTTTGTAAATAATTTCTTAATAGAATTATTTAAATTTTAATTTTATTATCATGAATGTTTAACCAAGATAGCGCCAGACATTTTTTTTTTATTTTGTGGTTTTATTTTGTGCAACAACCTGAAATTTTAAACTCGGATTTCAAAATACAAAGAGAAATAATGATGTACGAAAGTTCAAATACAATTTTTCACGACGATTTTAATATTTTGCAGTGGTGGGATGTTCACAAAATGAGTTTCCCCTACTTAATAAAATGAGTTGCAGCATTTTAGCTACGCCAGCAAGCAGCTCAGCTTCGGAAAGAGTTTTTTCCGTAGCTCGAAATTTGATTTCCGAAAAAAGAACCAGCATTGGTTCAAGCTCTATTTCGGTTAACCAAATAATGTTTTTGCACTCGAATATAAACAAATTGGACATGAGCAGAGAATTGCAAAAGCAACTAACAAATAATCAATTTTATTTTTTAGTTTCAAAACCGTTTTCCCAATACATTCAATATTGCTAAAACCAATTACACTTACAACTTATCTAATTAACTTTACTGATAACATTTGAAACATTCACCAGTAACAAAACTTTAATCCGAAAATAACAAATCACTACTAATAACTTAACGCGTCCGTGGGTCCGTGGCGTAGTTGGTTAAAGTGCGTGGCCGCTATGTCAACGAACCTGGAGACCCGGGTTCAAACCCCAGCAGCGACAGAAAATTATTTGAATTAAAATAATTTTTCTGTACGGCCGCCACCTCTCTGCAGACAATGGCAAACCTCAGAGAGTAATCAAAGTGCCATGTAAAGCTTCTTGAGAACAAGAACCATTCCGTTCATCGCCGTTCGGAGTCGGCGTTAAGCATGTAGGCCCGGTTCTCGGTCAATTGTGTACAAACTTAATAACACGCACAACACAAGTGATCATAAGAAGCTAGGTCAAAGTCCTTTCAAGGGCTGAAATGGGCAGTTATTTATTTTTTTTTTTTTAATAATAACTTAACAAACAATATCACCAATAACAACAAAACTTACATCTACGACAATTCAATGACAACAAAAAAAAAACATCACCACAATAGACCAACAATCACACAAACACCAATGCTACCATAAACAACAAACGAAATCATCATCAGCAACAATATCAACAATCCAACATAATAATAAACTAACTACACCAGACTTACAATATAACCACAAATAATAAAAGTAAAAACACACCTACAACTACATTATTGTAGTTTTAATTATTGTTATTTTATATAATTTGATGAACTTCTTATATTTTGTTACTTACAAATTTTTAAAATTGTAACTTGTTTTTAATTAAATATTATTATCAAAACGGATAACATGCATTTTAATACAAAACAAATAAGTCTTCTATTATAATTTGAATAATTAATAAGAAAATCACTTTTTTTAGCTTTTTAAATATACATATGCACCTAATGATTTTTTACAAGAAAATGTATAGTATGAAACTTAAATAACACAGCATAACTTCAAGCGTTCTGCTGTTGTTTACATAACTTTCGAGTCAGTGCAGACTTCTTTTCCGAATCGTGCATAACATTGTTTTGGTTTTAGTCTGTTCTTGTTCTGCTCAAGCGACGAGTGCTCTCTGTAGTGTTAGGCTTGATTTCATTGATGAGAGCAAAACATAGCAAAAGCTTGCACTACAAACGAGTGCTTTGAAACGCATTTCAAGCGCACTCGTGCAGAGGTTTAGTGCAGACTTCTTTTCCGAATCGTGCATAACATTGTTTTGGTTTTAGTCTGTTCTTGTTCTGCTCAAGCGACGAGTGCTCTCTGTAGTGTTAGGCTTGATTTCATTGATGAGAGCAAAACATAGCAAAAGCCTGCACTACAAACGAGTGCTTTGAAACGCATTTCAAGCGCACTCGTGCAGAGGTTTAGTATACATACATAATTTTCTTTTATGCATATTATATCAATAATCTTTGCACATTATAAGTATATTTTGAATATAACTGAAATTTGAACACTTCTCAGTAATATAACAGATGTTTGGCTATTTTTCGTGGCTTCAATATAAAAATATATGGGCAATTACTAGAAGTGCCACTACTTAAAAAATTATATAAAAAAAAAATTAAAAAAGAACCCATTTTTATTTTTTGATATGTTATAGGTGAAGGATAAACCTTTCTAAAAAAGTAATACACTGTAAAAAAACCTTTGATCTTTTTGGTTTTTTCGTTAGGTAAAATTTTCTTTTTGTTATAAAATTTTTTACAGTGTAATTTTTTTTATTTTTTAAACGTGTCATAAAGCCTGTTAAAATATCTTTTTAATGATACCAAGATCATGGAAATCGGTTCAGCCGATTCTGAGTTATTGCAGTTTAAATGGAGCTCTTTTCGACCATTTTCGCGTTTTTTCGAAAACTTTCCCACTGTGCCACGCCCAAAAAATCGCAAAACAGTCATTTCTAAAAATGAGGGTTTGTTTGTATTAATCAAATTTAGCTATGAACAAAATTTCATCGATATCTGAGGTGGTCGGGTTCAATGCATCTCGATTTTTACATGAAATTCATCATAAGGCTTTTATCACACATATTGTAAAATTTTTATTTTTTTTTTTTTTATTTGCATGAAAATTAAATTTTCAATATGTCTCAAAATTATGCGAATCGACGAAAAATTAACGTCAAATAATGACAAAGTTAACTACGGTACTGGCAGTGTAAACACCAGAAACAGTTACCAAACTATTATAGCATAAACTGCATAGTTAAATGTGTTAAATGTAAACATGATATTAGGTGGTACGAAACTTAGTTTTATCTGAGTTTTGTCACTTTTTGTTAAGATTTCATTAACTACTTATGTGCATTGTTCACATAGCAAATTTGATTAGCGCTACGACACGCTCCGTTACTTTTGCATAACCAGCCCTGAGTAACGATCAACAACCAATTTTGTTCTCTAATTATCGTCTGTTGTGCAACTATTGTTTTTATTAATTGTGTTGTATATGTGGAGTCTAAATATTATTTGAGAAATTAACACGAAGTTCTTTGATGTGTGAATGGCAAAGTGTATCAACACTTTGTTCCTCCCAAAAGTTGCGAGGCGGCCCGCAACATTTGTTAAAAACAAAATTGATAATTTTAGACAAAGTGTCAACGCACTTTGTTAAAGGTAGCTAGAGACGTGTCGGTTTCAAAAAAGCCACTAAGTCCTGTCTGAGTCCGTTGTCTAGTCGTCTGAGTCAAACGATGTCTGAGTCCTTATCTAACTACACTCAAAATGAGAGCAAAAATAACTTACTCTCACCGAGTATTAGTTTACTTGAAATGAGAATTAAATCATTCTCAGCCCAAGTCTAGCTACTGTCAATTATTTTTACAAATCAAAATCTAATATGTTCTTATATATAATTGCAATAAAATATATAATAAATAAAAAAATATATAATAAAATAAAATATACCAAAAATAGACATAAGTAATACACAAAATAATTTTTAATAAATAACTGTATGATAAAAAATAAGTAGCGATTAAAAATAAATCAAAAAGAAACTTACGAGAAATAATAAATAATATACTATAAAAAATATTATACTATTATAAATAGTAAACAATGTATAATAAATAATAATAATGAATAAAAATAAAACAGATAATTTACTATCTGAAATAAAAAAATTGTTTGAATAAATATTAACAAAAACCTAGCTCATTTAAAAAAGAGAATGAGGTTTAATGAATAAAATGTTGGATATTAGGATAGGATTTTCCCATTGCTAAGTTGGAGCTTAACAATAGGAACGAAGGAAGCCGAAAAAATATAAAAAGATATTCAACCCGATGAAAAAAGTGTAAAACGACCTATTACCTAATGCCTGGTTAAAGCCGTGTAGGCGCGTGGGTTTCCTTTAAGAAGTCTTTTCGCTTACCACCAAGTAAGCTCGTCAGAATGATTTAAAAATAAAAATTATTCTACCGACCCTCTATAGACTGAATGTTACACATTCAAAAAAACTAAGGCTAATCAAAAGAAATTTTTAAAATTATATGAAACATTTATGTCTAATTAAGATAGATCTAAGACCGTCTAGAATGCTAAAAAATAACATATATTCAACATTTTTTTTTTCACTTTCTTTATTTCACTTTATATCTTTTTATATTATTATCAAACTTTTTTTACAGTATTAAACAGTTCTTGAAGATTACGAAAAACGATTTTTTTTGTGGTCAAATTGTGGTAAACTATCACACAGGATATAAAAACAAACAAAATGCTGCAAAAATTATTAATAACGGCCTAGTAGATCCGGAGATTAACTGTCCGCAAGTTAAAAAATCCTAAACTCGAGAAAAATGCGTTTTTTTTTACACCTGTGAGCCGAGAGCGCGCTTCAATTGAGTCGTTTTATCTCGGCACTGGCTTCGAATTTCGATTTTATATTTTAGACAGTTATTATTGAAGAATCTAAAAATGTAAAAAAACAAAAATTCACTTTTTGAAATTTCTAGACGGTAATAGTACTTGAAAAAAGCATTAAGAATCCCAATAAACCACAGAGCGGACTCGCATTCGTTTCGAATTCGAAACGGAACCGAGATCTCGGATCCGAGTTCTCGCTTTCTATTAGAATTCGAGATGATTCCGAGAATATTAAAAAAACGAATATTTTATTTTATGAAATTTGTCTATCTTGTGGATAATATTAATAAAAACAATTTTTTAAATTTTTTACACGATTTTAGCGTACCAATATATCTTTTTATATATCTATTTTTTAATATCTTCTACAATGTATTTACAAAGCACTTCAAGCACTTTCAAATTGCACTTCTCAAATTTCAAAAAAATTAAAAAGAAACCGTGGCAACTAAAATAATAAATACAAGATTATGCCATGCGCATGTCTGCCTACGTCACGATCGACCCATTGTCAAAATCAGCTGTTTTTCACTGAACAAAACATAAAAAAACAACTGTAGCTGAAAAAAAGAATAGCACAGAACTATTTCGCACTATATTTCGTCTTTTCTTGCACGAACAGAAAATCAGTGAGAAGAACAGAGAAATAGTCTTTTCCTATCTACGTCACGAAAGACCTAACGTCTTGCGCAGAACGGTGCAACTTTTTCTGCCTCTTTCTAAATGTCAACAACAAAAGAAAAACAAATCACTTGCTACTCGTTGTATAAAATTTCTTCTCATCAGGGTGCTACACCACGCCAGGTAAAGTATAAGTAAAGAGTTTAAACAGATTAAATAGGTCAAGAGAAGCCATCCGGTAGAGGGGTAAATTTCTTACTGAAGTTCCCGGCCGTGGCTGAAGCTGCTGGACACAAGAAGTTTCTTTGCAGAAGCAAAAAGAAAATTAATTTCAAAAAATGGATGCAGAAGATGGGATGGAGATAGGATATATATATATACATGTTTCTTTGCAATTTGATAATATTTTTGTCCACCACTTTCCGTCACGGCCGTGAACAGCAGTAGGGAATACAAAAAGAATTATATAAGCTGAAGAATATTGAAATCATAAGATTTGAGAATATAAGAAAATTTAAAAAATCTCGTTTCGAAAACGAATCGATTGTTCCAAAAATCTAGTTTCGAAAACGATGCGACTATTTAAAAAATCTGGTTTCTAAAACGATTCGATTATTCTAAAAATCTCGTTTCGAAAACGAAGTGTGAATTTCTTCCTCTCGCGGATTCGAAAACGAAAGTAGAACGAATCTCGTTTTCGCACTAAATGCACGAGATCTCGGTTTCACATCGAATTCGAAACGAATTCGTTTGGTTTATTGGGATGTTGCTCTGTTCATAACTGAACGAGCATTCAAGAAAAACGAATATAAAAAAATTTGTAAAACACAAACACAAGATAAACATGCACTCTTTTTATAAATTATACACACACGCACACACACACACATTCACACATATTAAATGATAATAAAATAAAATAAATACCTTGAAAATATCTTTTTCAGTCTGCACGGGTCTTTAACTATATTTAAAAACGAACGACAATTATTTTAAATATTTTGAAATACATTTAATAAATGTAAATATTATTTTGTAAACCAAAAGTTCGTTATACTGGAAGTTAAATTGAAAAATATATATTTTCATATAATAACAGTGTTTACAAAGTTTGCACAGAAAATGTCAGGCAATAAAATTTCATAGGTAACATTCCAGGCTCATTTTCATAAACGTGCACACCAATGCATACCTTTTCCCCTCTAAAATAAAACGGGAAAGGCATCTATCAAAATGTTGGTAATTTGTAACATGTTGTTACTCTCTTTGATCAAGCTTACTTGAGAAGAAATTTTCGACCTAGCATGTTAGTCAAACTAAATCTGGTCTTGGAGACACATGCGTCGCGAGATGCACTTTGTCTATGGGAAAAAAACAAAATCGCTGTGGTCACAGTTGTGGATATAATAGCTAATTTACAATGCTGCGTTAGGTCGGTTGTGCGCCGATCGTATTTTCAGCGACTTTAAAGAAACTTTACGAGATGAATACCACTTAGACCAACTCAGGTGATGCGAATATAACTGATCACATTAGAAATTCCACCAACAGTCTCTTTTCCCTAAATTACGCAATTTAGAAGGGAAGTAGATTTTATTTGATGTAATCAATAAAAATTTACAAAAAAAAAAAAAAAAAAAAAAAAATGTAAAGAACTAATGGTAGCTATCCATTTGCTAACCCATCGAATGAGAAATGGGCGCAGCGCTGGCGAAAATTTTTATTGGAAAATTAACGTTTACAGTCTGTTGCTCTAGCATCCATTGGACATATCTATGGAGATTCATATATAGGTGTAAATATGCCATAATGAGCCAAAAGACAGAGCAAATAGTTGACAACATCGGGGAATTGACAAATTCGGTACATTAGCAGCAATATTTTCCAAAAAAGGTACATTTCGACGAGGGAGCTCATGCTTTTACATATGTATACAGTGATGGAAAAAATAATAGAAACGGCTTGTATGTTTTTCTTTTGTTTGATTATTTTTTGTGTAATGAATTTTGTTTTCAAAGTTTGCATATGACTTAAAGATTAAGATTCACAAAACAAAAAAAAAAAAACTGCCGTTTCATGTATTGTCCTTGGAAAAAATAATAGAAGCAAAAGACTTATAACTAACATACTAATTTTGTTTTCTTAAAATCTACCAATCTTATAATGTTAACTAGTTTAATATTAAAATTTTGTTGTGCCACCAAGGTTTTTTAGAACTTCAATGCACCGACGGCCCACGAAATCCACCAGTTTGTCACATGCATCATGCTGCACTTTTTTTTACAATTCTTCTTTATTTTTGGATTTATGGCTAATTATTTTCTTTTTTAAGATCCCCCAAATGCGTTCAACTGGATTTGAATCTGGTGGCTGCCATGGCCATTCTAATAAATTAATGCTCTTATCCCGAACCATTTTTTTGCCAGTTGCGAGGAGTGTTTGGGATCGTTATCTTGCATAATTTCCCATTTTAACGGCATTTTTTCATCGGAAAATGAGAGCATTATGCTATTTAATTTATTTAAATAGTCTGTGCTCCAAATTTTACCTTTAATCCAATATATTGGACCTACGCCCGACGATGAAAAATAACCCCATAGCATTACGATACCACCACTATGCTTAATAGTTCTAACTGTGTGCTTCGGATTATGTGTAGTATTGCTTTGGTGTCTTACACGAGGCATTATATTGGAACCGAACAAATTCACCATTATTTTGTCTGGTCACAACACATTTTTCCAATTTTTTCGTATCAGATGCTTTCTTGCAAAAGTTACTCTGTTGCGACTTTTCTTTTTTAATCAAGTATATCACTTTTCTTGCAGAATGTGCATTTAAATCATTTTCTATTAATCTATTCCGTATTGTGTGACTAGTTACTGGTACATTTAACTTTTTTATGGGTTCTTCCGATAAACGAAATGGCTTGTTTTTTAGTTTGTCGAACTAACAATACTTCAAACTTTCCATACGTTGCTCGTTTTCTGCCTCGTTTTTCCTTCTTTGGTTCAAAATTCATGGCAGAATACATTTCTTTTCTTTGGATACTTCAATAACTCTGCAATTTCACACTTTTTGTATTTATTTTCGGGTGAATTGGCGCTCAACATCTGTTTAATGCACTCCACTTCCAATTCTGAATAAAAAAGGTGCGAAAGGTAGAATTTTTGCAATACTTGCTTTACACTTTCTAAACGGTATTTGAATGCAATTGCGTAATACTTGTATATTCAACATTATTAACAAAAGTAGAACGTGTTCGAATTATGCGCAAAAGCGCAAACAAAATAGAGTACCGATATCAAACTTTTGTGTACAGTGGGTTACATTCATATAGTTTGCTTGTTAACTTAATAGCATACTTCGAAAACCTAAAGTGCTTGCCGTTTCTATTTTTTTTTTCATCACTGTATGACGATGAATGGCAAAATTTTCCTTTAAAGAGGGAAAAGTGGCCACGCATGACCATCCCTTTTGTACAAATAATTTTGACATTAATTTGTAAATATCAAACAATAGACTAATAAAATGATAATTGCAATGACAGGTGCGTTTTATAATCACCCTGCAAGACATGCCTAACTGAAACTCCAACACAATCATAACATTTGCAGCAAAAACTAATACATTCTCAGTTATTTCACGTTTGTCAGCCTTGTTAGAATGAGACAACAATATAAACATTAAAATTACTGAGTTGTGTCAAAGTTAGCGCCAAAATAATTTTCTTGTCTACTTTGAAAAATGTAAGTTGCAAAAATTGTTTTGAAAAATAAAATAAATATTCCTGTGAAATAAGAATCTACAGCGGAAGACATGTTTGTGACTGTTAACTGAATCATTAAATCAACATATACTTTTAGGGAGTTCATATGTCACTTGCATCTAGAGACTGTAAGCACATTGATCACCTTGCTGTCCGTGCATCTATTCACTCAGCAACCCACAGAAAAGTCCGTCATCTTCCGGTAAATAACTGCTTCTTTATGCTTATTGCTTCCAAATTACAACTTAAACTGCATTCTTCTTTGTATAACTATCAATAAATGCCAGCATTCCAAAGTTTTAATGTTTGCCACACTCCTTATTTGGCTCTAGCTTGGCTGGTTCTTTTGTCTTTGGCATTGCCGAATCTCTGATCTCGATTTTTACGGCGCTGAACTCTCGCAGCCATTTCGTGATCACCATCCGCTAGCTAATCAGAGTCTTCTGTTTATCTTAATTCTCACAAATTACTGCACAACGAAAGAGAATTCCTATCGCACAAGTATCTTTGGTTGTTCCGACTCCAAGGACTCGAACTCTTGAGGGCTCCACATTTAAAATCGATTTCAACACAGTCTATGAGCAGCTCTGCCGCATTCTGACCATAGATCAGACCACTCTGTTGTTGTATATGCTACTGCATCGCAATGAACGCTTCAATCGTTTTGTAATGGCTCAAAATGATTTGGAGAACTAAGTGATTCCAATACTGTAGACATTGTATCACGCGCCTGATAGCAATTCACATCCTATCTACATGTCGCTCATTATATTCTTCAGTGCTGTTCTCAATCTTCAGTGCAGTTTCTCAATGATACCTTGCAAAAATGCTTCTCTTTATCTGTGCCAAAAAAAAATATTAATTTCAAGCATTTAAGCCCTCCTTGGTTAACTAATGAGCTTAAGTCTTTAAAAATTCCAAAAATCGCTTATTTAAGAAATATAAAAAGTCAGGCTCTAATTTAGACTTCGCTTGCTATTCCTCTTGTCGTTACAGATATCAACTATTGAATAAACAATGATACTCTGCATATATAGCCAAAATAAAAACTCAATTCAAAGATAATCCGAAACTTTTCTACACGTTTGTCAACTCAAAACGAAAAACCTCCAGCTTCCCACCTCTTATGAAATTTAATCATGATGAAGCATCTTGCGACATCGATGTTTGCAAACTTCTTTAAAACAACCTACTCCGATATTCCATTGAGCATGAGTCTTGAATATCCTTACCTACCAGCAGTTAACTCTTTTGAAACCCCCGTAATAGATTCTAATATAGTTATGCATTACCTTCAACAAGTTAAATCTTCTTTTACGACTGGTCCTGACGAAATCCCGAGCTGCATTTTAAAACATTGTTCTAATAGTTTGTGTTCTCCCCTATCAAAAATTTTTAACACATCCTTGCACAGTGGTCATTTTCCCAATATATGAAGAAAATCTTATATAATACCTCTTCATAAATCCGGTTTAAAAATTGATGTTTCCAATTACCGAGGTATCGCAAAACTAAGTGCAATCTCTAAGTTATTTGAGAAAATTATAACTGATCAAATAACCCACGTCGTATCTTCCTCCATTTCCACCTCTCAACATGGTTTCTTAAAGGGAAAATCTACGATAACTAACCTCTTGGAGTTTACTACGCGTGTCATTAAAGGTTTCACTTTAGGACGACAGACTGACGTTATTTATACAGACTTTAGCAAAGCTTTCGATAGTGTTAATCATTATCTTCTTCTGAAAAAGCTTCATCTAATTGGGTTTCCCGTCAAACTATTACACTGGATTAAATCGTACTTGTCGAATCGTTCGCAAAAAGTTTTATATAAGAATTCTATGTCAAAAAATATTTTGGTCACATTAGGTGTTCCTCAGGGAAGTCATCTTGGTCCGGTTTTATTTTTACTGTTTATAAATGACCTTCCTTCTGTAATAAAACACTGTAACGTCTTAATGTACGCCGATGATGAAAAACTTTTTCTAACTTACAAATCGCCTGAAGAACAACAACTCTTACAATCCGATTTAAATAGTCTAGTGAAGTGGTGTAATTTAAACCTTTTAAAATTAAACTTAAAAAAATGTAAGCAAATGACATTCTCACGTCGAATTGCTAATAGTATAAATTACACTATAAATAATACTAACTTAGACATTGTACACAGTTTTCTTGATCTAGGTGTAATTATGGATCCTAAACTTCGTTTCAATCTTCAAGTTTATGTGGTCGTAAATAAGGCTAGAGGTGTCCTTGGTTTCATTAAATGATGGGCTAAAGAATTCAACGATCCTTTCACTACTAAAATACTTTAAACCTCTCTCGTAAGACCAATTCTTGAATATGCATCCGTAATATGGAACCCTCAATGTCCACATCGATGCATTAGAATCGGTTCAAAAACAATTCTTACTTTTTGCTTTACATTATCGTTGGAACCCCAATATTATTCTTCCCCCTTATGAAACCCGCCTTAAAATTATTTCCCTGTCTTCCTTAAGAAGCAGAAGAATTATGCTCAAACTCTCCCTTTTATACAAACTACTCAGTGGCGATATAGACTCACAATACCTCCTTTCTTCATTAAACTTCAACATCCCTAGGAGCGGAGCCAGACATTTCCAGCTTTTTAAGTTGAGTCAGTGCACTTCTAATTATGCCCTTCACGACCCTTTCCGATGTATGTGTAGTGATTTCAATGGCAACTTGAACTTGATAAATTTTTCTGACTCGGTGGATGTCTTAATACGTAAAATGATATGACATTTTAGTAGTTAACACATTCATTGTGACAACAAATTCAACTCGCGATAATTGTGTAGATTTTACGATTTTACAAATAAGCATCATCGAATATGTTAGATACTTTAAGTTTTCGTTTTATTCAGTTTCATTGCTTTATTTTTTTCATGAAATTATTTTAGATCTTTAGTTCTATAGCTTCCCAAGTTTGAAATGGGACCATGAAAACCGTGTCTCTCGGCTTGGTGCGTCAGAGTTTATCTCTTTTCCATACAAGTTTTTACCTGCGTTGGCCCAAATGCATATCCAAATAATAACTTTAGCTCGGTGTTTCCTTATTTTAGTGACCCGAATATATACTTGTATATCTGTGCTATGTTTGGTATTGGTTTGGTGTTTGAGAGTTGCATCTCTTTTCCACGTAGGATCTTGGGTTGGACAGTAGCTCCAAGCCTAATGACAGCAGTTATGAACGTGGTTATGTATGGTCTGGTGAATTACTTTGGATGTTGTCTTGTATATTTTCGTATTATGAAGATTGTGCTTTTATTTGATGATGTTTATGATGTTTACATAAACGCAAAAAATACTAAAATTTCAAATGTTTCTTTACTTAATTTTGATTTCCGCTGAAAGGCCAAGCAATTGTGCTTAGTGGAGGCTTTTATTTGCCAATAGGTGGTAAGTTTTAGCACGTAGGTGCATTCTATCCAGTCCGGCTGATCCGGGAACTTCTTAGAGTGTAAATCGTGCATGCGTATGGCGCGGGTCATACGTATCTATGAAGATTTCTTACCTCCAGGCGAATCAAAAAAAAAAAAAAATATTGTTGATATTTACTGAGGACGATAGCTTTAACAAGAATGTATACAATATTGTAAGTGAAAGAAGGCGGAAGAGGCAGAGTAGTATTCACTTTATATCGTATTTTTTTTATCAAATGATTGAATTTTATAATATTTTTTAACACTAACATAGAATGTATAATTAATTTTAGTTTTTTTGATCTCATCTCATACCTTATTCACTTAATATTTAATATAACATTTAACACATATATAAAATTATATGACAATTGTAGTATTAACTGAATTTAATGTTAAAATTATGATTTTGTTATATTTTTATTTCAAAAATAATTATTGTTGATATAATAGAATTTTTAAAAATTAAATAAAAAATAAACTATAACACAGTGTGACGAAATCGACCAAAAAAAAAGCACAACCAAACTTTATAGAAATTCTTAAAGAAGGACATGTTGTGAGTCCATCGCACTTGGTCTGACCTCTCAATGTCGTCACAATTTTTTTTAATTCGTTTTTAAAGTTGAAGGGTTCGATTTTTGTTGCGCCGACGTTCATTGAATTTTTACAGCTATTTGCCTTGTTGCAAATGAAAAACAAATTCCACTTCTTTTCAGTAGAATTTCACGTAGAATAAGGCTGTGTAAAAATAAATACGATAAAATACAAAATGAAGCGTGTCGCGAAGCAAATTCCTTAATTTTTCTTTAATTTCATAAAAAAAATTAGTGTTTCTATTAATTTAAATGATATATTGCTGCATGAATTACATCTTTTTTTCACAAAAGATCATTGCGCGTCAAAATACCTTTGCATTGAATCCAAAACCATCAATATCGGTTGAGAATTGGCAAAATGGCTGCAGTTTTAACGTTTTTTTTTTGTCAGAAAACACTGACACCCATGTATATGCTACTATCGTACAAAGTGCTGTTATTTTGTCAAATCTTAACCGATTTTGGACATCTTTAACTCATTGGAAAGAAAATATGATGAGTAACATACATCTAGAACATTGCAATATAGATCTTTAAAAAATATAAAAGTTACTATGGAACAACAACAGAATTGTTATATGAATGAATGTATACGAGTGTATAAAAAAAGTAAGCTCCACACCATTAATCTGAAGCATATTTTTAAGAAAATTTCGAAAAAAAACAATTGGTTTTTCGCGAACGTTTAAGTCTTTCTTCATATCTACGGCATTTACAGACCTATATTGTCCAAGAATGATATATCAATGTTTCTATTTCGAGGCGTCCAAATTTTTTGCTCTAAAAGACATTGGGGTCGAGGACCCCTTTCTAGTACTTACCAGATTTCAACTTTTACAACATGAATTAAAAAAACAAATGTCAAATCAAAAAAAGTCTTTGAGCCGTTGCCCAAAACCTTGAAGGCCCTCAATTCAATTTTTATTTGCATTTTTTTAACTTTTAAATAAAACACAGAACTTTAGGGAAAGCTTTTGCTAAAAAGTCACTTTAATTATTTTAATAGCCTACTTTTCACATATAAAAAAGTAGGGTAAGTTTACCTACCATATACTTTCTCGTGGGTAAGTGCTAGAACGGGGTGATTGATCTCAATGACCTTTAGGGCAGAAACGTTGGACTTCTCGAAATAAAAACATTTATATATCTTTCTTTAATGGCGTTTTCTTTTCTTGGCAAAAAATTCTGGCCTCTGAGAGTGCAGAATATTTTACATTTTGACCTGCACTCAAAAGATGTTGAACTGTTCTTAGTCGAGAAAAGATCAGAAAAATGCCACATTTTTTCAATGATGTTGTGTTGGCTGTACTGTGCTTACTTTTGAGAACAATTTTTATAATATTTATTTTGTCATCCGTGAAAAAGCTCAAATTTCAATGAAATGTCAATGATAACATTTAATATTTTCCTAACAAGTCACTTTTTTTGTTCATTCAGTTGGTAACATTTGAGGGCAGAATTTAAAATCGTCGATCTTGAGAGTGAAAAATTCTGTATTTTTTCTACTTTCGAGGTCAATATTGTCAAGAAAAGAACTCGATTTAATTTACAGGTCAGAATTTTTTTGAGAAAAAAGCACATAAAGGGCAGAAAAAATGCAGAATTTTTTTGAGAAAAGTAAATGCCATAAGATAGGATTGTAAATGCCGAAGATAAACTTAAATGATCGACAATTTATTTTCAAAATTTTCTTACAAAAATGTTTCAGATTATATGGTGTGCAGCGTACTTTTTTTTTATACACTCGTATACATTCATTCATATAAGAATTTTGTTGAAAATAATAATATGTTTATTCGTTCCATTGTAACTTTTATATTTTTCAAAGATCTATACTGCAATGTTCTAGATGTATGTTACTCATCATATTTTCTTTCCAATGAGTTAAAGATGTCCAAAATCGGTTAAGATTTGACAAAATAACAGCACTTTGTACGATAGCAGCATATACATGGGAGTCAGTGTTTTCTGACAAAAAAAAAAACGTTAAAAGTGCAGCCATTTTGCCAATTCTCAACCGATATTGATGGTTTTGGATTCAATGCAAAGGTATTTTGACGCGCAATGATCTTTTGTGAAAAAAAGATGTAATTCATGCAGCAATATATCATTTAAATTAATAGAAACACTAATTTTTTTTATGAAATTAAAGAAAAATTAAGGAATTTGCTTCGCTACACGCTTCATTTTGTATTTTATCGTATTTATTTTTACACAGCCTTATTCTACGTGAAATTCTACTGAAAAGAAGTGGAATTTGTTTTTCATTTGCAACAAGGCAAATAGCTGTAAAAATTCAATGAACGTTGGCGCAACAAAAATCGAACCCTTCAACTTTAAAAACGAATTAAAAAAAATTGTGACGACATTGAGAGGTCAGACCAAGTGCGATGGACTCACAACATGTCCTTCTCTAAGAATTTCTATAAAGTTTGGTTGTGCTTTTTTAGTCGTCACACTGTGTAATTATAAAAATGAAATGTTTTCAATGTTTTAACTCTACGTTAGCCCTATATATTTACTGCATAACATCTAACCGTTTTGTATGTTACATCTAACAGAATGCAAGGGCAAGCCTACCTCATATTTACATTAGGTGTATAAGTTAAATACTCGGTTAACTTACCGGTAGTAATACTTGACACTTCATGAGTAAGTAAAGGATGGCATTATTCATGTACATGAATTTCGGGTAGTTTTTTCCCAACGTCCTTAAGAAACTCATAAAAACTCGTTCATATAGCCTACCAAAAATTTTCGTAGCTATTAGTTAAATACCCAATTAATTTACCAGGACTATTCTTGCTGGGCAGGAATGCCAACACTACGGTTATGAAACCACGAAATTAATAGTCTCTTACATAAAGAATTTCAAAAACATAACGGCTTTAATAGCTAATAGACTATTATATTACTATATTACTATAGGACAGTTTACACTCGAGAGTAAATTTATCTATTCAAGTATTATTTTGCTAGAATTGAGCACATTTTAAACACATGATATTAAGAAAAATGCTTAATTTAAGGAAGATTCGCTTAAAACTTGAGAAATTTTTTCTATATCCAATTCTAATATTTGTTTTAGTGAGAAAAAGTAACAATTTGCTGAAAACAATAATAATTTACTTGATTCAAGTAAACAATTTTTTGAATACTAGAATGTTTTGCTTTATATTAGAAACTTCATTTTCTTATTGTAATGAAAATCCTTCAGCAAGGATGTAGGATAACCGATCATAAAAAAACTGCTCGAATATACTAAATATATCTTGTAGACACTTACATACATGTTTCCAAATAAAGTAACAAATAAGACACTCTCCTTCGAATCATTCCATAGTTTGACAATCCGCACCATCTTCAACATATTTTCATGTAAACATGTTGTGAATTGTAAGAATGTCAATATAAATTGAAGTGAGGAAAATTTGATTGATTTAAAACAACAATTGCTGAAAACTAATATTATTCTCTGCGATTGCTTAAATTAAGAAAATATTTTCTTGATTCAAGTCTTGTTCCCGATTCTAGAATCAAGTATTTTTTCTTGTTTCAAGCAATCATTAATTTATTCAACTTAAGAATAAATGCTCATTATAAATTTATTTTTCTTAATTTTAGTTTTTTAAGCAAATGAGGCTTAATTTTAGATTTTCTTAGATCAAGCAAAATATTTGAGGAATATTAATTCCAGAAGATGACAAAGATACGTTTTTAGATACTTTAATTTTAAACTAAAGCAATTGATTATTTATTGTTTATGTGAATTTACCAGAACAACAAATGCAGCTTCTTTCTTGTTATTGTCAACTTTTTATATATTTCAAAACATCCATAGAAATTGTCTTAGCTTGTGACATGATTTTTATTAGCAGTGCGAAAAGTTTTTCTCGCTCGTCTTGGAACCCCCTGTAACGTGCAGAGTGCGCTATGCATTGCCAGCATAGCATCCACGTCCAAGTCCAAACATAGTGAAGTTTTGTAAACAACGATATTCAATATTTTTTATTGATTTGTTGAGATAAAAGTCTTGAAGGACATGAAAAAATACTTTTTATTATTTTTGTATTTATCATCATGCTGCTCATGTTGCTGTTCTACGACAGTCAGTTGGCAACATAGCAGCGCTATTTATGAGTTGTGGCGTGCTTGCATCTGAAGTTGGCTATGAAACGCATCAGATGTTTGCCGAAGTTATCTCATTTCAAATGGGAAAAGTTTCGTGCAAAGGAATAAACAACAGATACGAGGCAACGCAGTGCAATGTGGCTACAAATTCAGATAAAGAAACTCGTAGAGCGTAGCTGGATACTTCTAATTATTGTTAGCATATAAAACTCACTTCAACTCCAGCTTAGTTGCAATGGCTACAAAATATTTAATATTCTGCTGAAATACGTTGCATGGCTTTTTTTCGTCACCGTTACTGCCATTGTTTTTGTTGTGAAGCTGGAAAGCTTCATTGAAATGCAATTGCAATCAAAATGAAAATAATTAGTTCTAGATACATTTGTATCTAACTGCATATATGTATGTACTTATTTGCATATTGAATTCAAATTCCTAATTTCGAGTTGATTCTACACTCGGATCCTGTTGGTCCTCGGACGCTGTCACTCTGTCGCTGCCACAATGCTTCCCTAGTGTTTTTATGCTGTTGTATTTCATAAAGTTGAATTTGTTGTTTTGGCTGCTATCGAGAAAGTTGTTGTTGTAGTATTGAATAATTTTATGTTCGTTTGGTTGGTTCGCTCGAAGCTGCTATTGTAGAGTGTTTGTTTATTGTTGCGCTTACAAATTTTGTGTTTGCACTGGACACGATTTATGCATTCCTTGGTCATGAATTTATTAAATGAAGCACAAAATATTGGGTGCGTACAATTTATGCTTAGTTTGAGGAGCTCCTTTTCCACCTTCACCTTGCAAAGTAAGTTTTTATATCAGATTGAGTACCACTTGAGTCTTCCATGTATTTCTGATCTTAATACACTTTAATACGGACACATATGTACCTACTTCAAAATATCTTCAGTGAATTTGGAAAACACACCAAATGGGCACACAATTTGTTATGCCTTCAGTGCAATTGATCCAATTGGCTTAAATTTTAAATCCTAATAAAGAAGTTTAGTTACGTAATACACTAAGGCACATTCGTTTCGACGCAATATAAATCTTTCGAAATCTTATCATAAAATACAAATGAAATATATTTAAAACCAATGTTTGTTATTTATGTTAAAGAAAAATATATATTTTGCAAAATTATGATAAAAAAACTTATTGTTAAAACAATGTAATATTTTGACGTGACGAAGTTTCGTTTTACCGCGCAGGTTTCCAAAAAAGATGAAAAAAGCATTTTTTCAAAATTCATCGGCGTTGCATTGAATTGTTATTCGCTGTGTATAAGACCTATGATTAAAAATACATGTGTGCGTCTCGGGACGCACGGCAGAAGTGATAACTTAAACTGATCTAAGTTTAATTATTTCATATTGAAATTGTTTAACTTGAGAAAAGCTCATTTCCCCAAAATTGTGTGTATTAATATGATAATATAAAGGTTACTCATTAATAAAATTTTTCATTGATTATAAAAATAATTTAATCCTTAGTTACAATTCCTGAATATGTACATTAGAATTTTGTGCATGTACATTATTAGTATCATTATTTAATCCTATAAAAGTAACGATTAGCTATAATAAGTAACAAAATTTTTACATTGTATGTCATCTAAAAATCTTACAAAGACTTCATCGAGTACAGTTCCATGACTGGTTGTAGCTTCATCTGATTAATTGCTGATTAATTGGCTGATTAATCATTTTTAATTGTAATTTTGACTGTTGACTTTGTACTTAAAAATATTGTTTTATTAACTCCTGAAAGTTTGTTGGGTATTTTCCATTTCTGTCTCTTTACAATTTTTATTTAGGTGACACGCCCTTTCTCTAATCCCACCCACTTTATTTACCGTACTTTATAATGATTCTACGTAGCCCTGTGCCAAATTTCCTTTCGGAAGTATCATAAAGTGCCTTTACCTTTTCGGAAAAGGACTATGGCATGAATTATGATATGGTTTAGGACAAAAATCAAAACAAAAATTAAGATACACCTAAAATACACCTTTCCAAACTAGGAAAGGGATTTCCTATTTATATTAAGTCAAGAATTCGGTCATGGATTAAAACAAGAGTTTGAACATGAAATAGGAGTATAAAGAAACACCGTCACCTCAAAATCTACGGGTGTGTCCATGACACAGACAACTCTTTTTTTTTTTTTTAAATAACTTAAAATATAAAATATAACTTTGCGGCCTCGGAAGCCGAGTAGGTAGCGTGCTCAAATTCAAATTCATATGCTTCTACGGCTTTCCGCCAAGTTTAGAACATCCTACACATGTTTCACTTGATTGCACCTTCCCTTCCAATAATCTATCATGCCAATTTCGAACCAAGGCAGACTTGACAGATTAGGTATTACACCTGAAATCCTTGATTCAAAGCTTTAAAAAAGAAGAATGGTTCCTTGAATTGAAGTTCAAACTTCCTTAATTTTTAATTACAATTTTATAACAGTAGAAAATGGGGTTGCTTCAGTTTTGTTGGTGTAAACTTCTCGTGCCATAATACATAGATTTTCGATGACGTTTAGATCGGGGCTAAATGCAGGTCATTCCAAAATTTTGATTTCTCGCTGCTCAAACCAAGCTATGGATGTTTTAGAGACATGAATGGACGCATTGTGCTGTTGAAAAATGACGCTGTCGTGCATTTTATCCTTGCTAAATAGAATAAGGACATCGTCTAACATCTCAATGAACATGTTCGAATTCATTCGGGAAAGAACAAAACAAAGTTGACTTTCCTTCAATGGAAAAGGAGGCCCAGACCATCAAACTTCCGCCTCCAAAACTTCTTTCAGAGTTATAGATACTTGCATTGCGGATATCGTGCCATCGCATGCTACTATTTACTTTAGATACAAACCTATGTAGCCTTCATGTAAAAGAAAAATAATAACCCTATTTTTTCCAACATCCAAAGACAAAGACAACAAGACCAAACAGCTGATTTTGGCATACACGGTTAATATTTTAAATATGCATAAATCTTATTTGATTATAATAATTTTGTGATTTGCAGAGATGGTTAAATCAAGAGCAGAGTAAATGCGAGATTACCGGCAGAAAAAAAGTGAGGAAGAATTTAAAGTTGGAAAGGTAAAGCCAAAAAACTTGAGAATAATTCAAATCAGCGTAACAGCGACTTGGGGAATGTTTTTAAAACTTTTCAGATGATTTTAGTCACTATAAATGTTTTTTAGCCAGGGTTATTACCAAGGCAGACAATGGCAAACCTCAGAGAGTAAAAATTGACATGAAAAGCTTCTTGAGACCATAAGCCGTTCGGAGTTGGCATAAAGCTTGTAGGTCTAGATCTCGATAATTTGTGTTCAAACATTTCGCAAAAAGCACAACACAATTGATCATAAGAAGCTCGGTCAAAGTCCTTTCAAGGGCTGAAACAGCCATTTCGTTTTTTTTTTTATTACCAAGGTGAGGTGTCAGATGTTACAGCAGCTCTATTCTAAGAAAATCACAAAAGTCACATGTTTTCTTGCTGACCTTTGAGAATTGATGAAGCGAAAAATTCATATAAATAAAACTAGCCTTTTCCCGGCGCGCGTTGCTGCACCCTGCAACTATATGGGAACATAATAGGTGTATTCAAAACTTTTCTCAGACTCATAGTTTGACACCACTGTTATTTTCCACTGCCCGTTACAGTTTCCCAGTAGCAGGAGATCACCAAATAGTAACTCCATTTTGAGTTTGTATGTAAGTATTGCTACTTTTACTTTCAAAGCTATTCGATAATACAAATTTTAACTGTATGGGCGGAGCCACACCCTCTTATATAATGCTCATCCCAGTTTTCTAGTAGATGGTCATTACCCTGTTTTAGTACAGTTGCCGACAGTAAGCATACAGACTAAATTACCAAAATGTAGCCCAATCGACGAAAACCGTAGGAAATATAGCATTTTTATTGATTTGTGGGCAGTAAAAGGGGGTGTGACAGAAATTTAAGCCATCTCGTACTTGAAAAAAATGTACTGCCAAAATTTCAGCTCTATCGGCTAAGTAATTTTGAAGTTTCCAGCCATCACACACAGCGTTTTGCTTTTTGTATATATATTTTGGATAAACATTATTGGCTATAACTTTCGATTGGCAAGAGATACTTAGATAATTTTTTTTAATAAATTAATTTGTTAGCTTGTATATTTTTTCAAAAATATAAAAACACAATATTGGAACAAAAAATTTTGTTCGAAAAATTCAAGGGGTAGGCCTTGTTTTTTGAATCACAGAAATGGTTTTTAATTTTTGTGTAAAATTGAAATAACTTTTGCCTATAAATGTTATAATTTTTAAATAGAGTTGAAAATTTTCGAATTTGAATTTAAATTATTTTTTCAACAAAAACAAATTTTGAGCCTTTTTGTGAGGAAAACTCCAATATTTCAGACCTTTTTTGAAAAAAATATTTAAAATATATTTACTCAACTAACGGTATTTTTGCAATAAGGTTTTCATAGTACTTTGATGAAGCTTTAAGACAAAAAAAAATTTAACAAAATGAATACAAAAGCAGCGGAGATATTTGACTCGAAAATCGCAAAATTAAATTTCTGATTGTTTTTTTCTCATTTTTGAGCAACGATGTTGCATTAAATACATCGTTGTAGTAAAATTTTTCATAGTTTTCAAGATATGTTCATGTTTTTGATGTCAAAATAACGGAAATTATTTTTATTTTACTAAATTTAAGAAATATTTAATATTTTGCAAATATTTGCACATGTTACATAAGAAAACAACTAAAAATATGCGATTTTGTAAAAAATTTGTACTACAGCACCATCTGGTGTCCAAGGTGGGTCAAAGAAGATAGTGCTAAAAAACTCATCGTACCTGAAAACTACTATATACCAATTTTTATTCTAATCGCATGAGCAATTTGGGAGTTTTAGGTGGTTTTGTAAAAAATTTATACTATAGCGCCCTCTGGTGTTCAATATAGGTCAAAAACGATAGCAGCAGAACACTCAACGTATAAGAAACCCACTGTATACCACTTTTCATTCTAATCGCATTAGAAGTTTAGGAGTTTTAGGCAGTTTTGTAAAAAATTTGTACTACAGCGCCCTCTGGTGTTCAAGGTGGATCAAAATTGATAGCCCACGAACACGCACCGTACCAAAAAACTTCTATACACAAATTTTCATGCTAATCGGATGAGTAGTTTAGGAGTCTATTGCGGCCTTACAAACATAAACTCCTTTTTTATGTATATAGATAGCTGGTACCCGACGCGTTGCTGTCGTAGCAAAAAAGATATCTATCTATATCTGAATCTCAAACTCAGTCTCAATCTCAATCTCAATCTCAATCTCAATCTCAATCTCAATCTCAATCTCAACCTCAATCTTAATCTCAATCTCTATTTCTATTTTTATTTCTAGTTCTTTTTCTATCTCTATCTCTATCTCTATTTCTATCTCTATCTCTATCTCTATCTCTATCTCTATCTCTATCTCTATCTCTATCTCTATCTCTATCTCTATCTCTATCTCTATCTCTATCTCTATTTCTATCTCTATCTCTATCTCTATCTCTATCTCTATCTCTATCTCTATCTATCTCTATCTCTATCTCTATCTCTATCTCTATCTCTATCTCTATCTCTATCTCTATCTCTATCTCTATCTCTATCTCTATCTCTATCTCTATCTCTATCTCTATCTCTATCTCTATCTCTATCTCTATCTCTATCTCTATCTCTATCTCTATCTCTATCTCTATCTCTATCTCTATCTCTATCTCTATCTCTATCTCTATCTCTATCTCTATCTCTATCTCTATCTCTATCTCTATCTCTATCTCTATCTCTATCTCTATCTCTATCTCTATCTCTATCTCTATCTCTATCTCTATCTCTATCTCTATCTCTATCTCTATCTCTATCTCTATCTCTATCTCTATCTCTATCTCTATCTCTATCTCTATCTCTATCTCTATCTCTATCTCTATCTCTATCTCTATCTCTATCTCTATCTCTATCTCTATCTCTATCTCTATCTCTATCTCTATCTCTATCTCTATCTCTATCTCTATCTCTATCTCTATCTCTATCTCTATCTCTATCTCTATCTCTATCTCTATCTCTATCTCTATCTCTATCTCTATCTCTATCTCTATCTCTATCTCTATCTCTATCTCTATCTCTATCTCTATCTCTATCTCTATCTCTATCTCTATCTCTATCTCTATCTTTTTCTCTATCTCTATCTCTATCTCTATCTCTATCTCTATCTCTATCTCTATCTCTATCTCTATCTCTATCTCTATCTCTATCTCTACCTCTATCTCTATCTCTATCTCTATCTCTATCTCTATCTCTATCTCTATCTCTATCTCTATCTCTATCTCTATCTCTATCTCTATCTCTATCTCTATCTCTATCTCTATCTCTATCTCTATCTCTATCTCTATCTCTATCTCTATCTCTATCTCTATCTCTATCTCTATCCTCTATCTCTATCTCTAACTCTATCTCTATCTCTATCTCTATCTCTATCTCTATCTCTAAGTGGAACGACTCGTGTAAATTGATAACCAAGTTTCGAGGCTATGCTACTTATAATTCCAAAGTTATTCGATATCGCAAATTTAGCTTGTATGGGTGGAGCCACACCCCCTTGTTCAATGACGTCTCAGTTTTCTAGTAGAAGAATATCACCCAATAGTAATTCCATACTGAATTTCGTTGTTAAACGACGTTTAGTTCCAAAGCTATCTGATATCAAAAATTTTAAGTGTATGGGCGTAGCCACACCCCCTTTTCCAAAGCCCATCCCAGTTTTATAGTATAAATATATCACCAAGTGGAAACTCCATACTGAATTTCATTTTTATACGGCATTTAGTTCCAAAGCTATTCGATATCATAAATTTGAATTGTATGGGCGGTGCCACACCCCTTTGGCCTATACTTGATAAATTTTGCTAGTCGAAGGACGCGACTAAATAGTACGCTCCTACCAAGTTTCATTGATGTGTGACTTATAGCTTGAAAGTTATACCGAAAATTTGGTCTGCTGAAAAAGTGCCACGCCCCACATTCAACGCCCATAAAATTTTACCTGTGGAACGGCTCTTGTAAATTAAGGTAGAACACCGAATTCCGATGCTATGCGAACTATAACTTCAGAGCTATTCGCTACCGTAGATTTGGGTTGTATGGGAGGTGCCACGCCCCCTTGTCATTTTCAAACAATTTTTTTTTAAAACCATCTAGAGAACGTACCCTACAAAATGGTATCGGCAGATTTTTTTTTTACCCAGCCGAACTCTCAAACACTCGTCACAAACAGATTTGACAACATTTTTTTATATATATAGATTATATAAAAAACAAAAGTATTCTTATAAAAATGGAAGAGTAATATTTGCTCATGTACGCTGCAGTACTAATAAAGAGAAGGGAACGTCTTGAGAGAAGACTACTTCTAAGGCAGCTGCGAGATAGCAATAACCATGATACAATTACAAAATAGGCTCATATTGCAGAGCAGGGTGAGCTATGTTAGTTGTCAAGATCAGCTGGTAATTTTGAGTTTTTCTAATTGTTATTGTTGCTTTTGTCGTTTTTGTCTCCTACAGCTATGTTGTTGCAAAATTTCTTATTTGAGCAACCATCTTAAAATGAGCTTATCTTGTAATTGTATGATGGCAATGACGAATTCAAATAACCCAAAAGCATTTTTGTAAATTCATTTCGACTGACGTAGTCGGTGCGTTGGAATTTTATTGAGGAACTCCAACCGCTCGATGTCCAATGGTCACCCATACCACTTGCCTTAAGATTCTTGCAAAAATCTTTATTTTTATGCTAATGGCTCTTCTCTGCGAAATCTGTGGTATCGCAGTCAATTCAGCTTATCTCGCATCGTAACACAAAAATGTACCGGCATTTATTGTGACACTTCAACATGAATACGAATCAATATAGACCGAAAATAATCACAATTCTTCAGTATCAATTGATTGTGATGAAAGTTAAAATAAGGATATAAGTTAAGTTTAATTTGTTACGCAATATTGTTATTTTTATGATAAAAGCACTGAAATTTGCATGAAATTTTATTAACTAAATATAACATTTACATTTCTAGTAAATGTTAAACCAATATTTTTCAGTTAAAAAAAAAAAAATATAAAAAATTCACTCAAACAAGTCATGCAGATAATTAAGGACACATCAATTTTAAAATTTAAATTAGATTTTGAATTTTTTTTAATATTTTGTAACAAAACCGTTGCTATCAATCACAGCTTGACATCTACGAGGCATAGATTCAACTAGGTGTTCACAAATACACTTTGGCAGTGCTTCCCAAACTCTTTTGGCTTTGCAGTAAAGCTCATTTAAATTTTTTATCTCCAGTAGGCTCACCTCATTTTTCACATTTTTCACAGTTTGCCATAGTTCTCAATTGGATTAAGATCCGGACTGCAAGATGGCCATTCCAAAACAGTTACTTGGTTATTTATAAACCAACACAGATTTGCAGAATGCTTCTGATCATTGTCCTGTTGTAGTGTCCGTGTAATGAGCATCTTATCGTTCAAATAAGCATCAGCATCATATTTTCAAGAATATCAATATATTGGAACCTGTCCATATGGTTTTCAATATTGTGCACAGAGGGTCGACACTAAGCCATGACATAGCACTCCAAAGCATCATACTTTCTCCACCAGTCTTCAGAGTAGCTCGGGTCTACTTAGGGTGATCCCACTTGATGGTGATCTCTTTTGATAACCTGGTGGCAACGGACATATTTTTCGCCATCAGGAGCAACTACATTCAGTTAAGTTTCGGCAGGAAATAAAACTCTTTTTCATTCCCTAACAGTCTAATTATGATACCTTTTTCGAAAACTCAAGTGTCTTCTTTCGAGAAATCCTTCACGCGAACCTCTTTTTATTGTATCTACTGATGGGGTGGCTTCGTTTTCGCCATATATAGCCACTTGGACTTAATTTGCTGATTTGTGAGGATTTTTGGAACCTTCTCAACAGTCGCTTTTTTTTATTTTAATATTGTAGAGTGTTACCTCCATGGTTTTAGAAAATTTTAAGGCTGCGGCGATTTGTCTACATGAGCTTCCATTTTGGTGCATTTGAACTATTACTTTTCGTGTAATGACGTTACAGGATTTATTTCTGCCCATTCATAATTACATCAAAACAGTTTTAAAATAACTCTTAAAAAGATATTAAACCTTTTGTTTTTGGTTATTTAACAAATAAGTTAATATTTCGTAACTGTCCTTAAATAAATGCACGATCAGGTTTTTAACATAACATCAAATTTATCCACTTCTCACAAATAACTGTGAAAAAAGTGCTGCTTAAGTTGTTTTTAAAGTACCAGGGTTGCATTATATAAAAAGTCGCTATACTTAAGGTTATGCTACACTCTTGAAATTTTATTTATATGTGTGGGCTACAAGCTGACCAATGATTTGTGGAAAAGATGTCCGGTACATTGTTTTTGCACCACTCTTGAGTCAATTTAGCCTTATGGGTCGGAGCAGAATCTTGTTGAAAGGTCCACGGCTTGTTTAGGAATAATGGAATAAAGGCTTCACAACGAATTCTAAAACATCGGATTCATACACTTTTGATGAAGTTTTGACTCCTTTTTCACAAAAATGGAGCTTGATGACCACCACATCATAGGCAACTCCCCACACAAAAGCTGAGTGATGATCTCTCTGAACTTATGGAACGAGTTCTGCTGCATGTCATGAAACAGAGCATACACTCTATCATTCTGTTTATTGAACGATTCTTCTACGGTGAAAATTTGTTCGTCAATAAACAGAATTCGTCTGTGGGCATTATCCGCGTGCTTTAGAAGTAACGCTTTCGATTTTCGCTTACATTGTTCCTTTAACGCTACCGTGAGAAGGTGTCCGGTGTGTCTTTTGTATGCTCTGAGCCCCAAATCATATTTAAGAATGCAAGAGATCGACCGTGAAAAACAGCATAAATGCTAAATGTCAAATAGGCGTGAAAACAAAGCGAGTGCAGCCAGTAATTCACTCTTAGTGAGCACGTACAGACTTGTGTGATGAGAGTACTGAGTATATTGATATATCGTTGGCTTAGAAGGAAAACCGACCAACTGAAAAAACATAGTTCGTAAGAAAAAGCAAAACAAGTTTTTATTGTTATGAAGGTTCTTGTTCTTGCTTTAAAATTTGGTCTTTGAAGGACTAAAGTGTTATTTTTAACCGAAATATTAGATATTCAGTATTGCCAAACATTTTTGAAAAACTTTCTACATTATACAAAATAATTTATCAAAAAGTAAAAAAATGGAATTTTCATAGTTGATCAGCTTTCCTTATAAGGCTTTTTTGTACCCCAAATCATTTAAATAAATTCAAAAATCCATGTATGTATAAAAATTCTTCAATTTCAATTAACGTTGGTTAGTGTTTCCATTTCATAAACTTTGAATATTTTTTTATATTAATTTTAGTGTTTTGCTGTTAGAATTCAGTTTCATCACTAGGTGTGGTTTGTCTCATTGTTTAACGTCAGATTGTCCATGTGAAATCGTCAACAGTACCAAAGCAAGTGCTACTCCTTCAACAGCTTCCGAAGGACAACCGAAAAATCGTGACAATCGGACCAACAGAGTCCACATTATTTTTTAAATACATCTTGTGCGTCCTAATAAATTGCTAAAAAATTATATTTTTCATAGACCACAGCCATCCATTATTTCAGCTCTTGTTGCGATAATTCTTTAATAAAATTTTGACTTTTTTCGTTATTGGCACTCAATTACGTCACGGACATTTTTCATTCTGCTCAACGAACAAATTATTCGAAATTAAAAGATTTTGCATTCAATTAAAAGTGTAGCGGAAAAACTCAAACTTTGGCGAGTTTAATTTTTACCTTACCAACTACATTCCACCATTGCAAGATTCGCCCAAACTCACACCCGCGTTCTCAAGTCTTCATCCAGTTAGCCAGCCAGCAAGCCAGAAGCTATTAACTTGCTTGCCAACGTTAACATGCTAACATTAAACCATCCACATCTTCTTCCAGAATTCTTGAGTTTTTCTTTAAAAACGAAAGAAAAATAAAAAAAAATCTGTGCGGCCCACGGCAAATAAAATGAGATTTTAATTAAATCTTACAAGGATCAGCATCCCGGTAGCATCCGTAGCAAGCTTGCCGGGAAAATTCAACCAACCAAAAAAAAAAGAAAGTTAAAAAGAGTTTAATATAATTGCGGTAAATTATAACGGTTCAACGGCGAGTCGCGTTTAATTGGGCAAGTCGAGCAAGCGTATTAGACGAGACGGGCGGCATTTGGCCAGCCAAACTTTGAACCCAGTCCTCAACATTATGCCAATTTGTTGATACTAATAGTGTTATTGTTTATTCTGCTAGTGTTTTTGTTGGGGTTGCTATTGGTTGTGAGCCGGCAAGTTGAAATCCGTTAATGAGTTTTTAAACTCCGCTTGGTCGAACCTAAAATGCTTTCAAAATGAAGGCTTTGCGCTTTGCTGGAGGCGTTGTATTATACAGGAAGGTTTAAACTAGATTTCTGGGAAAGTATCCAACTGCCCTGAAACACTCACTAAATCGCTTTATATGCAAACGTGCCTGTATTTCTAAAACGCTAAATTTTATGTTGTGTTGAAATTGACAAGGATTACAAAGGATTTGCCAGCGAAAGGTTTGCATGTCGCTGTACGCAGAGTTAAGTGGGCGCAGCAGCAAAAAAAAAAATGGTCACAGTCGAATATTGAACCAGGTTGAAACAAAAAAAAAACAAAATTATGAAACTTTTAGCACTAAACAATATTTTTTTATCAAAACATAAAAACCGAATTGAATTAATTCTCAAAAAGCCGGTTGGTTGGTGTATCCCTTGCTGCATTTCAAGTTATAGGCATTTGTGTGGTTTTGCCAACACATCACATAATAGGAAATTTATCGAAAATCGCACATGCAAGCACCTCATCTACATTCAAACAAACAAACAAACAAACAAACATACCGACTAACAAAAAGGACCACAAAATCCGGGTTATAATTATTACTGCGGTCAAAATGCATTTCGTGACATAACCAGGCAGCGGCTATGCCGGCGGTTAGCGCTGTCACTGTTCTGGACGCATGCATACAACAGCATTTGAATATTTTATCCAAATTTTAATTAAAATTCTATAAACACAAAACTGATGCAACAGCTACATCCAACTACAACACGTTCTTATGCTAATTGCAGCTGATTGGGCGTGGAATTGAAATGGGAGAGTGGGCGGAATTGAAACAAAAATTGTGCCTTGTTTTGTTGCTAAATGAATTTGTGTGTGATCCAGCCAAGTTATTTACTAACTTTAAACAAGACACGATGTGAACATGGAATTGTGTTAGAGTGTTGAGTGAATTGTGAAGATGAGGCATTGTTCAATGTTTTGCAGAAAGAAAGTGTTTGAATGAAATTTAAGTTATTTAAGGACTGTACGAGTATGGAAAAGTAAGTCCCCACTTAAATAATTTAACACATTTGAAACAGTTATTTTATTACAGATTTATTGTTCAGTGCATCAAATTAAGTACTTTAGTTGGGGGTTTTTCCAAACGTATTCCAGAACCTCCCTGCAAGTTCAGATTCTGACTCCTGGATGTTATACAGGGTTTTCCAATAAGAGGTGTTATTTTGGTATTCAAAGAAAAATGCCACTTTTTGAGTTAAATGATCGGATGTTTAAAAAAAAATAAATAACTGGCCATTTCAGCCCTTGAAAGGACTTTGACCTAGCTTCTTATGATCAATTGTGTTGTGCGTGTTATTAAGTTTGTCCACAATTGACCGAGAACCGGACCTACATGCTTAACGCCGACTCCGAACGACGATGAACGGAATGTTCTCGTTCTCAAGAAGCTTTACATGGCATTTTGATTACTCTCTGAGGTTTGCCATTATCTGCATAGAGATGGCGGCAGTACAGAAAAATTATTATAATTAAAATAATTTTCTGTCGCTGCTGGGGTTCGAACCCGGGTCTACGCCACGGACGCCACTGATCGGATGTTTATTTCATAATAAAAAGGAAGGTATGCCGTCAATAATGAAAAACAACATCAGCCAAATGGCCACCACGACCACGCTTACAGGATAATATCCGTTTCATGAAATTTTCCATAACCAAACCGCAAAGTGGCTGCACTATGTACTCGATAGTCTCACGAATTCCATCTTTGAGATCTTCAATCGATGCTGCGCTGTTGGCGTAGACCTTATCTTTCACGTGGCCCCAAAGGAAGAAGTCGCAAGGTCAAGATCTCGGTGGCCAATTGTGATCACCTCTTCGAGAGATAACACAGTCCGGAAACTTTTCCCGTAAAAGATCAATGGTTTCGTTGCTTGTGTGGCACGTAGAGCCGTTTTATTGAAAGTAAACGTTGTCCAGATCAATACCATCCAACTCCGACCATAAAAAATCATTAATCATTTCTCGATAGCGCAATCCATTCACCGTAACTGCTGATCCAACCACATTTTCGAAAAAGTAAGGTCCAATGACCCCGCCGGACCATAAACCGCACCAAACAGTCACACGTTGAGGATGGAGAGGCTTCTCAACAATAACTCTTTGGTTTTCCGAGCCCCAGATGCGACAATTTTGCTTGTTGACGTAGCCACCGAAGTGGAAATGGGCCTCATAAGCAGTGTTGCCAGAATGGCAGTTTTGCCTGCAAATGGCAGTTTTTTTAACTCTGAGCAGTTTGGCAGTTAAAAAGACAAAAATGCAGTTTTTTCATTATTTATGCAGTTTTTTAAGGTAAAATGCAGTTTTTATGAAAATATAAAATCTTATGTAGTTATCATAAATTCTCTTTACCAAAACATTCATTATGGTTCAATTACTTTTTTAAAGCAGCCCTGGCTTAAACTTCAGCAGCAGTTTTAAAAGCAGCTTTAAAAGCAGCCCTGCTTTGAACCATAAAACGTGAAGTGTTAATGAATTTTCAATATAATTTAAACTAGCTGTCGACTTTTAATATCGACTTTTTGTTTTGTAAAAAATCAAGAAAAAAAAATTGGATGAAAATTTAATGTGTAGTTGAATTAGTATTGAAAATTCATTAAAACTTTATGTTTTATGGCATAACTTCTGAACACCTCAAGAGCACATCTTCATTTATTATCATTGGAAAGGTAATGGAACGTAAAATAAATGCAAATAATGAAAATGAAAAAAATATAGGGCGCCTGTCGCTAGTATTTTAAATAGTCTTATATTTTTCCCTTAAATTAGACGTAGTAACCTTTTCAGTCATATCCTATTTGCGAAAATGGGATTTAAATTGACTGAGCTATGTTGTTTAAAAAAAGACCCCATTTTGGCCGCGAAAAATGATTCTAAAAATTTATAACTTTGGATTTGGTTTTCTAATCAAGATAAACCAATCCAAGAAAAAGCCAAATCGGAGATGGTCAGTGCACCTGACATTACACTTCAATGTGAAATAGGGATATGTAAAAAAACATTAATTAAAATTATCTGAATTACTTCTATTGAAAATGATTTCCTATGTGAAAAAATACACGAATCTTTTTATATATTAAATACAACCATATATTTATACTCTCACGTTTAAAAAACGTAAATGGGGGTATATTAATTTTGTCACTCCGTTTGTAACGCCCATAAGGAGGCGTGGTAGGTAAAGAAAAGTATATATATTCTTGATCAGAATCACCACCCGAGTTGATTTAGCCATGTCCGTCTGTCTGTCCGTCTGTCCGTCTGTCTGTGATCACGATTACAGCCGTAATTTTAAAGCTATCATCACGAAATTCAATATTTAAGCTTTTATCTAAAAAATTAAGGTCAAGTTCGTAAATGAGCCAATCGGATGCAAACCACGCCTACCTCCCATACAAAGTGACTTTATCAAAACGGTTAAATCTCTTAGAATTCAATAAAAATGAATATATAGACTTGCAATTTTGCAAATAAGTTTTGATGTTTAAAATACACTCTAAGTATGAAATTCAACCAAATCAGATGATAACCACACCTACCTCCCATACAAAGTGACTTTATCAAAAAGGTAAAATTTCTCTTAAATCCACAAAAATTAATATATGGACTTGAAATTTTGCATATGAACTTTGATACATAACGTGTACTATGTTTATGGAATTCAACCAACTTGGGTGAAAACCACGCCCACCTCCCAAACAAAGCGACTTTATCAAAAAACAAAAGCGAATATTTTCTGTTAAAAATATAACGAAAACGTTTTTACAGATAAACATTTTATTGATTGCTTAAGACTTTGAATATATTTTGGTTCGGCCGTGGGGGTATTTTAACTTTGGCCTAGTCGAAGATCATTTCTTACTAGTTTTTATGTTTTTTTATAATTTTATATGCAAATGACGGTTTTTAGAATGGCAGTTTTTGTGTCCAAAATGCAGTTTTTTTTTTAAGATTTAGCAGTTTTTTGAAAAAGAAATCTGGCAACACTGCTCATAAGTCAAGATGATTTTTCGATGGAATTTTTGTAGTGAATTTTAATAATTTCAATGCGTTGTTGAAGCGTGTATCGTTCCATTTTTAGTAATGGCGTAGTTTCTACTTGTCAAATGTCAAGCACTTGACGCGAAAAAAAATTCAGAAAATTCTCCAACTGGAAGGGCGCCGCTAAAAAACGTGAACTTGAAGAAGTATAGGGTGTTTTTTTAAGAGCTTGAGAACTTTGAATAATAATACAAGACAGTAATATTGTTGGAATGAATTTTTTATTATTAAAATAATTGAATAATAATTATATTTATTAAATAATTGAATGGCATTTATTTTTTAAATATGATTTCTGGCGTATGTCCGCCGCGGCTACGAGTTACATAGTCCATTCAATACCATTTCAGCCCTTGAAAGGACTTTGACCTAGCTTCTTATGATCAATTGTGTTGTGCGTGTTATTAAGTTTGTACACAATTGACCGAGAACCGGACCTACATATTTAACGCCGACTCCGAACGGCGATGAACGGAATGTTCTCGTTCTCAAGAAGCTTTACATGGCATTTTGATTACTCTCTGAGGTTTGCCATTGTCTGCAGAGATTAATTCAAATAATTTTCTGTCGCTGCTGGGGTTCGAACCTGGGTCTCCAAAGTTCGTTGACATAACGGCCACGCACTTTAACCAACGACGCCACGGACGCCACAGAATATACATACACATTTTAAAATCGATATTTAAAAAAACAGAAGTTATAACGGTTTTCGTTAACCTATGTCTAAGCTCCATACAAAGAAATATAAAACTTTAAACGCGAGTTACTCGAAACTAGTTTTTTTAAAACGGTTCGATAGATAACTGGAAATCTATTGGTTCAATTTCAATGATTTTTTTTAAATTTTGTTCTTTATTTTGTCCTCTAAGCATCTCCTCTAAATGCAAGTATCTATTTTTTTTTTGTTTTTTTTTATATAAACAAAAAAGCGCGCGAAAATGCATCTATTTTTCGCACTTTTTACTTCAACTTCCGCCATAATTAAAAAAAAAAACCCCGGGAGTCTTGCGTAGGGGGATGCTTAATATAAGGTCTATGCTTTAAAATGTCATTTGATTTTTTACTTTCCGATACATGGGAAAGGCCATATCAATCGAACCGTTTTGGATGTCTTTTTTTCAATGCCATTTTCAGCGCCCTCTATATAAAAGGCAGACCTGTATTTTAAAAAAAAATCAATATTTTTATAAAGTATTTTTTATGTTAAATAACCTGTATAAATTAAAAAAAAAAATAATAACTTCTTATATCTAAAAAAATTTTTTGAAAACAGCTCCTGTTTTTGGTTGTTACACGTATATTATACCTTAAGTCGCACGAACAAGGGGGCCAGTTAACAGGACCACTTCTAGAAATAAAGTTAAGTGGTTAAGCGCGCTGTATGGCAAGTTGCGCCGTCTTGTTGGAACGAAATGTCGTCAATGTTTAACTGATTAATTTTTATAAACAGAAAATTAGTCAGCATGGCTCGATAGCGCTCGCCATTCACAGTAACGACAGCTTCTTCCTCATTTCGAAAAAAATAAGGGCTGATGATGCCGCCAGCGTGTTAACCGTACCAAACAGTCAATTTTAATGGAGGTATTGGTGATTCGTTAATGGCTGATTGCCTTCGCTCCATATACGGCAATTGCTTATTGCAGTAGCCATTTAACCAGAAATGAGCTTCATCACTAAACACAAAAATGGAAATGGTTCGCTCTATGAACTTTGCGAACAGTTTATTTTTTCAAAGTAAATTTCCACCATTTGGAAGCGTTGTTCTGGAGCTTAACTATTCATGATGAATTGCCAAATTTTACTGAACAGAAATGCCAAAACAGTTTGACATTCTCAACTGTCAAACCATAGACAAAAACCATCGAAACTTCTCATGCAGCTAAAAAAACACCCTATATTAATACACTTCTTTAATATTTTTAATAAAAAAAAGCGAATGAAACTTATACCATTCGAAAGGTACTGTGCCATAGATGTGCCGAAAAAAAAAACAAAAAAAAATTAAGTATATTATGTGATTATTGCATTTCAAAATATTTGTATGCCTTCTCATCAGTGTTGCCATTTTAGCTACTTTGTAGCTAGATTCAGATTCTTTTTTTCTCATTTAGCTCCAAAAATTGTGTTTTAGCTCCTAGCTACTTTTTTAGCTTCTTATTTTTCGAGTTTAGCTATTTTTAGCTATTAATTTTTTTTTGTTAAAAAATGCAATATTTTCGTAATTTTGTGACATCTCTAACTTATACATACGATGAAATCCAATGGAGAAAACTTCACACTTATCACAGAAAAAACAGAGTAGAACTTTTACCTAAAAATGTAGTCAATTCAGCTAAAGTAATCCGGTGATTTTCAGTCAACGAATTTGATTAGGTGCGCTACCAATTTCTAAATGTTAATTATATGCAATTATATTGGGTAGTTTAACTGCGAGAGTAGCTAAAAAAACCTAAATATTTAGATGTACCTTCAACCATAAAATAGATAAGACACATAATTTATTAGAAGAATAAGCTAATTTTTTTTAAACTATGACCACTTCAGATTAGGCAAGCCACCTACTAAGTGTAGAATAATCATCTAATTATTAAGATAGCATTCCCACTTAAGAGTAGGAATGCCGTGCAAAAAAATATGTTTTTTGTTTTGCAATTTCTATTTTGAAGTGAAACTTTCCTTAGGTGACTTTACTTCATTTCGTCACATGATAGAGAAGAAAGATTTGTTTTATAGTAGATAGAATGAGAGAGATATATACATTGTATAAATGACTGAAAAAATTTCTTTGACACCGCTGAGAGTCGAACCTGTGATCTCAAGATTTCAACAACCAACGCCTTATCTATTGAGCTAAATTTCCAATACAGGAATTTACTCTACATACCAATTAATCAAATTGCTGTAGATGCCCAGTGGAAAAATAATTTCAGAGTTGTGGACCTCATATTTTTATATACATTTTGTTCACAAATTATCAAATGGCGTAACAGCACAGCGGTAAAGCGTTTGACTATAACGCCAGCGGTCCGAGTTCAATTCTCGCATGAGACTTTACTTCTTGTAAAATTTTCTCACTTTGTTTTAATTTATGTTTTTTATAGGAGAGCGCTGTGCTCCTATAAAATTCAAATACGGGAAAAAAACAAGTTGTAAGGAAAGCATTTGATTTATCCACGTAAATATTTATATAAAATTTATACTGAGGCGTGGATAATGCTAATATGCGTTATTTCCCTAGTGTACGAACAAATCGACAACTTGCATTAGGTAAAATAACTAGAAGAATTAGATGATTTAATAAGCAAAATTTTAGTTGAATTAACTAATTTTAATTAGGTGAATTACCTAATGCATGATTGTTAAATTAACTGTGTAAGTAGAAAAGTTGTTGAAAAGATTAGGTGAAATAGAAACTTTCACATTAGCTAAACTAGTTTAGGTAATAAATCAATTCTTTTATTTTCTGTGATCCATGGACTAAAGTATCGTCTTCTATTGGTTTTTGGATAGAAGTAAGAGAGTGGAAGGGTGCTTTAAACGAAAACTCTTTCTCTGATCTTACAAAATTCTTTTTTTATTTTTTACTTTTACCGTTAAGCAACGCTGAAAAAGAGATAATGTTTTCAATAATGAATCTTATACACTAAGGGAAATAACGCATATTATTTATATATCTACGTGGATAAATCAAATATTTTCCTTACAACTCGTTTTTTCCCGTATTTAAATTTTATTTATACCACACACGTACCCACATATTCCATACAAGCAAGCAGCAACAGCATCGCACACGTACACACATATTCCGACAAGCAGCAACAGCATCGCACTCTGTTCCTGCAGGTTTCTTATAGTTCTCATTTAGTTAATGTTGCAAGGGTAATATAGGGTGGATATTTGGACAAGATGATTTGTGCATGCGATGGGTAGTCGCTGTATGAAATGATGTAGGGTTGAGTGACAACTTGATATTTGGTTGTCATTTACCTGCATATTTTGCTTCTTATAAATTTTAATTCTTATTGAATTTAAATATGTTGTTTTTTAAATTCAGTATTTTTATATAAATTTTCTTTAAATGCGGTAGTTTTATTTTCAAATATTAAATATTTGAAAGATATTTTAAAAAAATTCGTGCACAATTTTAATATATTTTTATTAATTCTGTTTAAATATTTAGATATTTTATTTAATTAAGAAAATATTTAAATAACTTTTAAATATTTACGTAGTCGATTTATGCAAATGCGTTATTGGTGCAAAAATGACTCGATTTTTGGATAAATTAAAAAAGTTTTTGGATAAATTTAATATTTTTTTCCCTTAGTGTAAAAACAAAACAAAGAAATTCAATTAAATTGTTAATGTCAAATTCCACAGTATGTTAAGCCCATCATTCGTATCACGAAACAAGGCATGAACGACAAAAAAGAAACCATCAGCACTACTTTCTTCTATATATAAACATACATATTGCTTATCTTAAAAAATAAACAAATGTTGCCACGACTACATTATAAATGACGATCTCGTAAAATTTATAAAACGGGAAGATATTTACAAAGATGAAGATTCTGATAGTTCAGATAATAATAGTAATGATAGCAAGGGCGTCCACAGGGGGAGAAAAGAGAGGCACTTGCCCCCCCCCCTCAACTAAAAAATTTTCTATATTTTTATTTCCTATGTATATATGTTACATTTTTATTTATATGTTACAAAGTTTTAAACTATTAAGTTCTGATTTCTTAGGTGCTACGAAACTTAGTTTTATCTGAGTTTTGTCACTTTTTGTTAAGATTTCTTTAACTACTTATGTGCATTGTTCATATAGTAAATTTGAGTAGCGCTAGCACACGCTCAGTTACGTTTGCATAACCAGCCCTGAGCAGCGATCAACAACCGATTTTGTTCTCTAATTATCGTCTGTTGTGCAACTATTGTTTTTATTAATTATGTTGTATATGTGGAGTCTAAATATTATTTGAGAAATCAACACGAAGTTCTTTGATGTGTGAATGGCAAAGTGTATCAACACTTTGTTCCTCCAAAAAGTTGCGAAGCTGCCCGCAACCTTTATTAAAAACAATATTGACAATTTTAAACAAAGTGTCAACGCATTTTGCCAAAGGGAGCTAGAGACGTGTCGGTTTCAAAAAAGCCACTAAGTCCTGTCTGAGTCCGTTGTCTAGTCGTCTGAGTCTAACGATGTCTGAGTCGTTATCTAAATACACTCAAAGTGAGAGCAAAAATAACTTACTCTCACCGAGTATTAGTTTACTTGAAATGAGAATTAAATCATTCTCATACCAAGTCTAGCTACTGTCAATTATTTTTACTAATCAAAATCTAATCTGTTCTTATATATAATTCTAATTATAAAGATTATTTTTATTATGCTTTAAAAATCCGGTCTCTACAATATTTTTTGGTAACATCGTTGTGTATGTCTATACAGAGGCAAAAACTGAAACAGAATAACAACTTCACAATCTTATTTCTTCTTTAACTTTTTAAAGTGAAGTTTGCTATCTTTACAATATACAGGGTGTTTTTTTTAGAGGTATAGAACTTCGAATTGAAATAAAACACAAGAAAATCGTTTTAATGTCCATCAATTTGGCTTTATTGGAAGGATAATTTTATGCCATTAATGTTTAAATATGATTTCGGGCATGTGGCCGCCGCGGCTGGCTCGAATAAAGCCAATTCTACAGGTCCAATTTTCAACCACTTTTTCGAGCATATGGGGCCGTATGTCGGCAATAACGCCACGAATGTTGTCCTCCAAGTCCCCTAACGTTTCTGGTTTGTTGGCGTAGACGAGCGACTTCACATATCCCCAAAGAAAATAATCCAATGGTGTCAAATCACACGATCTTGGTGGCCAATTGACAGGTCCATTCCGCGAAATTATGCGCTCATCGAATGTTTCCTCTAATAAATCGATTGTGACGTACGCTGTGTGGCATGTAGCGCCGTCTTGTTGGAACCACAACTCATCCACATTCATGCCATCCAATTCGGTAAGAAAATAGTCTGTTATCATGGCTCTATACCGGTCTCCATTAACGGTAACTGACTCTCCAGCATTATTTCGGAAGAAGTATGGCCCAATGACTCCACTAGCCCATAGAGCACACCAAACAGTCAGTTTTTGTGGATGTAATGGCGTCTCAAGGATCTCATGTTGATTCTCTTCACTCCAAATGCGGCAATTTTGCTTGTTGACGTAGCCATTCAACCAAAAATGACCCTCATCACTGAACAAAATTTTGCGAGGAAAATCAGCATCGAGATCAATCTCATTTTCGGTCCATACACCAAAATCACGACGCATTGCATGGTCTTGCGGCTTTAATTCTTGCACAAGCTGGATCTTGTAAGGTCGCAAGCCAAGATCTTTGCGCAAATCTTCCATAAAGTTGATGGACAAAGCTCCAATTGCTGTGCGCGGTGGCGAATCGATTCATTCGGGTCCGCTTCAACATTTTGCTCTACAGCGGCTTTTGTTTTTTCGGTGCGCACTGTTTGACGTCTCTGCGGATGCGTATTATCACATAGAGTAAACGTAGTGCGAAAACGACCCATGGTTAACCGAATTAATTGCTCTGATGGACGATTATGTCGACCATAAAATGGACGGAGCTTGCGGTAAACTTCGCAAACTGAACCATTATTTTCGAAATAAATTTGCACGATTTGCAAGCGTTGTTCTTTTGTCAACCTGTTCATGATGAAATGGCAAACCAAAGTGAACATAAGTGACATTAGAGTTATCAGATTTGACCACAAAATGCCAGTTTTATCTCTATTCGAAAAACAAACCCCTAAAAAAAACACCCATTACATATTTTTATAGTGTTACCAGACTGTAAATTACTACATAATAATATATATAATAAATAAAAAATATATAATAAAATAAAAAATACCAAAAATAGACATAAGTAATACACAAAAAAATTTTTAATAAATAACTGTATAATAAAAAATAAGAATGATTGAAAATAAATAAAGAATTAACTAACTAGAAATAATAATAATACACGATAAATAGTAAACAATGTATAATAAATAACAATAATGAATAAAAATAAAAATTAAACAGATAATTTACTATCTGAAATAAAAAATTTTTTTGAATAAATATTAATATAAACCTAGCTCATCTTAAAATGGTGGTTTTAATGAAGAAAATGTTGGATATTAGGATAGGATTTTCCCATTGCTAAGTGGGAGCTTAATAATAGGAACTAAGGAAGCCGAAAAAATATAAGAAGATATTCAACCCGATGAAAAAAGTGGAAAACGACCATTTCCTAATGCCTGGTTAAAGCCGTGTAGGCGCGTGGGTTTCCTTTAAGAATTCTTTTCGCTTACCACCAAGTAAGCTCATCAGAAGGACTTTAAAATAAAAAATATTCTACCGTCCCTCTATAGACTGAATGTTACACATTCCAAAAAAAAATGATATGTAAAATTTCTTAAAAAGAAATTTTTAAAATTATATAAAACATTCATGTCTAATTAAGGTACTATTACCGTCTAGAAGGCTAAAAAATAACATATATTCAACGTTTTTTTTTCACTTTCTTTATTATATATGGTTATCAAACTCTTTTTACAGTATTAAACAGTTCTTGAAGATTACGAAAAATATTTTTTATTTTTATTTTCTATTAATTGTACATTTAACATAGGGCGCTAAAATTTTCTCTCAAAAAAACACTGCTGCATGGCGGACAGTTAATATCTGGAACGTTAAGTCTGAAACATAAAATTCAAAAAGAGTTACAAAAAGGAAGTGCTCTTACGTAATAGTGTACCAGAAAAATTGAAAAAGCATAAAAAATAAAAAAATGGCGGACATTTGAAAAATTTTTTCAAAAATCGCCTTTTTTCGACCTTTTTTCAGACTCAAAAATTTTATATATATTTTTTTTTTGTGGTCAAATTGTGGTAAACTATCACACAGGATATAAAAACAAACAAAATGCTGCAAAGTTTATTAAAAACGGCCTAGTAGATCCGAAGATTAACTGTCCGCCAGTTAAAAAAAACTAAACTCGAGAAAAATGCGTGTAAAGTTATTTTACCCTGCGAGTCGAGAGCGCACTTCAATTGAGTCGTTATATCTCGGCACTGGCTTCGAATTTCGATTTAATATTTCAGACAGTTATTTTTGAAGATATAAAGAATCTAAAAATGTAAAAAATGAATAAATAACTGGCCATTTCAGCCCTTGAAAGGACTTTGACCTAGCTTCTTATGATCAATTGTGTTGTGCGTGTTATTAAGTTTGTACACAATTGACCGAGAAATGGACCTGCAGGCTTAACGCCGACTCCGAACGGCGATGAACGGAATGTTCTTATTCTCAAGAAGCTTTACATGGCATTTATTACTCTCTGAGGTTTGCCATTGTCTGCAGAGAGGTGGCGGCCGTACAGAAAAATTATTTTAATTCAAATAATTTTCTGTCGCTGCTGGGGTTCGAACCTGGGTCTCCAAAGTTCGTTGACATAGCGGCCACACACTTTAACCAACTACACTACGGACGCCACCTAAAAAATCTAAAAAATCTAAAAATATAAAAAAACAAAAATTCATGTTTTGAAAATTCTAGACGGTAATAGTACCTTAAAAAACATTAAGCATGTTGCTGTGTTCATAACCGAACGAGCATTCAAGAAAAACGAATATAAAAAATTTTTAAAACGCAAACACAAGAGAATTGCACTCTTTTTATATATTATACACACACACACACACACACACAGATTCATACAAACAAAAGAAAAAAACAAAAAAGCTATTTTAAATGATAATAAAATAAAATTAATACCTTGAAAATATATTCTTCAGTCTGCACGGATCTTTAACTATATTTAAAAACGAACGACAACTATTTTAAATATTTTTTAATACATTTAATAAATGTAAATATGATTTTGTAAACCAAAAGTTCGTTATACTGGAAGTTAAATTGAAAAATATAAATTTTCATATAATAGTATATATAACAGTGTTTACAAAGTTTGCACAGAAAATCTCAGGCAATAAAATTTCATAGGTAACATTCCAGGCTCATTTTCATAAACGTGCACACCAATGCATACTTTGCCCCCCCCCCCCTCGACAAATTCCTGCGGACGCCCATTAATGATAGTATGGAATTTGAGATCTGAACTGATGGTATACACCTACAAAACTGTGCCTGCATGTAAATATTAATACATACATGTATGTATTTATTTAAAACTAGACTTTTTGGTCTTTTTCTTGTAATTCATTTTTGTTTTAATTAATACATAACCGTTATAAAAAATTATTAGTATATTTAAAGTGTATTTTAATGATCAAAATTAACCTTAGCATATGAAAATATATTCCTTTTGTTGTTTTTATTTATGTACACAAAATTAAAAAAAAAAAATTAAACTGAATGAATAAAATATAGTAACTAAGTTGTTTTTAAAAACTAGCTTCTTTTTTTAGCTACAAAATAAATTGTTTAGATCTTTTTAGCTACTTTTTGTAGCATTTTTAGCTACACCATCAAAAATTTTCTGGCAACACTGCTGGCGAATATGCTTATTGAACAATATTGACATTATTTTTGGTCAAATATTATAGGCTAAGTTAAGTTGAAGCGGCTGTGTCTTATACGACACACTTAGGCCAATTAGGTCCGTTGTGGTACCATAGGTTAGTTATTTTCCACTCTATCTAAACCAGTTGGAGCTATTTATAAAGCTGAGTATTCGGTAGACCGAAGATTTTGAGAGCTCGTCTAGGTCATTGTAGAATCAGTTAACTAGGAAAAGGTGGCGTTTTCTGGCCAGCGCTGGTCATGTGCAAAGAAGATGTGTTGTGGATTCTACCTCCTCCTCCTCGTCTCTGCAGCTTCTGCAGAAGTCGTTATGGATGATTTTTAGTCTTTGGGCATGGTTTCCAATTAGGCAGTGTCCTGTTAGAACGCCTATGGCAATATTTATTTTGTTCCTTCTAAGGGAAATTAGTTCCTTTGAGCGTTTTAACCCTGGATAACCAATCATATTTCTAAGGTGGTATATAAAATATGTTTAAAGTTGTTAAAAATTAAAAACAATAGAAACTTTCACTAGAAAAAAAAAACGTAAATATTGGTCTTTGATTTTTATTTAATTGTTGACATATTTCGATAAGCTTCTTAATTCTTGAGATAGTAAAAAGATAACCAATGTTAGTCGTTTCGAGGGTTAAGTTCAGGGTTGGTCAAATTTGACCGTATGGCATGTACTACCCATAGACCACCTAATGTTGGTACTTTCAAGGAATAGTTCATTTGTGCGTACTTTACATGTGGCGAGAGGTATTCCAATTTTTTCCTTATCTGTCGATAGGGGTTTGGTAGACCCGTTATGAGCGAGTTCGTTTGTTTTGCATTTTCCTGGGAAGTCTCTTTGCCCAGGGATCCAACATGGAAACATATTGATCTGCTCTGCTATTTTATTTAGAGATCTGCGGCAGCTTAGGACTGTTTTAGATGTTGTTACAACAGATTCCAGGGCTTTCAAAGCGGCTTGACTGTCAGATAGAATACAAGTATCTCTAGTTGATATATCATTTATATGAAGCCAAGTAACGGCTTCGTGTATCGCAATAACTTCCGCTTGGAAGACACTGCAGTGGTCGGGGAGTCAAAAGGCAAGGTTGATATTTAGTGATTCAGAGCAGACTCCTCCCCTTACTTTGCGATCTAATTTTGATCCATCAGTGTAGATATCAGTGGCATTGTTTGGTGGAGTACTTCCAAGTTCCCATTCATTTCTGGAGGGAATTGATACATCAAACTATTTGTCTTAGGTAGGAGGAAGAAGTTTCCTAATGCTAAAGTGTGCTATTGTACTTCCCTTCCATTGGGATGTGGCTTCTAGACGGATTTCTGTGTTTGCAGCCATCTGTTTTGTTGTCAAATATCATCCGGACAAGAAATTCCATTGGTAAAACACAATTTGAAACACACTCTTTGCTCAACTTTTTTTTTCATTATGAAATTCGTGTATCAGATTCGAAGTGAACTTGTTTATAAAGCTATAAAGATATGTTCCGTGACATATCGCTCTAAATATTAACGCCCAAGCCTAAACCGGTGTTACCGTTCTTAAAAAAAACATATCATTAGCATTGTGACAACTGTTGTAGATTCATTCGCACAGTCCGGTTGAATTTTGAACAGAAGGTATATCATGATACATCAAATGCTGATTAGCTTCTATCATCCCTTGCACAGTATCGCTGTTTGCTGGAATAACAAGGGTTGATGAACAACATTAAAAAAAGTTGCCACTAAGACACACACGTCTACGCCTGAATTCTGCAAACCAATCATAAACTATGATTTTGGATTGAGATTCAATTCTAAATGCAGAAATAAGTTGATAGGCACATTGTTGTTGAGTTAAGCCGCATTTACAGCCATAAAAAAATCATCGCATGAAAATGTTCACGAGACATATCCATATTTTCACAAAACTGTTGGTTTTGCCAAAATTAAGCCAAAAATAAAATTAAGCTTCCTCCCGAAATTTCGACCTATCAACCTAATCAAATTCTAAATTTTATGAAGACCATTTCAACGGATTTGGTAAAAGAATTATACACAGAGAGTTTAGTTTGAGTTTAGTTTTAAGTTAACCATAGCTATTCACACAGAGATATGAAGACCTTCTTCGCTTTTTTGTTCAATTTTTCTAGAACAGCTGTTTTTGACATTTCTAATTCTTGAGGAGACCTTAAGCGTCCAATATTGATAGCTTAAGTAACCTTTAAGTGCGCCTGTGTTGTCTGCACTGTTGAAATGATTTTAAATCATTTCCAAGTTTCTTTAATTTTTGCGACAATTAATGCATTTATTAATGGAATTAATGCGGAAGCAAGATATTTATCAAAAAAGGCCGGAATCGATCAACAGGAAAGGTGTGGTACTTCATCATGACAACGCTAGACCACACACATCTTTGTTAACCCGGCAATAACTCAGAGACTTTGACTAGGAATTTTTGATGCATTCACCATATCTCTTCAACACTCTTGTTTAAAAAAACTTATTTGAAATGTGCCTTTTTGCCTTGTATAAATGTAATATTTCAAGAAACGAACACAGATTTTTTCACCCGTTTGCACTTATTTTACAATCGAACACGAAAAAAAAAGAGGGCAATGAAAAGGCAACATTTTTTGGTAGAAACGAAAACACCATTAGTTGAGTCAATTGGATATATAGGGTGTTTTTTTTATACGCGGAGAACTTTAAATGGGAATAAAAACGGGAAAATGTTTTTAAAATCCATGAAATAACTTGTATTTTAAAGATAACATTTGCGACACCATAAAATAACTGTAAAAACTCTGTGCTGACGACCATCAGCATTTTTGAAGACAAATAGAGTCTATATTATATGGTGTCTATACTATAGACCAATGAGTCCACCGACCCATAAAGTGCACTAAACAGCGATTTTCGTGGATATAATGGTGCCTCGAGTATCTTTTTTGGATTTTCTTTACTCTCAATGATATACATTACATACATTATATACTATACATAAATGAGCCTAATCACTGAGCATAATATTGCGATAAAACAGTATATTGGCTTCCAGTCAATCTTCAGCCCATTGAAAAAGCATTGCTGCGATGTGAGTCCATTCATGATGAGTTGTAAAACCTAAGATAAGCGATAAATACCAAATCGGCAGTCACAGAAAACAGTGTTGCCAATTTAAATTTCCACGCTTAAAAAAAAATACCCTTGCAACTGACACTTAAAAAGTAAGTAAAACAGAAACTCTCTTTTGCAACAATTTATTGCTTTAAGCTTTATGCGTATTATTGTAGGTTACTGAAATATTTGGAGCAGTTTTTATTTTTCAGTCACGATTGAACATTTTCTGGAGCTGCCCTTATAACTAGAAATTCATATCACTTACAAATACATAAAGCTTCTATTGGTTTGAAGCAAAGCTTTGCTCTGCGTGCTTAAAAAATAACTTTAAGCCTTACAAGCTTTAAACTTAAGGAAAATCTTTCAAGCCAAGGCAAAGTGTGCCTGTCACTTGAAGGCCCTTTGATTTCTGCTCAATATTCATGCATCATTGAAAGAACACAAGAAAATAATAGAAACTTGATAAAATTTTGCAATCTCAAGAGAAAAAAAGCTCGAGATCACCACTTTGTTCTTGTTGGAGCTGCTGAGTGAACTACTGCTGCATGGGATTCTAAAAGCTTGCCACGAAAAAGCATTTTAATAGCAGAACAGAACACAATTTATTGAGAACACAGCAGATTTTTTGCTGTCGCAGCAGTCGACTTAAGCTATTGTTAAAGCCTATTGCTAAAGCTTAGTTTCAAGGTACAATAGTTTGGAGACAAACAAAAAGCGCTGCTGCAATAACAACAACACTGATCTAAAAAAGTTGCATCTGAACGTGCCTTTTTATGTGAACATTAGCATACTTATAGGCATTTCTCAAATTGAGTTTTGATAAACACACAAAGAAAGTTGAGTTTAGTTTAGTTGAGTTTCACCTTGCAAAATTGTACTGGGTTTATTACTAAAATTTACTAAATATTACTAAATTGTACTCAAGGGTTTATTTCGCGGTCAATGGCAAAACTCAAACTGGGGAAACTCAAACTAAACTCTCTGTGTATACATCGCAGTAGTGAGCGTTTCTGAATTCTTTTAAGATTGCCTACGTAGAAGGATTTATAAGATTGAGTTTTAGCACAAATCACAAAAGCAGTTATTTTATCCGCTTCCCAGTAAATGAACATGAGCCGCCTCCCAAGTCATATTGTTATGTCAGTGTTAGATTTCGGGTATTTTGACAGAATAAAATCTCTTGATATTTTTGAAAAAAGCTTCCACAAACTTCCATCTACCCTTTGATAACTTCTTAAAAATATTTTGGACAAATCTTATAAAAACTGCATAACAATGTGGAATAACGGAATAAAACCTTCAACATTGCCAGCCAAATAAAAGCTTTACCGTTCACAACATGTTCAGCTGTTGTTCTTATTCGAACAACTCTTTAAAGAAGTGGATCTAATACTTTTCATTGTATTACTATTATTTACCTGGATTCGAGGCGTTGATGTGGAATTCGCAAACATTTTTTGTTCCTTGTGCGAAATCGTACGAATCGGAGTCCGTGAAAAGAATGTCGACATCCAGTTCGAAGCCACGGTTTGGGATGCCCTGCTGCAGTGGTGCTGAGAACGGGCTCGAATGGAAGGCCACAAGCATTTCCGGTCCACTGAAACAAAATAATGAAAAATGTTTAACTAAATTGTTGTTATTGTTGTTGTTTGCACTATTCTATATATATGTACGCTAGTGTTGAAAAACGCCCGAATTCATGTGCTGCAAATATTTAAGATAAATAAATAAAAAAAAAATAAAAAAATGTAAAAATATTTTCCAAAATATTGTAAGGTGCTGCTGCTGGTGCGAAAATCAACATGGATACTACTACATTTTGGGGTTTGGCTAAGTCCGGAACTTGCCAAGCATGACTGAGATAACTACTTAAATGGGGTTCTTTCGCTGCTATTTCATTTAATAAATGTAATTTTTTGTAGAAGCAAAACATTTAAAATATTCTTCAGTTTTTGTTTTTACTAGTTTTGTTTTTTCGCTGCAAAGGTTTTTGCCTGGAAAAGAAACAGAAGCAGAAACAAAACTACAAGCAATGCCTGGAGCCCAAATAACGGCAGCGCCCGCAAAAATTGCGTTGTCGGCCGAATAAAGTTATGAAACAATGTGTGCCGAGGACTCCCCGGAGTAATTGTTGCCTTGCGTTTTGTTTGCATTTCCTTGCCAATTTCACTTTTTGCTGCTGCTTTGCTGTTGGAGTTGTTGTCGAGGTTGGATGTGCTGTTGCAAAAGGGGTGGTGGTGGTGGGTGGCTGCGCAGGAGATGGGGGCGAAAAAAAAAGAATGAACAAGAAAACAAGGAGTATTTTTCACTTTCTGCGCTGCTCGTTTTGTATGGCTTTTATGAGTTCTGCTCACAATTACAACATTTTCCGACTTTGCTTGTGTCTGTGACTCACTTAAAGGACCTCAAGACAAAGACAACAACAAATAAATAAGCGCGAATATTTGCCAAAGTTGTAGGCGCGGCTGAGCCGTTGGCGTTGACACCCCGTCGTATGAGTAACTAATATTTGCTGTATTCGTGCTGTTCCATGTAGGTGTGTGAGTAGGGCGAAGCCTGCAAGAAAGAACACAACTTCTCTGAGCCATATGAGCAAATGAACGTGTGTGTGTGCATGTGTGTATGTTCTTGAATGGGAGCTTGTGTGTGATAAAATTTGTATTTGAATTTGTTTTGCTTATAATAACAGAGCGTTTTCATTTTTAGTATTTACCAATAACGCTTAAAATATGCAGGCAAAGTTAAGCATTTCCTTTGTTCGTTCTACTTTTTCCAAGTAAATAAGAAAGTTTATTAAGTAAGTCAAATATAAAACAAAGAAAAGCTGCAATAAAATTAAGCCTTAGACTTGAAGTGGCCCCTGGCCATTGCTTGAAAACGTAATAGGCGACAGAAAAATCAATTAAAGCAAAATGGTTACTTAAACTCTTATCAACAATAGAAACAACGACTGTATACTTCTTAACTCCTAATTACTTTGATCATTAATCATCATGAATCGCCTATTAACCCATGTCATGCCAGTCTGTTGTCAAGTTCAAAAAGATTTTTCCAGCTGATGAACTTCGAAAGTGACAAACAAGACAAGATAACCTTTTAAAGTTGATTTTGAAACTTGGTTTGATACACTCAGAATGGTTGGTTTAAGAACGTTGAATATAGTATTTTATGAATAATAATGATGAAAGGGGGAAAATCGAATTTCTATTTTATGTTTAAAACTATTATCAATGAATACAACCACAGCTCAAGAAAGAAAACTCACCAAAGCGAAAAGGAGTTCTCAAAATTGATTTGACATAAATTGTCGTTAAAGATTTAGAACATGCCGTACTCAGTTTTCTGGTAGCAGATCAAAATTTAATGCAAGACGAGTTAAAAATTTCTATATAAAGCTTCCAACACGAAGCGCCCCCATAACGAGAGAGTTTCCTAAATTAGTTCAAATTAACAACATCTACGGACAAATGAAGGAAAAGTTAACCCGAAACTTGCTTAGAATCATATGGTTCACATATTATAGGGATCAAAACTTTAACTCTTTGCGATATTAATATATTAATATAATTATATTACATATATAATATTATATAATCACTATAGTCACTCCCTTTTTATTTTCATAATTTATAGTAGAAGTACTAAGTAAAGTCATTTCTAGTACTTTGCTTTCTGGAAAATTTGAGTGATTTTAAAGATTTGAATCTTCTTGTAATTGATTTCACTGAAAAATGCTCGGGCGCCCTTAAAAAAGCGTGTCCAGTAAAGTTATATAAAAAATCCAGTAAACCAGTATGGTGGTCTCGGGAGATTAAAATCCTCAGAAAGGACTGTCGCAGAGACTTCAAGTGCGCAAAGCGTAGCTAAAGTGAGGACTCATGGAAAACTTAGAAATCAAAACTAGGTAGTTACAAAACTGCAGTCAGGAAAGCAAAGCGAGCCTCTTGGTATTCCTTCTGTACAGAAATAGAAAGTACTTCTGAGGCCCCAAGTCTTAGGAAAATATTATCAAAGTCCCCAACAGCACCAAGCTTTCTTCAAAAGGAAGATGATAGCTGGACAGATTCAAGCGACGAAACCTTAGATACTCTTATGGCCGCACATTTTCCTGGAAGTGTGTACACTGACAACTCCAGGTTTCAAACATCCCCCTCGGACCTCAACAAATTGAGCAGCTGACCAGCAAGGAGAAGTTAAGATGGGCGATTTACTCGTTCCAACCCTATAAATCTTCGGGTCCTGATGGTGTTATACTAGCTCAACTTCACTATAGTTTCAATGCAATAGTACCCCTTCAGGCAATCGACCGTGGTTGCCTACTCCTTAATTATATTCTAACAGCTTGTTGAGAAACCAAAGTTATCTTTATACCAAAAGCGCGTAGGTCCTCTCACACTAAATCAAATGACTTTAGGCCTATCAGTCTTTCCTCCTTTTTAGTTAAAATACTGGAGAGACTCATTGGGCTTCTTCTTAAACCGAAACTCGAAAGGCTTCAAAAAACTCAACATGCCTATATAAAAGGCCTATATAAAAGACTTGAGAACTAAGAATACTCGCTTGTCGCCTTTCTAGACATAGCAGGAGCATTCAATAACGTCCTTCCTGTGCGGTCACCTCAGCCCTCTCAAAACTGGAGGTGGAGGATTTTTTTTTCTCATCAATCAGATGCTATTGGGCAGGGTGGTGAACTCAGAAATGGCAGGATCCTCTACCCGTAGGTTTGTAAGCAGGGGAACTCCGCAAGAGGGAGTCTTGTCTCCAATTCTGTGGTCCGTAACGGTTGACCACCTGTTGCGCAACATGGAGGGGGAAGGCTAAGGCAGACTAAGAGAATCTGGAAATGGGATAGGTAACAGCTGCGGTCACACGGTAATTCTGAACTCGTCGGTCAGGGTGTTTGAGGTCTTACCCTTCCTTGCCAATTCGTCAGCCAAATTATTGGCCTCGATATCCCTATGTCCGGGTACCCATATGAGTTGGACCCTGAATGACCTTGCAATCTCGTTGAGAGATCTGCGGCACTATGTGAGAGTTTTAGAGTGGTCAATATTTGAGTTTAGAACGTTAAGCGCAGCTGAGAACAAGAAAATACTCTTTCCCCTAAGGTTCTTTTGATATAGAATCTAAGTGGTGTCGTGTGTAGCCATCATCTCTGAAGCTTCGATTTCAAAATCTTAGAAGTAGATACCTACCCCTACTTGTTCTTGAAACTTGGATTCATTTGCAAGAATGTTAATGCTGGTAGTTTTAAGTGGGAGTTTTGTTAGCCCAGTCTAGCCGTGAACGGATGAGAACTTCGTTTTTCCTTTCAAGATTTAAACTAGGCACACAGTAATTCGTTTTGTCGGGGACAGAATAGTTCAGAATTACTATGTGACCGTAGCTATTACCTATTGTGTAAGCACATTCTCTGGCAAAGATATCAAGAAGAGAAAGATGAAGCATGACATTCAGAGCATTAGTTGGGGTTGTGGATAATGCACCTGTAATACATAGACTTGCACTTCTTTGAACCTCTGCAAATTTTTGAAGTGCAGTTGTTTTATAAAGGGCCACTCCACCATACTAGTGAGCCATACACAAGTATGGGGCGTACAATTGCAATATTAATCCAGCGTACTATTTTGGGGAAAAACCCCACTTTTACCTATCGATTTTTTACAGGCAAATAGAGTTATATTTGCCTTTTTAACGCACTCCTTTATGTTATCATTCCAGATAAGTTTCTTATCCAGAATAACTCCTAGGTACTTCGTGCTGTCACTTAAGAGCAACCTCGACCAGTTCAGACGCCGAGCTTCTAAGTTGGGGATTGTATATTTCCTAGTGCAAAGGATAAGATTTATTTTCTCTGAGCTCTTACTTAAACCAAAAGGGTACGCCCATTTTGAAAGTAATAAAATTAATCTCTCAATGAGTTGACAGAGAGTTTGAAGAAATTTTTCATTAAAAACGAGAGCGATATCTTCAGCTTATGAAATCACCCTGTAGCCTTTCCTATCACCCATTCCTAGAGAATGGAAAGCTGTTTCTGTAGGTATGTCTTTTATACAGGCATGCTGAAATTTTAAAAGCCTATCAAGTTTCGGTTTAAGAAAAAGCCCATTGAGACACTCCAGTATTTTAACCAAAAAGGAGGAGAGGTTTATATGCCTAACGTCATTCGGCTTAGTGTGAGAGGACTTACCCGCTTTCGGTATATATAAAACATTAGTCTCTCTCCAAGCTGTTGCAATGTAGTTAAGGAGTATGCAGCTTTGGTAGATTGCCTGAAGCCAGGGTGCTATTGCACTAAAGCTTTAGCGGAGTTGAGCTGGTATAATGCCATCAGGACCCGGAGATTTATATGTTTGTAACAAATAAATCGCCCATTTTAACGCCTCCTTGCTGGTCATCTGCTCAATCTGTTCAGGTCTAGGGTCAGAGCGGGATGCTTGAAAGCTGAAGTTATCAGTGTGAACTCACGGGCGTATCGAAAAATTAAGATCGTATTCTAAGAGGTCTCAAAAGTTGTATGGGGTTGTCCAGATCACCCTAAAAAAATTTTAAGAAAAAAAAAAGGATGTCTTCCTGCCCCGCAAGGACAAAGTCGTTTTTTAAGAAAAACAGTTAATAATAACGACCTTACAATGCTTTGACTTTTATAAAAAAAACTACGTATGTCTTAAAGCAAAAGTAAGTATAGGCTTAAACTAACAATATATTGGTAAACACGATGCCACTCACGATTTTTATCCACAGTGTCCTGTGTGAAGGATATTCGAATCAAAAGTTGTAATCGAGATAACACAGTACTTTTGATTGTTACGTAATAGTCTAAATTTTAGTGGTATTAATTATAGTGTTAACGTATTCCTTAAAGTTGCCGAGCTAATAATTAGCATAATTTTTGCATATACATTTTCCTATTTTTGAGCAAGGTATACTTGAATGCAATTTTTTTACTTTTTCAAAAAAAAGAATATAAGATTTTATATCTCGGGTACCAGAAATGGTACCGAAGAAACTTTGCTCAATTTGGATTCTTCAAATATTTCTTAACAACACCCTGTCTAAAAGTATTATTTTAAAATTCCAGCTTAAAGCCACAATTTTATTTTCTACTTCTCTCTTTTTTACTTCTACTTTACTTCTACTCTCCCCATTCAAAAAAAAATTGTAATTCGATACGCCCTAGTGAACACTACCAGGAAAATTTACATCCATAAGTGTATCTAAGGTTTTTATACATGAATCTGTCCAGGTACCATCTTCCTTTTGAAGAAAGCTTGGTACTGTTGGCGATTTTGATAGTATTTTTATAAGCCTTGAGGCCACTGAAGTACTTTCTATTTCAGTACAGAAGAAAGACCAAGAGGCTATCGTTGCTTTCCTGACTGCAGTTTTATAAATACCTTGCTTGGACTTATATATTTTCCATGAGTCCTCACTATTGCTACGTCTTACAAATAACTCTAAAATTTAACAAATTTTTTAAGAAATTCAACCAGAGATTATAAACTTTTAAAATAATGCATAATCTATGAAAACCGTCAAACTTCGGAACCATAAAAATAAAACGAAGATAAAAAGTTTTGAAGTTAAGCTCAGCTTCGGTTGACTTAAACGAGTTGTGTTCAAGAAGTAAAGATATTTTCAAAATTTCGCGGGTTGTGTTGATCCGATTGGTATGATTTTTGATGTGACAACGTAACGTTTTACCGCGCGGGTTTTAAAAAAATGTTAAAAAAGCATTTTCCCAAAATGCATCGATGTTACATGGATTTGTTACTCACAAATTAAAGGTGCAAATTGAAGAGTTATGGTACAAATATAAAGGTTAACTCTTTTATTTTATCACAAAACAAAACAAAAAAGAAATTAAAAACGACATTAGCACGTGAAGCTGCCTAAGCAACGAAACTTGGTAATTGTGACATGGAGTTATAACGCGCTATGCATAGTACCACGCTATGTAAAGGTGCTAAAAAATATTACACGCCAGTATAAGCTGGTTCTTAGCCCTCATGACAAAAATAGACGACAAAAAAATCCATGACGTCATGAGGCCGCAGAGAAAACGAAAACGCATTGTTGCGTTGCATGGAATTGTTACTCGGTGAGTATATGCGATATGGTAACGATAACGTCGTCACTTAGAGAGATTGGTAGATTATGAAACAAAAATGCAATATGGTTGCATCGAATTATTACTCGCTTGGTAGAAGTGCTACGAAAAATTTTATTTTACAATGGTTCTTTGACCTCATAATGAAAATAAAAAAAAAAAAATTTGGATCCACGACATCACGAAAATATCCGCTAAATGTAGCAAAATTGCAACAACAATGAAAAAACGTTGCATGGAATTATTAAACCTTGACTATTGACGCTGCGGTAAATTCTATGGAACGACAGTAAAGCTGAAGTATTTGATCACATAATAAAAAAATAAAAAAAATAAAAAAAAATTATAGTGTCATGATACCTCTCAGGGAACTTGTTAAAGTAGCCTCAGTGCAGCAAATACAATAGCAAAAGCAAATATAAAAATAAAAAAATTCACGCAAATCAAAGGACAATTATTACGAAAAAGATTTGGAAAAGGAATAGGAAGATAATTCAAATAAAGATGAGGATAAGGATTTAGACGAAGATGGAGACCAGCAACAATATAAGGATAAGATTTGGACATATATTAGAGTATGAAATTAGACAAGGATAAGGCAGTGGCGCCGGAAGCGGAGGCAGGGTGGGCAAGTGCCCCCGTTGCTAGAAGTGTGGGGAGGCAATAGTATCAATTTGCAAGATATGTCAGATATTTTCCATTAACCCTAGAAAGATAATCATATTGTGATGTAGAAAAGATAATCATACGTAAAATTACGCATATTTCTTCACTTTGAAATTATTGACAATAAAATAGTAATGAGTGGACGAACCGCAAAGTCTCGATGCAATAAAACTTCTTAGTTAATGAAATTTTAATTTATTTTTTGTGTTTTTTATTAATGATTATTTTTTTTATTTAATATTTTATACATATTATTTTATATAATAGAAATATATTGCTGTCGAAAACTTTGCAAATTTTACTTTTTATTTGTACTCCAAACTTCTGCAGCCTTTTCTTTACTGAAATACTTATCAAGATAAAGTATTTTAATTAAAGAGCAGCGCCGTCTTGGTCAAACTTCTTGAATCGTGCATGGACAATATCCCACCCACTCCTTTACCGAATTCCAGTACCCTGATGTCAATATATACTGAGATTTAGTATGTTATTAATTATGCCACGCCTATATATCGTATTTCGTCAATTTCCAGCATGCTTACAAAAGATCCTTCCCACGGCTGTATGAAATATCATCAATCTAATGTCAATACATGTCTTGATATGATAATAGGTCATGGACTTGGTTTATTCAAGATCTGACCATGATACTCGATACTTAAGTATAAATATTTCCTAATGGGTGTGAAACTATCCAGATTTATCAATTAAATGTGGAATAGTAGCAGAAAAGGGGTCGAAAAGACATTAGATTACTAAAAAATATGTAAGGAATTACAAGAAATCTAAATTCGAAATTGTACGAACAAGCGCAACATGGAATGAAAACAACGCATTAGTTCTGAAATTTCAAAAAACTAGTTTTTTTCTTTTTTTATATATTACGGATGTACTATGAAACTCCTCAAATAACATTCCTTTTGCTGAAACAACTACCAACGTTGGTCAAAAGTTACAAATGGTACAAGAATCCACACTACGTTTAACTTAGTTTGGTCCATTTCATATGCACAATTGATAGGCAAGAGAGAAAAATGCTTAAAAATCAATTTTCTAGCCGCAAAAAAAATTGTATGGATCTGTCACAGAAACTTAAATTTGGTTTTTCAAAAACGTGTATCATTACACGTAACGAAGTTTAATTCACATTTACATGCTACCAACAAAAAATAAAAATCTGCCACAAAATGGAGAAAAACTATAAAAACTCGTAAAAGATATTCGCTACATAAATATTTACAATTGAACGAAACGCGGTGCAAAAAAATATTTACAATCTTAACAGAAATTTTGTATCATCCGTAATGGCCAAATAATCCAAGTTCAATGCGCGTCCCACCACCTACCCCCTGAAATGGGTGTTCAAAAATTAATATTTGCTGCGTAAGTCATGCCCAGACTAGCAGTAGAGTGAGATGCATTTTACGGTTTATTTTGATTCGATGGTGCTGAAGGACTCGAGTACTACCGAGGTAAAAAAAATTAAAAATAAATGAAATTATACGGCAGCGTGTACTGCGGTCTGAGGCCATCACCCCAACACCACCACTACCTCCAAAAAGTTTAAACGATTCTGATGTCATTAACGCGTGTTGCTTTCACTTAAGAACGAGGAGCAGAAGTAGCATCGGAAGCAGCAAGAAGCAAATGAAAATTAAATGCCGTGTATCAGATGGCAACAAAACGTAGCACTCTGACGCACCTGTCAGTGGAATTGCAATAACGAGGCCAACTTTTGCCTTCCTGTTGCGAACTCATGCATATCATCAGAGAGTCAGATGCGTGGGTGTCGATTTTTTTCAATTGACTTTGAAATGATCGGAATTTGTAAAAAAATTTTTTAATATTTGATTTTTTATGAAAGAAACATAAAATAAGTACCCAGGTGAATGAACAGCATTAAAAATTTTTTCTCGTTTTTATGATATTCAATTTAGATTTTTCTATTATAGTATATGCAGTACCAATCATACAAATAGGAAAAAAAAATCATTTTCCTCGGATGTTGCACTTAAAATATTAGAGGTCAAGCAAACAGAATATGTATAACGAATAAACAGAACTGATTTAAGATTTAAGCTTTAGATTTAATAAACGTCAATAAATATGTTTGTACACTAAGGGAAAAAAATATTAAATTTATCCAAAAACTTTTTTAATTTATCCAAAAAGAGAGTCAGTTTTGCACTAATAACGCATTTATTTAAATCGACCACGTTAATATTTAAAATTTATTTAAATACTTTTTTAATTAAATAAAATATTAAAATATTTAAAATAAAATTAATAAAAAATATATTAAAATTATGCAAGAATATATTTAAATATCTTTCAAATATTTACTATTTGAAAATAAAACTATCGCATTTAAGGAAAATTTATATAAAAATATTGAAATTGAAAAACAATTTATTTGAATATTTCCCACGAGCTGTGTCCATCAAATGCTGTTTGGTGGTATATTTTATTTTCTTTTTTCGTTCTCTAGTTTATACTGTTTTTGACAGTTGGTGCAATAATATGGCATCAAATGTCAAAAATAGTATAAACTATAAAAAGAAAAATAGAGAATAAGAAGTAAATTATGCAGGTAAATGACAACTGGTTCAAGATATTCTTGAGAAAATACCGAGTTTTCACTCCACCCTACATGATTTCATCATGCATCGCACTCACCATCGCATTTACAAATCATAATTGCTAAACTTCCATGCTATATTACCCTTGCAACATTAACTAAATGAGAACTATAAGAAACCTGAGTGGGATGCTGTTGCTGCTTGTCGGAATATGTGTGTACGTGTGCGATACTGTTGCTGCTTGCTTGTATAGAATATGTGTGTACGTGTGTGGTATAAATAAAATTTATATAAGGGAAAAAAACGAGTTGTTAGGAAAACATTTGATTTATCTACGTAAATATTTAAATAAAATTTATACTCAGGCGTGGATAATGCTAATATGCGTTATTTCCCTTAGTGTATGAGATAATAACACAGTACAACAAAATCGGGTTTAAAAAGAAAGCTGAAGTATTTCTAAAGTTGATCTTACATATTAAAGTCGATTTACAATTTATTAGTTTTAATAATTATTAATTTTTAATTTTGAATGTTCATTCCAACAAGCTTAGTTTTGTCCAAATAGGTCAATGAAATCATGTGGAATTTAAGTGCAACTTTTGCGATGTAGCTGTCACAATAGATTTAAAAGACAAACTGACTAACGGAATTTAAATGCAGCGATGGCACATACAATTACGAGGATGTAACGCCAAAGGGATATTGTGCAATGGGCTTTTTCTTTGTGGAAAGACTTTATGGTACAAGCAAATAATTGCGGAAGGAATGATTAAAAATCGAATTAAATCTTTCAAATTATAAGCTTAAAAGATAAAATAAACTTATACAAAAACTAGTAAGAAATGATCTTCGACTGGGTCGAAGTTAAAATACCCCCCACGTCCGAACCAAAGTATATTCAAAGACTTAAGCAGTCAATAAAATATTTATTTGGAAAAACATTTTCGTCATAGTTTTAACAGAAAATAGTCGCTGTTGGTTTTTTGATAAAGTGACTTTGTATGGGAGGTAGGCGTGGTTTTCCTACCAAACCAAAATTTCAAGCCCATATATTGATTTTTGTGAAATTGCAAGAGACTTTACCGTTTTGATAAAGTCACTTTGTATGGTTCTCATCCGATTTTCATCCGAACTTGATCTTTATTTTTTAGACACAAGCTTAAATATCGAATTTCGTGATGACAGCTTGAAAATTACGGCTGTAATCGTGAACACAGACAGACAGACGGACATGGCTAAATCAACTCGGGTGGTGATGCTGATTTCAAATTTCATCCTCCTTGTGTTGATAGTATCATACTTAAAGCCACTTTAAGTCCATTTTCGCTACGTTTTTTTAACTTACTCCGAGTTATAAGAATTTCAACTTAAAAAATAATGTTTTTACAGTTCATGTTTCAGGATAATCATATCGCTCGTTTTCTGCAATAACGTTACAACTCAAAAAACTAGATTTTTCGGGAGAAGCATTTTAAGTTTTGAACAGACAAAGGAAATTAAATCACCATTTTCAAAATATGGAAAAAACATCCAATATACAAGTACTACTGTAATGTACATGGTTTAATCCATACAAAGTGACAAAAAAAAACCAGAGATTATCGATATATAATACGATCTAATCGGATATATTGAGGTGAATGAATCACAAATTCTACTCTCCTGCAAAAATTAAAGAAGATATCGTTACCAAAATTGTATGTACACAGCATAGATCATGGTTACACGAATGTTGCTGTGTAATTAACTCAATTTTTATGTTTTTTGGATTGTAACGTTATTGAAGAAAACGAGCCATATGTATCAAGTCACATTCTCTTCGTCGATCATATCAATTCATCATTCTCATAATATGTAAAGTACTCAATTCAAAATAAGAGCTAAGCAACTTCAAAGCAGTGTTGATGGCAAATTTTTCAAAGCAATGTGTGATGGTTGATCAAGAATATATATACTTTTCTATACTTACCACGCCTCCTTATGGACATTACAAAAGGAGCGACAAAATTAATATACTTCTTTTACGTTTTTTAAACGTGCGGTATAATAATCATACACATACACAGTAGAGCAACTTCGGGATACGTGGAATGTGACTTTTTTTAATTTTCTTCGCTCCACGCCTATTTTTCATTAGATTGAGACTAAAAAATAAGATTTCAAAAAAAAAACTGGATGTCGGTAGTGGAAAAATCTCAAGACTCCTGGGCTTTAAGGCCCAAAAGCGGTCTAAAAATGTTGCATGGCTTAATTAACATAAATAACAGTTTTTCGCTATTATATTACATAAACATTTTCATACACAAGAAAAAGACAAATGTTTTTTTCATAAGCAATTTTGAACTTGGAATGACCTTTCGTGGTGTTTTAAGAGACCAAATCGCAATTTAGAGATAACTTTTTTTTAACGACCCTCGTAAATTTTTGGATTGAGATATTTCTGGACGATAACATTACGTCATGAAGTATTAAATGATGTTTACTCCAAAGTTTCCCATTTTTGGAAATATTGATTCTTTGGAGCGTGAGAGCGTTTTAAAATTTCGCTCAAAGTATTTTTCAAAGCAAATGTCTGATTATTTTCGGTCCAAGAACATTTTTTGACGATTTGAGGCTACAATATTGAAGTAGTTAGAAGAAAAGTTTGCAAAAAGGTGACTAAATTAAAGCAATTGCTTTGAAATTTACTTACCTTACTTACTTTTATGTACTTATTATGGGAGGTATTAATGCTTCAGCCTATCCGATAATAATTTTTTTCTAATTTTTCATTACCATCTTTTAATAACATTTCTGTTAATTTTAATGATTAAATGTTCACTACAACTTTAGTTCTATAAACTTTTTTATTTTGAATGACTTCTCCATAACGCATTTTTGTCATGAACATTTTCTTCAATCTTAAAGAGTTCTCAAATAAATGTATGAAAAATAATTGTGGCGGCTTACCGGTACTGTCAGTGCATTGTGTACAGATAACAACGATATATTTTAGAACAGATATGAGCTTCCAGAAGCACAATTGGCCCAGTTGGACCAGCTACAATAAATGATTGCATGAAACAAGAGTAAAATACTTGATTCTAGAGCCCAGAACAAGACTTGAATCAAGAAAAGATTTTCTTAATTTAAGCAATCGCAGAGAATTATTTTAGTTTTCAACAAATTGTTTACTTGAATCAAGCAACTATTTCTCACTTCAGCTTATATTGGCATGTTTATAATTCACAATATGTTCACACGAATACATGTTTAAGATAGTTCGAAGGCGCAGTGTCTTATATTTTACTTTATTTAGAAACATGTAAGCGTCTACAATACTATATATTTAGTGCATTCGAATAGTTTTTTTATGATTGGTTATCTAGCATCTTACATCTTTCCACTTATTGGACAATTCTACTCAAAATCTTGGTTTGAAGGCTTACAAGGTCCAATTCGTGCAGGAGTTGAATTCATGACCAACATTTTGTATTTGTATTTCGCTGGACTTAAGAATTAATACAGTAAGATCAATAATGGTCTATTAGCGTACAACAATTTAAAAACATATTAAATTGAAACAATAAAATATATCTTAAAGCTAGCAATTAAAGTTTATCAAAACAGAAATAATTAAAAAAATGAGAGAAAAAGAAAATAACATTTATATTAAAAACTTAACTTAACTTAACTTATCTAAGCAAAAGAAGGAAAAGAGAAAGTAATTGAAGTAGAATGGAAGAGAAAGAGAAAGAAAAATTAAAGGCTAGAGAAATAGGTTAAGATGGATGACTCCAATTTGCTCGTGCTGATAATATTTTTGATGTTAGAGGGAAGCGAGTTCCAGAGCTTGATGGCGTTGATGAAAAACAGCCTCTTGGATTGTAAGCAAGTGTACTTAGGCATTATAAGGTTTGAGGTTATAATCGATGCACAGAAACGAAGTTTTTCGTACAGGTATAATGGAGTCTTATTGATCAGTGATGTGCAAATTTTCGGCTCCTAAAATACTCAAAGTGCAAACGAGTGCAAGAGTGCAAGGGCACAACTACTCGCGGGGAAAGGGAAACGACAAAAATTTCTACATCCATCCGTGCATGATGTTCATCGCACAAGAGTTGCGGAGAAACTAACATTGTTAACAAATTTTCTTTCAGCAAAGACTGCAATAGGGTTACCAGCTCCCTCAATTAATGAATAAAAATTTCAACTGCAAATATCAAATGATAATTATATACAATTATTTGTTTGAAAATTACAAATTTTACATTGACTTTACTTTTAAAAAATGTAACTAAATTTTCTTTTTTTTAAATGACAATTTTTAAGCTAATTTCAATAGATTTTGCAAATGTTGAAACTGTTCTATATATAAAGCATACAATTATGTGTAAGTGGCAACACTTTTCATTTTCGACGTCGCTCAACCAAGCACTGTGGTCAATAACATGTTTTTAAATCCTAAATTTTCAAATTTTGTTTGTATGAAAAATTTTGTTTAACTTTTGTTAGAGTTTTTCTATATCTTAAATATTTTTATTTGCAGTATTTTCATAATTTAATCATTCCTATATATTCTTTAATTTGGCAGTACTTATATTTGCGAACAATTTTTTTCAAAAATGAATCTTAATAAGTGCAATATAAGGAATAGAATGTCCGATATTACCTTATGCTCTATAATGCGTATTGCTACGGCAAATTCTATTCAGCCAAATATAGACGCTATCGTTACCATAGAAAGTGAACCAATGGAAAATGTAACATTGGTTGAATAATTTGTTTTAATTCTTCACAAAGATACTACTACACCTGATTATGCTCCTAAAATAAAATTTGAAGTATTGAATAGTATAATAAAATTTTGTACGTTAATAATACTATGATTGGAAAATATACGGAAATATTCCACTATATGTATTATTTAAATTTTATATTTTGTATTATGAGAATTTGTCATGCAAAGCATGTTGTCATGCATGAGAAATATGAGAGTAGAATAAGTAGAGAGAGAGAGTAGAGAGAAATATGAAATATGACAGTAAAGAATTTCATTCTGCTCTTGTATTCCTTCCCTTCATGCTGGCTCTTGACTGTCCCCTTCGTCTAGCACTCAAGTGCAAACGGATAGCTCGTAAGTGCAAAAGGCTCCTGCGAGCCAAATTGCCCATCACTGTTATTGATTATCAACTTGTGCAGAAATATACAGTTTCTTGCATTTAAATATCCTATTAGGCTACATCCTAAAATTTCTTTACTCTTAACAGACAGGTGGCGTAGTTGGTTTAAGTGCGTGGCCTCTATGTCAACGAACCTGGAGACCCGGGCTCGAATCCCAGCAGCGACAGAAAATTATTTGAATTAAAAATGATTTTCCTGTACTTCCGCCACCTCTCTGCAGACAATGGCAAAACTCAGACAGTAATCAAAATGCCATGTAAAGCTTCTTGAGAATAAAAACATTCCGTTCATCGCCGTTCGGAGTCGGCGTTAAGCCTGTAGGTCCATTTCTCAGTCATTTGTGTACAAACTTAATAACACGCACAACACAATTGATCATAAGAAGCTAGGTCAAAGTCCTTTCAAGGGGTGAAATGGCCAGTTATTTTTTTTTTTAGTATATATAGAACGCATATTATAGCATTTTTAATATCATTTCTGGTGAAGTTTTTGTGATCAATTTAAAAATTCTTTATCGGTTAACATTTACGAAACTAACATTTGAATAATTGGGCGTATCATTCGCCTTTTTTTATAAAGTCTGTATAAGGACCTACATACCAAATTTCAACCTCCTTGTGTTGATAGTATCGTACTTAAAGCCACTTTAGTCCATTTCGCCACGTTTTTTTAACTTACCTATAGTCATAAGAAGTTTCACTTCAAAAAATTATGTTTTTACAGCACATATTTCAGGTTAATCATATGTATCAACTCACACTCTTTTCGTCTATCGTATCAATTCATCATTCTCATAATATGTAAAGTACTCAATTAAAACCAAGAGCTACGCAACTTCAAAGCAATACGTTCGATGGCAAAGATTTCAAAGCAATGTTTGATGGCTGCTTAAGCTCCGTTCTTTCCTCAGAAAAATATCGAACGCTGAGTCATTTTGAGCGGAATAAATCGAAAAACTGCATAATTAACTTTGTGGAAATGTTGACTTTATTTTGTACTTGGTTGATTTCACATCTTCCTTATTTGATCCCAGAAAATGCTTCTCGCCGTGTATCTATTTTTTTATCCAATCCACGACACACTTCCCTTCAAAAACACAGACTAACAACACAAATGAGTAGAGGAAAGCTTGCGTTGCCAAAATTACCATCTTCTGTACCTCCTGAGAAACTCAGAGAAGATCTACCGCCTCAAAATGGTTCGGCAACAATCCAAAGACTAGTATTTTAAAAACGCATAAATTATCCAGGAGGCAATCACGTAATTGTCGAAGCATCTGTCAATCTCGAATGAATGTCAGAATGATGAACGTCCTAAACTGCAGGACAGTAAAAATAAATACTTCGTTTTATTGACGACTTTAAGGTGGGTGGATAAGCAAGATAAAAACACAAAAACAAAAATAAAAACAAAAACACCGTTAAATAACAGAGGACGAAAGTTGAAAGACGGAAAGACGCTGTGCAAGGCATGCCAGAAACAGCAGCAGGACCTCGAAAGCACTCAAACTGAAAATGCTTTGAAAATTTGCTAAATTTAATGCCTTGATGTGAATCTGCTGTTTGTCTCACGCTTAATGCACGCCATGAAGTCGTGCTCGAGAAGGATGAAATGCTCTGCGTTGGCAGCGTGTAGGTTTTCTTTAACGATGTTGCTTCATTTAATATTTATTTTCTATTCATTTGCAGTTTATGAAGTTGCGTCGGAACGCACCAGCATGCCACGTGACAGCACGTGATGCTGTTCGACTGACGACAAACAGAGCTGCAGCAGGTCGAGGTGGAGGTGGAATTGGGGAAAGAGGTGTCCTGTGGAATGAGCGAAGTTATGTTTTACGTACACCCTGTCGTTGCTGCATTCTCATCAGCAGCAGTTTTCAGCCTCCACGGACATGTTTTGGCAAATGTTGCACATACGCGATGGTGGTAAAAAATAATTAATTGATGTCGAATTTTTCGAGCCATTAAATGAGATATAAAAACTTTTAAATAACGGTTAATGAAATACTTTGTTTCGCTTTCAGCATTAAATTGGCAACAACACAAACAACTGCTAAAGCCCACGCAGCAACATTTGCAGTAAATTTATGGCGGATGCTGTTGTTATGGCTGTAGTTGTTGTTGTTGTTGCAGCTGCCTTTGTTAGTCGCTGATGCCAAAATGAATTTAATGTGTTTCGTTTGAATTTGAACATTTTAAGAGTTTCTGAAAAGTAATTGTTGTTATTGTTGTTGTTGCTGTTATTTTCATTTGTTATTTTTGCTAGTACAGTTGTTGCTGTTGCTATGTAAGCTGCAGTTGTTGCTACATTTAAATTGATTTATTTATTTATTTATTTATTTTGAATAAAAAAGTGATGCCAGAGTTTTCTGAACTTTTCACACACATGAGTTGAACATCGCAACATTTACCTCTCTACCGCCTTGTCTCTAGCACACCACCGCCAAACAAGTTCCTCCAGTTCTCACCCTATGGCCCGGTATTCGCTGCGAGCAACTTAAACGAAATTTATTAAAAGTTTTTCATGCTCGGCAGCAGATACTTTTGAGCATTTTATGCGAAGCTCTTCTGTGCTGTATGTGAGCGTATGATGCATTGCAGTGGCGACAACAACATTGCCAGCAAATGAAACAATAAAAAATATCAAAATTTATGACATGCATGTATCTTCAAGACGACGATAGGTTGGCGTCTAAGAAAAAAAAAAAATCGAAGAAAATTATATCTCGTTTATTTGGCATTCCAATCTCAACATTGATTTTTTGCTGAACAAAATGCTTGTAAGGACATATCGATGCACCGCATATTTTCAGATCTTCGCTTTATAATGACTTTAAGAATTATAGAGAGCATTTTTAAAATCACCTTTTACCAGTTAAAAATCACAAAACTTTGACACCGCTATTCTCGAAATATACCCCCAGGAGGTTTTCGAACTATGCTTTTGAAATCCAAAGAACTGTCTGATTATGAAAAATTTCCATGAAGCATAGTTATATATATTATGACCGGGTATGGGCACCACTACAGTTAAAGCTTCTGTGCTGTTTCTGTGTTTGGCTTTTGTCTTTGATTTGTTGTTGGGTTTTGTATTGCTACAGAAGCCTTTGCTCTTAAAGGCTAAGTCGCAAAGGCGCGTTAGGTCGGTCGCGCTTTGACCGTACTTTGATCGTACTTTGGTCAACTTTACGGGATGAACTGTCAAAACGCCCGACCTTATAATTTTGAAATCATAATGTCGCGTTCATGGTATAATAATACAAGGTAGCATTGACAGTTGCTTGGGAAATCATATACTGTCAAAAAATATACTCAAAAAGAGAGCGCTCACAATCCGCCATTGAAAACACAAGCAATGTTGAAAACGTTGAAGTGAAAAAAAAACAACAACCACAGCAGCTGCTGATGTATTTCCACAAAAAGCTGTTTTTGACAGTTTATGTTTTCCTGTTGAAGAGAAAATAAGCAGTTGTCAATGCTACCATGTATTATTATACCATGGTCGCGTTAGCAGGTCGTGCGTCTGTTACTTAGAAGATGCCACTGTACGCGGTCAAACCAAAAAATTCCCACAAAGTCTGAAATCCCCAAATCACAATGTATATGCTGGAAGTACATGATGGCTGTATTTCTTTATTCATTTTAGCTATTCATATTTTAATAGCCGTCGCTATTAAAAAATAAATTATATGCTATTATATGCTTTATTATTTATATAATAAAGAAAATATTTACAATTTATTATGTTTAAAAAAGAAATGTTTCTGCATATCTAACCAGCGTAGAAGTTTTATGTTGCATTACATTGCTGAAGATTAATAAAAACAATAACAAACGAAAAAAACTAAAGAAACTGATATCTATTTATACACATACAAATTTACATTCATATGAACAACAGCAGCATCAACAAAACACGTACAAATTTACATACATATAAACAGCTACAACAACATCAACAACAACACAAGCAGGTACTGAAAAATATTCGCTTCAAACAAAGCAACAACCGTAACATAAGCAGCCACTGATGTTATGAATGATTTATCTTGAAAAAAAGTCAAAATTAAATTACATTCAATACAAAATATTTTCATGAAACAACAAATCCCATGCAAACATGTCTTTACTACTGCAACTCAACAATGCTTATATATTTAGCTAACTCAATGAAAATACAACCCTGCGCTATCGGCAAATGTCAAACGCGCGACCAAGTTGAACAGTTCTCAACTTTTTTCAGCAGCTCGCGCTTTGATCGTACTTTACCCCTTCTTACGAGATTCGACGATATTTACGATACAAAGTACGATCAAAGCTTGAGGTCGAATTATGGATTGCTTCATAACAACTCGTTGTTTCTACTTTAGCTGTCAAAGCGCGACCGACCTAACGCGCCTTTGCGATTTGGGTATAATTCCTGCTCTCAGCGCTCTAAGAGCGCTCTCTGCCCATACCCGATTATGACCAACTATGGGCAGAGAGCGTTCTCGGAGCGTTGAAAGCAAGAATTGAGAGCAAAGGCTTATGTAGCAACACAAAACGCAACAACAAATCAAAGACAAGAGACATACACAGAAACAACGCAGAAGCTTTAAATGTAGTGGTGCCCATACACGATTATGACTTCAAATTCATAATCGTGTATGAAGTCAAATGAATTTGGTTAATTTTTTACTTGATTTTGTAGTCGAAACTTACCTTTTAAGAAATTAACAGGTATTGATTTAAGTGGACTCATAAGAACATATGTATAAGATTAAGTTTAAAATTAAGTTTGAAATTAAGTTAATATTATAATATATGAAATAAAGTTTTTGTTGAGTGAAATCACATTGCTTTTCATTTCTCCAATACATACTACATTTTGTTCTATCTATATTAATAAAAATCATTTTCTGTTTGTTTGACTACAATACAAATCTTAACGGCTGAACGGATTTAACTCAAATTCGGCTCACATATTACTTGAATCCTAACTTAGGTTATGGCATACTAAGTTTTGACCACGCCTCTTCCGCCCCTTTACAATTAACGCAAATCTTACTACTAGCGTATTTTTTTCAAGCGAAAATGCTCGACTTATTAATTTTAAGAAAATCCTGTTATTTTGACATCAAAAATATTCACATATCTTTAAAATTGGACAAACTTTTGGTACAACGTCTTTTTCTAATAACATCGTTTCCTTAGAATAACAAAAAAACTATCAGAAATTCGTATATTTTAATTGCGATGCAAATAACTCCGTTGTTTTTGAATATATTTCATTTTAATTTTTTTCGTTGATAAACTCAATTCAAGCACTTAATAAAAACAATTTATAGGGTACCATTATCTTAGCGGATATATTTTTAATATTTCTTTCAAAAAAAGTCCAAAATATTGACTTTTTACTCAAAACATGACACAAAAGTTGTTTTTGTTGTTAAAATAATAAAAACTCAAATTTGAATTTTCAACTACCTTTCACATGACATGGCGTTTAATAGCAAAAATGCTTCCAATTTTACAAAAAAATTTATTACCTGTTTCTCTCATCAAAAAACATGACCCCACCCCAGTGATTTTTTTAAAGAAATTAATTTTTTTCAAAAGTTGTTTTTATTATTTTTATAGAATAGTTAAGCTCAAAGAATAATTTATGTGAAAAAAATGTACCAATATCTCTTTCTGATCAAAAGTTATCGCAATAAATATATTTTCTCGGCTCCTCTGCATCTCTTTATTATTAATCAATACAAAAAAACATGGTCCTTCAATATGAGCAATCGTAATAAATTCTGACATTTCTCTTCATCACCTTTTATGGATGGAAAGTTTAGTTTTTGCATATTTCCATACACTTTATGGCAAAACTTAATTTTTTCTGGCATTTGATAGTCAAAATTCGCCAAATTATAAACGAATAAAAATTTCTTAGTTCTCAATTTTTAAAACCGTATTTTTTGCAAACGGAAGAGATTTTTATCTTCAGCACTTTTTGGTAAAGTTGATTTTTTGCATATTTCCTAAAATAAAAAAAAAAATTTATAAAAAATTGTACGCTCAGACCTCATGGCTTCAAAACATACGATTGAGCCGACTAAGCTATCGAAAACATATTTTTTAAGTTCAAATTCGATTATAAAATTGTCGATAATTCAAATTATCAATTAAGACCAGCTTATTTTTCATTATTTGGATTTGTAAAAATGTTAAAACAAAGACTAAATATAAAATTTTTACCTTTTTTCACCCGAGTAAAACCGGATATATCAGCTTAGTATGCTATAAAACAAGAAGAGTTTCGTAAATAAGTGCATATAGAACAAATTATTTTTTTAAACGCATCTTACTCTAAAAAACGCTTCCAAAGATGAACATTTTTTTTACAGAAAAAACCACAAACTCTTGAACTTTGAACAAACTACTAAACTTTAAACTTGATTTACCAAAAAAACATTTTTGTCATATAGAACACAATAATTTGCGAACGACGACGTGTTCACTAGCTAACAACTGAGTTATAATGATGCAAAAATCAGTTCTTCTTTGTAAAATTTTCTAAACACAATGGTTAAATTCGCCAAACGATCTCGAGAATGCATAAGCAGCGATTTTAGAGTAACACAAAGTACACGAATGGAAAAATTTTGTTTTTCTGCTTCCATTTTTCTTTGAAACATATCTTCACTCAACAAAACTTAAGCGATTATAACAATTCTGTGTATATTTCACCACACAGTATGCAGACGGTCTGCGCAAGCGCAGCCGAAAATCAAAAAATTTTAATTTATGCGCAGACATCTGCACAGACGTTTGCGCAGACGGTCTGTATAATCTATTTGGCCCTTAAGCAAACCGAGGCAATCTTCACGTCAAACTCATCATTGTTAAATCGAGACTAATCCCTTCATTCTGTATCACGAAAAAGCACACCCACTAGAGGTAAGACACAATAAACAAAAGATTTTTGAATGCAAGAAAGCATTGCTGATCGTTTTTTTTTTGTCGTTCGTGCCTCGTTTCGTGATAGTGAATGATGGGGTAGTTCAAATGAAGATTTTTAACGAATTTCAACCTACCTACCATACCTAGACTTATTCGCCACTCACCTTGAAGAACGGTTTCTTAAGTAGCGTGGAATATTATCGACTTTATATTATGTCTTTTTCCATAAAAAATTTTAACTCTAGATGAAGAAGCCTGCAACCAATTTTTTGAGAAATACTCCACAATTTTGCATGACAATTCTTTCGAAGTATGGATCAATGAAGTGAATCTTTGGCGAAGACGGATTTTTGATAAAAATATCAACAGCCCTATCGAAGCTCTTGACATCTGCAATACAACTGTTTTTCCAAATGTTCACCAAATCTTGCTGGTAATGGCTGCGTTACCAGTAACGACATCATCAAACGAACGCTCTTTTTTAACATAACGCCGCACATAGGGGTATTTGCCTTCCAAAACCGCTCAGAAATCAATTTCTCAAAATGTAAAATTTTTTTGAGCCTTCCAAAACCGCTCAGTGAAAGAAAATGCTGCCCATTACCACCCCCCCCCCCCCCCCCCCAGATTTTATTGTCCCTGATGTGTGTCCAGAAACAATCGGTTAATTTATTATTGTAAAAAAAAAATATTAACAAATTTTAAAAAAACTATCCAGCGTTACCTCGTAAATTATGTACAGAAATAGTGTTCAAAACTTCAAAAAGGTCAGTGCAGTAGTTTTGATGTTATGAGTGGCACCGACTTTGAAAACGTGAGTTGTGGGCAAACGCTTTAAAGTTTCGCTTTAACACTTAGTCATGTATAGGGCAGTTGCTAAAACGGCTGTAATTTCGTGAGTTTTTCTCAGATTCATCTCAAATCTTCACAGAATATTCTTAAAAGGTTGAGTTTTTAATATAATATATAATATGAATTCAGAAAAAAAAAAAATTAAAAACAAAAAAGTTTAAAAACGTTACCCCCTTAATTTATGCCTTAATTTTACAGAAATAAGCTTTATAACTCTTCTAGAGTTGATTCAGTCAAGTATCACTTAATTGGGACAAGCAAATATTTTTGAGCGGTTTTTCGAGGTAAATACCCCTATGTGCGCCGGTTAAAAAATTACTTGTGTTCTACTATGAGCGAAAATCGGCTGAACGGATTGGCTGCACTTAATATTCATCGGGACGTTGAAGTTCGTGTAGATGCAGTTTTGGACAATTTATTTCTGTACCCTGACGCATTCATTTATTGAGGGAATAGTTTTGTATAGAGTATTTGTATTTACTCGGAAAATTAAAAAATAATCTGAAAATGTATAGCTGAAATCTTATAGTTTTATATCCAATATATAATATTTTCTGTACATTCATTTTTTGATAGTTTTCTTTGTACTTAGAATTCTTTATATTTAAGTCAAAACCCCTCCCAGGACCAAATCCTGCGCACGGGCCTGCCTATCGATACTAAATAATAAAAATAAATAACTGGCCATTTCAGCCCTTCAACGGACTTTGACATAGGTTCTTAGGATCAATTGTGTTGTGCGTGTTATTAAGTTTGTACACAATTGACCGAGAAATGGACTTACAGGCTTAACGCCGACTCCGAACGGCGATGAACGGAATGTTCTTGTTCTCAAGAAGCTTTACATGGCATTTTGATTACTCTCTGAGGTTTCCAGGTTCGTTGACATAGCGGCCACGCACTTTAACCAACTACGCCACGGACGCCACTATCGGACGCCTATCGATACTATCAAATAAAAAAAAATACAGTAGATTCGACTATGTCGTAACACAAGACGTAGACTTATTCAATTCGCTTTTGATGACATCTTTTTTTAAAATACTTATTCCATACACCTGAGCATATGACCTTTAAGAGAGTGCCGCAGAGGGTTAATATGTATCACCAACACCCATTACTTTTGCAAAAGGAATATTTTTGCCTTTGACACCTATTACCTCCGACCACTCCTTAGGGGGGCTCCCATACAAATTTTATGGTTTTGTCGATAAAACCGGAAACTGTCCATAAATAGGTAGAAAACTTAAACAAGCAAACAAAATTCGTTCAATGCTACCAAGTTCAACAACCCATGTGTCAAAATTTCACTGTCGATAATATGCTCGGATATTTAATTGGCTGCGGAATTTTGACATTTCAATAACAGATTCTGTTAAAAAAGCATGCCCCTCAAAATTACTCAGTATTACTTGGCTAGGCGAGTCTGTTAAAAACAACATGCACTCAAAAGTATGCTTTTTTTTAATTATAAGATTTATGTCTTCACGCTAAATGGCGCTGTCTTCGCCGTCGAAAAAACCGGAAGCCGTCGATAAATAGGTAGCAAGTTTAAGCAAACAAAAACATCATATGTTGGCTTTATATTTTATGTAATTGTGTAAAATTTATATAAGTTAGAGAGTTCTAACATGAATTTTTGTCTCATTAAGGATCAAGCAGACCAACAAGTACTAACATCAACATTGTACGACAGTACTTTAGGCCCACCAAAGGCTCAAAAAGTAATTTAAATGCCGACACCTGATCACTATCAACCACCCTACTTACCTCCGAGAATGACGTATTCTACGTCAAAACCCGCTCGGACTCAACCGAGGAAGAAGGAATACACAAATATTGCAAGGCCAGTTGTTGCACAAGAGGCATGTCCATTCGATTATTCTGTGAAAAGCTTGTATATTATTTCTCATTCAATGTTTGTAATTTTGCCGTTCTTACATTCCAAAGTAGTAACGATCGGTATCGAATGTTGCATTTGGTCTTTCAAAATTAATTTTTTCGAGATACATGGCATTATTATTAGATTTGTTATTTACATGACTTTGGACGAATCAAAGAAAGAGGGTTCATTTCATTGTACGGAATTAGACTCATCATTAACATTAGATTCGCAAACTTCTGGTGATTTCTATTTGGAAATTCCTTCTTGAAGCAGTAATGTTTGAATCGAGAATTTTTGAATCGAGAGTCTAGCAGAGTTGCCAAAGAGCATTGCTGTAAACTTTCAAAATGAAATAAGCGAATTACTATAGACAACATAAGCCTTAAATGCATATTTTTTCCTTCAAAGGTAAGATGACGGTTTTACCCACAGATGGCTGCCATGTTGCTTTATCAAATATTGCAAACAATTTTTCGATGTCAATTAAAATATTTCTTTTTTCCGCTGTTAAGAGTACTGGTGCTTTAACCGTCGTCAACAGAGCGTTATTCAGGGCATATGATCTCCAAAATTCTTTTTGCCATAAAATAATTGCTATGTTGCTAAAATAATAATAATTGCTAAATATCCACTATATGGCAACGTCTTGCATAATACCAAGAAGCACAAATGCGAACAGTTACAATTTTTCGAATTGTTTAACAGTTGGCATTATCATGAATTGATTTCATATGAAAATCTCTAATTTGTCTTTTGCATTTTGCACTGAAAAAAAAAAATGTTTTAAAATTGACGACGATTGTTATTAATTTGACGAATTTTGTTTTTAAAAAAGAAAGGGTTTTCCATTAAGGACTTGAGAACTTTTTTTTTAAACAAAACGCAATCCATTTGAGACATTTCAAAAACTTTATTATCGGCTTGAAGTACAATCAAAACATTTATGAATGGAACTCGACGTCGTTCATATGGTCACCGCGGGCACGTATGCAGCGGTTGATTCGTTGGACTCAATTTTCGATGACTCGGCCATATATTTCGGCCGAAACGGCCACTATATAGCGTTCAATGTTGGCTCTCAGCTCTTCCAACGTCGTCGGCTTGTTGGCATCGACCAATGACTTGACGTAAGCCCAAAGAAAATAGTCTTGAGGCGTTAAATCGCACGAACGAGGCAGCCAATCGACTGGCCCATTTCTCGAGATAACACACTAATCAAACTTACTCTTCAATAAATCGATTGTAACGTGTGCTGTGTGGCTTGTGGCACCGTCCTGTTGGAACCACATTTGGGTCCAATTTGGGTCAAAAATAATAGGTAATCATGGCGCGATAACGATGGCCGTTCACAGTAACGTTATGATCGTTATCGTCGACGAAAAAATATGATCCAATGACGCCGACGGCGTGCAAACCGCACCAAACAGTTATTTTTTTGTGGATGATGTGGTGATTCATGAAGCAAATGAGTATTTTCACCCGACCAATAACGCATATTTTGTTTATTGACGATCCCATTGAGCCAAGAATGAGCTTCGTCACTGAGGATGATTTTACGATGAAATTCATCATCTTGGCGCATCTTTTCCAGAGCCCAATCGGAGAACATACGTCGCTTCAAATGTTCCATCGGCTTCAATTCTTGAGTCAGCTTGATCTTGTATGGATGCAAACCAAGATCCTTATGAAAAATTCGCCATAAAGTGGTCTGTGCGATGCCCAATTCTTGAGAACGCCGTGGAATTGACTGTTTTGACTATTGCTACGGACGCCTGAACGTCAGCAATATTTTCGACACTTTGACCAACCCGTTGTCTCACTGGTACGGCAACATCACACAGCGAATATGCAGACTCAAATTTTTGCACAAAACTTGTTGTAGACTTGTCTGTCTACTAGGACGAGAATTGCGACCTAAATTGCAGTTAACGCTCTTAAAGTTGCGATCACAGACTCCGAATTTCGGTAGTAAATTTTTATAATTTGCAGACGTTGTTCGTTCGCGTACTTTACCATGATGAAAATGTTGAGTTTACTGAATAAATTGACAGTGACAGTTCGATGATTAGTGAAAGGGTGCGTTCAGAAATTTAATTCAAAGTTGACAAATCCTTATTGGAAAACCCTGTAGCTCTCAACAAATTTCGTCAAAGTTAGAGCAAATGTGTTTTTGAAAAACATATGAAAAAAAAAGCAAATTATGAAAACATTTTTTGTACACATTGTGTTCAATTTTAAGCTAAAGTTTTTTTTTTACAGTGTATAAATTCTTCTTAAAGGTCTTAAAAGTTGCATGGAATTGTTAAGATCACAAAAAAAAGGGTGTAAAAATGATGCATCTTCTCCCACAAGGACAAAGTTGTTTTTTGAGAAAAACAGTAAAAATTACGAACTTAAAATTCTTTGATTTTTGTGAAAAAAAAACACATGTCTTAAAGAAAAAGTAAGTATAGCCTTAAAATAACAAAATCTAACGATGTCACTCACGATTTTTATCCAGAGTGTCCTGTGTGAAGGATATTCGAAGCTATAACTTTAGCTAGATAGCACAAAACTTTTGATTGTTACCTTATAGTCTAAATTTCGGTGGTATTTATTTTAGTGTTCACGTATTTCTGAAATTCAGCGGATTAATAATTAGCATATTCTTCGCATATGCATTTTCCCTTTATCGAGAAATGTATACTTGAACTTAATTTTTAAACTTTTTCAAACTTTTTACTTTTTTCTTGGGTTCTTTAAATATTTCTGAACAACACCCTGTCTAAAGTATTTATTTTAAATAGCAGGTTAATACCAGGATTCTTTTTTTTTTTTTTGTCTTGTCTACTTTGATATTTGTTTGGTTTAATTTCGTGCTAGGAAGTATTTTTTTTTTTGTAAATATCAAAACAAAAAAAAAAACAATATCGTCTTAAGCTAGTATTTAAAAAAAATTCTCTTAGACAGGGTTAATTCAGTTTTTCAGCAATTTATGTGGGGTGAAACCTCTTTGTGGAGTGACAAAGTTAAAATTCCCCTTAAGCAGTAGGTTCCTGTATAGTATAGTACAGAAAGGCTAAGAAACTGGAATTTAAGGTCTTCAGGTCTCAATATCTTGAAACTAATTTCATTCATGCTAGCTTAGAGGCGAGTAACTTACACCGTTAAAGCTTCCAGCCAACTCATAAAATTATTAGAGTAACTTCGGGTATTGTGATATGGTCGGGTAATGTGATATACCTGCATATTTTGTTAAATACACAATTTTCGAAAAGAATATACATGTGAACATAAAGGCAACAGAAAAACACACGTGGTGCAGTCTTATGCACATTTTCATTCACTGTGTTTGCTCTCATTGTTGTGGTATTGTTTCATCTGTGCATTCTATATTTTTTGTGCGTGAGCTTTGTGAGTGAAGTACGAGAAAACCGAAGCGGAATTGAAAGTTTAAATATATAAATTTTTAAGTCTTTGAATGCTGTGAATCATATATGAGATTAATTCTTTATTTTCTGACGTGTATTTTTATAAAAATAACCTGATTGTTTCGAAAACCGAAATCGGCTAATGTGATATAGTCAAAGTTGGATAATGTGTTACACCATATCACACTCCCCGCCAAATTATCAATTATAAATTATTATTATAATAAATTGTAGATAATGCCAAACAAAGGACAGATGCGTAAGTAGGATCCAGAAAGAATGAGTAAGTCTATTTTGGCAGTTGGCAGAGAAGGAGCAATGGGCATACTGTTGGAGGCTAAGACATTTGGAGATCCATTTGCACCGCTGTAAAGAGCAGCTGTACACGCCTCTGGGATGTAAATCTGTTTTCAATCAGGAAATGGAATTTGGGCTGGTAGGGTTTATTAAGGAAATGGAATAACGTTTTTGGGGACTAACTCGAAGTGATATTCGCTCACTTGCATTTCAAGTGGTAAAAATAAACAACATTGCCCACCTATTTTCGGTAAGTAAGGAATGCTCTGGAAAAGACTAGTTGTACGCATTTTTAAAATGGCACCAACCAGACATTAGCATAAGGAGTCTAACTGAAAGCTCAATGGATGGGGTCAAAGGCTTTAATGGTGAAAATGTGGGTAAATTTTATAGCTTGTTCGAGCGGGATCACGAAAAATATAAATTTTCCCCAACTTGTATTTGGAATGTCGATGATACAGGAGTGTCTATCGTGTAAAGTAAGAAAATATTGACAGCAAAAGGAAAATAAGTTTCATGACATCGGGAGAGAGAGGATCTATTATAACGGTTATTAGCTGCATGAGTGTAGGCGATACTTTTGTACCACCATATGAAACATGCCATAAATCGCAAACAATTTATTTACGAGAGTTACTCTTTATAAAAACTTATTTTTCTTATGTACTTTGCATTTCATTACATATTTTACGTTACTTTGTTGTTAAGTTTTTACTTACGTATTTATATTTAGTTGATTGTGTTTTTTCTTCTTTTATGTAAATTACACTGATATAATAAAAAATTTTATTTTTTTCTCGCGCTGTACTTGCTTTCACGTTATACTTTTTTTGAAAAATAAATTAATTAATATATCTAGTTATCTTCTAGTGTTTTTAATTTTGGTTGAAAGAGTTATAATGCTGTTGAACTCGAAATTATCCGGACGTGGTATATCACTTTACCCGCCAATTTCATTAAGGGGAGTTGCATGGCTATTTTTCATTGTGTTGAAAAAGCTCCAAATTGGGTAACGGTATAGAGCTCCGAAGTCGCTATACACTGCACAATGAATCAATAAACTATCCTATGCATGATGTAATTAACAAGGTGGTAGTGAATTTTTTACCACACACTCAATTTTGCTGAATCTGTCAAAAAATTGTGACATAAAGAGAGGACCTGTTGGTAAGTGTCAAATCATTATTCGTTTTGTTTGCTTGCTTGTGGTAGTTCTAGCTAATACGTAATAAACTTTTATGTAGTTTTATTGGAGTTTCATAAAAATCATCGAAAAAAATGTGAAATACTAGAGCCGAATATGGAAACAAACTGCAATTGCCTGCAAGTATAGACCAGCTGGCCATACAGTTCCAGAATAGCCATAGCAGCAATAAGCTGCTCCTATTAAAATATTCGAGGAAATCTACGAAAGCTGTATCACAATCCGTACTAGGTGGTTCATAATGCTTCAAGAATCCAGCTCTTTATCTTGAGCTGCCGGAGAAGTAGTTTAATAAATTTGAGGTTAAGTGAATATTTGTTGGTTTTTTATTGGCTAATAGGTTTGCTTGATTTACAACGCGAGCCAGCGCAATTTTTTATTCTTATCCATGTTTTTTGCACGTTTATAATCAATCAAATTATACTTTCACAATAAGTACAAATTTCACAAAGTATGTTTTGCTATGGATTTGCTTAAAATATGCAATCAGCTGTTTTTGACAGAAATTCCTAATGTGTTTAACGTGGACACCTGCCGTATAGGCTTAATTCCACGTTGCTCCATAGCATGGGACCGAATCATTGCGTCGGCCTACGCCCCTTTGAGGGTTCAAAGGTACCAAATTAGCTCCATGTTGTGATGACATTTCGCAACCCTTGGTTTGGGTGGAGGCCTATCTAACACCTCTTCCGTACTAAGGGGTACAGCACCCGAGTTGAGAATGCAACTCCACACTGAGCAGGATTGCTCTACCCGCGATATAGGTGGTAAACCACAGCCACCACGATGCTCCCCGAAGGGCCAGCCCAGTAAGTCAGCCTGGCAAAGCCAGGGGCCGCCGACGTCCCGTGGTACCAGTTTTCAAGTCCTTGGTCAGACCTCGTAGCAAGCTACTACCAGTTGAACTCATCACAGTTCCGGACTGGTCGCCACTGGCTGTTTTTGACAGATCGAGAGTTCATTTTTGTGAGAGAGGTTTAAAATTCACTATCACCTTGTTAATTACACCATGATCCTATGTAAAGCAGTCTAAGCTAAGCTAATGTTATTTCGAGTAATTATAAATATAAAAATGCCTATATCACATTACCCGAAGTTACTCTAATACAGCTTTCCGAAGATTCTATTTTATGCCATTTCGCATTAGTTCAGAAATCCGCTCAACGTTGACACCTAAAAAACAACTTCCTTCAATTCGTCCTGCCACTGCCAATTCTAGATATGTTCGTTCCACTCCGTTTATGCAGTGGATGGCTAAAAACTTCATCTACTTTGGCCAAAGTGCTCATAACGAGCCCGAACTACCATTGAAGCAGCTAAAAGAGTCTTTAATTTGCATAAAACTTATAAATAAAATGCATTTTGAGTCTTAATGCCTCGAAGTATTAGTCTGAACTTCTTTCAAGGAATTATTTTCAGGCTTACTCTCCGCCACCACCCTCCATAAAATTATGCGCAAAGAAACTACTTAAAAGTTGGATACGTATTTCTTATCATATTTCAAATGGAAGGGGGGGAAAAGTGAAAGAAACGTTTAATAAAATTATTTCTTTAATTTTCTGGAGTGAAATAAAAATTTGAAATTAATCCAAATGAACTTTGCGCCAAGTGACAGAGGAGGAACGTGACAATGTGTAAGATGGGCGCCTCCTCTTGGAACAGCCAACAGTCAGCAGAGCGCAACCAGATAAAAAGTCAAGTGAACAACTTACAACTACATAAACGGCACCATCGACAGGCGGGAGAAGAAGAGGTTTGTGAGGCTCTTGCTTGCCTCCTGCTGACTGCATCATCCTGGTTGGCTAGAAGTTTGTGGCGCCTTCGACATAAATAAAGTTTGTTCAAACAATTATAAATTCTCAAATTCAAATCCTTATTTAAAAAATTTGTAATTTAAATTGTGAATTTTTGCCACACAGGATTCAAAGCGCTCTGGCTGGTGACGAACTTATTAAAGCATTTGAAGGAATAGATGATGAGGAACGAACTCTTCATTGGCTAGAAACAGTGTTGTAAAGAAGGCGGATCTGAGTGGGGCTTTTTAATACAACATAATAGGTCAACGACTCTGCCTGTACCTTTAGATATGAAATAGCTAAGATCCGATTCAAAAACATCAAAAGATATTTTGGAATATTTTTTCTTTATCAATTGAAAACGTTAGAATAGAGTTACGATCAATATTTGAACTCAATAGTCTTCAATGTTCTTGTAAGTGGCGTCCGTGGCGTAGTTGGTTAAAGTGCGTGGCCTCTATGTCAACGAACCTGGAGACCCAAATTCGAATCCCAGCAGCGACAGAAAATTATTTGAATTGAAATAATATATCTGTACGGCCTCCACCTCTCTGCAGACAATGGCAAGACTCAGAGAGTAATCAAAATGCCATGTAAAGCTTCTTAAGAATAAGAACATTCCGTTTATCGTCGTTCGGAGTCGGCGTTAAGCCTGTATGTCCATTTCTCAGTCATTTGTGTACAAACTTAATAACACGCACAACACAATTGATCATAAGAAGCTAGGTCAAAGTCCTTTCAAGGGCTGAAATGGCCAGTTTTTTATTTTATTTATATATTTTAGTCTTCAATATTATCCCAAAAGTTATTAGATTTGAACCACTTAAGCGAACCGTACCGTCTTACGAAACGACTACTCGGTTTCTCCATCTCTAAGCAGCACTGCACATCTCTAAACATGCAACGAATGGAAAAACTGGAATGATAGATGCCAAACTTAAAAGCGGAATAAATGTTTGCTAATTTACGTTTGTCCCTTGGTTGTGCCTCCCCTACCCCAATTCGCATGGAATAAATTATTAGATAAAGCGCAAGCGTAGCACAAAAAATATATAAAAAAAAAAACAAAAACT